>JAECXX010000034.1:2235000-3435000 GCA_018153305.1 Drosophila kurseongensis
ATAGCCGCCATATAACTGATTGTTTGGAAATGCCATAACTTTGGTGTTTTTAAAGTTAGGAAGTTGGGATTTTTTAAGAGTATTAAAAATACATCATATGAATAATTTTGGAGAATATAATTTACAGAGTATTCTGCAAGGGTATATCAACTTCGGCTCCGCCCGAAGTTAGCTTTCCTTTCTTGTTATATTTACATTATAAAATTCATTTCATTATTTTACTTTCAGAGGCGACAAGAAACGGCTCAGTAGACGCTTATTATTTGGACAAAATATCTTCACTATGAATTGAAATCGTTAAGAGAAGTGGTAAGTAAATCAAATTAACATTAAAACGGGGTATTTTTTATATATATATTTTTTGGTTTTTAAATGACTCAGCTTTTACTTTTAATGATTGCGGTGTTATTGGAAATTGCAGAATAAATGTTAAGGCCAGAACATGAACATAACTAAGGGATAATAAAGAAATCCGTGGTGTCTTAGTGCCTTTCCTCATTTTGGCCTTTCAATTAAGGTTATATTTTGCATAATTTTCATTAAATTCTCCTTACGTATACGAGAATTGTGACCTCTCAAAATATGAATGTAAACAAATATTTTAAAACAACAAAATTCTGTACTATAAATCTATGTTCCCTCTATTACTTCTCATAAAAATAAAACTTGGACTTAATTTGCGATAACTTAACTCGGAAACAATTTTTTGAATCATATTCCAAAAATTGCAAACAATAACCTTTTTGGTTTACTAAACAAAAAGTTGTGTACCTTAGCATTAGGTTGAGTCTGTCCATAATATTGTTTGCTAATCCGAAGTCTGGACGAATTCTGAACATTAATGATATTATTATTCTTGTTTTACTATGATAATAAAGATTAAGAAAAGTCTGTTTTTTTTTTGGTAGCAGCACCGCTTAATTTGATGCCCAAATTGCTTAAAACGCTATAGAAAAAACGCTATTAAGAAAAGTACACAGTTTTTTTCTATTTTAAAATAATTAGTTAGCTTATGTTATTATAAATATTATCTGATACTAACTGATATAAACTAGTTTCACCAGATAAAATCATCAAAATAATTATACCCTTGCAGAGTAAAGCCTAGTATCCAGATCGACAAACGATTACGCTAGCGTAAAAACTTTAATCTTTCCAGTGTGACCAAAATTTTGAGAGTTCATCAGATTTAAGCGTGCTATGGTCGTACTGTCAATCAGCTGAGTTTGTTGACAAGCAGTTAAAATTCAAATATCGTATTTGCGGGAAAGAGCCTTTAAAGGATATTATCAAATAACTTGGCAAGACAAGTCTGCCGGTGTATAAAGATAATTAAAAAACAATGCAATTTAAATTTAACAGTTGTTTTCTTTAATTTACTGATAATTATTTGCTAATTTAAAGTTCATAGCTGCACTTTTATTGTGTTTTTTCGTACATTCTGGACCTAAAAAACATTTTGCTCTGAGAAGAGGCACCCCAGATAGTATTAATGTTATTTTGTCCTCACATGTAAACACCTGCAATCGACTTTTGTGAGTTTTTTGAGTTTTTCCCTCCATTTCTTATAATGTTCAGTGAGAAGCGCACGCCAAAAGATTAAAGCCTAGTATCCAGATCGACGAAAACCGTTGCAGGTGTTTACATGTGAGGACAAAATAACATTAATACTATCTAGGGTGCCTCTTCTCAGAGCAAAATGTTTTTTAGGTCCAGAATGTACGAAAAAACACAATAAAAGTGCAGCTATGAACTTTAAATTAGCAAATAATTATCAGTAAATTAAAAAAAACAACTGTTAAATTTAAATTGTATTGTTTTTTAATTTCTTTATACACCGGCAGACTTGTCTTGCCAAGGTATTTGATAATATCTTTTAAAGGCTCTTTCCCGCAAATACGATATTTGAATTTTAACTGCTTGTCAACAAACCCAGCTGATTGACAGTACGACCGTAGCACGCTTAAATCTGATGAACTCTCAAAATTTTGGTCACACTGGAAAGATTAAAGTTTTTACGCTAGCGCAATCGTTTGTCGATCTGGACACTGCCGATACGGCCGGGATCGACTATATCCTATAGCTGCCATATAACCGATTGATGTTTTTAAAGTTAGGAAGTTGGGATTTTTTATTGGTTTTATTTTTGGCCAACCAATATAATTTACAGAATATTCTGCAAGGGTATATCAACTTCGGCTCCGCCCGAAGTTAGCTTTTCTTTCTTGTTAATATGTCAATCAGAGTCAGCTAAAAGATAGATTATGAAAGTAGGAAAAATATGTGTATATTATTATTGTTTTTAGATTAGCACGCGCGAGGAGTCACGTTGGATAAGTTGTAGGCCTAATTAAAGTGTGTTGAGGAATTCAAGAACAAATTCGGTACGTAACTGTGGGTTAGATTCTACCCAAACAAATTCAAAGCAATTTGATTGAACAACATTTTTAGGGTCAAGCCAGGGTCGGCCATGTCATGGCCATCAAATCCTTCAGTGATTATTACACTTGTCGCACCCCATTGGGCTTAGCCACGACGTTATTGACTCACCCTGCAGATTACAGTGTTTTCAGAATCCGGCAGCTCTCTGGCTTACCATCATCTGCACTGTTCTTATTATGTCAACATTTCCTTGGCTTTCACGTCGATGCAATGAAATTTTGTGGCTTATTATTTTGGCTGGTTTCCTTACCGTATTCTCACATTAATAACAAGAGCTCCTAAAGGGGGATGAAGTTTTTCCTAATACTTACTGATTTGCAGTCATCTAAGTGACTTCTTTAACAGAAATAAGGCTCACACGCATAGTGATTGTGTTGCTATACTACACAAAGAAAAAATTGTATAATAAAATATTGCTTTTAAATGAATAACATGAAAGTCTAAAAAAATATGAAAGGTCGTCGCTTTTTTTTTTTTTTTTCTCTACTCTACTCCATGTATATATTAAAATATTAAGTCACATATTTAAAAGAAAGTAAGCTTTCTTTGGCCAGCCGAAGTTTTAGTTCCTTATTTGTTTTTCTATCGTTCCTGTGTCAGTCATATGATATATTCATATGATTTTTATAAAATTTAAAACATATTTTTGAAACCAAAAACCATTACTAGATATATTTGTATTTGTTTAAAAATTAAAAAAAAACAAGAGAGAACGCTATAGTCGGGTGCCCAGACTATCAGATACCCGTTACTCAGGTAAAGGGAGTGCGAGGGAGATGGAGATAGAAACTTTGATCACGCATAACTTTTTAACGAATGGTCCGATTTGAAAAATTTCTTCTACATTTCGATAGGTATTGATAAACACAATAAAACTGCATTTTTATTTTTCCGAAATATTTAAATTTTTAATATCGTATATAAGCGATTGTGGGCGTTAAAGGGCGTTTTGAAACAAACTTGCGCTGCGTAGGAACTCCTAGAATCTGCATGCAAAATGCCAATCTTCTAGCTTTTATAGTTTCCGAGATCTCAGCGTTCATACGGACAGACAGACGGACAGACGGACATGGCTAGATCGACTCGGTTAGTGATCCTGAACAAGAATATATATATACTTTATAGGGTCGGAAACGCTTCCTTCTACCTGTTACATACTTTTGCACGAATACAATATACCCTTTTACTCTACGAGTAACGGGTATAACTATTAATTATGACTGTTAATGCTGATTATGAATATAAATGTCTGTGTACTTAGGAGATGTGTAGGAAATGTGTAGGAAATGTTGTCCCTCCAACGTTGCAAGCTTTTGACTGATTCGAATATTAAATTCTATTTCTTTAATACCTGGAAAGCGTGTTTTATTTATAAGCTGTTATTATTGTGCGTAATTGTCAAAAATATATTGTTTACCTTCAGTAACAGACTCTAGGCTTTCTTTCGAAATATAATAAATATATATTTAACCCTTAAGGGGCAGCCTGATTTTTTTTGTATAAATGTCTACCCAAACTATCCAAGAATGTGTCCTTAAAATTTCAGAAGCAAATTCAAAATATTTTGAAAGTTACAGGAGAAATAGTGAGCAAGCGTTACGATTTTTATACCCTTGCAGAGGGTATTATAATTTCAGTCAAAAGTTTGCAACGCAGTGAAGGAGACATTTCCGACCCTTTAAAGTATATATATATTCTTGATCAGCATCACCAGGAGATCTAGCCATGTCCGTCTGTCCGTCCGTCCGTTTCTACGCAAACTAGTCCCTCAGTTTTAAAGATATCTGCTTGAAACTTTCCCAAAAGTGGTCTTTCTATTGCAGGTAGTATATAAGTCGGAACGAACCGGATCGGGCGACTATATCAATTAGCTGCCATATAACTGAACGATCGGAAATGCCATAACTTAATGCCATTTTTAAAACAAGAAAGAAAAGCTAACTTCGGGCGGAGCCGAAGTTGATATACCCATGCAGAATATTCTGTAAATTATATTGGTTGGCCAAAAATAAAACCAATAAAAAATCCCAACTTCCTAACTTAAAAAACACCAAAGTTATGGCATTTCCAATCGTTCAGTTATATGGCAGCCATAGGATATAGTCGGCCGATCCTTATGAAATTTGGTAGGTCGGATTGACTGGCCAAAAATAAAACCCATAGAAATCCCAACTTCCTAACTTAACAAACACCAAAGTTATGGCATTTCCGATTAATCAGTTATATGGCGGCTATAAAATATAGTCGGCCGATCCTAATGAAATTTGGTTATGATTAGGAAAGTTATGTTTAACCCAATTTTTATACCCTTGCAGAGGGTATTATAATTTTGGTCAAAAGTGCGCAACGCAGTGAAGGAGACATCTCCGACCCTATAAAGTACATATATTCATGATCAGGATCACCTCCTGAGGTGATATAGCCATGTCCGTCTGTCCGTCTGTCCGTCTGTCTGTCCGTCTGTCTGTTTCTACGCAATCAATCCGACCTACCAAATTTCATAAGGATCGGCCGACTATATCCTATAGCTGCCATATAACTGATTGATCGGTAATGCCATAACTTTGGGATTTGTAAAATTAGGAAGTTGGGATTTTCTATGGCTTTTATATTTGGCCAATCAATCTGACCTACCAAATTTCATAAGGATCGGCTGACTATATCCTATAGCTGCTATATAACTGATTGATCGGTAATGCCATATCTTTGGGATTTGTAAAGTTGGGATTTTCTATGGGTTTTATATTTGGCCAATCAATCTGACCTACCAAATTTCATAGGGATCGGCCGACTATATTCTATAGCCGCCACTTAACTGAACGATTGGAAATGCCATAACTTTGGTGTTTTTAAAGTTAGAAAGTTGGGATTTTTTATGAGTGTTAAGAATGCATCAAATGAATAATTTTAGAGAATATAATTCGGAATATTCTGCAAGGGTATTTCAACTTCGGCTCCGCCCGAAGTTAGCTTTCCTTTCTTGTTGTAGTTGCCACCAAATGGTAAGTACTTAAAACCCAACACCTAGATTAAGTTTTTTAAAGAAGTAAAATGTTGTTTACAAAACTAAATCGACAATTATTTAAAAACACTTACTATTTTGTATAGTACGTTTTTCATGTGTTTTAATGCCAAACAACAAACTTCAGATATATTAAAATGTTTTAAAAGGGTGGGACGACATAAGGCAAGCCCCCCGCCTATTTTGTCGTTTAGTTGACTGTAATTCGGAAAAAAACAATAGAAAAAGATTGCTTTAACTCAAGTCCCGTGTACTAACTAGACTAATAACATTGTAAACAGCAATACACAATATATAAGGATGAATTAGCGCTCTTCCTTTTTTTGGGAACTTTGTTTTGGGTCTACTTACATTTCAGTCAGTTGGTTCATCCTGGCGTAACGAAGTTTTTCAAAGATTTATCAAAAGCATTATAATGGGACATAAGCCCCTGAGGATATATACAGCTCCCTAAGAATTGACGCTCCCAGATTATTTAATAGGGCACTTTGTGGCTTTACTTGTTATATACTGTGTTATTTTTGGCAGCCCGGATGAATTCTGCATAAAAAGTAAAACAACAATTTTCTGAAAAAAGATAATCTTCATACGCCAATAATCAGCATCCTTATTTTTTTTAGCTAATGGCAAGTCAAATCTACCGGTAATAAACAAAGTACTGGATATCTGGACTAGCCCCAGCCATCCCCAAGAAAGACTTGCACATTTCCGTTAACATATACTCGAGTATCCAGTACTTTAAAAATGCACAAGCATAAGCAGGCATAAATAATACATAAGCCTGTCGAAGGATGGAAGTCTGGACGACCGGATAAACGGAGCAGAAAATGTAGTCCTTTGTAAGCTATGCGCGGTCCAGTCGTCCTTTTGTTTGCAGCTTTTTGACCAAACAAGTGCACCATCAACAAACAAACAATATACACCCAAAGCGCATTCAGTAACAAAACAGTCATAAACACAAAGGCAAACCTCTCTTTGAACTGCGATTTGTAAGAGCCCCTTGATCCATTCACAGCCCTAGGTAGACAGAAAGGATCTGACATCTCTTCCTTATTTTCTAGCCAAATCCGTATCACATATGCAAATTCAAATATGCCTTCACTGGAATTTCGAAAAGTAATCGATTTTATAAAACGAGAACGGAAGCTACCATATGGAAAGATTTTTAAACATGATCAGTGTAAATAGGATATAGTCGTCCGATCTTTATAAAATTTGGTAGGTCGGATTAATTGGCCAAATATAAAACCCATAGAAAATCCCAACTTCCTAACTTTACAAACACAAAAGTTATTGCATTTCCGATCAATCAGTTATATGGCAGCTATAGGATATAGTCGTCCGATCCCGGCCGTTCAGACTTATATACTGCGTACAAAGGAAAGAAGGGTGTGTGCAAAGTTTCAATTCGATAGCTTTAAAACTGAGAGACTAGTTTGCGTAGAAACAGACAGACGGACAGACGGACAGACAGACGGACAGACGGACAGACGGACATGGCTATATCAACTCAGGAGGTGATCCTAATCAAGAATATATATACTTTATAGGGTCGGAGATGTCTCCTTCACTGCGTTGCACACTTTTGACCAAAATTATAATACCCTCTGCAAGGGTATAACAAGAAAGGAAAGCTAACTTCGGGCGGAGCCGAAGTTGAAATACCCTTGCAGAATATTCTGTAAATTATAAAAAATCCCAACTTCCTAACTTTACAAATCCCAAAGTTATGGCATTACCGATCAATCAGTTATATGGCAGCTATAGGATACAGTCGGCCGATCGTTATGAAATTTGGTATGTCGGATTGATTGGTCAAATATAAAACCCATAGAAAATCCCAACTTCCTAACTTAACAAACACTAAAGTTAATGCATTTCCGATCAATCAGTTATATGGCAGCTATAGGATATAGTCGGCCGATCCCTATTTTAATTCTTAGGGAGCTGTATATATCCTCAGGAGCTTATGTCCCATTATAATGCTTTTGATAAATCTTTGAAAAACTTCGTTACGCCAGGATGAACCAACTGACTGAAATGTAAGTAGACCCAAAACAAAGTTCCCAAAAAAAGGAAGAGCGCTAATTCATCCTTATATATTGTGTATTGCTGTTTACAATGTTATTAGTTACTATTTTGTCGTTTAGTTGACTGTAATTCGGAAAATAACAATAGAAAAAGATTGCTTTAACTCAAGTCCCGTGTATTAGTCTAGTTAGTACACGGGACTTGAGTTAAAGCAATCTTTTTCTATTGTTATTTTCCGAATTACAGTCAACTAAACGACAAAATAGGCGGGGGGCTTGCCTTATGTCGTCCCACCCTTTTAAAACATTTTAATATATCTGAAGTTTGTTGTTTGGCATTAAAACACGTGAAAAACGTACTATACAAAATAGTAAGTGTTTTTAAATAATTGTCGATTTAGTTTTGTAAACAACATTTTACTTCTTTAAAAAACTTAATCTAGGTGTTGGGTTTTAAGTACTTACCATTTGGTGGCAACTACAACAAGAAAGGAAAGCTAACTTCGGGCGGAGCCGAAGTTGAAATACCCTTGCAGAATATTCCGAATTATATTCTCCAAAATTATTCATTTGATGCATTCTTAACACTCATAAAAAATCCCAACTTTCTAACTTTAAAAACACCAAAGTTATGGCATTTCCAATCGTTCAGTTAAGTGGCGGCTATAGAATATAGTCGGCCGATCCCTATGAAATTTGGTAGGTCAGATTGATTGGCCAAATATAAAACCCATAGAAAATCCCAACTTTACAAATCCCAAAGATATGGCATTACCGATCAATCAGTTATATAGCAGCTATAGGATATAGTCAGCCGATCCTTATGAAATTTGGTAGGTCAGATTGATTGGCCAAATATAAAAGCCATAGAAAATCCCAACTTCCTAACTTTACAAATCCCAAAGTTATGGCATTACCGATCAATCAGTTATATGGCAGCTATAGGATATAGTCGGCCGATCCTTATGAAATTTGGTAGATCAGATTGATTGGCCAAATATAAAAGCCATAGAAAATCCCAACTTCCTAACTTTACAAATCCCAAAGTTATGGCATTACCGATCAATCAGTTATATAGCAGCTATAGGATATAGTCGGCCGATCCTTATGAAATTTGGTAGGTCGGATTGACTGGCCAAATTAAATACCCATAGGAAATCCCAACTTCCTAACTTAACAAACACTAAAGTTATGGCATTTCCGATCAATCAGTTATATGGCAGCTATAGGATATAGTTGTCCGATCCTGGCCGTTCCGACTTATATACTGCGTGCAAAGGATCGAAGGCTGTGTGCAAAGTTTCAATTCGATATCTTTAAAACTGAGAGACTAGTTCGCGTAGAAACAGACAGACGGACAGACAGACGGACAGACAGACGGACAGACAGACGGACAGACAGACGGACAGACAGACGGACAGACGGACATGGCTATATCCTGTTCAAGAATATATATACTTTATAGGGTCGGAGATGTCTCCTTCACTGCGTTGCACACTTTTGACCAAAATTATAATACCCTCTGCAAGGGTATAACAAACAAGAAAGGAAAGCTAACTTCGGGCGGAGCCGAAGTTGATATACCCTTGCAGAATACTCTGTAAATTATATTCCCCAAAATTATTCATGTGATGCATTTTTAATACTCATAAAAAATCCCAACTTCCTTACTTTAAAAACACCAAAGTTATGGCATTTCCAATCGTTCAGTTTACTGATATGGCAGCTATAGGATATAGTCGGCCGATCCTTATGAAAGTTGGTAGGTTGGATTGATTGGCCAAAAATAAAACCCATAGAAAATTCCAACTTCCTAACTTAACCAACACCAAAGTTATGGCATTTCCGATTAATCAGTTATATAGCGGCTATAGGATATAGTCGTCCGATTCTTTTAAAATTTGGTAGGTCGGATTGATTGGCCAAATATAGAACCCATAGAAAATCCCAACTTCCTAACTTTACAAACACGAAAGTTATGGCATTTCCGATCAATCAGTTATATGGCAGCTATAGGATATAGTCGGCCGATCCCGGCCGTTCCGACTTATATACTGCGTGCAAAGGAAAGAAGGGTGTGTGCAAAGTTTCAAATTGATAGCTTTAAAACTGAGAGACTAGTTTGCGTAGAAACAGACAGACGGACAGACGGACATGGCTATATCAACTCAGGAGGTGATCCTGATCAAGAATATATATACTTTATGGGGTCGGAGATGTCTCCTTCACTGCGTTGCACACTTTTGACCAAAATTATAATACCCTCTGCAAGGGTATAACAAGAAAGGAAAGCTAACTTCGGGCGGAGCCGAAGTTGAAATACCCTTGCAGAATATTCTGTAAATTATAAAAAATCCCAACTTCCTAACTTTAACAAGAAAGGAAAGCTAACTTCGGGCGGAGCCGAAGTTGATATACCCTTGCAGAATAGTCTGTAAATTATATTCTCCAAAATTATTCATATGATGCATTCTTAATACTCATAAAAATCCCAACTTCCTAACTTTAAAAACACCAAAGTTATGGCATTTCCAATCGTTCAGTTATATGGCAGCTATAGGATACAGTCGGCCGATCCTTATGAAATTTGGTAGGTCGAATTGATTGGTCAAATATAAAACCCATAGAAAATCCCAACTTCCTAACTTTACAAACACCAAAGTTATGGCATTTCCGATCAATCAGTTATATGGCAGCTATAGGATATAGTCGGCCGATCCTAATGAAATTTGGTAGGTCGAATTGATTGGCCAAATATAAAACCCATAGAAAATCCCAACTTCCTAACTTTACAAACACCAAAGTTTTGGCATTTCCGATCAATCAGTTATATGGCAGCTATAGGATATAGTCGGCCGATCCTAATGAAATTTGGTAGGTCGAATTGATTGGCCAAATATAAAACCCATAGGAAATACCAACTTTCTAACTTAACAAACACCAAAGTTATGGCATTTCCGATCAATCAGTTATATGGCAGCTATAGGATATAGTCGGCCGATCCCGGCCGTTCCGACTTATATACTGCGTGCAAAGGATCGAAGGCTGTGTGCAAAGTTTCAATTTGATATCTTTAAAACTGAGAGACTAGTTCGCGTAGAAACAGACAGACGGACAGACAGACGGACAGACGGACAGACGGACAGACGGACATGGCTATATCAACTCAGGAGGTGATCCTGATCAAGAATACATATACTTTATAGGGTCGGAGATGTCTCCTTCACTGCGTTGCACACTTTTGACCAAAATTATAATACCCTCTGCAAGGGTATAACAAGAAAGGAAAGCTAACTTCGGGCGGAGCCGAAGTTGATATACCCTTGCAGAATAGTCTGTAAATTATATTCTCCAAAATTATTCATATGATGCATTCTTAATACTCATAAAATCCCAACTTCCTAACTTTAAAAACACCAAAGTTATGGCATTTCCGATCGTTCAGTTATATGGCAGCTATAGGATATAGTCGGCCGATCCCGGCCGTTCCGACTTATATACTGCGTGCAAAGGATCGAAGGCTGTGTGCAAAGTTTCAATTCGATATCTTTAAAACTGAGAGACTAGTTCGCGTAGAAACAGACAGACGGACAGACAGACGGACAGACGGACATGGCTATATCAACTCAGGAGGTGATCCTGATCAAGAATATATATACTTTATAGGGTCGGAGATGTCTCCTTTACTGCGTTGCACACTTTTGACCAAAATTATAATACCCTCTGCAAGGGTATAACAAGAAAGGAAAGCTAACTTCGGGCGGAGCCGAAGTTGAAATGCCCTTGCAGAATATTCTGTAAATTATATTCTCCAAAATTATTCAAATGCATTCTTAACTCATAAAAAATCGCAACTTCCTAACTTTACAAACACCAAAGTTATGGCATTTCCGATCAATAAATAATATGGCGGCTATAGGATATAGTCGCCTGATCCAACTTCCTAACTTAACAAACACCAAAGTTGTGGCATTTCCGATCAATCAGTTATATGGCAGCTGTAGGATATAGTCGGCCGATCCCGGCCGTTCCGACTTATATACTGCGTGCAAAGGATCGAAGGCTGTGTGCAAAGTTTCAATTCGATATCTTTAAAACTGAGAGACTAGTTCGCGTAGAAACAGACAGACGGACAGACAGACGGACAGACAGACGGAGAGACGGACAGACGGACATGGCTATATCAACTCAGGAGGTGATCCTGATCAACAATATATATACTTATAGGGTCGGAGATGTTTCCTTCACTGCGTTGCACACTTTTGACCAAAATTATAATACCCTCTGCAAGGGTATAAAAAGACCAAAGTTATGGCATTTCCAATCGTTCAGTTAAGTGGCGGCTATAGGATATAGTCGGCCGATCCCTATGAAATTTTGTAGGTCAGATTGATTGGCCAAATATAAAACCCATAGAAAATCCCAACTTCCTAACTTTACAAATCCCAAAGTTATGGCATTACCGATCAATCAGTTATATAGCAGCTGTAGGATATAGTCAGCCGATCCTTATGAAATTTGGTAGGTCAGATTGATTGGCCAAATATAAAAGCCATAGAAAATCCCAACTTCCTAACTTTACAAATCCCAAAGTTATGGCATTACCGATCAATCAGTTATATGGCAGCTATAGGATATAGTCGGCCGATCCTTATGAAATTTTGTAGGTCGGATTGATTGGCCTAATATAGAACCCATAGGAAATCCCAACTTCCCACCTTAACAAACACCAAAGTTATGGCATTTCCGATCAATCAGTTATATGGCAGCTATAGGATACAGTCGGCCGATCCCGGCCGTTCCGACTTATATACTGCGTGCAAAGGAAAGAAGGGTGTGTGCAAAGTTTCAACTCGATATCTTTAAAACTGAGAGACTAGTTTGCGTAGAAACAGACAGACGGACAGACGGACAGACAGACGGACAGACGGACATGCTTATATCAACTCAGGAGGTGATCCTGATCAAGAATATATATACTTTATAGGGTCGGAGATGTCTCCTTCACTGCGTTGCACACTTTTGACCAAAATTATAATACCCTCTGCAAGGGTATAACAAGAGAGAACGCTATAGTCGGGTGCCCAGACTATCAGATACCCGTTACTCAGGTAAAGGGAGTGCGAGGGAGATGGAGATAGAAACTTTGATCACGCATAACTTTTTAACGAATGGTCCGATTTGAAAAATTTCTTCTACATTTCGATAGGTATTGATAAACACAATAAAACTGCATTTTTACTTTTCCGAAATATTTAAATCGTATATAAGCGATTGTGGGCGTCAGAGGGGGCGTGGCACCATTTTGAAACAAACTTGCGCTGCGTAGGAATTCCTAGAAACTGCATGCAAAATGCCAATCTTCTAGCTTTTATAGTTTCCGAGATCTCAGCGTTCATACGGACAGACAGACGGACAGACGGACATGGCTAGATCGACTCGGCTAGTGATCCTGAACAAGAATATATATACTTTATAGGGTCGGAAACGCTTCCTTCTACCTGTTACATACTTTTGCACGAATACAATATACTCTACGAGTAACGGGTATAATTATATTATAAATATTGTTAAAAATGCAGTATATGTAAATACATATTTGGAGGTAAATCAAGCGTGTTTTCTTTGGGATTTGGTAATATTTAAATATTATGTAATAACGGTTTTAATTAAATTAAAATCGGACATCTAAATCAAATAAATCCCATAGAAAAATAAAAAAAAATTAAAAATTAAAAATGGAAAAAAAATGTATCAAAATATTTCTTTGAGATTTAGTAATTATTTACTATATCAGAATTACGCTTTTAGTTTTGTCAAAATCGGAAAATAATGTTGTATAGCTGCCATAGAAACGATGGCAAAATACAGCCCAAAATCGACATAGCTCCATTGTTTTTGGTAATATAGGCATAGAAATCAAAATGTCGTTTTGTAATAACTGCAAGGGTATATAAACTTCCTCTTTCCGAAGTTTACTTCCTTTCTTGTTGTTTGTTATTTCTGTTCTATAAGAAAAACAATTTCTTTTCTGGGACACTCGACTCTTCCGTATCTAAATAAAATGTCCGAATTCACTCACTGAATCCCAAAGGCTATTCATACTTAAAAATGTTTAGTGTGTGTATTTTAAAAACATAATTATCCTTCTGTAATATACAAAAATTAAGTAAAAATAAGTTCATGGCCCATAATCTGGAGATTGAACGTGATCGGATCTAATACCTCTTTGTGGTTCAATTTGCAAAGTGGAAAGCGGTCTTTGTCCTTTCAAACCGTATTCATTTTTAATGCCAGCACGTGTTTGAACAGCCGCATTAGGGCTACTACCAATGCTCGTAAACAATGCTGGCCACAATCAATAGAACAGACCACATGTCATGAGAAGGCTAGGACTAGAAAAATTGAGAATTCATTATTGCACCAGGAGTTTTTTATGTATTTTGGGTGTTATTTTGCGGCGCTTTAGAGGAAGAGAAATAATATTTATTGTGTGCACCGTGAAACACACACCAATCAACCACGTGCCAACTTAGTGAAATCGGACGCAGTTGGCCCAAAGGGATGGGTAACAAGCAAACAAAAAAACCGAATCGATTTATTTAAAAATTTCGGCAATGAAAATTTTGCAGACTTTAGTGTGTTTACTATAACGTACGACTTAGTGGAATGTTACAGAAACCAACGGACTAACCAAAGTAAAAACTTCGGTGTTCGTTGTCGCTTATGAAAAATACGTAATTATCGCTTCAGGGGTATATACACTTTAGCATTAATGTTATATTATAAAAAGTCATTTTTGAAATTATGAAACATTTTTCTATTTTTGTGCATTGATTGTTTAAAAAGGAAGATTTTTGAAAATGTAAATGTTTGATAATTTTTAAAATGCCTTTTTATAATATTTAATGCTCTTTTAAAAGAGATGTATTTCGGCAAGCTAAAGTTATATTTTGAATAGCTTCGGATCTAAAATTTAAGAATCTTTATCAAAATGAGGCTTAATAATCTTAATAAATGTTCAAATATTTAATCTTATTTCCATATTTAGCTTTTGTGGACAGTGTATATGACAAATAGTCGCACAGTATTTACATCTTGATAAACGAGCGTACATTTTCAAAGAACTTACTTTATCCTCTTTGTTTGTATACTTACGCACTTTCCGTAACTAATTTATTATTTATTTATTTGGTATTTTGTGCTTCTGTCACTGTTCCTTTCCGCAGCTTGACCATTTTGTACCATACAGGATGTCATTTTTTTAAGTTTTACTCGTTTACGTATGTGTAGGTGTCTATAAATATTGGTATTTTAATATAAGAGAAAGAAGAAACAGGGTCTAAAAGGAGAGAAATCCATTGAAGTGAATTTGCGGAAGCTATTTGTAAGTGTACAAGTCAATATTTGTGTCTACAACTGTATGGGAACATCCACACTGCCTCTATGTGCTTATATGAAGGGATATGGTGTACAAGCACTATGCCTCGCGCGGATGGAGTCGCAGAGAGCGGAAGTCATCATTATAAATAAAATGTTCAGTTCAAAGCGAATCGGGAAAACAATCATTTGTTCTCGAAGGGCACGGTAATGCTGAATCTAGTGCACGGGACAGTGCTTGTGCGGGTCTTCCGCGCGTATAATACTAAATATAAATTATGGATACATTATGCAGATTTAATCATGAGAAGCTCTATTTCCTTGTTTTATTTTGCATGGAACCTTTTCGTTCATTACCGCAAAGAAAGCAGTTTAGGTACAGGATGGATATAGTGTTGGCTGGCGAAAGGTTATCAAGATTGGGAGGATCTGTTAGACTTATATAATATAAATTATATATTTACAACACATTTCGACTGAGCATTGAGATGAAAATTGGTTTGGAGATAAACGTATATTTCAGTTTAAAATATTCTCAATGTACTGTCAAACTAAGCACGTAAGCTACTCAAAATATCAGAACACTCTTAACGAGTACTACCGGGAGAATAAAAAAATATTATTGAGTAGTGCAGAAGTTAAAAGATTAATCTCAGTAAATCTAATGTAAAGTCAAAAAGTTAAATTTATAAGTTTGAGTATAAATCGAATATATTCCGGTGCTCATAGGTGTTCTGGAAATTAAACAATTTACTGACTATTTTCAGTTCGAGTGTTTTAATTCCCGTTTCGTAATTCGTTTCGTAATTAATTGCACAAATAATAATAATGGTTCACAAAGATATCGGAACTTGTATTTAACTCAGTGGCTGGATTTTTAATAATAGGTGATAAGTAAAAAATTAAATTCATCATTATTTTTGAAAAAAAGTGATAACCAATGTTTCTTTCCTTTTATTAAGTCGAATCGAATTTGAATTTAGTATTTTTATAATTCTTCCCGAAGCATCAACATATATTGTATTTATACTTAAATATGTATTTAACTTTTATTTTTTATTCAGAAAATTGTACATAATGTGTATTTGCTTACATATTTGATTTTTTCTATATATTATAAAGTATATATAAGTATATATGATAAAACTTATTTATATATATATATATATACGATTTTTATAACGCTCTCAAGTACATGTGTAATGCTTTTAAGAGACATTAAGAGACTTTATGCGCATGAACGGGCTAGTGGAAAGTTTCTAGCCCAGCTCCACACCATAATGTTCCGTACAAATGTTCGGTAGCTTTGGTGTACAGGTCTAATAGATTTAGATTGTTAATTTTCCAAAAAGGAAGTTGCCCAAATTGGCAATCTTTAATAGATAATTTTGCTTATTGTGCACAGCCGCACAACAGGAAATTTTGAGATTTGATCCAATGGGAAATTTAGATACGTGATATGTTCTTAGGTCCTTTTCGTTCGCTATCAAAATAAAAAAATTCTAAAAAGCCAGCTAATAGGTTTTGACAAGTTCGCACTTTTAAATAAAACGAAGACTTTGTTAATACGTTTATTATACCTGTAATATGGTATTTAAGAAATAAATAAATTCTATAAATTTAACAAAATATTGCATTTGCCGTTATTCAACGAATTTGTTAGCCTCTTGCAGAGGCTATTCTAATTTCTGTCAAGCTTTCCGCAGTGAATTGCGCATTTCTACCCCTTTCGAATACCATATGGTCCAGCCATGTGCGTTTGTCAGTCCGTCTGTCCGTTTCTACACTATCTAGCCCTTAGACAAAGATCTTCCAGCCATTTGGATAAAACTTTGAAAAGTCTTCTTTCTGTTGCAACTCGAAACGGACAGCTTACAGCTTCCATTGAAACAACAAGAAAGGAAAGCTAACTTTGGGTGGAGCTGAAGTTGATATACCCTTGCAAAATGTTCTGTAAATAATATTCTCTAAAATTATTCATATGATGCATTCTAAATACTCATAATTTCTAGCTTTAAAAACACCAAAGTTATGGCATTTCCAATCGTTCAGTTATATGGCAGCTATAGGATATAGTCGGCCTCCTTATAAAATTTGGTAGGTCGGATTGATTTGCCAAAAATAAAACTCATAGAAAATCCCAACTTCTTAACTTTACAAACACCAAAGTTATGGCAAATCCGATCAATCAGTTATATGGCGGCTATAGGATATAGTCGGCCGATCCTTATGAAATTTGGTAGGTCGGATTGATTTGCCAAAAATAAAACTCATTGAAAATACTAACTTCCTAACTTTAAAAACACTGAAGTAATGACATTTCCGATCATTTAGTTATATGTCAGCTATAGGATATAGTCGGCCGTTCCGACTAATATACTGCGTGCAAAACAACGAAGGGTATGTGCAAAGTTTGAATTCGATATCTTTAAAACTGAGAGACTAGTTCGCGTAGAAACAGATAGACGGACAGACGGAAATGCTTAAATCAACTCAGGACGCGATCCTGATTAAGAATATATATACTTTATAGGGTCGGATATGTCTCCTTCACTGCGTTGCACACTTTTGACCAAAATTATAATAACCTCAGCTAGGGTATAACAAGAAAGCTATAATTTTTTCCGATTGTTCTTATGGCAGCTATATGATATAGTCGCCCGATCCGGCTCGTTCCTTCTAATATACTACCTGCAATAGAAAGACAACTTTTGGGAAAGTTTCAAGCAGATAGCTTAAAAACTGAGGGACTAGTTTGCGTAGAAACGGACAGACAGACGGACAGACGGACATGGCTAGATCGACTCTCCTGGTGATGCTGATCAAAAATATATGTACTTTAAAGGGTCGGAAATGACTCATTCAATGCGTTGCAAACTTTTGACTTAAATTTTAATACCCTCTGCAAGGGTATGAAAATGGACGGAAAACCCCAACAAAAAACCCAGTAAAATCGCCTGCAAGAACTTAAGGAAGCTATGATCTCTAAATTACCAAATAATTCTCAGTAATTAAAAAAAACAACTATTAAATTTAAATTATATTGTTTTCTAATTTCTAATTTGTGTAGCGGCAGACTTGCCAAGGTAGTTGAGAATATATTTTAAAGGCTCTTTCCCGCAAATAAGATTTTGGGATTTTAACTCCTTTTAAACAAAGCCACCCAATACGACCGTAGCATGCTTAATTCTGATGAACTCTTAAAAATGCCGTCACACTGGAAAGATTAAAGTTTTTCGAGTACTATGCTTTGCGAACAGATTTCCGCAAGGGCCTAACGAACGCTCACCCAAAGTTCATTTCAGCAGACTGGCAACTCTACGCAATTTTCTCGTCGATCTGAGTACCTGGTTGAAAAGGGGCCTGACGAAAAGTTTTCGCCTGCTGTTTGCCTCTCGCTCTCTTATGGCTGACGAACCGATTCCGTATAACTGAGTACTAGCCTTAAATACAGTAGTTCTCCTTTGTTAGATTTCCAAGTGTAATATGGCTATTGTCCTCAAAAATTAGAAACTAATTATTTGGGACGAATGTTAAGGTGGATAATATAACTTGGCATACCGTTGAATTTTAGCTTGGTAATTTAAAAAATCTGGCAAACCATTTTTACAGGGACCGCCGATATGCCGATATGCCGCCTCCTGAAAAAGATCCAACGAATGAGAAGGAACACTCTGACTTGGAGATGATTAAACAACTTCAGCTAATACGAAGAAGATTACTTAGTCAGGTGAGCACATTAGCCTTAAGCACTCTTATGAAAATGTTATAAAAAGTTGAGAATAAAGACCGAAAAAATGTAACATTTTTTCTAAACCGTTACCATTTTTTTGCACTTATCAAAACTAAAACAAGAGAGAACGCTATAGTCGAGTGCCTCGACTATTAGATACCCGTTACTCAGCTAAACAACTTAATATAAATATGCCTTCTTGTAATAAATTGACAAGAATTAAACATACATACCTATATTGGCTAAACACATACATTCTTAAATAGTATTATGTATATTAAAGTCTAAATGTTTGCACAACACGAGTAACGGGTATAGCGAATAGCTTTCTTTGAAAGGAGTTATCTTTGCCGGGCAATTGCAACTGTGTACAATGTAAATACATACATATGTATATGCTTACATACATACACACATACGCCATTGTTCGACTCAGACCTCCAATTTGGCTAACTTGATTTGATTTGCATAGTTCTTGGGATATATGTAGTTCGGTATTGACAAATGAAAACCATCGCAATTTCCTTTAATAGAAATCCTTATCGAGAATTAACGTTGACTCTGTTGAGCACCTTGGCTAGCTGTTCTAAAGTCATCCGTTAGATGGCGCTATTGTATTGCGCCATCTACCCCAAGACATTGGTACCACGGGCCATGAAAGGCGGAAATGTAGGCGCTAGCCAGGCTTAAGCGTTTAATGAGTTTTTGGGCGTTAGAGTGGGCGTGGCAAACTTTTATTAGGCCAATCGATAGGTATTGACGAAACAAATACATATCAATTAAAATTTTCATAATAGCATCAAAACTGTGGCCACAGCTTGTGGCTTGTGGGCGTCAGAGGGGGCGTGGCACCATTTTGAAACAAACTTGCGCTGCGTAGGAACTCTTAAAATCTACATGCAAAATGCCAATCTTCTAGCTTTTATAGTTTCCGAGATCTCAGCGTTCATACGGACAGACAGACAGACGGACAGACGGACATGGCTAGATCGACTCGGCTAGTGATCCTGAACAAGAATATATATACTTTATAAGGCCAATTAAAACGAGGACGGAAGCTAACTTCGGCAAGCCGAAATTTTTATACCCTTGCAGACATATAAAAACAGAAAAAAAGGGATATTTTCACAGCTTTTAACAATTATTCCTATGGAAGCTATAAGATATAGACGTTCTATCGGCAAGCGCTTTTACCCTGATCAAGATATGCGTAAATAAATAATTGATGTCAATAGCTAATACACTTTGGACCGATTTCAACCTATTATTCCTATGGGAGCTATAGGATATAGACGTCTGATCGGTACGCCTTTTTACCCTGATCAATGTATGCATAAAACAAGAAAGAAAAGCTAACTTCGGGCGGAGCCGAAGTTGATATACCCTTGCAGAATATTCTGTAAATAAAAAATAAAAGCTAAGAGCAATCAGTCGGAACGGACCAGATCATATAAAAACAAGAAAGGAAAGCTAACTTCGGGCGGAGCCGAAGTTGAAATACCCTTGCAGAATATTCTGTAAATTATATTCTCCAAAATTATTCATATGATGCATTCTTAACACTCATAAAAATCCCAACTTCCTAACTTTACAAACACCAAAGTTATGGCATTTCCGATCAATCAGTAATATGGCGGCTATAGGATATAGTCCGCGAACCTTATGAAATTTTATTGGTCGGATTGATTGGCCAAATATAAAACCCATAGAAAATCCCAATTTCCTAACTTTACAAACACTTAAGTTATGGCATTTTCGACCAATCAGTTATATGGCAGCTATAGGATACAGTCGGCCGATCCTTATGAAATTTGGTAGGTCGGATTGATTGGCCTAATATAGAACCCATAGGAAATCCCAACATCCCACCTTAACAAACACCAAAGTTATGGCATTTCCGATCAATCAGTTATATGGCAGCTATAGGATAAAGTCGGCCGATCCTTATGAAATTTGGTAGGTCGGATTGATTGGTCAAATATAAAACCCATAGAAAATCCCAACTTCCTAACTTTACAAACACCAAAGTTATGGCATTTCCGATCAATCAGTTATATGGCAGCTATAGGATATAGTCGGCCGATCCCGGCCGTTCCGACTTATATACTGCGTGCAAAGGAAAGAAGGGTGTGTGCAAAGTTTCAACTCGATATCTTTAAAACTGAGAGACTAGTTTGCGTAGAAACAGACAGACGGACAGACGGACAGACGGACAGACAGACGGACAGACGGACAGACGGACAGACGGACAGACGGACATGCTTATATCAACTCAGGAGGTGATCCTGATCAAGAATATATATACTTTATAGGGTCGGAGATGTCTCCTTCACTGCGTTGCACACTTTTGACCAAAATTATAATACCCTCTGCAAGGGTATAACAAGAAAGGAAAGCTAACTTCGGGCGGAGCCGAAGTTGAAATACCCTTGCAGAATATTCTGTAAATTATAAAAAATCCCAACTTCCTAACTTTAAAAAGACCAAAGTTATGGCATTTCCAATCGTTCAGTTAAGTGGCGGATATAGGATATAGTCGGCCGATCCTTATGAAATTTGGTAGGTCAGATTGATTGGCCAAATATAAAACCCATTGAAAATCCCAACTTCCTAACTTTACAAATCCCAAAGTTATGGCATTACCGATCAATTAGTTATATAGCAGCTATAGGATATAGTCGGCCGATCCTTATGAAATTTGGTAGGTCGGATTGAAATAAAATACCCATAGAAAATCCCAACTTCCTAACTTTACAAACACCAAAGTTATGGCATTTCCGATCAACCAGTTATATGGCAGCTATAGGATATAGTCGGCCGATCCCGGCCGTTCCGACTTATATACTGCGTGCAAAGGAAAGAAGGGTGTGTGCAAAGTTTCAACTCGATATTTTTAAAACTGAGAGACTAGTTTGCGTAGAAACAGACAGATGGACAGACGGACAGACAGACGGACAGACGGACATGCTTATATCAACTCAGGAGGTGATCCTGATCAAGAATATATATATACTTTATAGGGTCGGAGATGTCTCCTTCACTGCGTTGCACACTTTTGACCAAAATTAGAATACCCTCTGCAAGGGTATAAAAATAAGATTTGGAAAGATTCATGTCAATAACTTTTACACTGCGCGAAATATCTTTAATTCTTGCAAGGTATATCCGATTGTTTCTATGGAAGCTATAGGATATAGACGTCCGATCGGGTTTCAAAATTTATCTGCGTACACATGTTTTAGAACGACTGTGAAAGTTTCAAATCGCCTGCTTTAAACTGAGCTAGCAAAGGGTATTGAAACCGACGGACAGATGGACATGGCTATATCGACTCCCCTATTGATCCTGGTCAAAAAAATATATACTTTATATGGTCGGAAATGCCTCCTTCATTGCGTTACAAACTTCTGACCTAAAAAGTGAAAATAATAATTCGTCACCATAGGAAAAATGCAGGGCTTGCCGAAGTTTGCTTTCTTTCTTGTTGGTTGTTAAAAATCGAATCAATGTATTAAAAAAATTGTTTAAAGCTCTAATTCATTTTCCCAGTAATACTGATCACATGAATGCAAATTCTTTTTAGGGGAGTGTCCTATCTGCGCAATATGATGGTATAGGGTACAAAAATGTTTAATGCTCCCTTAGCACTTGCTGTTCGTTCGTAACCTGTGCACATAAACTAACGTAAAATAATGGAAAGGGCCATTAGAGGTTTCGTCTAAGCTTTTTTGAATAAGGCTGAAAAATATCAAGACCATGGTTATGGACTCAGCTTTATGGGGAGGCCAGGCCATCGCAAACGAGGGCCAAAGTGAGTCAAGGAAGAAAGTACAAGCCAGTGGAAAGAAAAGCTTATTGTTTGAGTCGTGAATGGAGAGAACAATACAAAGGCTATTCAAACCTGCACAAATGATGAAAGAAGCACTAAATAGAACTTACATACAAAGCGTCACAGTAAAGTATAAAAGAATAATAAAAGCTTATACCGGCGTTGGGGAAAATCAAATAAAAAAAGGT
Organism: Drosophila kurseongensis; assembly: GCA_018153305.1. NCBI lineage: Eukaryota > Metazoa > Arthropoda > Insecta > Diptera > Drosophilidae > Drosophila > Drosophila kurseongensis. The sequence goes on from JAECXX010000034.1 coordinate 2,257,625, forward strand.
AATGTAAAAAAATTACAAACATAAAATGTATTGTAAAAGATATAAATGTTCGTTTGCCACACATTTGTTTAAATATAAATATAAAATAAAACCGTAATACCTTTTTCCAAAAGTTAGACTGCATTCAAGAAAATTCTGAATGCTTCATTGAAAACTGTGAATTCTTTCCGGGCTACGTGACTACTTACTTTAATTTGTACATGGTAATTCGTCAAATGCTATCTTAGACCTAATACGTGACCTTTTCACTGTCCTTGGTTCAAAGAAATATACATCGAAATCAGGGACAGTTTTTTTTAAATCTTGTTAAAATAAAGCACAATGGAAAACAACGAAAAATAAGAAGCTTCCAATTTAACTATAATTACACATTTTTATTTGAAAATAATTATGATATAGATGTCCGATTTTAATTTATAACCCTTGCCGAATATTATTACAACACGACTACATTTCGATTTCTATGCCTGTATTACATTTTGCCATAATTTTTATGTCAGCTATTTGATATTGTTGTCCGATTTTGAAAAAATTTAAAGCGTAATTGTGAAATAGTAAATAACTAATATATCTCAAAGAAATATTATAATAAATATTTTTTTTTTAACTGAGGGACTAGTTTGCGTATAAACGGACGGACGGACAGACGGACAAGGCTAGATCGATTCTCCTGGAAATGTCTCCTTCACTACTTTTGGCTGAAATTATAATACCCTCTGCAAGGGTATAACAAGACTTGTCTTCACAGGGTCAATAAAGTTCTGTCCAAACATTTGACTAATATTGTATGCAAAAGCATACAAAATGTATACATTAAGTTTCTACAATACTAACTGAAAAAGGATGAACTATATTTGATTTTTCAACAAAACTTTTTTGTTTGAACTGCTAAAAGGGGCTTTAATTCATATATGTAGATATGAACTTTAAACCCTTTTTCTAAACCGTTATTCTTTTCCTGTATGTTGATATGTTTTGACCATCAAATATATTCGGGCCTATCGTGCTTATGATTTTCCACCACCCAGTTTGAGTGTACTTATTACTCACCGGGGAATTATTCAAAGCGTTGAGTAACGATGAGGTAGCAGATTTTTAGCTCTAGCTGTCAATGAATAAGCAACTTTTGCGGAGTTCAGGTTCAGGCTCCGGCTTTACTAAGCTAATCGGCTTGGAATCACGCTAATGTGATGTTTATCTGTCCAATACTTCGCTCAAAAAATGGGGATGATTAACGATGATGATGGGCTGATTGTTATTGTCAATGCGCAAAAGATCTAATAAAATCTGAATTTTCCGGTTCTAGTTTGCTTTCTGGGGTAGTTGTTATCATTATATGCTTAAAATAAAGACAATCACACCGTCGCCGCAATATATAATCCCAGCGAAAGATACTATCATTATAGCCTAGAAGTTCAAAAGGTTTTCATTAAAAGCATATTTTCACACAGAGGATAAGCATTTAACAACTTTGAGTACGAATATTATGGAAATTAACTGCCCTGAATCACTTAAAAATATATACAGTCTAAATGAAAAGAAAATCTTTGAAAAATGGCATTTATCAAATCAAAAGAAAGCCCAGTTCATGTTAAACGAATCGAAACTGTTCGACCATTTTGCTAATATGCGGCAAATCACTAAGGCTAGTCGGTATGGACTAGTTTCCCTTCCCCTTAATATTTTTTTGTTGTTCTATGGAATTTGGTGATATTAAAATAATATGGAATTACGGTCTTAATTAAATAAAAATCGGACATCTATATCATATAGCTCCTATAGAAAAATAAAAAAAAATAAAAACAAGAAAAACAAGAAAGGAAAGCTAACTTCGGGCGGAGCCGAAGTTGAAATACCCTTGCAGAATATTCCGAATTATAATCTCCAAAATTATTCATATGATGCATTCTTAACACTCATAAAAAATCCCAACTTTCTAACTTTAAAAACACCAAAGTTATGGCATTTCCAATCGTTCAGTTAAGTGGCGGCTATAGGATATAGTCGGCCGATCCCTATGAAATTTGGTAGGTCAGATTGATTGGCCAAATATAAAACCCATAGAAAATCCCAACTTCCTAACTTTACAAATCCCAAAGTTATGGCATTACCGATCAATCAGTTATATAGCAGCTATAGGATATAGTCAGCCGATCCTTATGAAATTTGGTAGGTCAGATTGATTGGCCAAATATAAAAGGCATAGAAAATCCCAACTTCCTAACTTAACAAACACTAAAGTTATGGCATTTCCGATCAATCAGTTATATGGCAGCTATAGGATATAGTTGTCCGATCCTGGCCGTTCCGACTTATATACTGCGTGCAAAGGATCGAAGGCTGTGTGCAAAGTTTCAATTCGATATCTGTAAAACTGAGAGACTAGTTCGCGTAGAAACAGACAGACGGACAGACAGACGGACAGACGGACATGGCTATATCAACTCAGGAGGTGATCCTGATCAAGAATATATATACTTTATAGGGTCGGAGATGTCTCCTTCACTGCGTTGCACACTTTTGACCAAAATTATAATACCCTCTGCAAGGGTATAAAAAGCTAACTTCGGGCGGAGCCGAAGTTGAAATATTCTTGCAGAATATTCTGTAAATTATATTTTTCAAAATTATTCATATGATGCATTCTTAACACTCATAAAAAATCCCAACTTTCTAACTTTAAAAACACCAAAGTTATGGCATTTCCAACCGTTCAGTTGTATGGCAGCCATAGGATATAGCCGACCGATCCTTATGAAACTTAATAGGTCAGATTGATTGGCCAAATATAAAACCCATAGAAAATCCCAACTTCCTAACTTTACAAACACCAAAGTTATGGCATCAATCAGTTATATGGCGGCTATAGGATATAGTCGGCCGATCCTTATGATTGTTATATATATTATCATACAGCTGCCATAGAAACGATGATAAAATTCAGCGCAAAATTGACATAGCCTCATTGTTTTTAGTAATATAGGCATAGAAATCGAAATGTAGTGGTTTTGTTAAAACTGCAGGGGTACATAAACTTTGCTTTCTTGTTTTAATTTTTTTTTTTCGATTGTTCCTATGGGAGCTATATGATATAGTCGGCCGATCCGACTCGTTCCAACTTATACATCGGAAATGTCTCCTTCAATGCGTTGGAAACTTTTGACTGAAATTTTAATACCCTCTGCAAGCGTATAAAAAACAGACATTGACTCTTAAGTAAAACTAGGCGCATCCGTATGGGAACATAAGACATTCTTTCCGCCTTTTGGCAGGGCAATGGGCAGCCCATCGATAAAATAAACAAGAAAGGAAAGCTAACTTCGGGCGGAGCCGAAGTTGAAATACCCTTGCAGAATATTCCGAATTATATATTCTCCAAAATTATTCATATGATGCATTCTTAACACTCATAAAAAATCCCAACTTTCTAACTTTAACAAGAGAGAACGCTATAGTCGGGTGCCCCGACTATCAGATACCCGTTACACAGGTAAAGGGAGTGCGAGGGAGATGGAGATAGAAACTTTGAACACGCATAACTTTTTAACGAATGGTCCGATTTGAAAAATTTCTTCTACATTTCGATAGGTATTGATAAACACAATAAAACTGCATTTTTACTTTTCCGAAATATTTAAATTTTTAAAATCGTATATAAGCGATTGTGGGCGTTAAAGGGGGCGTGGCACCTTTTTGAAACAAACTTGCGCTGCGTAGGAACTCCTAGAATCTGCATGCAAAATGACAATCTTCTAGCTTTTATAGTTTCCGAGATCTCAGCGTTCATACGGACGGACAGACGGACATGGCTAGATCGACTCGGCTAGTGATCCTGAACAAGAATATATATACTTTATAGGGTCGGAAACGCTTCCTTCTACCTGTTACATACTTTTGCACGAATACAATATACCCTTTTACTCTACGAGTAACGGGTATAAAAACACCAAAGTTATGCCATTTCCAATCGTTCAGTTAAGTGGCGGCTATAGGATATAGTCGGCCGATCCCTATGAAATTTAGTGGGTCAGATTGATTCGCCAAATATAAAACCCATAGAAAATCCCAACTTCCTAACTTTACAAATCCCAAAGTTATGGCATTACCGATCAATCAGTTATATGGCAGCTATAGGATATAGTCGGCCGATCCTTATGAAATTTGGTAGGTCGGATTGACTGGCCAAATATAAAAGCCATAGGAAATCCCAACTTCCTAACTTAACAAACACTAAAGTTATGGCATTTCCGATCAATCAGTTATATGGCAGCTATAGGATATAGTTGTCCGATCCTGGCCGTTCCGACTTATATACTGCGTGCAAAGGATCGAAGGCTGTGTGCAAAGTTTCAATTCGATATCTTTAAAACTGAGAGACTAGTTCGCGTAGAAACAGACAGACGGACAGACGGACAGACGGACATGGCTATATCAACTCAGGAGGTGATCCTGATCAAGAATATATATACTTTATAGGGTCGGAGATGTCTCCTTCACTGCGTTGCACACTTTTGACCAAAATTATAATACCCTCTGCAAGGGTATAAAAAGCCCACACAAGCATCTTAAGATATGAGCTGACCTAAATCACTTGCGCGAAGACAATGAACATTTTACAGCAATATTTATGAATTTTATGACATTTATGGATGAGTTCAACATTTCGGTGTTGTCATCTTTATAAAATATGAACTGGCTGATCAATTTATACATGAGATTTTCTGCCTTTTCTGCGCCCACACTATGAATCGGTTCATAGATTGAACAGCAAAAGGGATGAGTTGAATATGGATATATAAATAAGTTTTTATATAGGTTTTAAACGTGCAATGATGTATATGAATCATTGGGACAGTATTGTTCATTTTTTTTGTGAGTTTTTCTATATTTATATGTGTTGATTTACCGCATATGCTGGTGTTCTTGGGCACGGAGAGTTATCAATCGTTTATTTTCTTTCCGAGATAATATAGAGATAATATTCGTTATAGTTTAAAAGTAGTATGCTTTTAAATAAAATGTTTTTTTGTTAGCCCGTTACTCATAGAGTACATTGTATTCGTTGAAAAGTATGTAACAGGTGAAAGTATACGTTTCCGATCCTATAAAGTGTCAAACATAAACACATCTTAAGTCGAAACGATCGCACTTCCAACATACAACATTTGTGTAGATGACAAGGATTTTTTAATAAGATTTTCATACAAAAGGTTTAAATGGAGCAAAATATTTCAACGCATACTCTTTAACTGAATCTTTTCAAAACAACAGAGGACTCCTATAGATCTTCGGAGTATTTAATGTGGTGCACACAGGATAGTGTTTGCAAGAGATGTGTTATATCTGATGATACAGACTCTGATGTGCTTCGTTTTCACTGCCGTATGATTTTCTGTTTCTGTTTTCATTCATAAATTTCGCTTTTAAAAATAGAAATCTGTCTTTCCTTCCTATTTCTATTCCCCTGTATTACCACTCCCTAGCTCTGTGCCTGCATTTTTGTGCACATACTTCTCTTTCCTTTTCCCCTCTGTTGTCAAGCTCATGTAGCGATGAGGTTGTCATGGTATGATGTTGCAGTGGCTTTGCAAGGTTAGCACGATTTGATTAATGTTAGAATATTTTCAGAAAATTTTGCAAAACGTATTTCCGGTGTGATTTGGAATTGTACCATGCATATACGTATTTATTTATAATACATATAATAATGCATTGAAATAGTGGTAGGAAACCTAATATAAGGTGCACAGATATTGATGCTGCATTACGTTTATAATACACTTTAAATGGTTTATCTAATAATAACCAAAACTGACGACTTAATGTTGAAACAAACCAAAACTAAGCTAAACAAATTTTGTCGGTATAAAGTAACATATTATACCCTTGCAGAGTGTAATATAATTTCAGTCAAAAGTTTGCAACACAGTGAAGGAGACATTTCCGACCCTATGAAATATATACATATATTCTTGATCAGCATCACCAGGAGAGTCGATTTAGCCATGTCCGTCTGTCCGTCTGTCCGTCCGTCGACTGTCTTTCCGTCCGTCCGTGCGTATGTCCGTCCGTCTGTCCACCTGTCCTACGCAAACTAGTCCCTCAGTTTTTAAGCAATCTGCTTGAAACTTTCCCAAAAGTCTTTCTATTGCAGGTCGTATATAAGTCGGAAAGCTTGCTTCCTGGTACTGCTGATCAAGAATATATATACTTTATGGGGTCAGAAATGTTTCCTTCACTGCATTGCAAATTTTTGACTGAAATTATAATACCCTCTGCAAGGGTATAATGAGACGTAATCTTGCGTTAAGGTATACTTAATCGTTATTAATTAATAAACTTATTTTTGTAATAACTTCTGAAATATGTGTGTGATTGCTTGTTTTATAAGTCTAATATTTGCGTTTTAAATTATTCGAATTAGTACAAAAGTTTTAATTATGAAAAAATGTAATCGCGCCACTCTTAAGCCCTTTAAACTTTTTCTCAATGGTATGTCATTGTCATGACAATTTAATTAGTGGATTTAGGAATACGCGGATACGCACTTCCCTTTTTTCGGCCATTGATATGACCGCTATCTGCATAAAACCGAGGAACATCTTTTCCTAAAATTAATTTTCATTTACAGAGGGTATTAGTTTGGTTCATACTTAAAATAAGCAGGAAGTTTATTTGCTCTTTTAAAAAGCTTCCGGTGTCAATTCAAAACATCCCAATCCCATATTTAGGAATTATCTAACGACAATATACAATAACTGACATTTTTGTTTTAAAGTTTAGAATGGGGTATTCAGGTTATTTTTAGTTCAGTTGTAACAGAAACTATTTTCCCATGTATTGGCTTTTGAATTTCAGGTATACCAGCAAGGATATCAAAAAATCGGTTTCATGAAGTAAACTTCTGTTCTTCGTGTAACTTTTCTCACTTCATTACGGCTCCTTATAAATATGGAGATCTACCTATAGGGTGGTGAGTAAGGGTCGCATAGGAAAATGAGATACGCGTGCGGCATGTGGCATGTGTGTGGTTGTGACGATCTGTTTTAAGATGATGGGTGAATGCTGATTCTTAGGGGAATAGCTGGAATATGTGTTTTCATTTCACATTCTCGTTCGCATCGCGCAGGCAAATACACTTTCAGCACGTATGTACACTTTAAAATAAAAATTCCTTTTTAAAATGTGGCTTCTTATTATTGTACCGTTGTATAAAATTTTAGCATGTTTTGTGCTCTTAATTATATTTTAGCTAGAGAGAGTTTTCGGAAGAAGCGGTTATGCTACTGCATTATGGAATTCTATAAAATACTTTTTCAAAGTTTGAAAAACCTCCATCACTGTGTACGGAGTATACGTAGTGTGTTAGGAGGAGACTACTAATAAAATGAAAAGTCTGCGGTAATGGTTCGATCGGAGCGAGTGATATACCGATCGATAGACTGCTTTAACTTGGGAAAAGTTACAAATTTAAACAAGCAAGGAAGCCAACTTGCAGTTGGTATATATATTAAATATTTTTTATTTTGATTTCGATTCATAAAAACAATTAAGCTAGGCCAGTCTTATCCAAGTAGCTACAAAACTAAAACGGACGGACCGTCGGATAGTCGAACATGGCTAAATCGAATCGTCGAATATATACTGTGACTGAAAATATAAAACCCTCTGCAAGGGTATACAAAGTATAACTTTGTTGTTTTTCATTTTTTTTGGTTCTTCGCGATTTAGTAATATTTAAATACCATGGATTTCGGTTTTGTTTAAATTAAAATCGGACGATGGCAAAATGCATCTCAAAATCGACATAGCTTCATTGTTTTTTTAGTTGGTTTGAAATAACTGCAAGGGTTGACGAAGTTTGCTTCCTTTTTTGTTTAAAACAAACTAACTCCCAAACGCGAATCTTTAGAGAAAAATGTGTTTTGTACAAAAAGTTGCGTAATCTCAAAAGATATGTGCATGTATATGTACCATATCTTTTTTCAAAATTCTGCTCTAGTCTAACAAACATTAGTGCAAATGTTGAGAGGTCTGCTTATATTTTTGGAGCCTGGTGCCCAAATTGTATAAAAGTGCTGTGATATAAAAAAAAATTAAAATGTTCTTCCAATTTGGTTGGCTTCTGCGTAGGCCGTAAGTATTTGTTAAAGTGAAAAACGAGCGCCCCTTATAAATTTGTTGTTTTTGGATGTAGCTTTAGCCAGCTCGGATATATGCGCAACCACAGTGCAGTGTATTTTATGACACAACGGGAAACGTTTGGATGGTTGTTACCAAACACACCCTGGGCAACGTAACTGCAATAATTAGCAAATGGTTTTTACATCAAAAATAAATAAGTAAAGTTTTAATGACAAGATTATGAAAAGAATTGCTATTAGCAAAGCCAAGTGCTTGGAGCCAGATAGTCCGACCAACAATTATAATTAACCGCCTCATGTCAATCTTTCAAAAGTCTGTTATATCCTACAGCAGAAGGCAGCCTATGTTCCTTCTAACATCGTAAGAGGGGGCTTTGAATAGGGTTGACGTTCATTCCCTGTGCGCAGCTAATGACTCCTGAAATAGCAAATAAATCTGTGGTGAAGTGCGTGCATGTGCTAGTTTGAACAAGGTGTCCAGTGAGGGGTTGTACGCTTGTGTTCGACACTCAGAAGATACGAGAAGGTTTTATCATACAAAAAACCTGTTGGGTTAGAATTTAATGTTTATTTACGGAGTTCTCATATTTAACAAGAAAGAAAGGCTAACTTCGGGCGGAGCCGAAGTTGATATACCCTTGCAGAATACTCTGTAAATTATATTCTCCAAAATTATTCATGTGATGCATTCTTAATACTCATAAAAAATCCCAACTTCCTAACTTTAAAAACACCAAAGTTATGGCATTTCCATTCCCAACTTCCTAACTTTAAAAACACCAAAGTTATGGCATTTCCAATCGTCCAGTTATATGGCAGCCATAAGATATAGTCGGCCGATCCTTATGAAATTTGGTAGGTCGGATTGATTGGCCAAAAATAAAACCCATAGAAAATCCCAACTTCCTAACTTAACAAACACCAAAGTTATGGCATTTCCGATTAATCAGTTATATAGCGGCTATAGGATATAGTCGTCCGATTCTTATGAAATTTGGTAGGTCGGATTGATTGGCCAAATATAAAACCCATAGAAAATCCCAACTTCCTAACTTTACAAACACCAAAGTTATGGCATTTCCGATCAATCAGTTATATGGTAGCTATAGGATATAGTCGGCCGATCCCGGCCGTTCCGACTTATATACTGCGTGCAAAGGGAAGAAGGGTGTGTGCAAAGTTTTAATTCGATATCTTTAAAACTGAGAGACTAGTTCGCGTAGAAACAAACAGACGGACAGACAGACGGACAGACGGACATGCTTATATCAACTCAGGAGGCGATCCTGATCAAGAATATATATACTTTATATGGTCGGAGATGTCTCCTTCACTGCGTTGCACACTTTTGACCAAAATTATAATACCCTCTGCAAGGGTATAAAAAGGTCAGCATTTAATTATTATTATTATTAATAGCATGGCTTAGAGCAACGGCGTTAATTTTGAACACTTTTTTTAATTTGAAGCTCCAAAATATACATATTTATACCCTTGCAGAGGGTATTATAATTTTGGTCAAAAGTGTGCAACGCAGTGAAGGAGACATCTCCGACCCTATAAAGTATATATATTCTTGATCAGGATCACCTCCTGAGTTGATATAGCCATGTCCGTCTGTCCGTCTGTCCGTCTGTCTGTCCGTCTGTCCGTCTGTCCGTCTGTCTGTTTCTACGCAAACTAGTCTCTCAGTTTTAGAGCTATCGAATTGAAACTTTGCACACACCCTTCTTTCCTTTGCACGCAGTATATAAGTCGGAACGGCCGGGATCGGACGACTATATCCTATAGCTGCCATATAACTGATTGATCGGAAATGCCATAACTTTCGTGTTTGTAAAGTTAGGAAGTTGGGATTTTCTATGGGTTTTATATTTGGCCAATCAATTCGACCTACCAAATTTCATAAGAATCGGACGACTATATCCTATAGCCGCTATATAACTGATTAATCGGAAATGCCATAACTTTGGTGTTTGTTAAGTTAGGAAGTTGGGATTTTCTATGGGTTTTATTTTTGGCCAATCAATCCGACCTACCAAATTTCATAAGGATCGGCCGACTATATCTTATGGCTGCCATATAACTGGACGATTGGAAATGCCATAACTTTGGTGTTTTTAAAGTTAGGAAGTTGGGAATGGAAATGCCATAACTTTGGTGTTTTTAAAGTTAGGAAGTTGGGATTTTTATGAGTATTAAGAATGCATCATATGAATAATTTTGGAGAATATAATTTACAGAGTATTCTGCAAGGGTATATCAACTTCGGCTCCGCCCGAAGTTAGCTTTTCTTTCTTGTCTTAATTAATTGTTTGTTTAAACATTTTTTTGTACCCATTTCCCGTAGAGTAAAAAGGCTCTTGAGTTGGTTGTAAAGTCTTTAACAGGTAGAAGGAAGAGTATCCGTCACTATAATTTTATTTATATATATTTATGATCAAGATCCATAGCCGAGTCGATCTAGCCATGTCCGTCTGTCCGTCGGGTTGAACGTCGAGATCTCGGGCTAGAAATTTTTAAGGATAAACCTACTTTTATATTTTTATACCGAATTGTACAATTAAATATAATAATATAATATAATAAATAATATATACTTTTCGGGTGACGAAAGGTAAATTAATTGAGTGTGGCAGCCCTTTTAAACAAGAAAGGAAAGCTAACTTCGGGCGGAGCCGAAGTTAAAATACCCTTGCAGAATATTCTGTAAATTATATTCTCCAAAATTATTCATATGATGCATTCTTAACACTCATAAAAAATCCCAACTTCCTAACTTTACAAACACAAAAGTTATGGCATTTCCGATCAATCAGTAATATGGCGGCTATAGGATATAGTCGGCCGATCCTTTTGAAATTTGGTAGGTCATATTGATTGGCCAAATATAAAACCCATAGAAAATCCCAACTTCCTAACTTTACAACCACCAAAGTTATGGCATTTCCGATCAATCAGTTATAAGGCAGCTATAGGATATAGTTGTCCGATCCCGGCCGTTCCGACTTATATACTGCGTGCAAAGGAAAGAAGGGTGTGTGCAAAGTTTCAACTCGATATCTTTAAAACTGAGAGACTAGTTTGCGTAGAAACAGACAGACGGACAGACGAACATGGCTATATCAACTCAGGAGGTGATCCTGATCAAGAATATATATACTTTATAGGGTCGGAGATGTCTCCTTCACTGCGTTGCACACTTTTGACCAAAATTATAATACTCTCTGCAAGGGTATAAAAACCCGCACAAGACCGTCCGAAAAAAATGTATTTTATTGGAAAATATATTGACGAAAATGTTGAAATAGACACGCCTGCAGGACCAAATAATTTATTTGTTTTAAAATTACAGTATAGTCTAATCAAAAACCGATTAATATTATTTTTCTGTTACTATTTAAGTAGAAGGAGTCAGTTGTAAGGTCCTAGCAAGCTGTCAAGGTATGATGAAAACAATTTTTTTGAGATTGGCCTGACATTGCTCTGGCGCGGGCTATTGCTATTAAAATTCATTGGCACGCTCCGTGTGTCGTCTGCCAACAAAGCTTAATCTGATGAGAAGTGAAGCAACCGCAGTACCGCAACCACCAGCTGAGACATTCAACCGCGTAGTTATCGAATCCGAATTCCCAAGCGACTGTTCCTGTCGCCGAAAGCTGTAACAAAAACCGTTAATATTCCAATAACACAAGGTACGGCATAGAAGACCAACAGAGGAGGCCGGTGGCACAGAGGCTGCAAATTACACAGATGACACGCTGTGTCATCGCTTCATTGACTGACTCTTTAGTCCTAGAACATGACTGTGAAAAAAGTTTCCTGTGCGTTGAGCTTTTGCTTATTGAATAATTTCGCATTGTCGTACACATCTCGCCGCTTTGTTGCTGGTGGAAAGGTTTCACAAGTGCTTTTGCAGGGGGCTTTCCTAACAATACTTTTTTCGGATAGCACTAAAAATCAATAATACTTTCTTAAAAAAAAAGCCATCTGAGATCCGATGAGGAGATAAGATGAAAACAAATATTTAAAATTAAACCCCACGGGAAAACAAATTATACCCACCGGGTGGTTGTCTGTCCTTCTTTTAAAGATTTTAACTTTTTTAAAGAATTGATTATAATTGCTATTCTGGCTTGCGAACTCATTGAATGAACTGGAAGCAAAATAAAATATTAAAATGTTATGCAAACGCGATTATTCTGATTCTCATTTTTTGACGGCATTTTGCCAAAATGCCGTGAAATTTAAATGAAATTCAACTCAATTATAATAATAAACTGCTCTTTTATGTCGCTGCCATTAATCTGTGTTTTCGTACTTGCTGGTTTTGGTAGAACTTTGTACAGCATGTCCCGACTATAATAAATAATAGGTTTTGAGCTATTCTGCAAAGCACAAACTGAGAGTCATGCATATACGATAAACACCTAACAGCCCATCTAATCTCTTTAATATTTGAGTTTTGTTTATTTTGTATACCCTTGCACAGGGTATTATAATATCAGTCAAAAGTTTGCCAAGCACTGATGGAGACATTTCCGATCATATAAATGGCATTTGAATCGAAATGTTGTCGTTTTGTAATAACTGTAAGGGTATATAAACTTTGGGTATTATGATTTCATTCAAAACTTTACAACGCAGTGAATGCTTAACTTTCCCAAAAGTTGTCTTTCTATTGCAGGTAGTATATATGTATGTCGGAACGAGCCGGGTCGGACAACTATACCATATAGCTCCCATAGGAACAATCGGAAAACAATTTTTTTTTTAAATAGCTTTTTAATAATTTTTTTGTTTTTTGGGATTTGGTAATATTTAAATACAATGGAATTACGATATTAATTAAATTAAAATCGGACATCTATATCATAAAGCTCCTATAGGAAAATCAAAAAATTAAAATGAAAAAAAAACTATTTTCCTGTTTTTCTATTTATCAAAATGTTTCTTTGGGATATAGTAATTATATCATATAGCTACCACAGAAACGATGGCAAAATGCAGACCAAAATCGACATAGCTTCATTGTTTTTTGTAATATAGGCATAGAAATCGAAGTGTAGTCGTTTTGTAATAGCTGCAAGGGTATATAAACTTGGACCTCTCGTAAAAATCGTAGTGGCCATTACAAAGTGTATTTTGGTTATCTTGTCTTCTTTCTATAGCCGCCTTAGAAACATCCGAACAGAAATGTAATTATTAATTTTATAGAAATAGGACTACCGTATCATCAAGTAATTTTCGACACAACGACTGAATACACAAACTGCCGATGTTACCTCCCAAGCCTTATAAACTTTAGACTGCCGCCACACCTGTGCTTTTCGCTGTGTTTTAGTCAACGGACTTTTAGTAAAAAATGGCAAGCGAATAAAACTTGAACGCTTGTCTGGATGGCTCTTATAATAGCACATGGGAAGGGAGTGTACTCTAAGCAGGGTGATGCAACTGCACGTGCGGCTCATTGAATGGTTTGGGAACACAAATAAATGAATTGTATTTTCTGGGGAGGAACGCCAGTGAAAGTGGCGAAGCCGGTGCGGCCGCTGCAAAGACCGCCACTCAACTTCTGGCTTTATTCTAATTACGAGTACAAGCCGCTACAAAAACAACCCTTGGCCCACCCGCGCGGCTAATGTCAAGTGCAAATGTCTTGGTCAAAGCAAAGGTCGCGATATGTGGGAGAAGAGATTGTAGGTCGGCAAGCCAGAGAACAGCATTCATTCTTCAATAGCAGCGTATTTCATCTTGGACCGCCCATCGTTTGCTGGGTAATTGTTTTTTCTTTCTTTTCACGACAATTTGTAACTTTGTTCCACCTCAGAGTCCCTTTCCTTCCAACAGCCTCCTACATACCGAGTCCTGCATCCTGAGTCGGCGTCAATTCAATTACGAGTTATTTAATGTTCGCACTGCAAACGGGATACGCACGGAGCTTTCACATGTCGTCCGCACATCCCCACACTGTTACTTTGGGCCAGGAAATTTAGAAATAGATTGGGGAAATTGAAATTTGAATTGAAAACGTGATTTTTAGAAATTATTATATGCGTTTTAAGGTGTCACCAACTTTTTAAAAAGCCGTTGTAAAAGTTTAGCTTTTGCTTTTTTTGTTCGTCCAATTGCATTGATAAATATTTGATTATCTATTGTGACATTCACATATGTAGTTAGCTGACCCAATCTTATGACCACCCATAACCCACAATGAGAATAAAGCGCTCATTTAAGCCAGAAAACAATGGTGGCACTAATGATGGGAAAATGCCAGGCAGCTACAGTCCCGCCTAGAAGGAGATGATTAAATCTCTGACAACAAAAGACAAAATAGCATTCAAATTAGAAGCTCATTGTCGATGTTTTGTTGCCAAAGTAGCGCCACAGTCAATGTATTGGGACATCCAGCCCCATTGTTCCTGCCAAACAATGGGGTTACAAATGAAGAGCTGGGATGTATTAACATAGGCTGAAGACTACGGAAGTGCCGTAGATCGAAAGCCTGGACGGGGGCTTTGACTAAGGACGTGGCAAAAGCGATACGGTTTGTCATCACGTTGAACAAAGTTCAACAGCCACCCCACTAATAATATGGATTATAACGATCATCAATCGACATCATCAATCTTCATCCATTAAACATTGGACATGGTCGGAACACTAGCTCGGCTGGCATGATTTGGCACCCCAGACCCCAATCACTCCATCTTATTTTAAAACTTATCCCTGTGTGGACAAACGAATTAAACGTTATTTTGCGAAAATACAAAATTTTATTAGTCTAGTCCCTTTTCGGTGTTAGTTTTTTTAGTGGCCGCGGTAAAAGGGGTAGTGAAACCTTGAATTTAACTTAAGAATCTTAAAAGTCCACAAATCTATAAATAATCTAATATACAGGGGAAATTGAGATAATTAATAACTATTTCTAGACAATAAATTTGATATGATTCGATATACTAAAATTTGGTTTTTGGACTTAAATGGTTTATTTAAAGAAATTTATAAATTTGTTTAACCAGAAAAAACCTTATTTAAAAGTAATTAGATAAGAACTGCGTTTCTCAAAAACGTCGTGTCGTGTAATCTATTGTTTCGATTTCGTGTGATCGTGTATGGTATACGGTATGATCGTATACCATATGTCTTAACCAAGTCCCTTAGAAATGTTGCGATTTTGGTCCGTTACAGTAGACCTGTCCGACTTGCGCTGCTCAAATCAATCTCAAATCTATAGGTCTTATAGTTTCATAATTCTCAACCTTCATACAGAGACGGTCCGACGTGGCTTGATCGACTATTCTATTGATCCTGACCAAGATTGTATATACTTCTAAGGACGGAAACTTTTCAACAAATAAACAGTACCCTTTTACTCTACGAGTAAGGGGTATAAATACGGTTCCCTGTGGTCTAAATTATATACATTTACCCCATCCTTACAAAGTCCCAGCATTCTTACCATACCCTTGCAACTTGTAAATATATATATATCCTATTCTTAACGTTTTATATATGCATGTATTTGCTTTGTTATGCTTACATTATTCACAGTAATCGGCATCTTCACCTTATATCTCAAAATTGAGGCTGCCCATTCTTAAATGTACTTGTGAGGGTGTTTGTTTCTTTTATATTCGTTATTTATTCATTATTTGGGGGCTAGGCGTCCGTTATAATAAAAACTCAAAAGGATTGCTTGACGCAACTTGGGTCTTAAAAGCGCCAGTGACAGGGAAAACCTATCTCTTTCGGCCTTTGAAATGGCTAGATACTCACAAACTTTATGGCGGCAAGTGCTATATGTAATTTCCACACTGACGAAATAAGTATTCCTATATACATATATATTAAATGACTAGGAGAACATCTGCATAAAGACAGACACACAACCTGTCAGATTATTTTGGACTAAACAGGTAAAAAAAAAATAATTAAATCTAAAAGTGTAGATAATAATTAAGTATTATATCATTATTAAACCAATAAAACTAAATCATAAGAAATAGGAATAATCAAAAAAATAAAATGGGTTTAAAGATTTAAAATATTGTTTTTAAATACGAATTTTAATAAACTGTATTAAAATTTACCAAAATGATTTGGACATTATCTCTATTTGAATTAACTATCACTTTGGACGGCAGTTCACGAAGTGCCGATTCGCACCGGTAGTGTGCGAAAAGTGTTTTTATTTGATTATAGCTCGGTAGTAGTATTAAATGAAGTTCAAATTTGAATCAAATATTTGTATACCCTTGCAGAGGGTATTTTAATTTCAGACAAAAGTTTGTAACACAGAGAAGAGCACATTTCAGACTCTACAAAGTGTATATGTGTTGTGATAAGCATCCCCAGGCGAATTGATCTAGACATGTCCGTCTGTCCGTCCGTCTCTCCGCAAACTACGCAACTTAGTCCCTCAGTTTTAGATCTATTTGGAAAAAGGGAAATAATATAATTATAAATTTGTTGCAATTTTTTAAGCAATTTCACAAATACGGTTAAATTTTTATAAAAATCGAACGACTGTATCATATAGCTGCTACAGGAACAATAGGGAAAAAGGAAAAGAAAAGTATAACTTCGATGTTTCTTAACATATGCCCATATACTTCGAGATATAGTCATTTTTAACGGATTTAGAAACGATCGAAAAATTTATCGCAAAATCGACCTAGCTTCATTGTTTTTAAGCATCGAATAAAAATATATTTTGAAGAGACTATTTTAAAAATTGGCTTATACGTAAAGTAATAAGATTTCAATATACAAATTGTTGTTCGCAGATAATACATACATTAAATTGTTATTTTTTACTAAATATTGACTTTTAAAATTTGTAAGGCCGTTCATTTTATAAAACTGTCCTGCAAGGAACTTGGGATTTTAATTTAACCAAAAGAAATTTTTGTGACTCTTATATTCCGTTTTGGGTTAAAACTTGAATTGTTCAGATTTCTGTTACACCCCCATCTGTACAACCCCCATTAGGGTTGAGCAATGAGTAAATTTTCGTGAACAAAGAAGCATCGGCTATGGAAAATATTTGTAAGTACATATCTATAAAGTTACTTTTAATCTTGTTATAATATTTGGATATTTGATGCATCGTTTCTTAAAGGATACTTTTCCGCCTCAGGTTTTACGAGTGTTCCATGTTCGCGATTTTACAGTAGGTACTAGACCCAGGGATGAGTACATTTGACGGGGTTAAAGCAATTGTTTGGCAGCAAACAAAACATTTTAACAACAAAACCCATCCCCAGTACCCTCTTCGCATACCCCCATTTGCCCACCATGCAGCACCATCCGATGAGCTGGGCTGTAAGAGTATACTTGAAAACTCCATATTGTGTCGAGTTCGTTTCGTGGTAATGAGGTGCCGCTGTCCGGGTCTGCGGTTTCTCCTAGGATGGGTTCATATTGTTGGTATAAGACAAAGAGGGGTAATGCTTCGGCTACGTTAGTAGCGCAAAACACTTGCTTTTTTAATTGAAGTTGAAGCTTTATCTTTATTTTATAATTCCGGGGCTATAGACATTATCTCTGCCTACGAACAAATTTAAAAACACACCACCTTTCTTTCCCAGACGGCAAGCTGTTATTGAAAAGAGAGAATCGACTACAAAAACTAGAATTTATCATTAAACAAGAAAGTAAGCAAACTTCCGCAAGCCGGAGTTTTTATACCCTTGCAGTTATTACAAAAAGACTGCATTTCGATAATTTTGCCTATATTACTAACAACAAGAAAGGAAAGCTAACATCGGGCGGAGCCGAAGTTGAAATACCCTTGCAGAATATTCTGTAAATTATATTCTCCAAATTTATTCATATGATGCATTCTTAACACTCATAAAAAATCCCAACTTCCTAACTTTAAAAACACCAAAGTTATGGCTTTTTTGATCAATCAGTTATATGACAGCTATAGGATATAGTAGGCCGATCCTTATGAAATTTGGTAGGTCGGATTGATTGGCCAAAATTAAAAACCAAAGAAAATCCCAACTTCCTAACTTAACAAACACCAAAGTTATGGCATTTCCGATCAATCAGTTATATGACAGCTATAGGATATAGTCGGCCGATCCTTATGAAATTTGGTAGGTCTGATTGATTGGCCAAATATTAAAACCAAAGAAAATCCCAACTTCCTAACTTTACAAACACCAAAGTTATGGCATTTCCGATCAATCAGTTATATGGCGGCTATAGGATCAGCTATAGTCGGCCAAAAATAAAACTTATAGAAAATCCCAACTTCCTAACTTTACAAACACCAAACTTATGGCATTTCCGATCATTCAGTAATATGGCAGGTATAGGATATAGTCGGCCGATCCTTATGAAATTTAGAAGGTCGGATTGATTGGCCAAATATAAAACCCACAGGAAATCCCAACTTCCTAACTTAACTAACACCAAAGTAACGGCATTTCCGATCGATCAGTTATATGGCAGCTATAGGATATAGTCGGCCGATCCCGGCAGTTCCGATATCTTTAAAACTGAGAGACTAGTTTGCGTAGAAACAGACAGACGGACTGGCTTATATCAACTCAGGAGGTGATCCTGATCAATAATATATATACTTTATAGGGTCAGAGATGTCTCCTTCACTGCGTTGCACACTTTTGACCAAAATTATAATACCCTTTGCAAGGGTATAACAATGAAGCTATCGTTTCTATGACAGCTATAGATATTGTTGTCCGATTTTTATACCCTTGCAGAGGGTATTATAATTTTGGTCAAAAGTGTGCAACGCAGTGAAGGAGACATCTCCGACCCTATAAAGTATATATATTCTTGATCAGGATCACCTCCTGAGTTGATATAAGCATGTCCGTCTGTCCGTCTGTCTGTTTCTACGCAAACTAGTCTCTCAGTTTTAAAGATATCGAGTTGAAACTTTGCACACACCCTTCTTTCCTTTGCACGCAGTATATAAGTTGAAACGGCCGGGAACGACCGACTATATTCTATAGCTGCCATATAAATGATTGATCGGAAATGCCATAACTTTGGTGTTTGTTAAGTTAGGAAGATTATTTTATTTTTATGAGTGTTATGAATGCATCATATGAATAATTTTGGAAAATATAATTTACAGAATATTCTGGAAGGGTATTTCAACTTCGGCTCCGCCCGAAGTTACCTTTCCTTTCTTGTAATTTATTTAAAACCGTAACTCCATAATATTTAAATATTACCTAATCCCAAAGAACAAAAAAAAAAATGTTAAACAACAAAGTTTTTTTTTGTATTTATTTTCTGACTTTTCCTGTTGGAGCCATATGATATAGTCGCCCTATCCGTCTCTTTCCGACTTATATACTACCTGCAATAGAAAGACAACTTTTGGGAAAGTTTCAACTCGATATCTTTAAAACTGAGGGACTAGTTTGCGTAGAAACGGACGGAAGGACGGACAGACAGACATGGCTAGATGGACTCTTCTGGTGATGCTGATCAAGAATATATATACGGGTCGAAAATGTCTCCTTCACTGGGTTACCCTCTGCAAGGGTATTTCTGGCTTTAAAGCCAGAAAAGCTAACAGATTCTAGATTTTTTGTGGCTCACTATGGCTTACCAAATACACGACAATAATTGAGATGAAACAAAACGGAATAAACAAATGAAGTACAATTTAATAATGAAAATAAACAAATAAATAAATAAGTCTGACCATGGCGGGTGGCTGACAATAAGGGAGGCGGACAAGCTTGTTCGAGGGTTTTTGAAACAGAGTGACGGTGACTGTCAAAGTAAACGAATTGAATAAATAAGCAAAGACAACATACGCCCAAAAATCAACAATAAAACTGTACCACCATATACACAACAACACGAATGGAAACGGAGCCCAAACAAAATAAAATAACGAAATAAAACAATCAGGAAATTGTCCTTTGATCTTTTTCCGACTCCCTTACGCTCAACCCACGCCTAAGAAAGCGTAATTTTCGACTGGTTAATAGATGCTTTTGAAGCCATAACCAAAGTTACAAGATAAACAAATAAAATAGCAAATACAAATTGTGTAAGTCGCATTTGATTATGGTTGGTTAGTTGTAAGCTAAGCACGCCTTCAACCTTAACTTTAACTAGGACTGTTTATATAATATTAAGCTATCTATATTTATACCCTTGCAGAGGGTATTATAATTTTGGTCAAAAGTGTGCAACGCAGTGAAGGAGACATCTCCAACTCTATAAAGTATATATATTCTTGATCAGGATCACCTCCTGAGTTGATATCCGTCTGTCCGTCTGTCCCTCTGTCCGTCTGTCTGTCCGTCTGTCTGTCCGTCTGTCTGTTTCTACGCGAACTAGTCTCTCAGTTTTAAAGATATCGAATTGAAACTTTGCACACAGCCTTCGATCCTTTGCACGCAGGATATAAGTCGGAACGGCCGGGATCGGCCGACTATATCCTATAGCCGCCATATAACTGATTGATCGGAAATGCCATAACTTTGGTGTTTGTAAAGTTAGGTAGTTGGTATATTCTATGGGTTTTATATTTGGCCAATCAATCTGACCTACTAAATTTCATAAGGATCGGCCGACTATATCCTATAGCTGCCATATAACTGAACTATTGGAAATGCCATAACTTTGGTGTTTTTTAAAGTTAGGAGGTTGGGATTTTTTCTGAGTGTTAAGAATGCATCATATGAATAATTTTGGAGAATATAATTTACAGAATATTCTGCAAGGGTATTTCAACTTCAGCTCCGCCCGAAGTTAGCTTTCCTTTCTTGTTTTGGTTTTCTACTTAGTTCCATAACGAGTTTCATGTTTATAGATAACTGGGGCTTTTTGATTCCAAAACTAATTTTGTATGTGGTTTCCAATCTACAAGCATCCCCCATATCTTACAAATCAAACTCGACTTACGAAAATTTGTACTGCACATAATAAATAATGCGCAAACTTATTTCTACCATTACTCAAAATAGTTTTATAAAGCATAAAACATAAAAAAACATAAGAAATATTTTTTGAAATTCAACGTAAAGACCGTTTTATTACGTGTATAAATTTAAATATTACATTTTATATTAGGCCAATCAATCCGACCTACCAAATTTTATAAGGATCGGCCGACTATATCCTATAGCCGCCATATTACTGATTGATCGGAAATGCAATAACTTTGGTGTTTGTACAGTTAGGAAGTTGGGATTTTTTATGAGTGTTAGGAATGCATCATATGAAAATTTTTTGCAGAATATAATTTACAGAATATTCTGCAAGGGTATTTCGACTTCGGGTCCGCCCGAAGTTAGCTTTCCATTCTTGTTTTTATTAATATAGGCATATACAACGAAATGTAGTCGTTTTGTAATAACTGCAAGGGTATATAAACTTCGGCTTGCCGAAGTTTGGTTCCTTTCTTGTTTAAATTTATATTTGCTTTAATGTAACACCTGCTAATGCCTGTCACATAATTCGGAAATACTTTGTTACAATTAATTGAAATTAATTTGCTTGATTACAAGAATCAAAACCAACAATATTGACACCGCTATACGAACCCGTCAAGCTAGTAAAATGCGAATAATTCACATCTCTATTTAATAAATTCGAGATTTTTATGAGTTTACCAATGATAAAACAAGAAAAAACGTTATAGTCGAGTGTCTCGACTATTAGATACCCGTTACTCAGCTAAACAACTTTAGATTTTGCATTAACATAATGTGAATTAGAGTGACCACAGGAAAAAAGGACAAAAAGTTCAAATTATCAATTTGAATTAGGCGATCTCTTAGAGCTGGCAGCTTTACAGCACGAGCATCAGCACCAGCGCTGCTTTAGCGCAGGCAGCTTTTGTCCTGCACCAGCATACACACATACGCCATTGTTTGACTCAGACCTCCAATTTGGCTAACTTGATTTGATTTGCATAGTTCTTGGGATATAGTTCGGTATTGACAAATGAAAACCATCGCAATTTCCTTTAATAGAAATCCTTATCGAGAATTAACGTTGACTCTGTTGAGCACCTTGGCTAGCTGTTCCAAAGTCATCCGTTAGATGGCGCTATTGTATTGCGCCATTTACCCTAAGACATTGGTACCACGAGCCATGAAAGGCGGAAATGTAGGCGCTAGCCAGGCTTAAGCGTTTAATGAGTTTTTGGGCGTTAGAGTGGGCGTGGCAAACTTTTATTAGGCCAATCGATAGGTATTAACGAAACAAATACATATCAATTAAAATTTTCATAATAGCATCAAAACTGTGGCCACAGCTTGTGGCTTGTGGGCGTCAGAGGGGGCGTGGCACCATTTTGAAACAAATTTGCGCTGCGTAGGAACTCCTAAAATCTACATGCAAAATGCCAATCTTCTAGCTATTATAGTTTCCGAGATCTTAGCGTTCATACGGACAGACAGACGGACAAACGGACATGGCTAGATCGACTCGGCTGATCGACTCGGCTGATCGACTAGTGATCCTGAACAAGAATATACATACTCTATAGGGTCGGAAACGCTTCCTTCTACCTGTTACATACTTTTGCACGAATACAATATACCCTTTTACTCTACGAGTAACGGGTATAAAACGAAAACGCAAGTACACTCATAGCAAAATTAACCCTAAATTTTAGAAATTCGCCTTTATTTTTTCTAAATCCAAGAAAAGATTTATATTTTCAAGGAATTTTTTTCTAAAAACAAGAAAACGTTTCTTGAATCAAGAAAGTGTTTCTCAAATGTAGAAATTGTCGCCATAAACTTAACTCGCCCCAAATCCAAGAAAGAATTTCTATATTTCAGTAAAAATGGTATTTGTTTTTAGAAATTTGTAGAAATTTTTTTCTTAAAATTAGGAATTTTGCCCTAAAAAATTATTCACCCTAAAAAATAGAAAAATTTTCTCAAATTAACCTTAAAAATTCGATAACCCTAAAATATAGAAACGCTTTCTTAAATATAGAAATATTTTCTTAAATATAGAAATATTTTCTAAAAATAAAAATGAATCCCAAAATATAGAAATATTTTCTATAACATAGGAAATATTTTCTAAAATGACCATAAAATTGTTCTAACCCTGTCCGAGTAGCCTAGGGGTTAGAACGTCTGACCAGAAATCTAAGCACCGCAAGTTCAATTTCAGCTCCCAACTTTTTTTTCTCTTTTTTTTTACTTGTGTTATAAACACAGATGAGAAGTAATGCTTAGAACGACTAAATTTTATCCCTTTATTGAAAAGTAATTAAAATATTTTTTGTCATAAGAAATATCATCTTAGAAAATTTATTTTAAATATTTAGACTTTCACAGTTGCGACTTAACTTCAATGTCTTTAAACTCACGCGCGGGAGACCTGGGTTCGAATCCCACCGTCGGACGAATAAAATTATAAGTTTTTTCGGATAAGATACTTATCGGTGTTTACTTGTAAAAACTGAAATAAATCATAATTGTACTCAATTTTCTTTCTCTCTTCCCCACAGAATTGCAGTTGAAATCGATATCATTAGTGCAATACTAATACAAACTTTGTGACTTTTCTAAATGAAAGGCGAAGTGCTTAAATCACATAACATGTATACACATACATAAATATATACATAAGTCCATAAATCCTGAATGAAAAATTACATCATGATGAATGTAGGCACATTTTTTCTCATTTTTAGAAAAAATACCCTAAAATTTATGGTTAGATACCCTACTTTTAAGAAATATTTTTCTATATTTTAGAAAAGTTTTTCTTGTTTTTAAGGCCCTTTGCCTTAGATTTTAGAAAGGAACGCCCTTAATTTTAGAAAAATGTACCCTAAAATTTAAGGTGCGATGCTTTAAAAGACCATGAAAATAAGGCGAATTTCTTGTTTTTATACCCTTGCAGAGGGTATTATAATTTTGGTCAAAAGTGTGCAACGCAGTGAAGGAGACATCTCCGACCCTATAAAGTATATATATTCTTGATCAGGATCACCTCCTGAGTTGATATAGCCATGTCCGTCTGTCCGTCTGTCTGTCCGTCTGTCTGTCCGTCTGTCTGTTTCTACGCGAACTAGTCTCTCAGTTTTAAAGATATCGAATTGAAACTTTGCACACAGCCTTCGATCCTTTGCACGCAGTATATAAGTCGGAACGGCCGGGATCGGCCCACTATATCCTATAGCTGTCATATAACTGATTGATCGGAAATGCCATAACTTTGGTGTTTGTTAAGTTAGAAAGTTGGTATTTCCTATGGGTTTTATATTTGGCCAATTAATTCGACCTACCAAATTTCATAAGGATCGGCCGACTATATCCTATAGCTGCCATATAACTGATTTATCGGAAATGCCATAACTTTGGTGTTTGTAAAGTTAGAAAGTTGGGATTTTTTATGGGTTTTATATTTGGCCAATCAATCCAATTTAATAAGGATCGGCCGACTATATCCTATAGCTGCCATATAACTGAACGATTGGAAATGCCATAACTTTGGTGTTTTTAAAGATAGGAAGTTGGGATTTTTATGAGTATTAAGAATGCATCATATGAATAATTTTGGAGAATATAATTTACAGACTATTCTGCAAGGGTATATCAACTTCGGCTCCGCCCGAAGTTAGCTTTCCTTTCTTGTTAGGGTTAATTTTGGTATGAGTGGAGGTGTTCAATAAGAGTGCGGAATGCCATCGTCAATGTAATTAGATAAATTAAACATATCAGAAGATTCGGATAAATAATAAAGCTATAAACAACCTAGTTATTAATAATCCAAAAGAGTTCGACAACGCTTACAATCCTGTCATTTTAATAAATTTCTTTACACCTTCTTAAGCTTTTTTGAGGTCGTGATAGACTTTAACATTAGGGTTTCATTTGTATTCATTAGATTTATTAGAGCCATTTATAATCTTTTTATATGCCGAACATTATTTCTTGCCCTCTTAAATGTATCCCCTAATTCTTTTAATGGTCAATTAAGTTCCCCGATCATGTTCGCGATTTTTTTTCGCAATTATGTAAGTGCAAAGGCAAACAGTTACTCGAACCAATTGACCAAATCAATTCTTGGGAAAGTTATATAATTTTCAATGTTCTCTACATGCATTTTTGGATAAGTGTTATTTATAATTTTTCCACACGTTTAATGAACGCTATATGTATATGTATATGTCTACAATGTGGGCTTTGTGCAATAAATTGTCTTACCGACTGTATTTTGAGCCACCACTAGGTAAATTCCCGGCTACGCCCAAGCGTACATGGTGGAAACAGTGAAAACGGTTTAGAAAGCCAAAGGGCAATATATGTACATATCCACGTTTACATTTTGAAAGGGCATGTGCTTACTTCCGATATACTTACGTTAGCGGTTTTCGCTATCCGTCCGCCAACCGAATCGCAATGCGGCAATACAATAGCAAATAATTGAGGAGACAATTGGCTGAGACAGCGGAGCATTACCCACCACCACTTGCGACGTCGCCAAAACGAAAAGGGGCGGAGCCTTACTGTACATACATATGTGCGATTGTGTTGGACAATGCCCTTTCCTTGGCTTTCTTTATATCGATTTTGGAGTCGAGCAGAAACAAAAAGGTTTTTGTTTCTCGGTATTCTCATGTATTCGTTCGGCAGCTACACAAGTACACATAGGTAGGCGGGCGAGACAGGGACAGCAGAGATCTGGGGCTGAGTGAGAGAGAGAGATGGGAAAAGTATTGGTCGAAATACAAGGAGCGAAAGAGACAATTCTCGTAATTCGTGCAACAATATGTATGTGCAGAACAATTGAATCCACGCCCACATACATTTACGGCAGTCCCCAACCAACCGCTCGGCGAGTTTGTCTCGTGACCTCAAAGGGTGGGAGTAGCGATGGAAAGAGCTGCCATCGGTTTGGAGAGCGAAGAGCGGAAAAGAGAATAAGAGGTGGAGCTGCCGCCACGCACAGTGGGCAAGACAACCGAACGGCAGTTGAAGTTGCGCTGATTTCCGATTTGGATTTGATTGCCGATATGAAGAAAAAACTTTTCTACGTCTTAATAAATTTTGTTTATGATAGTTTTCTATTTAATTGTTTGAACTCTATTATTAATATTGTTTTTACTTATGTTTATGTTTACTTATCAGACACTTTGTCAAATATAAATATTATACGCCAAAAATGATCCAATTTAACTAGATCTCTGCATTTAAGTATGTTTAAAACTGTGGAAGCAATATTAAATTATAATACAATTTTTTTTTAGACCAACAAATTAACACAAAGCCTAAACCAAAAAAGGATGATGAATTTAAATATTTTTACAAAATGTTCTTGATAACTTACTGCAGGTACGGGCTTACAATTTGTCACACAAGTCACAATACGATACAATTATTGACTTAAATATGAATTCAACAAGAGCTTGAAGACCAACATTTTAAATACTAAGAAGTTCTTTAGTTAGCATCAATAACCTAAATCAAATAAAAGATTGCCTCGTGTTAAAGTTTATTATTGAGGCGTCCTTTTTTTACTGATTAGGTAAGTTATTTAGCCCATGGTGCGCAGCTGCCGCTCTCTGAGCTTCGCGAACAGTTTATTGTTCAGCTCTGCCTCAAAAGTCGTCGGCTACTCTGGCGCCCACAGTTTCCCGCGATGGCTCGACCGGAGCAGTAGATACCAAGGCGGCGACGAAGAGGGCGAGCGTAAGTGCACTGAGTACGGCAAGTGAAGTCGAAATCGGAATCCCGAGGGCGTCTGGACTTGGATACCCTGCCCGAATGGATACCCAATGTGTGCCGAATGCTGGCACTGAGAGCATTGAGTGTTGAGCGTTGGGCACTGAGCATAACAAGCAACCTGGTCGAAGGTGGTGGAGGAACAGGGTCGCTTGGCAGTGACGGTTGCGGGTTCTGATACCGATACGGACACGCGTCACGCTGCGATTTGCCATTGTGTCGCATCGCCCTGGCCAATCAGGCGCAGACCTTTCGGGCCATCCTCCCTATTTAAATTGTTCAACTGCTCGACAGGATTGACTTGCTGTAATGGCACAACTGTTGACGATGCGCGAGGTGAGCCACCTGCTATATTTATCAAGATCTATAGTTAGTGTGGGAGTACAAAGCAAGGAAGACTTTCCTTAAAACATTTGTGAATATAAGTGTGCAGTATAAGTGGGTGAAGCGGAAGCTTCCAACCTACAAAAATATTAATTAAAAACCAAATTAAAAATCAAACAGTGCGCGGATAAACCAAAACGGGTATCTATCTTAAAATTGTTCCGTTGCAAAGTTATAGTGATCTGATATAAGCTTATAATAATATAAGTGCTTGGTAACTTCTTAATAAAATATTCGATTCATTGAAAGCTGTTTCAAGGCTGTATAACGTCTTGAGGTTATAATAAATACCTTAAAACACCTTCTTCACAGCTTTCCCAACTCGATACACTATTTGGTGTCACGAGGCATTCGCTTAATTTAGCTTATTATTTAAGCATTACAGTTTTGACTCATTTTTTTAAATTAATTTATTTGCTTCTTAAATTAACTCTTTTTTTTGTTGGTTCGCAACAAGAAATAATTTTTTAAATGAACTATTGCTTGTTATGAAAAGATTAACAACAAACACTGTATTTTTATTCCACATACTCCCAATGCGATTCGCCACTAAGAGAACATCTGCAAATAGTGACGCAATCGGACTATATTTATTACTAGGGCACAAACCGCCGGCGTCACTTATCGGACATTTTTCAAAAAATGGCATTTTAGAAAATAGACAAAAGCCCTTCTTACAGATATCCCACTTTAAAGTAAATTATTAAATAATTGTGAATTAATTTTTTAAGAGCCGCGTTTTTATCATGCTTTTTATTTTGAGTCGATTTTCTGTCATTTTTATACCCTTGCAGAGGGTATTATAATTTTGGTCAAAAGTGTGCAACGCAGTGAAGGAGACATCTCCGACAATATAAAGTATATATATTCTTGATCAGGATCACCTCCTGAGTTGATATAAGCATGTCCGTCTGTCCGTCTGTCTGTCCGTCTGTCCATCTGTCTGTTTTTACGCAAACTAGTCTCTCAGTTTTAAAGATATCGAATTGAAACTTTGCACACACCCTTCTTTCCTTTGCACGCAGTATATAAGTCGGAACGGCCGGGATCGGCCGACTATATCCTATAGCTGCATTTAACTGATTGATCGGAAATGCCATAACTTTGGTGTTTGTTAAGTTAGGAAGTTGGGATTTTCTTTGGTTTTTAATTTTGGCCAATCAATACGGCCTACCAAATTTCATAAGGATCTACCGACTATATCCTATAGCCGCCATAAAATTAGGAAGTTGGGATTTTTTATGAGTATTAAGAATGCATCACATGAATAATTTTGGAGAATATAATTTACAGAGTATTCTGCAAGGGTATACTAACTTCGGCTCCGCCCGAAGTTAGCTTTCCCCTCTTGTTTTTTTATATTTTTGTTGAGGAGGTACATTTCCGACAACAGCATTTCCAGGGGGGTCGATCTGTCCGTCCGACTCTCCGTTTTAACAGCAACTAGTACATCACTTTTAAAGCTATTTGGATGAATCTTTGCAAAAAGTCTTCTTCATTTTGCAAGTAGTATACACCTGACCAAAAAAAATAAGAACAAAAAAAACAAGAAAGGAAAGCTAACTTCGGGCGGAGCCGAAGTTGATATACCCTTGCAGAATACTCTGTAAATTATATTCTCCAAAATTATTCATATGATGCATTCTTAATACTCATAAAAAATCCCAACTTCCTAACTTTAAAAACACCAAAGTTATGGCATTTCCAATCGTTCAGTTATATGGCATCTATAAGATATAGTCGGCCGATCCTTATGAAATTTGGTAGGTCGGATTGATTGGCCAAATATAAAAAACATAAAAAATCCCAACTTCCTAACTTTAAAAACACCAACGTTATGGCTTTTCCGATCGTTCAGTTATATGGCAGCTATATGATATAGTCGCCCGATCCGGCTCGTTCCGACTTATATACTACCTGCAACAGAAAGACAACTTTTGGGAAAGTTTTAAGCAGATAGCTTTAAAACTGAGGGACTAGTTTGCGTAGAAACGGACGGACGGACAGACGGACAGACGGACGGACAGACGGACAGACGGACATGGCTAGATCGACTCTCCTGGTGATGCTGATCAAGAATATATATACTTTATAGGGTCGGAAATGTCTCCTTCACTGCGTTGCAAACTTTTGACTGAAATTATAATGCCCTCTGCAAGGGTATAAAAACAACTGTTACATTTAAATTGTATTGTTTTTTAATTTCTTTGTACAGCGGCAGACTTGTCTTGCCAAGGTAGTTGATAATATCTGTGTAAAGGCTCTTTCCCGCAAATACGATATTTGAATGTTAACTGCTTGTCAACAAATCCAGCTGATTGACAGTACGACCGTAGATTTTACGCTAGCGTACTCGTTTGTCAAAATTTAATCTTTTGGCGTGTGCTTCTTAGTGAACATTTAAAAATATGGAGGGAAAAAATCAAAAACAAAATAACAAGTGGAGTCCCGCCCAGAACTGTGGGATTTGTCAAATAAGCATTATACATTATAAAAAGAGCGAGGCAGGAAAAAGCCTGGGGAACGGATAAAGATAGTAAGTCATAATTGTACATTATTAAATATTTGTTAATGTGGACATATACAATATTTATGTTTAGATAATAGTTGCAAACCCAGTTGATTTACAGTAAGACCTTAGTACGCTCAGTTCGGATCAACTCTCGAACTTTTGGTCACACTGGAAAGATTAAAGTTTTTCCGCTAGCGAAATCGTTTGTCAATCTGAGTACTAGGCTTAAGAAACACTCTGCTCTGACAAAAGACACCCAAAAAGGTGAAATTGTTTAATCTTTTCCTGTCAGAGTAAAGTGTTTGTTAGGTCAAAAAGTACGAAAGAACACAATAAAAAACTTAGAAAAATCGCCTGTAAGAACTAAGTGAACAAATAATTATCAGTAAATTAAAAAAACAACTGTTAAATTTAAATTGTATTGTTTTTAATTTCTTTGTACAGCGGCAGACTTGTCTTGCCAAGGTGGTTGAAAATATTTATATTTATATTGTATTCGTGCAAAAGTATGTAACAGGTAGAAGGAAGCGTTTCCGACCCTATAAAGTATATATATTCTTGTTCAGGATCACTAGCCGAGTCGATCTAGCCATGTCCGTTTGTCCGTCTGTCTGTCCGTATGAACGCTAAGATCTCGGAAACTATAATAGCTAGAAGATTGGCATTTTGCATGTAGATTTTAGGAGTTCCTACGCAGCGCAAGTTTGTTTCAAAATGGTGCCACGCCCCCTCTGACGCCCACAAGCCACAAGCTGTGGCCACAGTTTTGATGCTATTATGAAAATTTTAATTGATATGTATTTGTTTCGTTAATACCTATCGATTGGCCTAATAAAAGTTTGCCACGCCCACTCTAACGCCCAAAAACTCATTAAACGCTTAAGCCTGGCTAGCGCCTACATTTCCGCCTTTCATGGCTCGTGGTACCAATGTCTTAGGGTAAATGGCGCAATACAATAGCGCCATCTAACGGATGACTTTGGAACAGCTAGCCAAGGTGCTCAACAGAGTCAACGTTAATTCTCGATAAGGATTTCTATTAAAGGAAATTGCGATGGTTTTCATTTGTCAATACCGAACTATATCCCAAGAACTATGCAAATCAAATCAAGTTAGCCAAATTGGAGGTCTGAGTCAAACAATGGCGTATGTGTGTATGCTGGTGCAGGACAAAAGCTGCCTGCGCTAAAGCAGCGCTGGTGCTGATGCTCGTGCTGTAAAGCTGCCAGCTCTAAGAGATCGCCTAATTCAAATTGATAATTTGAACTTTTTGTCCTTTTTTCCTGTGGTCACTCTAATTCACATTATGTTAATGCAAAATCTAAAGTTGTTTTGCTGAGTAACGGGTATCTAATAGTCGAGGCACTCGACTATAGCGTTCTCTCTTGTTTTGAATTGTAACTGCTTGTTAACAAATGTAAGGTATTCCAGCTTATGGCAACTTTAGGAATTGAATGGAGATCTGCATTTCTAAGTAACAAAATGGAATAGACTCACAAATTTGAAGAATGTCCTGGTGTTGAGTGGACGAGGCTTTTGCTCTGGAGCAACTCTGATCCGGTGTCGTTCGTTATTTTTTCGCCTTTTGTGACAATCGGCGATCTTTTGTCCAATTCTCCCACAGTGAAGACACCTTAGCTGCCAATTTCATTAATTCGCGATTTTCAGCTTATAATGGAGCTAAAACAGTTTTACTGTCTTGTGGCAGGGCCGATACCACTTCTGAGTTGGATATAAAGTTATTTCAGTATTTTTATACCCTTGCAGAGGGTATTATAATTTCAGTCAAAAGTTTGCAACGCAGAGAAGGAGACATTTCCGACCCTATAAAGTATATATATTCTTGATCAGCATCACCAGGAGAGTCGATCTAGCCATGTCCGTCTGTCCGTCCGTCTGTCCGTCCGTTTCTACGCAAACTAGTACCTCAGTTTTAAAGCTATCTGCTATTTGCTTCCCATAACTTGTCTTTCTATTGCAGGTAGTATATAAGTCGGAACGAGCCGGATCGGGCGACTATATCCTATAGCTGCCATATAACTGAACGATCGGAAAGGCCAAAACTTTGGTGAATTTTAAGTTAGGAAGTTGGGATTTTTTATGGGTTTTATATTTGGCCAATCAATCCAACCTACCAAATTTTATAAGGATCAGTCGACTATATCCTATAGCCGCCATATAACTGATTGACCGGAAATGCCATAACTTTGGTGTTTGTAAAGTTAGGAAGTTGGGATTTTCTATGGGTTTTATTTTTGGCCAATCAATCAGGTTTTTCAATTTTTCCCCAGCATTTTCTAAAATGTTCAGTGAGAAGTTCATTTCAGCAGACTGGCAACGCTATGAAATTTTCTGGTATTTTTTTCGTCGATCTGAGTACAGAGGTGAAAAAAAGGCCTGGCGTAAAGTGAACTAGGCTTAACAAACTTACACTTGGGATTCTTTAAGCCTAGTACTCAGATCGACGAAAACTGTACGCCAGTCATGAGAGAGAGCGAGAGGCAAACAGCTGGCGTTCACTTACGTCAGGCTTTTTTTCACCTCGGTACTCTGATCGACGAAACATATCACATAATAATGATAATCATATAAATATTTTATATGTCCAGGTTAACAAATATTTTAGAATGTACAATTATGATTTACTATCTATATCCATTTCCCAGGCTATTTACTCCCGCGCTCTTTTTATAATGGTTGCAATAAAATGTTTTTTATTTGACAAATCCCACAATTCTGGGCGGGACAGATCGTATTAATGTCTTTTGTATTGTCCTGACAAGTAAATTCCTGCAATCGACTTTTGCGCGTTTTTTCATTTTTTCCCTCCATTATTTAAAATGTTCACTGAGAAGGGCACGCCAAAAGATTACTTTTTTTATTTTTTTCGCTAGGGTACTCCAAAAGTTCATTTCAGGTGGCTGGCAACGCGATGTATTTTTTTTGTCGGTCTGAGTACCGAGATGAAAAAAGGCCTGACGAAAAGTGTACGCCAGCTGTTTACCTCTCGCTCCCTCTCATGACTGACGAACAGTAGACACTATGTGTATAAAAATACACGTAACTCGTAGATTAAAAAGATAAGGAAACGTTTCCGACCCTTTAAAGTGTATACATATATACATATATTCTTGATCAGGATCTGTCCGTCCGTATTAACGACAATCAGTTTTTTGCTCACAACTACTCAACATGAAAAATATTTTGAAAGTGTAAAATAATTTAAGTTCCCTGTGGATGATAATTAGCCAGTTAAAGAACGAAAACCTCATTGGGGTAAGTGCTTAAAGTTTGCTCAGTAGCCCTCTATGCTAAGTTTTGGACTAAGTTAAACAAATTGGAAATTTTTATGATTAAAATAACTATTAGTTTACTTTTAAATGAAACCGGAAAATGTTATATTCCAGTAAACTTATTGTTTATTTAAAGAAAGTAAAAAAGGAAAACAAAAGAATTTATTATTTTTTTTTAAAATTTTAAATTTTTTTGTTATTTATGTTGTGAGGAGTTTGCTACAAAATTATAGCATATGCTTAAATGAAGATTACCGTTCAAACGCTTTTATGTTGTTTTTTTATTTAACGTACAAAATTATTTAAGTCATTAATGAGTACGGCGTGTTTTAATAATGGTGCAAGTTGCAGGCAGATTGCATTGCTAAATTTAAAATAAATGAAATTAACCAAAATTGTTTTGAATGACGAAATAATTATTATATTAAGGGCTGTGAGCCCCAAATATATTACAGTATCATAGTTCTGGAGGTTTTTAAAATCGTTCTCCCAATTTATCTATTTCTTCAACCAATTTTTTGTACATAACTGAAGTCGAACAAAACCCTTTTTTTAATTCGAAAACTGCCGACAATTTTCCTTAAAAGTTTAATTGGCTTCGCGCAAGGTCTCTAATTTTTTTTATTTTATTTTGTTTATAAAATTTGTATTATAAAGCCTAGTACTCAGATCGAAAAA
This sequence comes from Drosophila kurseongensis, assembly GCA_018153305.1. Classification (NCBI taxonomy): domain Eukaryota; kingdom Metazoa; phylum Arthropoda; class Insecta; order Diptera; family Drosophilidae; genus Drosophila; species Drosophila kurseongensis. Next base: position 2,291,343 of record JAECXX010000034.1, read on the forward strand.
CGAGTAAGCTAGCGTAAAAACTTTAATCTATCCAGTGTGACTGCATTTTCCAGAGTTCATCAGAATTAAGCGTAGTACGGTGGCTGGGTATGTTGACAGTTAAAATTCAAAAATCGTATTTGCGGGAAAGAGCCTTTAAAAGATATTATCGACTACCTTGGCAAAACAAGTCAGCCGCTGTGCAAAGAAATTAAAAACAATACAATTTAAATTTAAGATGTTTTTTTTACTTGTAATTAGTTGCTAATTTAATGTTCATAGCTGCACTTAGTTCTAACAGGCGATTTTTCTAAGTTTTTTATGTGTTTTTCGTACATTTGTCCTAAAGCCTAGTATCCAGATCGACGAAAACCGAACGCCAGTCATGAGAGAGAGCGAGAGGCAAACAGCTGGCGTTCACTTTTCGTCGGGCCTTTTTTTCACGTCGGTCTCCTGATCGACGAAAAAAATACCAAAAAATTCCATAGCGTTGCCAGTCTGCGGAAATTAACTTTGGGTGAACCCTAGCGAAAAGATTAAAAAATTTAATCTTTTGGCGTGCGCTTCTCACTGAACATTATAAGAAATGGAGGGAAAAACTCAAAAAACTCACAAAAGTCGATTGCAGGTGTTTACATGTGAGGACAAAATAACATTAATACTATCTGGGGTGCCTCTTGTCAGAGCAAAATGTTTTTTAGGTCCAGAATGTACGAAAAAACACAATAAAAGTGCAACTATGAACTTTAAATTAGCAAATAATTATCAGTAAATTAAAAAAAACAACTGTTAAATTTAAATTGTATTGTTTATTAATTTCTTTGTACAGCGGCAGACTTGTCTTGCCAAGGTATTTGATAATATCATTTAAAGGCTCTTCCCCGCAAATACGATATTTGAATTTTAACTGCTTGACAACAAACCCAGCTGATTGACAGTACGACCGTAGCACGCTTAAATCTGATGAACTCTCGAAACTTTGGCCACACTGGAAAGATTAAAGTTTTTACGCTAGCATAATCGTTTGTCGATCTGGATACTAGGCTTAAGAAGAAACACTTTGCTCTGACAAGCGGCACCCCAAAAAATTAACACCCTCACAAAAAAACTCCTGCAATCGACTTTTACAGGTTTTTTGATTTTTTCAAATTTTCAGTGAGAAGCGCACGCCAAAAGATTAAATATTGTATTCTTTGTATTCTTCACCCAAAGTTCATTTCAGCATTTTTTCGTCGATCTGAGTACCGAGGTGAAAAAAAAGCCTGACATTAATACTATCTGGGATGCCTTTTGTCAGAGAAAAGTGTTTCTTAGGTCAAAATTGTACGAAAAAACATAATAAAAGTGCAGCTATGAACCTTAAATTAGCAAATAATTATCAGTAAAGCCTAGTATCCAGATCGACGAAAACCGTACGCCAGTCATGAGAGAGAGCAAGAGGCAAACAGCTGGCGTTCACTTTTCGTCGGGCCTTTTTTTCACGTCGGTCCCCTGATCTACGAAAAAAATACCAGAAAATTCGTTAGCGTTGCCAGTTTGTAAAAGAGCAGCTATGAACTTTAAAATAGCAAATAATTATCAGTAAATTAAAAAAAACAACTGTTAAATTTAAATTGTATTGTTTTTTAATTTCTTCATACACCGGCAGACTTGTCTTGCCAAGGTATTTGATAATATCTTTTAAAGGCTCTTTCCCGCAAATACGATATTTGAATTTTAACTGCTTGTCAACAAACCCAGCTGATTGACAGTACGACCGTAGCACGCTTAAATCTGATGAACTCTCAAAATTTTGGTCACACTGGAAAGATTAAAGTTTTTACGCTAGCGTAATCGTTTGTCGATCTGGATACTAGGCTTTAATAAAAAAACAACTGTTAAATTTAAATTTTATTGTTTATAAATTTCTTTGTACAGCGGCAGACTTGTCTTGCCAAGTTAGTTGATAATATCTTTTAAAGGGTCTTTCCCGCATTTACGATATTTGAATATTAACTGCTTGTCAACAAACCCAGCTGATTGACAGTACGACCATTGCACGCTTAATTCTGATGACCTCTCAAAGTTTTGGTCATACTGGAAAGATTCAAGTTTTTACGCTAGCGTACTCGTTTGTCGATCTGAGTACTAGGCTTAACTGTCAACCTCTTATTGCGTTCAGGAACCAAATTTTGGAATACTAAAATAATGAAAACGAATTTTCAGACTTTTTTTAATGCAAATTAAAACCGCCAGCTAACGTTAGTGCGGTGTCATTCTTACGATCGTCAGGACTTTTCTAACTCTTTATGCTTTATATCAGAAGTTTTTGGTTTGAGCTTTAAATATAGCTTTTCTCTCTAACGAGTGAGGCGTAATTGTAATGGAAAACCATTGTATAAGTCGTACCAATCCAAACTAAGTGCATTACAGATTCAAGTACGCTGCACGATGAAGGCTCTCTACTGTTCCGTTGAATTTCTCGATTAAGTAAGTTTAAGTTTTGCCTAATTAATGTTATTTTGTCCTCACATGTAAACTCCTACAATCGACTAGTACTGGGCTTTACTAGTCGATTGTAGGAGTTTACATGTGAGGACAAAATAACATTAATACTATCTGGGGTGCCTCTTGTCAGGGCAAAGTGTTTCTTAGGTCAAAAATGTACGAAAAAAACACAATAAAAGTGCAGCTACGAACTTTACATTAGCAAATAATTATCAGTAAATTAAAAAACCAACTGTTAAATTTAAATTGTATTGTTTTTTAATTTCTTTGTACAGCGGCAGATTGTCTTGCCAACGTAATTAATAATATATTTTAAATGCTCTTTCCCGCAAATACGATATTTGAATTTAAACTGATTGTCAACAAACCCAGCTGATTGACAGTAAGACCGTAGTACGCTCAGTTCGGATGAACTCTCGAAATTTTGGTCTCACTAGAAAGATTAAAGTTTTTACGCTAGCGGAGTTGTTTGTCGATCTGAGTACTAGGCTTAAATCGTCAAACTGTCTGGCAAGATATCTTGCAACACTACTAGGTCGACGGCGCCTCCGCAGATGACACCCGGCAGACTTATGGATTCCCGGCCGTCTATACCCACACATCTTGATTAACTTATGACCGGCTATGACCACACCTGATTTGCCCAAGAATGGTGCACCCGCTCTTTTTGGATCTTTAGAAATAATTTGTCAATAAACGAAAACAAGGGGCATCCTTGCATGACGTGTTCAACAATAAATATAAAAAAAAAGTGAATCGTCCTCCCATTGGTCATTACACCATTTGTCAATTATTTCAGCGAGTAACCAGTTGTCAGAGACCTCCGCTAGGTTAATGCGGTTTTCGACATGCGGAATAGACTCACAAATTTGAAGCATGTTCTGGTGTTGAGTGGACGAGGCTTTTGCTCTGGGGCAACGCTGATCCGGTGTCGTTCGTTATTTTTTCGCCGTTTGTGACAATTGGCGATCTTCTGTCCAATTCTCCCACAGTGATGACACCTTAACTGCCTAATTTCATTAATTCGCGATTTTCAGCTTATAATGGAGCTAAAACAGTTTTACTGTCTTGTGGCAGGGCCGATATCACTTCTGAGTTGGATATAAAGTAATTTCAGTATTTTTCATTTTGCGAAGCGAGTCTCGACCTCGAGTTCTCTCTCGCTCCCGTCCCCAACAAGAGCTGAAAACGCCGTCTAGCTCAAGTTATGCTCTCAGTCTCAGGAGAAAACTAACACTTGGGATTCTTTACATTCTAAGAATTAGTTGACTTTTAGACACTATACCCGTTAATTGTAGACTAAAAAGATAAGGAATCGTTTTCGACCCTTTAAATTATAAACATACATATGTATATTCTTGATCAGGATCAATATCCTAGTCGCTTAAGTCATATCCCTCTGTCTTCCAGTCTGTCCGTCCGTATTAACGTCAATTTTCTTCCGCAGCGCAAGGTTGATTCAAAATGTTGCCACGCCCATTCGTAGAGTCCAACTTTTTTTAAATTAGTTAACTGATGGTCGACTCAAATTTTTTTTTATTTTGTTTATAAAATTATTATTATATATGTCAACCTTTTATTGCGTTCAGGAACTTAATTTTGAAATACTAAAATAATAAAAACGAATTTTCAGACTTATTTAAATAAAAATTATATTGTATAAGTCGTACCAATCCTAAATTTATATATATAATGTTATTCGTTTGATGACAAAAATGACACTTCGGACAGTCAAAGTTGTATCTCTTTTAGTGCTTTGATTTTAAACAAGAAAGAAAGCAAATTTCGGCAAGCCTATGTTACAGCAGTTTTCACCAAAATTAAATTAAATATTTAAATCTTGATGCTTAAAAAGAAAAGCTGGTCGATTTACCGATAAATCGTTCGATCTTTTCTAAAACAGCTAATAAATATTTTATAGTTCATCACATTTTTTTTTTAGTTTTTTAGCATTGTTTTATTTTTGCTTTTGTTCGTTTAAATGTATGTTCGGAAATATGTTTTTTAACTGTTCTGAAACTATTGTGGAAAAACAAATAAAAAAAATAATTTGCTCCAGATTTCTGGTTTCCGAGCTATTGTGAAAACTAGTAGGGCTCACCTCCTTAACAAATCTATTTTTTTGAACAAGTTGCTAATTTGTACGACTTGAATAGTTTTATTAGTTTGCGATGTCCATATTCACAGAGAACCCACATCTTTTCGTTTCTTTTAGACCCATTACGTTAGCATGACTGATATCGACGCAAGTGCTCAACAGCAACAACATCTACAGAACGTGCAGAGACTGCAGCACGAAAGCTGCCTTCAGGAGTTGCACAATCAACTAAGCAGTCAGTTTGGGGCAGCACGATTTACAGCACCGAATCCCCACCACCAGCAGCAGGGAGTTTCCGTGTCATCCGGAAACTTGGTTCCTTTTCTTCCTGCCTTCCTACAGCCCCCAATGCCTGGTCAACAGTTGCTACAACTTATTCCTGGTCATGCCAGTCCCCAAGCTGTTGCCCACCACAGTCACGGTTACAATGAAAGTCAGAGTCAAAATGAGCCAACCAGCGCACACAAAATGGCACTAGCTCCTATGTGGTCCACTGCGGCTGTTGCGGCTGCGCACATACAGGCCGCCCTGGCGGCGGCAGCAGTAGCAGCTGCCAATAATAATAAAAACAACAACAGTTTTTCCAACAACAACAATGTACTCGCTGCATCGACCACTGCTAATGATCCATCAGGGGCAGATTCTTCCGCCTCTCTGCCGCTAATGGAGATCGGAGAAATGAAAAGGGGGGGAAATGAAGGGGCCTGCTTGTCAAGGCCGGAGTCCCCAGCATATGAGAACCCACCTTATGCAATCCTCTCTTATAGCCACAATACACCCCCGGAGTCGCCACACGGCCGAACAGTTGACTGCTCCAAGAATTTTCCACCATCGCCGACAGACAACCACAGTATGGCGAGCCTGTCTGAAGCCCAAGACTCTGAAATGGAAGCTCCCCTAAATCTTACCAAGCCAAAGGGATCGCCGAGTTCTTCGCCGAACAGCTCTTGTCAAAGGGATCACAGCGAAAGCCTTACTCCCATTGTATCCAGTCCACCCCTTAGCTGGCATCAAGGGCATTATGCCGAGATAGAGTCGCCCCTTTTAAAGAATCACGTGAGTAACCTTTTTTTATTTTAGATTAAATATTTATTGTACATCATTCCATATATGTTGTTTAGTCCAATCGTAGTATATTCAAAACCAAAAAATAAATTAATTAATTAACATGCAGAAAACTCATAAATAATGTCTAAACTAGAAGATATATAATATCTTCGTTTAGTACACAATTCTGTTATATTTGTTGTATGGTATTTTCACATACGAGAGCTCATTTATTTGAACCAAACTAAGATGCATATATTATGGGTTGAAACATGGACCTAGCAGCCATAAAATTATAAAAAAAAAGCATTCGTTTTTAATATTTTTGTTTTTGTTGTATTCTATAATGTGCTTCTATGATTCGAAGAATTCAAAACATTGGATTGCGATAATTCATATCTTGAAACTAGGGAAAACAGTTGTAGTATTATTCTTTCTTTTTTAGATAATACTGTAATCGAAATATACTGTTAATTTAAACAGAACTAAATTACAAAACGAACACTTTTATTTATTTAAATTTGAATAAAATCGGCTTTCATAGTGGTTTAAAAAAAGCAGTTTCAGGAAAATCGCGATATATAGCTTAAATGACTGAAAAGGCTCCTCTTTTAATGATGATCTGGAATATTTAACTGATAAAAAAATAATAATAATACATTTTTTAATAATATTTCTTTTATTGTACTAACATGGACTTTTTTCTTGTTTTTTCCTTTCCAGGGGAGAGTGTGGAACTCGGCGGTCGTCGGTTCTGGGGGATCACGGGCAACGCGAATGAGTCGCGACTCGATAAATAGTTGTGGTACGAATTCGGAACGTTCAGCGGCGTTGGACCCAGAAAGTATCACTGCAGGTCATCTCGGCTCTATATCTGCGTCGCCATCATCACATCCGCTTAGGCAAGGCAATGGTCATGGACAAGGCCACGGGCAAGGGCACGGGCACAGCAAACCGCACATAAAGAGACCCATGAATGCGTTCATGGTGTGGGCAAAAGATGAGCGCAGAAAGATATTAAAAGCATGCCCGGACATGCACAACTCGAATATATCGAAAATCCTTGGCGCTCGCTGGAAAGCAATGTCTAATGCCGACAAGCAGCCATATTACGAGGAACAGTCAAGGCTATCAAAGCTTCACATGGAACAGCATCCAGATTATCGCTACAGACCACGACCCAAGCGCACCTGCATTGTGGATGGCAAAAAGATGCGAATTTCCGAATACAAGGTTCTGATGCGTAATCGGCGGGCTGAAATGAGGCAACTTTGGTGCCGCACAGGCGGAGTTACTGCTGTCTCGGGAAGTGCCTGCGCCGATGCCTGTCCTAAGGGACACTCCGGGGGATCGAATGCTCAGGCTGCTGTTGCAGCCGCTGCAGCTGTTTACCATTTGCAGGATATGTCATCTACAGCAGCTTCTTCGGTTCATGGCAATGATTGTGTGCACACGCCATCTCAGCAGTTTTTTTATCCTCCAGAAAGCTTATCACCTTCTGGCTTTTCTTCCGATGAAGTGGAGCTAGCATCCCAGCGCGAGCTGGACGACTAGAATGACGTCTAACAACAAAAGCCAAGAACACGATAGTGACTCACCTTCAGGGCGTGTCGGTTCTTTACATATAATGGAGGGATATTAAAAAGATAAAATCGGCTTTGTAAATGCAAAAAAGACTAGGACTAGTTTGATTAGCCATTAAGTTTCAGTTCAAGTGCCATTACACGTATATATACATATATATATATAGTTAATTTGTGAAACCATGCAATTTTTGTGCCATTTACGCACCAATGCTGTAGCCATAGAAATACACCCAAGCTTAGGCGTATACAAATAAGTAGTTAGTATCGTTTAATATTTGTAAAATATACAAACTTAAATAGATCCATATGTAAATGTCAAATTTGTATGCGTCCAAATACTCGAACGTAGTTAAATAGAAGCCACTAAAATACATAAGCTTATATACATACATATATATTCACTTAGCCGTAGATTTCCATGATTACTTTCGATATAGGACGACATGTGTGCATACTTGATAAACATATTACTATGTTATTAAAATAACTTAATAGTATTCCTATTCCGGCAGTAAGCCGCTATTTCGTAATGCTGGTGTATCTATTATGCTGGTGATATTATCTTAAATACAAATTTTTAAAAAAGTTCACAAAATGTGTTGTATGTATATAAAAAAAATATAAAAATGTACAATCGTCACAACATTATTTCCCGCTAACATAATAATTTTGAACTTCAACAATGCAATCAAATCAAAATGCGCATACTCTGAAATATAAATTTAAAATTATTTCAAACCAATTGTATTTATCTGATGGAATCGGGCGTCAACTTATTATACCTTTGCAGAGGGTATTATAATTGCAGTCAAAAGTTTGCAACGCAGTAAAAGAAACATTTCCGACCCTATAAAGTATACATATATATTCTTGATTAGCATCACCAGGACAGTCGATCCGTCCGACTGTGCGTCCGTCCGTCCGTATGTCCATCCGCCAGTTTCTACGCAAATTAGTCCCTCAGTTTCAAAGCTTGAAACTGTTTAAGACTGTTCCAAGTTGTTCAAGTTGTCTAGGTAGTACAGGTAGTATATACATACATAAGTCGGAACGAGTTGGTTATAAAAACAATCGGAAAAAAAAATTTAAAAAGTATAACTATAAGTATATATTGTTTGTTTCTTCTTGTTTTTTATTATATTTTATATTTGTTAGTTTAAGCCTAGTACTCAGATCGACGAAAACTGTTCGTCAGTTACGAGAGAGAGCGAGAGGCAAACAGCTGGCGTGCAATTTTCATCAGCCTTTTTTTTCACATCGGTACCCAGATCTACGAAAAAAATACCAGAAAATTTCGTAGCGTTGCCAGTCTGCTGAAATGAACTTTGGGTGAACCCTATCGAAAAGAATACAAAATGTAATCTTTTGGCGTGCGCTTCACACTGAACATTTTAAAAAAGAGAGGGAAAAAATCAAAAATCCGCAAAAGTCGATTGCAGGAGTTTACTTTTGAGGACAAAATAACATTAATACGATCTGTGGAGTCCGGCTTAAAATTGTGGGACTTGTCAAATAAAAAACATTTTAATGCAACCATGATAAAAAAAGCGTGGGAGGAAATAGCCTGGGAAATGGATAAAGATAGTAAGTCATAATTGCACATTATTAAATATTTGTAAACGGGGACATATACAATATTTATGTTTAGATAATAGTTTGAAAGCTGGCGTGGAAGTCGCTGCGGGACAGCTATAAATACCACCTGAAATGCAAGCGACCGCAGAGTGGGAGTGCCGAAGGAGTCCCACTGGAGAAGCCAACGAGGTGCTTCTTGTCAGAGCAAAGTGTTTCTGAAGTCAAAAATGTACACAATAAAAAACTTAGAAAAATCGCCTGTTAGAACTAAGTGCAGCTATGAACTTTAAATTAGCAAATAATTATCAGTAAATTAAAAAAAAACAAGAAAGGAAAGCTAACTTCGGGCGGAGCCGAAGTTGATATACCCTTGCAGAATACTCTGTAAATTATATTCTCCAAAATGATTCATATGATGCATTCTTAATACTCATAAAAAATCCCAACTTCCTAACTTTAAAAACGCCAAAGTTATGGCATTTCCAATCGTTCAGTTATATGGCAGCTATAGGATATAGTCGGCCGATCCTTATGAAATTTGGTAGGTCGGATTGATTGGCGAAATATAAAACCCATAGAAAATCCCAACTTCCTAACTTTACAACCACCAAAGTTATGGCATTTCCGATCAATCAACCCTCTGCAAGGGTATAACAACTGTTAAATTTAAATTGTATTGTTATACCGTTGTAGAGGGTATTATAATTTTGGTCAAAAGTGTGCAACGCAGTGAAGGAGACATCTCCGACCCTATAAAGTATATATATTCTTGATCAGGATCACCTCCTGAGTTGATATAAGCATGTCCGTCTGTCTGCTGTCCGTCTGTCTGTTTCTACGCAAACTAGTCGCTCAGTTTTAAAGATATCGAATTGAAACTTTGCACACACCCTTCTTTCCTTTGCACGCAGTATAGAAGTCGGAACGGCCAGGATCGCCCGACTGTATCCTATAGCTGCCATACAACTGCTTGATCGGAAATGCCATAACTTTGGTGTTTGTAAGGTTAGGAAATTGGGATTTTCTATGGGTTTTATTTTTGGCCAATCAATCCGACCTACCAAATTTCATAAGGCCGACTATATTCTATAGCCGACAATTAACTGATTGATCGGAAATGCCATAACTTTGGTGTTTGCAAGGTTAGGAAGTTGGCATTTTCTATGGGTTTTATTTTTGGCCAATCAATTCGACCTACCAAATTTCATAAGGATCGGCCGACTATATTCTATAGCCGACAATTAACTGATTGATCGGAAATGCCATAACTTTGGTGTTTTTAAAGTTAGGAAGTTGGGTATGAGTATTAAGAATGCATCATAAGATTAGTTTTGGAGAATATAATTTACAGAATATTTTGAAAGGGTATATAAACTTCGGCTCCGCCCGAAGTTAGCTTTTCTTTCTTGTTATACCCTTGCAGAGGGTATTATAATTTCAGTCAAAAGTTTGCAACGCAGTGAAGGAGACATTTCCAATCCTATAAAGTATATATATTCTTGATCAGCATCACCAGGAGAGTCGATCTAGCCATGCCCGTCTGTCCGTCTGTCCGTCCGTCTGTCCGTCCGTCCGTCCGTTTCTACGCAAACTAGTCCCTCAGTTTTAAAGCTATCTGCTTGAAACTTTCCCAAAAGTTGTCTTTCTATTGCAGGTAGTATATAAGTCGGAACGAGCCGGATCGGGCGACTATATCATATAGCTGCCATATAACTGAACGATCGGAAAAGCCATAACGTTGGTGTTTTTAAAGTTAGGAAGTTGGGATTTTCTATGAGTTTTATTTTTGGCCAAGTAATCCGACCTACCGAATTTCATAAGGATAAGACGACTATATCCTAAGCCGCCATATAACTGATTGATCGGAAATGCCATAACTTTGGTGTTTGTTAAGTTAGGAATTTGGGATTTTCTATGGGATTTATTTTTGGCCAAATAATCTGACCTACCAAATTTCATAAGGATCGGCCGACTATATCCTATAGCTGCCATATAACTGAACGATTGGAAATGCCATAACTTTGGTGTTTTTTAAAGTTAGGAAGTTGGGACTTTTTATGAGTATTAAGAATACATCATATGATTAATTTGAAGAATATAATTTACAGAATATTCTGCAAGGGTATATCAACTTCGGCTCCGAAGTTAGCTTTCCTTTCTTGTTTTTTAATTTCTTTTGTACAGCGGCAGACTTCTCTTGCCAAGGTAGTTGATAATATCTTTTAGAGGCTCTTTTCCGCAAACACGATTTTTGAATTTTAACAACATATCAATAAACCCAGCTGATTGGCAGTACGACCGTAGCATGCTTAATTCTGATGAACTCTAGAAAATGCAGTCACACTGAAAAGATTTAAGCTTTTCCGCTAGCGAACTCGTTTGTCCCTGAGTACTAGGCTTTAGCTTTGGAAATTTAAATTGATCAGAATGGTATATTGGTATAAAGTTTATATTTAAAGCCTTGTACTCAGGTCGACAAACGAGTATGCTAGCGTAAAAACTTTAATCTGTCCAGTGTGACTGCATTTTCGAGAGTCGTACTGTACCCGCTACGTTCGTACTGTCAATCGGCTGGGTTTGTTGACAATCAGTTAAGATTCAAAACTCGTATTTGCGGGAAAGAGCCTTTAAAAGATATTATCAACTACCTTGGCAAGACAAGTCTGCCGCTGTACAAAGAAATTAAAAAACAATACAACTTAAATTTAACAGTTGTTTTTTTTATAATTTAAAATTCAAAGCTGCACTTTTATGGTTTTTTTCGTACACTTTTGACCTAAAAACCAATTTGCTCTGACAAGAGGCACCCCAGATAGTATTAATGTTATTTTGTCCTCACATGTAAACTCCTGCAATCGACTTTTGCGGGTTTTTTGATTTTTTCCCTCGATTTTTTAAAATGTGCAGTGAGAAGCGCACGCCAAAAGATTACATTTTTAAATATTTTCACTAGGGGTCACCCAAAGTTTTTCCGCAGACTGGTAACGCTATGCAATTTTCTGGTATTTTTTTCGTCGATCTGAGGACGGAGGTTAAGCCTAGTATCGAGATCGACAAACGATTATGCTAGCGTAAAAACTTTAATCTTTCCAGTGTGACCAAAGTTTCGAGAGTTCATCAGATTTAAGCGTGCTACGGTCGTACTGTCAATCAGCTGGGTTTGTTGACAAGCAGTTAAAATTCAAATATCGTATTTACGGGAAAGAGCCTTTAAATGATATTACCAAATACCTTGGCAAGACAAGTCTGCCGCTGTACAAAGATATTAAAAATCAATACAATTTAAATTTAACAGTTGTTTTTTTTAATTTACTGATAATTATTTGCCAATTTTAAGTTCATAGCTGCACTTTTATTGTGTTTTTTCGTAAATTTTTGACCTAAAAAACATTTTGCTCTGACAAGAGGCACCCCAGATAGTATTAATGTTAATTTGTCCTCACATGTAAGCACCTGCAATCGACTTTTGTGAGTTTTTTGAGTTTTTCCCTCCATTTCTTATAATGTTCAGTATGTTCAGTGAGAAGCGCACGCCAAAAGATTAAATTTTTTAATCTTTTCGCTAGGGTTCACCCAAAGACAGACTGGCAACGCTATGGAATTTTCTGGTATTTTTTTCGTCGATCAGGGGACCGACGTGAAAAAAAGGCCCGACGAAAAGTGAACGCCAGCTGTTTGCCTCTCGCTCTCTCTCATGACTGGCGTTCGGTTTTCGTCGATCTGGATACTAGGCTTTAAAAAAAACATTGTCGAAAAGTGTACGCCTGCTGTTTGCTTCTCGCTCTCTCTCATGACTAGCGTACAGTTTTCGTCGATCTGAGTACTAGGCTAAAGAATTTATTTTATGCCAACTTCCTACAGAGATCCATCCACCATCCGTTGAACGGATGTTCCAAAAGGTTTTGCCGTTCCGAAAATTCCCAGTTATGTCGTCTTCCCACAGAGATCCATCCACCATCCGTTGAACGGATGGTCCATAAGGTTTTGCCGTTCCGAAAATTCCAAGTTAGTTCCTCATCCAAATTTGACGAACTTTTTTATGTGATAGTTAGGCGATGACTTTTCGGTGCAACTCTGAGTTCTAAAAATAGAAGGCGCCAAATTAATAAATGCTGATTATACTTGTAATAATTAATTAATTACTGTTCCATCCGTATGACAGCATTAAGAGTTGATCCACTATTTCCTAGGCGCATACCGTTATCACAACATGGAGCAGAACACCTTAGAGAACGAGAGTATATCCCCAGACTTATATTTGTGATTTACAATTAACTAATAAAATGTATTTATTGCAGGTACTAGGGAATAATTTGTGAAGGTCTTAGATGTGGACCCCGCTGACCTGGAAGCCTTTGCAGCGTAAGTCAACGCTGAGGCAGCTTAGCTTGGCTGTCTGCCATCCTTGATATTAATAATAAGATGAGTGTGAAATTATAATTAAACCATTAACAAACATATTTATATTTAATGAACTTAATTTGTTACCAATATTGGGCAATAGCTGTACTGGAACAAATCTGCAGACATATTACACGATTTGGTTGTTCGCGTAGGCCCCTTGCAGTCTGTTACCAAGTATCATTAATATCGCTAGTGTGCTCATTTTAAATGTTGTGCAAAATGCAACAGGCTAAATTGATTAGCCAAAGCTGTTTAGATCAGCTGTTATCGGATGGTGGATGTGCTCTGTGAAAATTTGGGATTTGTCAAACATCCCAACCGTTGGGAAGAGGGTATTAGCAATGAAACACTTTTCCAAATTTTTCTGAATGGAAACCAAAGAGCAGAAGCACAGAGAGGAGTAAACGACGTTCACGGAAACTCCAAATGGCTTGCAGGAGAGCAGATAGATTTTTAACCTATGCCTATTGCCAATGATATTTTTTACGTTCCGTTTCGCAATCAAAACAAAGAACAGCCGTTCATAACCTACGTTTTTGAAATAGCCAAGTGTGGGCAAGATAATCGAGTTAAGCAATCTATGGCTTAAGCAGAACTAGGCTCAAAAAACAATTTCGCCAGCGAAGAAATTTTAATCTTTCCAGTGCGACCAAATTTTAAGGAGTTCATTATAACCGATTTCTTAGTGACAATCAGACTTGTTGACGAACAGTTAAAAAGGAAAAAAATTTCATAACAAATATATCACATATATATCATTTTTTGATACCCAAAACCAACCAACATGCAAGATTCATTTTCAGATCTCGAAATATAGTGTAGTTTCGTGTATAGTAAGGCGCACTTATAATTTGTGTTAAAATTTTAGAGAAGCATGATTTAATTACTTCTATGGAGGTGTTACAAGCAGTGTCATGGATTGCTTCGCATCCAAGTATACTCCACAACAACATTTTTTCGTCTCAAAGGTCTAGAATATGATTGTCCACACGATGCATCTGTTCAGCAGCACTATGCAGACTCCTAAAAGAAAACTAGTAGTCCGGAATTGCATCCTTAAATAAATCAATACTCTGTTTTAGAAGAATTCGTTCGAAAATCTTGGAGAAGGTCGGCAACAGACTTACGGTTAAAACGAGGGGAGTCGCCTTTCTTTGGAATCATAACAACAGTCGCATGTTTTCACTGTTCCGGGTAATATGAAAGACCTATCAAGGCATTAAGGCCTGTAAAAAACGATATAACTGCCAAGGCTTTGGCCACTTTTCCATCCTCACTGTTATGGGCCTTGTTCGGCTTTAGAAGTAGAGTTTTTTTTATTTCGCGCGGAGCCCCACGGCCCACTTACGGAACGGTTCGCGAGAAGATAGACGCGATAAAAGAAAATATAGATAAAAGTCCGGGGAAAAAAGTATTAGTAAGATAATTTTTGTGCCAATGAAGTCAGTATTAATCGGTTTAGCGAAAGAGTGTCAAGATTTAAGATTATAGGAAAGAGTCTATTATAGTCAGAACATAATACTCTGAAAGGCTCATGCAAGGCATAGTTAGATCTACAATGATTTTATATTAGGGGAATATAATTTCTAGTTAATCTACTTCTTTTTTTTTTGCTTTGCTATTTATTTATTGAATCTTCTCTTTTCGGATACTAGCAATAAGAGTGTCAAATCTTATAGTAATCTTACTAACAGTCGTATTGACTGGTACTAAGTAATGCGGCCCTAAGAATTATTGCTGGTTTGGACGGTGGGTTGAAGGCGGGTTCTGCTGGACACCCTAGACAAGCCTCTTGCGAGATTATTTGGGTGCACGGAGAGTTTTTGTTTGTAGGTCGTCTTTTGTTTGTTAATTTCATCTTTAACAGCAAGAATGCAGAGGTCTCCGTGGATTTTTTGGTTGCGAATAAGCCATGGTGCACCAGTGAAAGTCCTCAGGATTTTCGATTGTGCGCGCTGTATGATGTCAATGTTGCTGTTGCTGGCGTTCCCCCTTATCTGGGAGCCATATGTCCAGATAGGCTTGAGAGTAGAGTTGTAAAGCAGGACCTTGTAGTCCAGACGCAGGGGCGAAAGAAATGTTTAATATCCAGTGGAAGCTGCTGGCTTTTAGTTTTAAATGTAGTTTCTAGCATTTCGATGTGTCTTCTCCAGGTTAGTCATCTGTCGAGGTGGACTCCGAGAACGTTATGTGTTAACATTTTTAGATAGCCACCTCTCAACTACGATGAGGTTATTGGCTTGGGCTCCTCGAACTACTTAGGATTGCAGTGTCGTCAGCAAACGTAGATGTTGTTAGCTGCTTGTTTGTAGGAATATCCGCTGTATACAGGACGAACAGAGTAGGTCCAAGTGCGCTTCCTTGCGGGACTCCAGTTTCGATAAAGTAGTCGTCAGATGTTGTTGTGTTGCACCTTTCTGCGAAGACTCTGTTGTACACATACGAATCAAGTTGTTTATGAGTGTATGTAGGCAAGTGTGTTTTGATCTTTTGCATGAGGCCATCGAGCCAGACTCGATCGAAAGCTTGCGAAACATCAAGTAATTATTTATTATTATTATTATTATCTAATGCTAACTTATAGTTATAACTGTAAGCTAACAGTGGGTTTATTTTAGAGCTATAGCAGCAGAAGGCCTTATGCTCGCTTATGGTTGTTTAGTAGTGATGATTATTATTTTTATACCCTTGCAGAGGGTATTATAATTTTGGTCAAAAGTGTGCAACGCAGTGAAGGAGACATCTCCGACCCTATAAAGTATATATATTCTTGATCAGGATCACCTCCTGAGTTGATATAGCCATGTCCGTCTGTCCGTCTGTCCGTCTGTCTGTCCGTCTGTCTGTTTCTACGCGAACTAGTCTCTCAGTTTTAAAGATATCGAATTGAAACTTTGCACACAGCCTTCGATCCTTTGCACGCAGTATATAAGTCGGAACGGCCAGGATCAGACAACTATATCCTATAGCTGCCATATAACTGATTGATCGGAAATGCCATAACTTTAGTGTTTGTTAAGTTAGGAAGTTGGGATTTCCTATGGGTATTTTATTTGGCCAGTCAATCCGACCTACCAAATTTCATAAGGATCGGCCGACTATATCCTATAGCTGCCATATAACTGATTGATCGGTAATGCCATAACTTTGGGATTTGTAAAGTTAGGAAGTTGGGATTTTCTATGGCTTTTATATTTGGCCAATCAATCTGACCTACCAAATTTCATAAGGATCGGCCGACTATATCCTATAGCTGCTATATAACTGATTGATCGGTAATGCCATAACTTTGGGATTTGTAAAGTTAGGAAGTTGGGATTTTCTATGGGTTTTATATTTGGCCAATCAATCTGACCTACCAAATTTCATAGGGATCGGCCGACTATATCCTATAGCCGCCACTTAACTGAACGATTGGAAATGCCATAACTTTGGTGTTTTTAAAGTTAGAAAGTTGGGATTTTTTATGAGTGTTAAGAATGCATCATATGAATAATTTTGGAGAATATAATTCGGAATATTCTGCAAGGGTATTTCAACTTTGGCTCCGCCCTAAGTTAGCTTTCCTTTCTTGTTATTATATTTTACAGTTTTTTATATCTTATATAGTATGTTGCAATTATTAAGAAAGAGTAGGATTTTCTGGGTATTAATTAAAGTAGGATTTGATATAATGTGGATAGGGTTTTGGGAGTTAAACGATGCAGTTCTTTGGAGAGTAAGAGCGGGGCCTGAGGTAATAATATGGGTTAGACTTATTGGGTTGATGTTGCACAGGGGGCAGATTGAGGAAAGGTTTCTATCAATGTAATGCGCGTTGGTGAACTTGGTGTGTCCAAGTCGTATTCTGTTGATAATAATTTGTTGTTTTCTAATCATTTCGTATTTGTGTGGGAATGTTGGGGGTTTTACAAGTTTGTACCAAGGAGATGCTGTTTCCAAGGTGTCTATCAGTTCATTGTCTAAGCATTGTTTTAGGTGGCGAGCGATGTCAGTAAAATTGTAGTTAGGGGTGTATATAAGTGGGGATTGAAAGCTAAATTTGACAAATGAGTCAGCAGTTTCGTTGCCTTTTATTCATATGTGGCTAGGAAAACAAATAAGTCTAATTTTTGGGAAGTTTTTGGTTATGATGTTTCTGATTGATGTTATATAGTAGGAGTGTTTATTGTGGTTTTTAATCAAGTTAAGGGTTAGTTTTATTTCTTTGTGTAAGGAGATAATATGGGAGAGTGTGTTGTAAGCTATGAGAAAAAGAATTACTGAGATTGGAGACCCCTGGGGGATGCCATTGTTGAGTGCGAAAAAGCTTGAAAGGTTGTTGCCGGATTTAATGATTATATTTCTGTTTGTCATAAAGTTAAGGACGTAATTAAATATGCGTCTATAATAGATCTTCCCCTTCTGAATCCAATCTGATTGCTTTTGATTAGATTGTTATTTAAAACAAACCTCCACAGTCTTCGCGATAATTTTATCAAGTGTTTTGGCAAGGCATGAATTTAGGGATATTGGGCTGTACGATTTTAAGTCTGTTTTGAGTTTTTGGCGTTTTAGAATAGGAAGTACAAGGCTATGGTTATGGGCTTGAGGGATTGAGAAATCTAGAATTGAATTAAAATGGTTAAGGACTCTGTTGTGGCTTCTGAGAGTGCGGTCCGAAATTGGAGTGTTCTTACTGGTTTTGTTAGATTCTGTTGTATCCATTTCGATGTCGTCCTCGCTTGGAGTTTGTGGGGTAGGTTCCATTATGTCGTCGTA
Source organism: Drosophila kurseongensis (assembly GCA_018153305.1). NCBI lineage: Eukaryota > Metazoa > Arthropoda > Insecta > Diptera > Drosophilidae > Drosophila > Drosophila kurseongensis. The sequence goes on from JAECXX010000034.1 coordinate 2,309,280, forward strand.
GGTCGTGATCTCACAAATTTCGGTGCAAAATCAGTAATTTTTTAAGAATTTTTATTGGTGACACGGATAGTCTTAGCCCAATTGAATTTTTGTGAATTTTTTCATCCAAAAATATTAAAAATTGAGTGAGATACATGCAATCTCCGGCAGCGCCTCAAAGAAAACACGTTTTGCGGTGTACACAATAACTGATCACAGAATTAATTTAAATGAAAAAATCAAATTGCATTAGTTAAAGGACAAGATTCCTAAGGTATCGCTGTCGAGTTTTTATTTGTTTTATATTTTTTTCGATTTTTTAAGGCACTTGAAAGTCAAAAACCCCGATTTTCGCCCAAAACGTCGAGATATTTGTTGCTCTAAAAATAACAAATTAAAAAAAAAAAAAACTCGTCAGCGTTACCTGAGGAATTTAGTAGAGAAATAGTATGCAAAATTTCAAAACGATCCGTCCGATAGATTTTGCAGGATCGTGTACACCGACTTAGAAAATGGCAACTTTTCAGGAGAGCGTTTTAAAGTTTTGGTCACCCAAAAATCGAATACAAAACGAGCTAATTACCTACGTTAAACTGCCCATAACTTCGGAAGTATTACTCGTATCGATCTAAAATTTAAACACAATATTCTCAGGAAGTTGTGCATTCAGAGCCATTGAGCTTGGAGTAGGTCCTTGGTTTTGACAAGAACAGTACCTGCTTTGGTCTTTGAAACTGATGTTACTTCCCCGCAGCATGTATAGTCACTAACTTTTTTGATGATGAATGGACTAACTTTCAAAGGATGCATTGTTGTCTTTTCTTTTAATGACGATGCATTTGGGTGTAAAGAAAGGTGTTTTTTCTCGCGGTGTGGTTTGGTTTATGTCTCGTGGTCGTGTCATGGTTGTTGTTGTTGGGCTGCTGCCCGATGCACTTGCACTTTTGTAACTGTTTTTGCTTAAGTTGTCGAGTTTGCTTTGTGGTCTTATTTGTTTTGACAAAATTGGTAGATAATCGTTGCCGATAACACTAGCGTGAATGTGCCTATAGCACGTCTTTACTCTTCGAAGTCTAGACTGGTACTGAACATCGAGGAATATTGCGCTGCAATATTCCCGATTCTCAAAGGCAGTGCGGATTTCTGATATTATTCTGTTAACTTGTTCGATTGTTCCATGTCTTTGACGGAAGCCAAATTGATGTGCCGGGATAACATTGTGTGCGTCCAGATATGGTATTATGCGTGTAGGAAGGCATTTTTCGAAAAATTTAGACAGGCACGATGGTAAACTTATTGGTCTGTAGGATGAAGGAATTGTGTGGTCTTTACCGGGCTTCGGTATCATTATGATAGTAGATTTTTTCCATTTGCTCGGATGGTCCCATTGAATGGTCTCAATAGCAGAGTTTGGAAGTTCAATTATCATTTTTGGTGTTATTAGGTCACTGCCCGGAGCCTTTTTTGGCTTCAGATCCCCTCACTTTCGAGATCTCCTTTGGCTGAAACAATGTTGGTAAGGATAGCATAGTGTTAGATTCGAGTTGTGGTAGGAGAAATGGACAAGTGGCAAAGTTGGGTTGGAAAACGATTCAAAGATGTGAAGCAAAAGTTTCTGCTCTATCTTCGTCGTTCCGGCTCTGCTACCTGATGAGTTTCTTATCGGAGTGACTGTTTTGATTGGAGAGCTCAGATTTGGGTGAGCCCTCCAGAGAGGATGTTATGTACTGGTTGGCGAAAGTTTTCTGATGTACCGCAATTGTGCATTTTCAGCTTCTTTCTTTAGTTAATCTACTTGGCACAGAAAAGTAAAGCCGACTTTCCAAGTCGGGGCTGTCAATTACCATGTATAAGGTTAAAAATGAAGACAGTACCAAGCACTGTTCTGCAGTTGGCTAGGGAGGGTAAATTAATCAGCAGTTGTCTACTTTTTTTTGTACTAAAATTTATTTAAGAGTTGATCAACCAACTTAATGAATATAAAACGCATGGAAATAACAAAGAAGGAAAAATAACATAAAACATAACAGAAATGAGAAAATGTAAAAATTTGATAACAGAGATAGACTACACTATTGCCTGGTTTGATGACGTCCTCGTGTCCAAAGGTCGCCAGAGTGCCGACGCTTCAGTCTTCTTCTGGTAGTTTGATTTGCCAAGGATGCTGCTAGTTGGTTGTTGTGAGCTAGTAGACGGTCATTGTAGCGGCTAGAATGCATGTTGATCTGCTCTCTCACCGTGGGGATGTGAAGATCGCTAACTAGAACCTCGTTTCTTACATACCGCGGTGCATTTGTAATTGTACGTAGCGCCCGGTTTTGCACTCTTTGGACCCTCATGACATTTGAGTCTGTCATTGAAGGAACTACAATCGACTTATAAAGCAACATCTTGTTGCTGAGGCTGAGTTTACTTGTTCCTTTAAGCATCCAATTTAGTTTCCAAAGCTTAGTACGACATGCTGCTGTTACCTTGGTTATGTGTTGCTTCCACGTAAGTCGTTTGTCCAAAATCAAGCCCAAGTACTGAGCCTGGGAAGATTGTGGTATAACTGTGTCCTGGAATTTTACTCTGGAGAAAATTTTACTTCTAAGAGAGAAGTTGCAGTGCTGGGACTTATTCCCGTTTATCGAAATGTTCCACCGATTCTTCCATTCGCCATAAAGGTCCAAAAAGTTTTGAGTGATTTCATTCGCTTTAATTCAAAACGTGGAGTTGGCAATAAAGGCTGTACCATCAGCATATGTAGCCAAGAGGGTACCCGGTGCCCTAGGGTACGGCAGGTCAGCGGTAAATAAAGGTTATAAAACCGGACCAAGTACCCTGAGGTACGCCAGCTCGAATGCATCTGATAGACGACTTTTCGCCTCTCACATCTACCATAAAATTTCGTTCTAAAAGATACGATTTCAGGAGAAGAAATTGTGCAGTTGGCAGGAGAGTTTTCAACTTAAACAGCAAGCCATCGTGCCAAACGCGATCAAAGGCTTCTTGGACATCAAGAAAGACTGCTAAACTGTACTGCTTGTTTTAGAAAGCTCCAAGAATGTGCTGTGTTGCTCGATGGCCTTATTCTGGGGTACCTGGTGACTTCTAAAGCCAAACTGGTGGTCTGGAATGGCATCCTGTACACTTCTGTACTTCCTGTACATTCTACAAAGGATTATTCTTTCGAATATTTTTGAGGAAGTAGGGAGCAAACTTATTGGTCGGTAGGACGCAAAAAGGTCTTCCGCTTTACCTGGCTTGGGTATCATCGATATCACCGCACACTTCCACTGAGTGGAAAAATGGTGGATACGTTAAAAATGAGAACTAGAAATAGTATACCCTTCCTAGGTAACGCCTTGGCAGTTCTGCTGTCGATGCCGTCGAAACCTGGAGCTTTGCTTCGTTGCAGCTTGCGAATTTGAAGACAGACCTCTTCCGGACTTACATGAGGGATAGGTTCAATTGCCGAGGAGGGTGCATTTAGGAATGCTAGGGTTTCATCGAGGTGTTCAGCCCTAGCAAAATTGAATGACTGAAAGCGCCCTTCCAATTCCTCAGCAAAGGCCGTTGAGATTTCGCACCATGTGTTGTCGGCACGCTTTATTGGAATTCGGCGAGGGGCCTGTCGTTTTATATTCCTTGTTGCTCTCTAGAAGTTGAATCCATACGGCTTTGTGGGATCAGCATTGGAGCATATCGGCAAAGCATTCACTCTTCGTTCTAAGCAATAGTTTCTTAAGATTGTCCTCAGCACGACGATATTCTCTTTTGTCAGCGGGGTCTCGAGATCGCATAAATCTACGACGCAATGTTCTTTTAAACCTCACCAGATCCCGGATCTCAGGTTTTAAAAGAGCATGAGGTGGATCAGATGGGTTGTTTGGTCTATGTCAGCAGGTTGATGACTAAGCAGCGATGTGAATATTTCGCACAAACATTTCAGTAGCATCGTCGATGTCATGTTCAGGTGTGTGTTCAGAGTGTTCAGGTGCATGTTCATATTAACTAAACCGTTTATCGCTTGCTAAAACTTTGGTATATGGCATTCTGGAGCAGGATGCACGTCTTCCGGGAAAGCTTATTTGGGGAAACTCTATGGATTATTAATGGAATGTGGTCCGAACTCAGTTCATGAATTTCAGAGATGGTTAGAAAATCTTTTGTATTCCTTTGTAGATGGCAAAGCCTTTGGCAGATGGCATGCGTTGTCTGTATGGGTAATGTGTAGGCCCTCCAGTAGCAAGTACCTGCATATGGAAGTATAATATCCGCTAGAGTTCTGCCCCTGTTTGTAGAGTTATGTGATCCCCTAAGACGATGATGCGCATTCCAGTCCCCTGCAATTTTATACAATTTGGTCCAAGCTCACTTAGAAGCTCTTCATTGTGATTAGCTGCGAGCTAAGAATTTAAGGGACAATATATAGACGCAATGACTCTTTCCTGTTAGTCAGTTTTGACTTTGACCGCAACACACTAAGCCGAATGGTGTTTCACACATAAGAATTGGTAGTATTTAAGGCATGATTTGATGATAATTGCGCATCCTCCGCGATGGCGATCAGTAGGATGGTTTGATAGATGAACGTCATATCCCCTTAGCTGATAGTATGATCTAGAGCAGAAGTGAGTTTCGCTGACCAACATAACGTCGATATGATGTTGCTTTACAAAAAGCTCCATCTCGAGTGACTTGTTGGTCAAGCCGTCTGCGTTCCACACACCGATTTTGAGTCCAATTTGACTAATGGTTGGGCTGGAAAGGCAGAGTGCAGGTCCTGGCGCTATTTGGGGTAAGAGGTTGGTTATAAGGGACATCAGTGACATAGTCATATTGAGCATTTTGTCAAACCGAGCAAGGAGGTATTCGGTAAGGTGGTTCATAAAAAGCTCCATCATTGACATCATAAATTAGAAGGTTTAGCTTGATATACACGTGATCCAAAGAACCCAGTATTAGTGTTTAGCTGATGAGAACCAAGCCACGGGGAGGCCAGGGCTGGTCCCAAAGGACTCTGAACATGAAAAGGGGCAGGGACAAATTTACTTGATGTTTCCATTTGGTAGCTTCAGACTTGCGGCGAGCAATGGCTTCTAGAAAGGATGGGCATTTTCGATAGCCCGCACTGTGGCTAGAACCAGAATTGATGCACTTAAATAGGTCCTGATATATAGCGGAGCAAGCAACTTCTCGATATTATTGACCACATTTGGGGCATTTGGAAGGCAAGAAACAGTAAGTTTTAATGTGTCCAAAACGTTGGCAATTGGAACACCTTATGCCGAGGGACTGTATTCACTGAATGAAAGGCCAAAATTTTAATGTCATAGACTTTCACATTGTTGGGCGAGGACTCTAGCTCAACAAAAAAAAATATTGGGTCTATAACCATTTTTCTTACCGGTAGGGTTTGTAAATATGGCGGACTACATCACCAGCAGCGCCTAGATCAGCCTTGATGTCTTCAGGATCTGAAAGATCGATCACCTTTTAATTGCCAAGAATGAAGTGTGATATTTTTGGCCCATAAAAGATATTAATTGACTTGTTAGTTTCACCATCAAATATTCCACTCGAATCGAAATTAGACAAAACGAGGACGGAAGCCAATTTCGGCAAGCCGAAATTTTAATACCCTTGCAGATTTTGAAAAATTTATGTCAAGACCTTATACACTGCGCGAAATAATAAATTACATTTTATGTAATTATATAAAAAACAAGAAAGTAAGAAAACTTCGGCAAGCCGAAGTTTATATACCCTTGCAGTTATTACAAATCGAATACATTTCGATTTCTATGCCTATATAACCAAAAACAATCAAGCTATATAACTCTTGTAAACGATCTTGGCGTTCTCTTGGACCCTAAACTAAAATTTTCTAATCACATTTCGTCCATGGTTAATAAAGCCAGAGGAGTGCTTGGATTTATTAAAAGGTGGTCAAAAGAATTCGATGATCCTTATTTGACTAAAACTTTATTTATTTCGCTAGTCCGTCCGATTCTGGAGTATGGGTCTCCCGCCTGGAGTCCACAATACGGAATACATATTGGTCGTATTGAATCTGTACAAAAAAACTTCCTTCTTTTTGCTTTACGGCGCCTAAACTGGGATGCAAATCTTTTCTTACCTTCTTATTCTAGTAGACTTCTTTTGATTAATTTACCATCCCTAGCCAACCGTAGAACGATGCTTGGTACTATCTTTATTTATAACCTTATACATGGTGATATTGACTGCCCCGACTTGTTAAGTCGGCTAAACTTTTCTGTGCCAAGTAGATTAACTAGAATTCCCCTAATTTTAAATCATTGTAGATCTAACTATGCCTTGCATGAGCCTTTCAGAGTATTATGTTCTGACTATAATAGACTTTTTCCTGTAATATCAAATCTTGACTCTCTGCCGCTCCTAAAACGATTAATACTTGCTTCATTGGCACAAGATTGATCTAACTATTACTTTTTTCCCCGGACCTTTACCTTTATTTTCCTATCTCGCGTCTATCCTATCGCGAATCGTGCCGTACGATACACGGCTGCGCCCCTCGGTCGGTTGGGCGGGTAAGTGGGCCGTGGGACTCCGCGCGAAAAAAAAAAAAAAAAAAAAATGTCGAATTTGCGCTGCATTTTGCCATTTTTCTATGGTAGCTATATGATATTGTTGTCCGATTTTAATTTAATTAAAACTGTAATTACATAGTATTAAAATATTCCGAATCCCAAAGAACAAAAAAAAATGAAAAACAACAAAGTCATAATTTTGTATACCCTTGCTGAGGGTATTATAATTTCAGTCAAAGTGAAGGAGACATTTCCGACTCTATAAAGTATATATGTTCTTGATCAGCATCACCAGGAGAGTCGATCTAGCCATGTCCGTCTGTCCGTTTCTACGCAAACTAGTCTGTCAGTTTTAAAGCTATCGGCTTGAAACTTTCCCAAAATTTGTCTTTTTATTGCAGGTAGAATATACATGTATATCGGAACGAGCTCCCATAGGAACAATCAGAAAAAAAATTCAAAAATATTATACATTTGCTAATTTGAATTTTTGTTCTTTAGGATTTGGTAATATTTAAACATTTTAAAATTACGGTTTTATTTAAATTAAAATCGGACATCTATATCATATAGATCCCATAAAAAATTCGAAAAATTAAAAAAAAACAAATGAAAATAAAATTTATATTTGGTGTTTTTCTATTTTTTTTTTTGTTTTTAGCGCGGAATCCTACCGTCCGCTTACCCGCCCAACCGACCGAGGGGCGAAACTGTGTATCGTACGGCAAAATTCGCGAGAAGATAGACGCGAGATAAGAAAATATAGGTAAAAGTCCGGGGAAAAAAGTAATAGTTTTTTTTTTTATTAAAGCTCGGTTTTATTTATTGGATCTTCTCTTTATGAGTCTAACAATAAGGTTGCAAATCTTAAAATAATAAATTATCTAACAGGTTAATTATACCCGTTACTCGTAGAGTAAAAGGGTATATTGTATTCGTGCAAAAGTATGTAACAGGTAGAAGGAAGCGTTTCCGACCCTATAAAGTATATATATTCTTGTTCAGGATCACTAGCCGAGTCGATCTAGCCATGTCCGTCTGTCCGTCTGTCTGTCCGTCTGTCTGTCCGTATGAACGCTGAGATCTCGGAAACTATAAAAGCTAGAAGATTGGCGTTTTGCATGTAGATTTTAGGAGTTCCTACGCAGCGCAAGTTTGTTTCAAAATGGTGCCACGCCCCCTCTGACGCCCACAATCGCTGGTATACGATTTTAAAAATTTAAATATTTCGGAAAAGTAAAAATGCAGTTTTATTGTGTTTATCAATACCTATCGAAATGTAGAAGAAATTTTTCAAATCGGACCATTCGTTAAAAAGTTATGCGTGATCAAAGTTTCTATCTCCATCTCCCTCACACTCCCTTTACCTGAGTAACGGGTATCTGATAGTCGGGGAACCCGACTATAGCGTTCTCTCTTGTTTTAACTGAATAGAACTGCTGGAAACTCGCGTGAGGGCTCTCGCGAGATGATTTGAATGTACTGATAGCCTGTTGTAGTACTTTGTTGTGATTTGTGCTATCTCTTCTCTGACGAGTGATATGTGGAGGTCCCTGTGAATGTTTACATTCCGAACGTACCACGGTGCCCCGGTGATGGTTCTGAGAATTTTTGATTGAGTTCTTTGCATTATATCCACACTGCTGTTACAGGCATTCCTCCACAACTGAGAGCCGTACATCCAGATTGGTTTCAAAACGGTCTTGTATAGAAGTACCTTATAGTCCAGGCTAAGGGGCGAGCGGATATTGATAAGCCAGTGGAGGCTGTTGGCTTTGAGCTTTAAATGTGTTCTTTTGGCTTCAATGTGGCTGCGCCAAGTAAGACGTCTATCGAGGTGTACGCCAAGATATGTTACTTCATTTGCTATCGGAACCACTGTGTTGTTTAGAGTAAGTGGAGGGCAGTCTTGCCTGTTAAGTGTGAACGTTACGTGTTTGCATTTTTGTTCGTTATCTTTGATTCGCCAGTCGGATAGCCATTTCTCCACTGCCACTAGATGTTTAGCAAGTTGCGCTGTTGCTTGCTTGGGGCATCTCGAGCGGCTTAGGATCGCTGTGTCATCAGCAAAAGTGGATGTGGTAAGTCTCATGCTCGTTGGGATGTCCGCAGTGTAGATAAGGTAGAGTGTTGGTCCTAACACGCTGCCTTGAGGAACTCCGGCTCTGATGATGTAATCATCTGACATGGCAGCATTACATCTTACTGAGAATTTCCTGTTGTAAAGGTATGACTTCAGAAGTTTGTGAGTGTTGGTTGGAAGCATTTCTGTTATTTTGTGCATTAAACCTTCTAACCATACTCTGTCGAAAGCTTGTGATACGTCCAGAAATATCGCAGTGCAGCACTCCCTTTGCTCGAATGCATTTCGGATTTCTGAAGTTATGCGGTTGACTAGCTCGATGGTTCCATGTTTTTCTCGAAAACCGAATTGATGAGTCGGGATTTTGTTGTGTGTTCTGAGATATGGGGTAATATGTGCCAAGAAGCATTTTTCGAAGAATTTTGATAGACACGTTAGTAAACTAATTGGTCTATATGATGAAGCAATTGTGCGGTCTTTGCCAGGTTTTGGTATCATTATGATGATCGACTTTTTCCATCTCTCTGGGAAGTGTCCATGTCTCGTTATTGCATTAAAGAGTTGGCAAATAGCTCGAACTGCACAGATAATAATCATTTTTGGTGATATTAGGTCGCATCCTGGAGATTTTTTTGGGTTGAGTTGTTCATTTATGATTTTGAGTAACTCATGTGGTCTAAATACAATTGGTTTAATCGTAGATGTGTCGATATCTGATGTTGCTGGCAGAGAGATCCCGTTTGACGCTGTATTGGGCTGAAATACATTTTGAAGATGTTCTGCAAATCTGTCGGCTCTTTCTCCGTCGCTGCGCGCCCATTTGCCTGTGGATGTCCTTATTGGCATTGCAGATTCTAATGGTGCACTGAGTGATGAGTGTGCTCTCCAAAGTGGGAAATTGGAGCTCATTGGGGATAACTGCTCTATGTAATGTTTTTGCAGCTGAGAGCCTCCGTTTAGCATCTTTTAACCTTTGTTTTGCAGATGGTGATCTGTTGGATTGCCAGTCTCGCCGTGAGCGTCGCTTTGCTAGAACAAGCTGTTCTATTTCAACGTTCGTGTATCTATGATTGAAGATTTCACGGCTGTAGGGGGGAAGACATCACGCGTAGATTTCATAGGTGTTATATGTGAGCGAGGAGTGGTCACTCTTTGGTGTGTACGACTTTTCAGTTCCTTGTAGACTGGACAGCCCCTGTAGTTAGCCGTATGGTTACCTCCACACTTTCCACACTTTTTGCTGCTGGGATCCTCTTTATTTTTTGGGCATTTGTGGGAGTCTCCACAAGCAACGCATACTGGACGAAGCGTGCAATAAGACCTTGTGTGGCCATATTCCTGACAATTATTACACTGCACCGGCCCATTTCTTTTATGCGGCTCTTCTACGGGTATTCTGCGGTGTAGTAGGAACTGGAGAGTAAAAATTGGATGCACTTCATTTTTTTTCAGAGGCTTGGATTTGGTTTCGGGTTCAAGTTCTACCTTGAAAAGAGGTTGAGGCTTTCTTTCTCTATTCAAAATGTTAATAACATTTTTTACATTAAAACCTTTCTCCTTCAGTGCGCCTGTAACTTCAGCTGGTGTTACTTCCGGTTCAATACCTTTAAGTACTACTTGCTGGCCTTTACTGCTTTTTAATTGGTACGTGTAGAAGTTTTTATTGTTGTCGTTTAAGTACTTCGACAAAATTTTGTAGTTTACTTCCGTATTAGTCTGAACTTTTGTTTCGTGAATATTTCCCTTTGTTGTACTGATTCAATACGACCAATATGTATTCCGTATTGTGGACTCCAAACGGGAGACCCATACTCCAGAATCGGACGGGCTAGCGAAATAAATAAAGTTTAGTTAAATAAGGATCAGCGAATACTTTTGACCACCTTTTAATAAAGCCAAGCACAACTCTGGCTTTATTAACCATGGACGAAATGTGGTTCCAAATTTTAGTTTAGTTTCCAAGAGAACGTTAAGATCGTTTATAAGAGTTATTCTATCCAAAGAGCTGCCACTTAACGTGTAAGTCGCGTATATCGGATTGGCCCGATAAAAAGTCACCAGCTTGCACTTGGAACCGTTTTAATTTAGTAAATTATCTCGGCAGCAGTTTTGAAAATTATCTAGATCGGATTGCAAGTCTAAATGGCAGGAAATGTCCTTATACTGCAGGCACAACTTAACATCATCTGCGTACATAAGTACGCGAGAATGACTTATAATTGACTTAAAAGTAACGGACCCAGATGGCTCCCTTGTGGGACACCGGAGGTAACACGGAGAATTTCAGAAATTGAATTTTTAAAAAGGACCCTTTGTGACCTGCCATTTAGATAACTTGAAATCCATTTAAGCAGATCAACTGGAAAACCTAACAGGTCAAGTTTTTGAATAAGAAGTAAGTGATTAACAGAGTCAAATGCTTTACTAAAGTCAGTGTAAATGACGTCTGTTTGAAAACTACTATTGAAGCCTTTTATCACAAATGTAGTGAGCTCTAGAAGGTTTGTGATTGTGGATCTACGTTTAATAAATCCGTGTTGACACGGAGAAATGATTGATCTACAAAGGTGCTGCAAATGAGTAATGATTTTTTCTAAAAGCTTAGGAATAGCTGACAACTTAGAAATACCTCTATACTTACTGGCTTCTAACTTTTTACCTATTTTGAAATGAAGAATAACAAATGATTCCTTTCAAATATTTGGGAATTGGGAAGTTTCTAGAGATAAGGTAAACAACTTGTGAAGAGGTTTGCACAGGGCCTTAGCGCAATACCTAAGCACGCATCCAGGAATACCATCGGGCCCTGGCGAAAAAACCGGCTTAATACGAAGAAGATCCAAAAGAAGAGAGCTTTCTGTTAAAGTGGGACAGACTATGAGATTCGACTTGGAAATGGTGTAAGAATAAGGCTGTGATGAATAATCTAAAGTAGAGTAAGTCGTTTGAAAAAATTGGGCAAATAAATCGGCTATTGCCTGATCTGTGGTTGCCGTCATGTTTTCGAACGACAGCGAGGAAGGAAAAGAATTAGATTTACGCTTGGTGTTAACAAAATTATAAAACTGTTTCGGGTCCTGAGAGAACTGGACCTTACAACGGTTTAAGTAACTGTTATAACACTGAGCATTAAGCACGGTAAATCTTGACCGAGCACTTAAATATCTAGTAAAAACAGATTGAGAACCGGTATTTTTATATTTCCTAAAAAGTCTGGACTTTACATTTCTTAAGTGTGTCAACTCTTTGCTAAACTAAGGTGATTTATTGGAAGTTGACGGATAGTACCACGGAACACAGGAATTAAAAAATGAGTTTATTGCAGTGTAAAAAACATTAACTGCATCGGACATATTATTGCATAGGTAAAGATCAGACCAATTAAAGCCAGAAATAAAATTATTTAGCTTCAGAAAGTTTGCCTTGCGAAAACAATGTATTCATTTGGATGATTTTTCGTCTATAACTCAACCCGTGTCAAATGTAAGTTCGATTGTAGGGTGATATGTATCTTCAGGTTGCGTGAGTGGTGCTACTCTGGACAGAAACACACCTTCAGGATTTAATACAAAACACAAATCAAGTAGCTAGTGAATTTCGAACATGGATTACTTGAGATAAGGATATGTCAAGCAGGCCGCCAATAAAATCATGCTGTGTTATAGGTAGTAAGACATTTGATCCATCCTCAGTGGACCAGGTAACGACAGGTATATTAAAATCACCTAGAACTACCAACTGATCTCTATCGGAAGCTTATTTGCCTTAGACTTAATAACGGAAAGGTGATTTAAATAATCAGGAAGTTCAGACAACGGCGGAATATATGAGCAAGTTATGTATATAGAGCTACCAGGAAGCGATAACTTTACACAAATAAAGTCAATGGTGTGAGGACGCTTAAAGGCGCCTCTCAAAACTTATATAATCTCAGCCCTTGGAGGCCAAAAACTAATATAAACTCAGCCATTGGAGGCCAAAAACTTAAGTCACAGCCACTGAAGGACTGACTAGTTACTAAGTTTCTAAAATATATATATTTAAGTCTAAAAAAAACCTAAGTAATCCTAGTTTTCGAATAAGCGCGCGCGAGGGCACCAGTACTGATCAGCAGGATCAGTCCGCTGGCCAGTCGGGGCGAATACCCAACAGTAGCGATAAGTTATCGCGATCACCCGTGAATGAATGTGCGTGCTGTTAAACGCAAAGCGTGCGATTAAGGACAAGCTTAGTGCTGTTAATAGCAAAAAGCGTGCTGTAAAGGGAAAAAGCGTGTCGACGTGGAACCGCGACCGACTTGGATCGGCCTCATTCTTTTCCGGCAGCCAAGCAGCGCAGACCACAAGGACCACACCAGCAGCAGAGACTCCCGCGGACGGCAACGCCATATCAAAGGCATAGAGTAAGACAAAAGGCAGAGGTTAGAAACCCAGATACTGAGTGCGAAGGTTAGGGAGAAAGACCAAGTGAATAAAATACACATAAAGTTGTGAAACTCAAACCCCAAGCCTGGCTACTAAAATTTAGTGAACTTCGCTGAGTGTTTTCCGGGTCGGCTAGGTTGCCGTATTGCGTTTCCGAGGTTTATTATCTCTTCGCAACGCGGATACCAAAGCTACCCACGTGCTACTCCAGGTCGGGCAAGTTCTCGTATTGCGTTTCAGAGGTTTATTTTCTCTGCGCAATACGAACGTTTACCAGACTAGAGAAAGCGCGGGAAACTATCGCCGGCCTTTTCTGCACACGTTCAGGTTAGGGAGAGGCTAATAAGATTTAGTGCATTTCACGGAGGGGCTTTCGGGTCAGTGAGGCTTCCGAGTTGCGTTTTCCGAGGTTTATTTTCTCTGCGCAACGCGGACGCCAAAGCTGCCCGCGTGCCAATTTACGCCGGACAAGTTGCCGTCTTGCGCTTCCGAGGCTTTCTCTGCGCAACACGGACACTTGCCGGACTGGAAAAGCTATCGCCGATCGCCCACGCTCAGGCCCAGTCAAAATCCCTCTCGAGTTAATTAGTGGCGGCCCCGTTTTCGTGTTGCGTTTACGAGGTTTGTTTTCTCTCTTCGCAACCCGGACGACGAAGCTGTCCGCTTGCTCTTTCGTGTCGGACAAGTTCCCGTATTGCACTTCCGAGGTTTTCTCTGTGCAACACGGACGCTTGCCGGACCGGAAAAGCTAACCCCGGGTGCTAATTGGTGTCGACCAGATGACATTACGCCTCCGAGCGATCTACGCTGCGTAGAGGTGCAGACCCAGACCCGTAAACAAAATCCCGGCGGCAACTCCCAGTCCCGTTTCGTCTCCTGTGTTTCTACAAATTTAACTGTAGAGGACTCTGGCCGGACTGAAGTCAATCCCAGCCTAAGAAAAGTCCTTACAGTTTGGCGCCCGAGCAGGGACGACTCAGGGACGACCTAGGTATCCTGTAGGAGTTGGGTTTTCAGTATCAACCGCATGGCCTAAAGACCCATGCCCAGCCGTGGGAAATTTTTTCGATTAGGAACACCCAAGTTTTAAAAAAAAAAAAAAAAAGCCTAGTTAGAGAGCAAATAGGGGAATCTGTACTGTCACTTACGACAACGCCGATCTACTCCGCAACGAGCGCCTACCCAGCCCGCTCACATCAGGAGCACTCTGGAGTCCATCCGCGCCGCCGCCTGAGCGCCGCCGGCTGAGGGCCCTCCAGCATCCCAGTGGGCCACCCGCGCCGCTTACCGAGAGCACTCCCAGAGGCCGCTCACATCAGGAACGAGTCCAAAGCTCAGCAGAGCCACACCACGAGCAGCCCAGCGATCAGCCGTGCTCGCCTTCGGGAACGACCCTAGAGACCGCTTCGTCGCCCGGCTTGCGCCCCCCAGCAGCGCCACCTACCGTGCCGACTACAGCACGCACCGCGACGAGGAAAACAGTCGCCACGCTCACCGTGGACCCCGGATCACTCGCCGCCAGGAGAATCGCTCCTGCGCCACCACCATTCGCTAGTCGGGAGACCCAGCCACTCCTACATCAGCATCCGCGTGACGCCCACTCAGAGGCCCAACAGCAGCGGGCACCCAGCCACACCGTTCACCGGGTCGACCGATGAAAACGAACCGGGAACAGAAAGCGGCGGATGACGCCGAACAAAAACCCGCTACATCAGCCGCCAGACAGATCGAGGAGGGGAGCTTCTCCGAATCCGACGACGCACCCACGACCCGAGCCATGGGAGTCAGGTGGATTTCCTACCGGCGGAAGGACGAACTCCAAGCTATCCTCAAGGAGTTCGGTTTGAACACCCAGGGCCAGGTGGACGAACTGCGACCCAGGCTTGCATCGTTCATCGGAGGGTCCAACCACAGTCCGGCGCTCCGGGAACGCTTTGCCGCATTGGAGGCCATCTACCCAGAGGCTCCCACATCAAAGGTAGTGACCAACCGGTCCACCTCACCGATGCCCGGCGCAGGGGACACCCTTCTCTCCGTGCCACCTCCAGAACAGCGTCACACGAGCCCAGGACGTGGAGTCCAAGGCTCCCACCCCGCTGCCCAATCGCCATCCCAGCACATGTCCGCAGCCGCATTCGCCGAGAAGCTTCGGGGATGGGGCGTCAATTTCGATGGACAAGCCGACCCCCTGCACTTCATGGAACGAGTCGAGGAAGGCGCCACGTCATACAGCGTACGGAACAGCGACATCCCACGAGCCATCGCCGGATTACTGTCGGGCCGCGCCGAAGGCTGGTACCGAGCCTACCAGATGCACGCCGTGCCCTGGGAAACTTTCAAGCGGGAGTTCTTGGAATTTTTTCTACCTCCACGGTACTACCAGCGCCTGGAGGATGCGATCAGGACCCGACACCAACAAGGCGGCGAGCCTTTCAAGTTCTATGTGGTAGAACTACGCCTGATGATGCAGCGGGCAAATTACTCATTCGAACAGGAGCTCGAAAGGATTTACGAGAATCTGCTACCGGAGTATCACCTCTTCATAAGGCGTCACGAATTCTCCTCGCTGGAAGGGCTGACACAACTAGCCACCGCTTTCGAAATTGCTCGGGACCGAGACCCAGTCCGACAGGCAGCACTAGTTCCACCCGCCAGTGGAAACTACACTACGAGGAGCAGCCCTCCGCCCGGCCCTCGCCGACGAGAGCCCATACGACCAGCGGCGACGCCTTTCGGCACATCGAATCCAGCGATTACAAACCGGATGATTTCCCAGGAGGCCGAAGCACCTGTCGACGTGACCCGAGCCTGTAGTCGCTGCGCTGAGGTGGGACACTTCGTTCGAGAATGCCAGAATCCGCCAGTCCTATACTGCTGGGACTGCGGGAAACGTGGTACTCGCACCATTGACTGCTGCCGGCAGTCGGGAAACAACCGGGGTCCTCGCACACACAGGGAGCAGGCGGCGACCCACTCAGCGCTCCCCCATCATTAAATCCACCGCTCCGCTTGACGGGAGGCCGGATCGTCGCCACGGTTACCATCGAGGGGCAACTCTTCGCGGCAACCATCGACACGGGGGCCTCCAGAAGCTTTGTCAGCGAAGCGCTGGCCAACCGGCTCGATTCGGGTCGAAACATCAAAGAGGCTCGCACCCAAATATCCCTGGCGGACGGATCCCCGAAGGAAGTCACCAAGGCCCTGCACGCACAAGTGCGCCTGGACCAACAACATGTCCGCATGACCCTCCTGG
The DNA here is from genome assembly GCA_018153305.1 of Drosophila kurseongensis. Taxonomy (NCBI): domain Eukaryota; kingdom Metazoa; phylum Arthropoda; class Insecta; order Diptera; family Drosophilidae; genus Drosophila; species Drosophila kurseongensis. Next base: position 2,325,576 of record JAECXX010000034.1, read on the forward strand.
TCCTGCCAACGATCTTGGACGAGGTGATCCTCGGGATCGACTTTCTCTGTGGCATCCGGGCAACCCTAATCTGCGGCCAGGTGTGTCTCCAACTAGCTCCGCCCACCACACGAAGAGCCGAACCAGGCCCAGCCACCCGAGCGGCGCCAACAGCGGCGGTCGCCCACCTTTCGGACCCACCGACTCCTACCCGGCGGACAACAAGGACCAACAAGGAGGCCACAATGGGTCCCATACCCGCCCCAAGGCAGCGCATCACCGCGGGACGGAACCCAGCTCCAGTTCCATCGGAACGCTCGCCACCACCGGTTCCTCCCGCCACTACCACGGGAATCACGAAGGCCGATGTCACCGTCAAGGAAGGCAGGTACAGCCTCCAGCCACTACCGGATGCCGCCGTGGCCAAGAAAAGGAGCCCTTTTCGGAGGTATCTCGCGGGTCAGGACCGTTTAGCCAGTACAACAACAGGAACGTCCCCCGACGACCCGGATACGCCACGTTCTTCCCCGGGAAGCCCGATAAGAATCGGGAAGTACCAGTTACTCGCCCAGCCGGATACAAAGGACGCTCAGAGGCGCAATCCGTTCCGGAGGCATTGCCCTCACGGACACCTGGCCACAGTCGCGGAATCCCCGCCGGGATCGCTAGTGTCTGAGGAACCTCTCGACGCAGTAACCCTCCGGTTCCTTCAAGAGGAGCTTAAGTATTTCGACCAGCTGCAAGGAACGACGGATATAGCCGAGCACACCATCACCCTTCGGGGAGATAAACCGCTGAAACAGCGGTATTATCCCAAGAACCCGGCCATGCAGCGTATCATCAACGAGCAGGTGGACGAACTGCTGCGGGATGGACGAATCGAACCCTCTCGAAGTCCGCACAGCGCACCGCTGGTGCTAGTCCGAAAGAAGACGGGGGACATGCGAATGTGCGTTGACTATCGTCAACTCAACGCACACTCCATACCCGACGCGTACCCGCTTCCACGCATCAACCATATCCTGGAACGCCTACGGAATGCCCGGTTCATCTCCACGTTGGACCTTAAAAACGGGTATTGGCAGATTCCCATGGCAGAAGGCAGTCGAGAATGCACCGCATTCACTGTCCCCGGACGTGGACTCTTCCACTGGAAGGTCATGCCGTTTGGGCTCCACTCCGCCCCAGCGACTTTCCAACGAGCTCTGGACAGCGTCATCGGCCCCGATATGGAACCCCACGCCTTCGCCTATTTAGACGACATCATCGTCATCGGGGCAACGTGGGAGGACCATGCGCGCAATCTGAGGGAAGTCTTCCGGCGCCTTCGAGAAGCGAATCTACGCTTAAATCGGGGTAAGTGCAAGTTCTTCCAAAGAAAACTAGTGTATTTGGGTCACCTGATCAGCGGGGAAGGCATCAGAACAGACCCCGACAAAATAGCGGCCATCCAGGGGCTACATCCCCCGACTAATGTCAAGGAACTTCGCCGCCAACTCGGAATCGCATCCTGGTACAGACGTTTTGTCCCAGACTTTGCCTCACTCGTACAACCAATGTCACGACTCCTGAGGAAGGGAGTAAAATGGACCTGGGAAGAACCCCAACAGCAGGCGTTTGATTCGCTTAAGGCTCGACTGACGTCCGCTCCTGTATTGGCCTGCCCAAACTTCGAGTATAAGTTCCAACTTCAGACGGACGCCAGCGACAAAGGACTCGGCGCGGTCCTCACCCAGAATATTGAGGGCGACGAACGGGTAATCGCCTACGTGAGCCGTCGACTCGAGCGGGCGGAGGAAAATTACTCGGCCACTGAAAAGGAGTGCCTCGCCATTGTGTGGGCCACCCGAAAGCTACGTTGCTACCTGGAGGGTTACAAGTTCGACGTTATCACGGATCACCTGGCCCTTAAATGGTTGAACTCCATTAACAACCCCACGGGACGTATAGCACGGTGGGCACTGGAGCTCCAGCAGTACCAGTTCGACGTACTCTACCGGAAGGGCAAATACAACGTGATCGCCGACGCCCTCTCCCGGCAACCACTTGGAAGACTCCAGTTACTCGCAGAACTTAAGTGCCACTGCAAATGGGTACGAAAGATGCAGGAGCAGGTCCAAAGACACCCCGAGAAGTTTCCGGATTACTCCCTGGACAATGGACAGCTCTATAAACGCATAGGGCATCCCGCAGGCATCAGAGTAGGCAACCCCTGGAAGCTGTGCGTGCCGCGAGAACAGCGTCAACGCGTGCTGGGAGAATGCCACGACCACCCCGCCGCCGGACACCTAGGCATCCGGAAGACGCTCAGGAGGATCGCCCAGCGTTACTTCTGGCCTGGACTCCATCGGGACGTGGTACGCTACGTTACTAGCTGTCTGACCTGCCAACAATACAAGGTTAGTCAGTATAAACCAGCCGGCAAGATGCTCACTCGCCGACCTACAGAGCCGTTCGCGCTCGTCGGAGCCGACTTCGTTGGACCCCTTCCCCGGACCCGGCGAGGAAACACCATGCTCTTGGTTTTCATAGATGTATTCTCCAAGTGGGTAGAGCTCATCCCATTGAGGAAAGCCACATCCGCCCAACTGGAGTTCGGATTCCGAGAAAGGATCCTCTCTCGCTTTGGAGCCCCCAGAAGGTTGATTTGCGACAATGGCACGCAGTTCACCAGCCGAAGCTTCCGGGTGTTCTGCAGGAACAACGGCATTCAACTGGAATACACCGCGCCGTACTCTCCCCAGCAAAATCCGACGGAACGCGCCAACCGCACTATCAAGACCATGATAGCACAATATGTGAACCAGGATCACCGGTCGTGGGACCAGCTACTGCCCGAGATCTCCCTCGCCATCAACACTAGCATCTCAGATAGCACGGGGTTTAGTCCGGCTTACCTAGTACAGGGTCGGGAGCCTAGGTTGCCAGGTGCCCTCTTCGATGCGGTCGCACCCGACTTACAGGCCTCGCCATTGGATCCAACGGAACGAGCCAGAAGGCTTCAAGAAGCGTTCCGCACCGCCCTAGAAACCAACCAGATAGCTTCTCAGGAACAAAGTCGACACTACAACCTGAGGCGACGTGAGTGGCGACCCCAACTAGGCTCACAGGTGCTAGTCCGCCTTCACCATCTGTCCAAAGCCAGCGAGGGCTTTAACGCAAAACTTGCGCCAAAGTACGCGGGCCCGTTTAAGGTGGTGAAATTTCTATCATCAAACGTCGTGCGGCTACAACAGATAGACGGCCGGAAAAAGCGTACAGCTGGCATAGGCGATCTAAAAGAGTATCATCAGCGAGAAGAACAACTAGACGACTCTTCAGAAAGCCCCAGAAGGAGCGATTCGCACCACGCACCTGATGACGTGCTCGTCACACCACTGCAAGGGTAAACATAAGTGGCGTACTCGCCAACAAGTTATTTTAAGCGGGAAAAAAATTGTATCGAATAGGCTAATTAAAGATAGTTGATCTTCGCACTCAGGTTAGGCAAGTTAGGAAAACGTAGTACTAGACTAACTATTTGGACACCTTTCAGAAAAAAAAAAGACAACAGCGTGCAACAAATGGATCCCTATCAGGTGGAGGGAGAGTACAGACCCGTCGACCACCGAGGAGGCTCTACGGCCAGCAATAGCGGAGAGTCCCAAGGCGGCGACTCGGTGTTATCCACCCACAGCCCGACTCCACCCCCGTTCAGCCCATGGCAGGGCATGAGATCGCCCGAAGGACCCGCGAGTCTTAATCCACCGGGCAACGCCGACTCCGTGTCGACCGAGGTTCGGTCTCCAGACGTCAGCATGGTCATCAGCGGAGACGTGCCGGAAGTGTTTGAGCCCCTACCCGGAGACGACGAGGAGGAGGAGCCAACCACCCCCACGATTTCACGCCTGGCCCGGCTACAGGTGGACGACGAGGACGAGCCCGGGGCATCGACCACCCACATCCTGGTAGGCGCATGGCTGCAAGGTCAGGACCATCACGCCTTCGCTCCTGGACACCTGCAACGATGCCTCTGGGAGGCCCACCGGAGTTCCCCAGCGAGCCCAACGTCCACCGACGACTCGGACGTCGGAGTCGACGGGCGATTTTGAAGGGTAGACACTCCGGATCGCCGTCTGCCCCCCATCCTCGTCGCGTCCATTCAGGCCCAGGATCGCCGACGCGTTCGGTATCTACGCCACTTCGACGGGGCCAAATTCCGAGTCAGCGTGACCGCACGAGGCGAAGTCTCCGTGACCCTCCGCCCGTCTCAATAACCACCCCGAAGTAAAGGGGGGGTGTGAGGACGCTTAAAGGCGCCTCTCAAAACTAATATATAATCTCAGCCCTTGGAGGCCAAAAACTAATATATAATCACAGCCATTGGAGGCCAAAAACTTAAGTCACAGCCACTGAAGGACTGACTAGTTACTAAGTTTCTAAAATATATATATTTAAGTCTAAAAATAACCTAAGTAATCCTAGTTTTCGAATAAGCGCGCGCGAGGGCACCAGTACTGATCAGCAGGATCAGTCCGCTGGCCAGTCGGGGCGAATACCCAACAGTAGCGATAAGTTATCGCAGATCACCCGTGAATGAATGTGCGTGCTGTTAAACGCAAAGCGTGCGATTAAGGACAAGCTTAGTGCTGTTAATAGCAAAAAGCGTGCTGTAAAGGGAAAAAGCGTGTCGACGTGGAACCGCGACCGACTTGGATCGGCCTCATTCTTTTCCGGCAGCCAAGCAGCGCAGACCACAAGGACCACACCAGCAGCAGAGACTCCCGCGGACGGCAACGCCATATCAAAGGCATAGAGTAAGACAAAAGGCAGAGGTTAGAAACCCAGATTACTGAGTGCGAAGGTTAGGGAGAAAGACCAAGTGAATAAAATACACATAAAGTTGTGAAACTCAAACCCCAAGCCTGGCTACTAAAATTTAGTGAACTTCGCTGAGTGTTTTCCGGGTCGGCTAGGTTGCCGTATTGCGTTTCCGAGGTTTATTATCTCTTCGCAACGCGGATACCAAAGCTACCCACGTGCTACGCCAGGTCGGGCAAGTTCTCGTATTGCGTTTCAGAGGTTTATTTTCTCTGCGCAATACGAACGTTTACCAGACTAGAGAAAGCGCGGGAAACTATCGCCGGCCTTTTCTGCACACGTTCAGGTTAGGGAGAGGCTAATAAGATTTAGTGCATTTCACGGAGGGGCTTTCGGGTCAGTGAGGCTTCCGAGTTGCGTTTTCCGAGGTTTATTTTCTCTGCGCAACGCGGACGCCAAAGCTGCCCGCGTGCCAATTTACGCCGGACAAGTTGCCGTCTTGCGCTTCCGAGGCTTTCTCTGCGCAACACGGACACTTGCCGGACTGGAAAAGCTATCGCCGATCGCCCACGCTCAGGCCCAGTCAAAATCCCTCTCGAGTTAATTAGTGGCGGCCCCGTTTTCGTGTTGCGTTTACGAGGTTTGTTTTCTCTCTTCGCAACCCGGACGACGAAGCTGTCCGCTTGCTCTTTCGTGTCGGACAAGTTCCCGTATTGCACTTCCGAGGTTTTCTCTGTGCAACACGGACGCTTGCCGGACCGGAAAAGCTAACCCCGGGTGCTAATTGGTGTCGACCAGATGACATTACGCCTCCGAGCGATCTACGCTGCGTAGAGGTGCAGACCCAGACCCGTAAACAAAATTCCGGCGGCAACTCCCAGTCCCGTTTCGTCTCCTGTGTTTCTACAAATTTAACTGTAGAGGACTCTGGCCGGACTGAAGTCTATCCCAGCCTAAGAAAAGTCCTTACAATGGTATTGAATTCCTCAAAAAATAACTCCTCTGACGGGAGGTTTGAGTCAACTCCTATTAAGACTCCACCTCCCCGTCTTGAGAGACGGTCATACCTATATATTGTGTACTTATCTGGAAAAACTTCGGAGCTAAAGATCTCCGGCTTTAACCAGGTTTCTGTAAACACAATAATATGAGATGCAAATGAAAGGCTATCAGAGTACAATTTAGTGAGCTTGCTACGCAATCGTCTTTTGTATTCTGATAGGAAAGAAGGAAGTTAAAAGTTAGTTTTTTTAAATTTGTCCACTGGTTTGGCCTTGACTAGGAAGTTTTACTCCCACGGGCCCCTTCTTCTTCATCTTAGCCTCGAACTCTTTTGTAACCGGCCAAAAGTCGCCCGAGCATATGGCTTCAAAAAGCTCGTTAGAGACTTTTATCTTGAAAGATCGGTACGCCCATTTACCCTGATCAAAGTATGTATAAAAAAATAAGATTTTAAAAGATTCATGTCAATAGCTTATATACTGCGCAAAATATCCTGAAAATTATAAAATTTTAAGCGATTTCACCCTATTGTTTCTATGGGAGCTATAGGATATAGATGTCCGATCGGCACGGGCTTTTACTCTGATTGAGGTATGCATAAAAAACAAAATTTGGAAAGATGCATGTCAATAGCTTTTACACTGCGCGATATATCTTCAATTCCTGCAAATTAAATCCGATTGTCCCTATAGGATATAGACGTCCGCTTTTCAAACTTGATCTGCGTACACATGTTTAACTATCTAGAGGTTAAACCGAACTGTCTTGTAACGATATAGACCAGTGAACACCAAGGCCCGAACTAGTGAGCAGTGTTTTTATAGGCAGAGGATGACAATTACTGTATAAACCACGGTCGGCACACACGCAAGTATTACAGAGCAGATGATGACTACTCCCTGCAGTTCCAAAAGTCATCACCATATCCTCAGTATGCAGTCTGCAGAGCCGACACTTACAGTCAACAATCGTAGTAAGCGCAGAAAAAATTCCATCTCCCTCTCTTATTCTGTCTCTGCCACTTTTGCCCCCCTATAAAGTGTTCTTGATCGATTAAGTCATGTACGTCTGTCTGTCCGTCGGTCTGACTGTTGGTCTATCCGTCTGGCCGTCATTAATTATTAATTAAGCATTAAAATACCTATTTAGTCCATATCAATCAACACTCCACATCACAATATACAAGTTATATATCAATTTAAGTGTTAATTATTGAATATTTTTGAACTGGATTAAATATTTGAGAGAGCGGAAGAGAGCGACAAAAATGGTAGGTGGGGGAGTTCTGCTCGCTCTCACTTCATGGTGTTTGAGTAGTGGGTATCTTTTGATCGTGGCACTCGACTATAGCTTTCCTTTTTCACCGATCTAAGTACGAGGGTCAAAAATGATCTTTAAGAAAAGTGTTCTAAGTACAAGGCTTTAACGAAGGCCTTGTTATTGTTCAAAATTGTTTCCGTTTTTTTAGAAGGCACGTGCATTTTTTTCTGGGATTTCACTTGCATTTTCTATTTGAATACCGAAGGTGTGGTTTTTCGTCTGAGATTTATTTGTAAAAATTAAAAAACAAATTTAAAGCTATTAGAAATTTAAGTGAAAACACCTCAAAAGTATTTATACAGTTAAACCTTCAATTCTCGCCCCCTTGCAACTTGTTTAAAAACCAATTTATTTATTATGCACAAACATCTCAAACGATTAATAACACAACTTGATTATATTGGCAGAATGTGATGAGGTTGGAGAAATGTGAGTTTATCTTTTAAATTTAAATAAAATACAGGGGCAGTAAAAAAAATAACAGTAATTATAAAACATTTTTTTCTTTTTTTATAGTTACGGTACTGTTGGGCCAACATAAATAGAGCTCATTCTACTGAGTAAGTTTTTATACATTGTTTTTTTTTATTTTCCCTTTAGATGCCGTCTGTTAGCTGTTGAGCTATTAGAGAAAGTTCTCAACAAGGCAATGGGGTGTGTTAAGGACCTGCACGCCGTTAAAAAGAAGGTGCCCAAGAACACCGAAACTTCTAAGTCCACCGAGACAACTGAAAACATAAATTGAATTAAAATTTTTTGTTTAATCCATGATCGCCGAACCGACCGAGAGGCCCAGTCGTGAATCGTACAGCCGATTCGCGAGCAGATAGACGAGAGATATGCAAGTATGAGTATAAGTCCGGGAAAAAAGTAAGATCAATTTTGTGCTAATAAAGTAAGTATTAATCGTTTTAAGAGCGGCAGAGAGTCATGATTTGAGATTATATGAAAAAGGGTATTATAGTCAGAACATAATACTCTGAAAGGCTCATGCAAGGCATAGTTAAATCTACAATGATTTAAATGTACTTGGAACAGAAAAATTAAGCCGACTTAAGATAGTTAGATATATACCATTACTTAATAAACTAGAGGCTGTCAATCTCACCATGAATAAGGGTATAATTGAAAACAGTACCAAGCATCGTTCTACGGTTGGCTAGGGGGGTAAACTAATGAAAAGTAGTCTACTAGAATAAGAAGATAAGTTAAGATTTGCCACACAGTTTTTGAACCGTAAGGCAAAAAGGAGAACGATTTTTTGTACTAATTCAATGCCACCAATATGTAGTTGACTCCAGACGGGAGACCCATACTCCAGAGTTGGACGGACTAGCGAAATAAATAAATTCTTAATCCTTTCAAATCCTTTCAATAAAACCAAGCAAGCCTATGGCTTTATTATTCATTGACGAAATATTATTAGAGAACGTCAATATCGTTTACAGGAGTTATTCTATCCAAACAGCTGCCACTTAACGTGTAAGTCGCGTATTTCGGATTGACCGGATAAAAAGTCATCAGCTTGCACTTAGAGCCGTTTAAATTTTGTAAATTATCTTGGCACCAGTTTTGAAAGTTATCTAGATCGGATTGTAAGTCTAAATGGCAGGAAATGTCCTTATACTGCAGGCACAACTTAACATCATCTGCGTACATAAGTACGCGAGAATGCCATTTAGATAGCTTGATATCCATACAAGGAGATCAACTGGAAAACTAACAGGTTAAGTTTTTGAACAAGAAGTAAGTGATTTACAGAGTCAAATGTTTTACTGAAGTCAGTGTAAACGACGTCTGTTTGAAAACTACTTTTAAAACCCTTTATCACAAATGTAGTGAGCTCCATAAGGTTAGTGATTGTGGATCTACGTTTAATAAATCCGTCCAGACATGGATAAATAATTTATTTACAACGGTGCTGCAAATAAGGAGTTATATTTATACCCGTTACTCGTAGAGTAAAAGGGTATATTGTATTCGTGCAAAAGTATGTAACAGGTAGAAGGAAGCGTTTCCGACCCTATAAAGTATATATATTCTTGTTCAGGATCACTAGCCGAGTCGATCTAGCCATGTCCGTCTGTCCGTCTGTCCGTCTGTCCGTCCGTATGAACGCTGAGATCTCGGAAACTATAAAAGCTAGAAGATTGGCATTTTGCATGCAGATTCTAGGAGTTCCTACGCAGCGCAAGTTTGTTTCAAAAAGGTGCCACGCCCCCTCTGACGCCCACAATCGCTGGTATACGATTTTAAAAATTTAAATATTTCGGAAAAGTAAAAATGCAGTTTTATTGTGTTTATCAATACCTATCGAAATGTAGAAGAAATTTTTCAAATCGGACCATTCGTTAAAAAGTTATGCGTGATCAAAGTTTCTATCTCCATCTCCCTCGCACTCCCTTTACCTGAGTAACGGGTATCTGATAGTCTGGGCACCCGACTATAGCGTTCTCTCTTGTTTTTTTTCAAAAAGCTCAGGAATAGCTGACAATTTAGAAATACCTTCTAGTTACTGGCCTCTAACCTGTTACCTTTTTTATAAAGAGGAATTATAAATGATTCCTTTCAAATATGTGAAAATTGTGAAATTTCTAGAAATAAGGTAAACAACTAGTGAAGAGGTTTGCACAAAGCCTCAGCGCAATTCCAAAGCACGCACCCAGAAATACCATCGGGCCCTCGTGAATAAACTGGCTTAACACAGATCCAAAACAAGAGAGAACGCTATAGTCGAGTGCCTCGACTATTAGATACCCGTTACTCAGCTAAACAACTTAATATAAATATGCCTTCTTGTATGTTTTTCGCCGCTCGAATTAGCACCTTGGCCAGCTGTTCCAAAGTCATCCGTTAGATGTATTGTATTGCGCCATCTACCCCAAGACATTGGTACCACGGGCCATGAAAGGCGGAAATGTAGGCGCTAGCCAGGCTTAAGGGTTTAATGGGTTTTTGGGCGTTAGAGTGGGCGTGGCAAACTTTTATTAGGCCAATCGATAGGAATTGACGAAACAAATACATATCAATTAAAATTTTCATAATAGCATCAAAACTGTGGCCACAGCTTGTGGCTTGTGGGCGTCAGAGGGGGCGTGGCACCATTTTGAAACAAACTTGCGCTGCGTCGGAACTCCTAAAATCTACATGCAAAATGCCAATCTTCTAGCTTTTCTAGTTTCCGAGATCCCACCGTTCATACGGACAGACAGAGAGACGGACATGGCTAGATCGACTCGGCTAGTGATCCTGAACAAGAATATATATACTTTATAGGGTCGGAAACGCTTCCTTCTACCTGTTACATACTTTTGCACGAATACAATATACCCTTTTACTCTACGAGTAACGGGTATAACTACTGGATATTAAACATTCGTTCGCCCCTGCGTCTGGACTACAAGGTCCTGCTCTACATCTCTACTCTCGAGCCTATCTGGACATATGGCTCCCAGCTATGGGGGAACGCGTGCAGCAGCAATATTGACACATACATTGACACAATCGAAAATCCTGAGGACTATCACTGGGGCACCGTGGTATATTCGCAACCAAAAGATCCACAGAGACCTCGGCATTCTTGCAGTAAAAGATGAAATAGACAAACAAAAGACGACCTACAAAGAGAAACTTTCCGTGCACCCAAATCATCTCGCAAGAGGCTTGTCTCGGGCTTTCAGCAGAACCCGCCACAACGTTTAAATTGATCCGAGTAAAACCTCCGAATTATGGGCAGTTGAACGTATGTAAGTTAACGCGTTTTATATTGGTTTTGTGGATGTTTAAAACTTTAAAATGCTCTCCTGAAAAGTTGCCATTTTCAAAGTCGGTGAACTCAATCCTGCAAAATCTACTGGACGAATCCTTTTGAAATTTCGTACAGTACTTCTTTACTAAATTCCTGAGTTAACGCTGTCAATTTTTTTGACAATTTATAATTTTTCAACAACAAATAACTTGGGGTTTTGGGCGAAAATCGAGGTGTTTGACTTCTTAGTGCCTTTAAAATCCGACAAAAAAATTGACAGCGTTACCTGGGGAAACGCAGTGAAGGAGACATCTGCGACCCTATAAAGTATAATACAAATATTCTTGATCAGTAGCGTGTCCTGAATTGATATTGGCATGTCCGTCTGTCCATCTGTTTCTACGCGAACTAGTCTCTCAGTTTTAAATATATTATATTGGAACTTTGCACACACCCTTCGTTCCTTTGCACGCAGAATATAAGTTGGAACGGCCGGGATCGGCCGACTATATCCTATAGCCGCCAAATAACTGATTGAACTGAAATGCCATAACTTTGGTGTTTGTAAAGTTAGGAAGTTGGGATTTTCCATTTTTGGCCAATTAATCCAACCTACCAAATTTTATAAGGCCGACTATATCTTATAGCTGCCATATAACTGAACGATCGGAAATGCCATAACTTTAGTGTTTTTAAAGTTAGGAAGGGGTTTTTTATGGGTTTTATATTTGACCAGTCAATCCGACCTACCAAATTTCATAAGGATCGGCCGACTATATCCTATAGCTGCCATATAACTGAACGATTGGAAATGCCATAACTTACAGAATATTTGGCTCCACCCGAAGTTAGCTTTCCTTTCTTATTTTGGATTAAAATTTCCCGCACATTGTTTAAATGTTGTATTATCACATGGTGAAACAATAATTTAACTGAGACTATCCATACCCACCATACACCATGTCGAATTCAAACTTCATATAATGTGCCTCTTTAACAGAATGCTCTCTTATTATACCCGTTACTCGTAGAGTAAAAGGGTACATTGTATTCGTGCAAAAGTATGTAACAGGTAGAAGGAAGCGTTTCCGACCCTATAAAGTATATATATTCTTGTTCAGGATCACTAGCCGAGTCGATCTAGCCATGTCCGTCTGTCCGTCTGTCTGTCCGTCTGTCTGTCCGTCCGTATGAACGCTGAGATCTCGGAAACTATAAAAGCTACAAGATTGGCATTTTGCATGCAGATTCTAGGAGTTCCTACGCAGCGCAAGTTTGTTTCAAAAAGGCGCCACGCCCCCTTTAACGCCCACAATCGCTGGTATACGATTTTAAAAATTTAAATATTTCGGAAAAGTAAAAATGCAGTTTTATTGTGTTTATCAATACCTATCGAAATGTAGAAGAAATTTTTCAAATCGGACCATTCGTTCAAAAGTTATGCGTGATCAAAGTTTCTATCTCCATCTCCCTCGCACTCCCTTTACCTGAGTAACGGGTATCTGATAGTCTGGGCACCCGACTATAGCGTTCTCTCTTGTTTTTTTTCAAAAAGCTCAGGAATAGCTGACAATTTAGAAATACCTTCTAGTTACTGGCCTCTAACCTGTTACCTTTTTTATAAAGAGGAATTATAAATGATTCCTTTCAAATATGTGAAAATTGTGAAATTCCTAGAAATAAGGTAAACAACTAGTGAAGAGGTTTGCACAAAGCCTCAGCGCAATACCAAAGCACGCACCCAGAAATACCATCGGGCCCTCGTGAATAAACTGGCTTAACACAGATCCAAAATAAGAGAGCATTCTGTTAAAGAGGCACATTATATGAAGTTCGAATTCGACATGGTGTATGGTGGGTATGGATAGTCTCAGTTAAATTATTGTTTCACCATGTGATAATACAACATTTAAACAATGTGCGGGAAATTTTAATCCAAAATAAGAAAGGAAAGCTAACTTCGGGTGGAGCCAAATATTCTGTAAGTTATGGCATTTCCAATCGTTCAGTTATATGGCAGCTATAGGATATAGTCGGCCGATCCTTATGATATTTGGTAGGTCGGATTGATTGGTCAAATATAAAACCCATAAAAAACCCCTTCCTAACTTTAAAAACACTAAAGTTATGGCATTTCCGATCGTTCAGTTATATGGCAGCTATAAGATATAGTCGGCCTTATAAAATTTGGTAGGTTGGATTAATTGGCCAAAAATGGAAAATCCCAACTTCCTAACTTTACAAACACCAAAGTTATGGCATTTCAGTTCAATCAGTTATTTGGCGGCTATAGGATATAGTCGGCCGATCCCGGCCGTTCCAACTTATATTCTGCGTGCAAAGGAACGAAGGGTGTGTGCAAAGTTCCAATTCAATATATTTAAAACTGAGAGACTAGTTCGCGTAGAAACAGATGGACAGACGGACATGCCAATATCAATTCAGGACGCTCTACTGATCAAGAATATTTGTATTATACTTTATAGGGTCGCAGATGTCTCCTTCACTGCGTTTCCCCAGGTAACGCTGTCAATTTTTTTTGTCGGATTTTAAAGGCACTAAGAAGTCAAACACCTCGATTTTCGCCCAAAACCCCAAGTTATTTGTTGTTGAAAAATTATAAATTGTCAAAAAAATTGACAGCGTTAACTCAGGAATTTAGTAAAGAAGTACTGTACGAAATTTCAAAAGGATTCGTCCAGTAGATTTTGCAGGATCGAGTTCACCGACTTTGAAAATGGCAACTTTTCAGGAGAGCATTTTAAAGTTTTAAACATCCACAAAACCAATATAAAACGCGTTAACTTACATACGTTCAACTGCCCATAATTCGGAGGTTTTACTCGGATCAATTTAAAATGTTAACACAATATTCTTAAAATGTTGTGCATTCAGCAAGAACAATATTTTTTTTAATGCTTTGCTATTTATTGAATCTTCTCCTTTCGGATACTGACAATAAGTATATCAAATCTTATAGTAATCTAACTAACAGTCATATGACTGGTACTGAGTAATGCGGCCCTGAGAATTATTGCTGGGTTGGAAGGTCGTTACGTTGTAGGCGGGTTCTGCTGAAAGCCCGAGACAAGCCTCTTGCGAGATGATTTGGGTGCACGGAAAGTTTCTCTTTGTAGGTCGTCTTTTGTTTGTCTATTTCATCTTTTACTGCAAGAATGCCGAGGTCTCTGTGGATCTTTTGGTTGCGAATATACCACGGTGCCCCAGTGATAGTCCTCAGGATTTTCGATTGTGTCAATGTATGTGTCAATATTGCTGCTGCACGCGTTCCCCCATAGCTGGGAGCCATATGTCCAGATAGGCTCGAGAGTAGAGATGTAGAGCAGGACCTTGTAGTCCAGACGCAGGGGCGAACGAATGTTTAATATCCAGTAGTTATACCCGTTACTCGTAGAGTAAAAGGGTATATTGTATTCGTGCAAAAGTATGTAACAGGTAGAAGGAAGCGTTTCCGACCCTATAAAGTATATATATTCTTGTTCAGGATCACTAGCCGAGTCGATCTAGCCATGTCCGTCTGTCTGTCTGTCCGTATGAACGGTGGGATCTCGGAAACTATAAAAGCTAGAAGATTGGCATTTTGCATGTAGATTTTAGTAGTTCCGACGCAGCGCAAGTTTGTTTCAAAATGGTGCCACGCCCCCTCTGACGCCCACAAGCCACAAGCTGTGGCCACAGTTTTTATGCTATTATGAAAATTTTAATTGATATGTATTTGTTTCGTCAATTCCTATCGATTGGCCTAATAAAAGTTTGCCACGCCCACTCTAACGCCCAAAAACCCATTAAACCCTTAAGCCTGGCTAGCGCCTACATTTCCGCCTTTCATGGCCCGTGGTACCAATGTCTTGGGGTAGATGGCGCTTTTGTATTGCGGATGACTTTGGAACAGCTGGCCAAGGTGCTAATTCGAGCGGCGAAAAACATACAAGAAGGCATATTTATATTAAGTTGTTTAGCTGAGTAACGGGTATCTAATAGTCGAGGCACTCGACTATAGCGTTCTCTCTTGTTTTAAATGTAGTTTCTTGCATTCGATGTGTCTTCTCCAGGCTCGACAGATGACTTGTCGAGGTGAGATACGTTACATCGTTGACTTGGGGAATCGGCGCATTATTCAATGATAGTGGAGGGCATGTTTGCCTGAGTACACGTTATGTGTTAACATTTTTGTTCATATATTTTAAAACGCCAATCAGATAGCCACGGCTTGGGCACCTCGAGCGAATTAGGATTGTAGTAACGTCAGCGAACGTAGATGTTGTTAGCTGCTCGTTTGTTGGAATATCCGCTGTATATGAGACGAACAGAGAAGGCCCAAGTGCGCTTCCTTGCGGGACTCCAGCCTCGATAATGTTAAGGTCAGATGTTGTTGTGTTGCACCTTACTGCGAAGACTCTGTTGTAGAGATACGAATTAAGTAGTTTATGAGTGTATGTAGGCAAGTGTGTTTTGGTCTTATGCATGAGGCCATTGAACCAGTCTCGATCGAAAGCTTGAGATACATCGAGGCATATTGCTCTGCAATATTTCCGATGCTCAAAGCCTGTGCGTATTTCTGATGTTGTTCTGTTAACTTGTCGATTGCTCCATGTCTTTGACGGAAGCCAAATTCATGTGCCGGGATAACATTGTGTGCTTCCAGATATGGTATTATGCGTGTAAGGAGGCATTTTTCAAACAGAACATTTTGCAGACAGACACGATAATAAATAAATAAAGATAATGGTCTGCAGGAATAAGAAATTGTGTAGTCTTTTCCGGGCTTCGGTATCATTATAATAGTAAAATTTTTCCATTTGCTCGGATAGGAGCCGAGACGTTGATCCTAATAGCAGAGTTTGGAAGTTCAATTATCATTTTTGGTGTTATTAGGTCACCGCCCGGAGCCTTTTTCGGTTTCGGATCCCCGATCACTTTCGCGATCTCCTTTGGCTGAAACAATGTTGGTAAGGATAGTATAGTGTTAGATTCCAGTTGTGGTAGGAGAAATAGACAAGTGGGTTGGAAAACGATTCGAAGATGTGCAGGAAAAGTTTCTGCTCTATCTTCGTCGTTCCGGCCCTGCTACCTGATGAGCTTCTTATCGGAGTGACTGTTTCGATTGGGGAGCTCAGTTTTGGTTGAGTCCTCCACAGAGGATGTTTTGTTTTTGTGCATTTTTAGAGTCTTTCTTTAGGGCTGGGCTTAGTGTGCGAGTTGCTTCCTTAAGAATTTGTTTTGCCATGCACGTCGCAGAAGCTTTTTTTCCAGCTGTTCCAATTGAAGATTAGTTTGAAATGGTTGGTTTGCACTTCCTTCAATTGTGGTGTTGAAATAGTGGCTGCTGCCACGAGTACATCTTCAAGAGTATCGGTGGAGCAGTCGATGTCCGCTTCGATGTGGAGCTGCGGGGTTAGTTCGATGTGGGAAATTACAGACTTTTTATATTTTAACCAGTTTGTTCTGTGCGAAGTCAGTCTCTGGGGGTGATCTGTAGTTTCTGGGCTTTGAAGAAGAGTTATTAGCACCGGCGAATGGTCAGATAAAAGGCCCGAATGTTTTTTGTCACCCCAAAATCTATTAAGTCTAGGACTTTTCTGGGGTTTGCTGGCCTGTATGTGGGGCTACCTGGGTAAACATAGTCCAATTTGTTGAACAAAATAACATCGATACATAAAAATGTTTAAAGTAAAATTTACCTAGGTCTTTAAGTCAAATTAAAAATTTTAGAGGCTTCAAAAAATCGAATTTATTTTTTTGCATAAATATCTAGACAAACTATCCCTTAAATTTCAGACGCAAATTCAAAATATTTTTAAAGTTAAAGGAGAAATAGTGAGCAGGCGTCGAGCAGGTATACAGATATACGAAAACTTTGACCTGCGATTTCTCGGTTTTTCATTTTACGATTTCTCCTAACTGGCGGGAAAGAGAGGTAAACATTAAACGTCCTATTGAAACGAGACAATATTTATTGGATTCGGGATTAAATTCTCTTCTAGTTGAACCTAAAAACCTAAAAACAGTTATGATTAACCCACTTTTTAAACCATCTTGTTTTTAATTTTCGAAATTTTTTTCACTTTTTGTTCAATTTTTTTTTGGTTTAACTTAGCTTCTAGTTTAAGTCTATTGAAAATAGAACATTTTTTGGATTTGTTTGTTCTGATGGAAGTTGCGACCTGCATCTTGCACACTCGAGGCGCCTCGGCGAATGTTTGTACCAGGCATAGTATGAGATTTATTTTAACGAAAAAATTTTGAAATATATAACAATAAAACCTGAAAGTTTTATTTTAATCGAATATTTTGTTTCTTCCCAAAAAAGTCCTCGGAAAAAACGATTTTTTTAATCTTCTAAAGTAGGTTCCCCCTTAAGGTTTTACCTTTCAATAAAGCAATGGATCCATTTCCTCGTCGGCATTTTATTTTACCAAGAACTGTTTTAGCATGATTATGGAATCAGATCTGTTGAAAGATGGCTTGGCCGCAATTTTGTTTTTCAAAAATTCAAAACTGTGATGATCCCTCCTGACGGCTAGGCCCCCACAATATGTATATAAGCAGTAGTTATCTAAGTTTAACATTATTATAATCATTAGTATGTAAGAGACATAAAATGAAGGATTATGATTTAGTAATAGGAAAGCGAACCTATGGGATTTTCGGGTACAGAACCAAAATAGGTCAAGTTTAGTTCCGCACCATCCGCCCGAGGTGGCAACCATAGGGAAAAATACTAGAAAATAGAGAAAATACTAAACCGATCCGGCAAGGAAAGGATCGGAAAGGATGAGAGGGTCACACGACGGCCTCGGGAGACTCTCTCTGCTCTGGTACCTCGAGGTAGGCGGTCGCGCACGCAGAAAAGGAAAACGAAAGCACGCGGACAAGGAAAACGAAAGCACGCGGGAAAGAAAACGCGGTCGGTAGGGAACAAGGTTTGTGAATCAGTGTAATCGGCGCAGTGAAACCCAAAAATAATTAAACACGAAGTGACAGTGAATAAAACTAAGTGAGATATATACTTATATGAAAGAAAACGACAAGCCTGGTTGATATACGTATTATTTTTACCCCACGCACCCTTTTGTCCCCCGAGTGATCCAGACTACCGATGACCGGTGATCCAATTGGGAGCGGTAAAATATTTACACCATATAAATATACACTATCACGATCTTCTGACCTTCATCCACTAAGCTACCTGCGCAGTGAGGCGGAAGATCCCCTCACTCTCCTACTTAATCCCCCCTCCCACGAAGTGGCAGATCGCTTCGTGTCCCACTAACTCCTACTACGAGACGGAAGATCCTCTCGCGTGCCCTTCCTTAATCCCCTTCCGCAAAGTGGCAGATCCCTTCGTGCCCTACTAACTCGTACGGTGAGACGGAGATCCTCAATCCCACATCCTTCCGACTTTGACTAATCAAACTTGCTTTTAGCCGGCCCACCACGACAGAATCCGGCTGTGGCCTTGCCCGAAGGTCCATCCGGTAGGATTCTTGGCCTCACGAACCGCTTCCTTGACCAGTCACGACAGATTCCGGCTGCGGCCAGACTTTTCTTTCCAATTTAGTTTAGTTTACTGTCCAGCAAATACAATATTTGAATTTTAACTGCTTGTCAACAAACCCAGCTGATTGACAGTACGGCCGTAGCACGCTTAATTCTGATGAACTCTCGAAAACGCAGTCACACTGGAAAGATTAAAGTTTTTACGCTAGCGTACTCGTTTTTCGATCTGAGTACTAGGCTTAAAGCCTGCTACTCTAGCTAGTACTAGGCTTTAAGCTTTCTAGTGTGACAGCATTTTTGAGAGCTCAATAAATCTGAGTGCTTTGGTTTGTTAAGAAGTAAGAAAAATTTAAAAACTTATTTGCAGAAAAGGGCTTTTAATGCTTATTCTCAAGTACCTTGGCAAAACGAGTTTTCCGGTAAACAATACAATTTAAATTGAACAGTTTTTTTTTCATTTAGTGATCATTGTTTGGTTTTGTAACACTCCAGTAATAACACGTGCTTTTCAGTTCAATATATTTATTTGTCCAGTTGTTGACTGCTCGCTTTCGTTGCCTATCTTCGAATCCTTCTTGAAATCAACATACGACGCAATCCACCTCGCGTCGTGGTGAATTTATGGTTTCCTTGTTGGGCTAGAATTCCTATCAGCTGACACAGGTTCCCACATCTCTCCTTTTTTTTCAGACGCAGTCTCAGTCCTTCCTGTGGGATCTGTGAGGATTATTCATCAGTCCTTTTCGGGGATTGGCCCTCCTCCGGCTGAACTGCAGCAGAGGATTCGACTTTATTGAGGTGACTGACGGTCCTGGTATACGACTTCCCATTTGTGGTTACCTGGGCCACATCACCGTCTCTGCTGGTCACCTCGTAAACCTTTGGATCGAAAGTTGGTGTTAGCTTGTGGGGGAAAATAACATTTTTAATTATAACCCTGTCACCTACAGTTAATTTCTTCTTCCCTTTTTCTTTCAGGCACATATCTCTATCTCTTTCCTCCGAGTCCACACCGTGATCAAAAATATCCTGAATTCCGGGAATTTTATCTCGTATCGTCCGATTGTACATCAGCTGGGTTAGAGCACCGTACTATGCGGTGCTACATTATACATTAGAACGACTTTTTGCAACTCTTTCTTGTTGTTACTTCTACTCGCATATACGATTTTGAGACGTTTAACGAGTGATTTATTCATATTCTCCACATCGCCGTTCGCTTGTGGCCAATATGGAGGAGTTGTACGCAACTCGATCCCGTTTGTTGTACAAAATTCTTTGAATTCCGCGCTTATGAACTGTCGACTGTTGTCCGCTGTTAATGTTTGGGGAAAACTTCTTCCATCTCGGTTATTATACCCTTTGATGTGATGCTCCTCGTTATTTTGTACTCCATATATCGAGAGTAATAATCGATTAGTACCAAAATGTATTCTCCGTTTGGTAGCGGGCCTAACAGATCGGTTGCCAAACACTTCCATGGGTCATTTGGAAACGAGTGTCTCTTCATTGGGGCCGGACATACCGGAGCAGACACCAAAATGTAGCTACGACAGGTTTTTACGAATTCTTCAGCTTCTCTATCCATTCGTGGCCACCATACTTTTGAGCGGAGTCGCCGCTTCATTGCATTCTCGGCTGGATGACCCTCATGTGCTAACTCCAACACTTTCCGTGGTAGATCTTTCGGAATCACTAGTTTTGTTCCTCTTAGCAGCATATTACCGAGCGTAGATACTTCAAATCGAAACGGATAGAATGGACTCGGTGTAGCTAAATTCCACGAACCTTCCTTTAGGCACGTCATTGCAACTATTATTTCCTCATCATGAGTACTACTTTCAGCTATCTCTGAGATTGATGACAAAACTGGTATTGAATTTGAGACGATATGAAATATGTTTTTCTCCCCCTGCCAATCGAATGAATTTGACTCTGTTACTTGGGAAAGTCTCGACAATGAGTCTGCGATGTTTTATTTTCCGTAGAAGCAACCTTTCGTTGCGGGCTGGAGGTCTGGAATTGGGCTTAAATATGGCCTCAAGAGGCTTGTGGTCCGTTACCAGGTCAAATTCTAATCCGATCAAATAAAAATAAAACTTTTCTACCGCCCAGACTAACGCGAGACTTTCCTTTTCTGTTTGAGAGTACCTTTTTTCTACATCTGATAAGCTCTTGCTGGCTAAGGAGATAATACGGGGAATTCTATCTTTGTCAAGTTGCACCAATACCGCTCCTAACCCTACCGGACTAGCGTCTGCAATCAATTTAGTCCGATCCGTTAAGGTAAAATAGGACATCATCTGGACTACCGAAACCTTTTTCTTTAACTGATTAAAATCTAACTTCTGCGCCTCATCCCATTTGAATTTCTCGTTTAATTTGAGAAATCCTCTTAATGGCTCTGTCGTATCCGCCAAATCCGGTATGAACTTTCCCACATACGTGACCAAACCCAAAAAACAGCGGACCTCTTCCTTATTTTTGGGTTCTCTAAAGTTTTGTATTACCCAGAGCTCGCAAATAACGGACGACCGTTTCTCGATGTCTGCAAATAAGTGTCCTCTCGTAAGGAGTCACGAAAGTTGCTCAGAGAGTTGTTCCAAGACCGTTTTGTCGTGTTGAGTGAAGCAAAAGGTCTTTTGCGTATGTATTGGCTTACATTCACACGCATAGGCAAGCAAATCGTTATTTTTCTGTTTTGCAGACGAAATATATCAATTTTAAACGTTAATTGAGTGTGTCAAGTTGTGAAATATTTGCTGTGTAAAATGGGAAGAGATTTGAATAAAAATGTGCATTAATTCTTTAAATTTAATTTGGAAGAGAAGAAGTAAATTTGTAGTGTTTGCGGTGTTAAATTGTCCGGCATCATTCAACAAACTTAAAACTGCATTTAACAATTCTGGATATTTAAAACTAAACCAATGTGAAGAACGTATCAAACGAGCGAAGAAGATCATACCATCGCTCGACGTAGCTACAAGGTGGAATTCAACCGACTTAATGCTAAAAAAATTATTGGACTTGAAGGGTTTCCTGGGTACGCAGTCTTATATTTGTGTAGATCCCGATTGGAATTGGATCGAGCCGTACATTGACGCTTTAAGTGATACATACCAGGCAACCCTAAAGCTACAAGACAAAAATTTAGTTTAAAGTGAGTTCTTCATAGTACGGATGAAACTAAAATTGAAATGCGAGAATAGCCACAATTTGATTTTAAAGCAAGAAAGGAAAGCTAACTTCGGGCGGAGCCGAAGTTGAAATACCCTTGCAGAATATTCTGTAAATTATATTCTCCAAAATTATTCATATGATGCATTCTTAACACTCATAAAAAATCCCAACTTCCTAATTTTAGAAACACCAAAGTTATGGCATTTCCAATCGTTCAGTTATATGACAGCTATAGAATAGAGTCGGCCGATCCTTATGAACTTTGGTAAGTTAAATTGATTGGGCAAATATAAAACCCATAGAAAATCCCAACTTCCTAACTTTACAAACACCAAAGTAATGGCATTTCCGATCAATCAGTAATATGACAGCTATAGGATAAAGTCGGCCGATCCTTTTAAAATTTGGTAGGTCAATTGATTGAATTGCACTGCGTGCAAAGGAAAGAAGGGTGTGTGCAAAGTTTCAATTCGATATCTTTAAAACTCAGAGACTAGTTTGCGTAGAAACAGACAGACGGACAGACGGACATGCTTATATCACCTCTGGAGGTGATCCTGATCAAGAATATATATACTTTATAGGGTCCGAGATGTCTCCTTCACTGCGTTGCACACTTTTGACAAAAATTATTATACCCTCTCCAAGGGTATAAAAACTAGCGGCACAGATAAAAATAAGAGAAAGCAAATTGATAGAAAATGAAGCATTGTTGGCAGCGATTTACATTGATCCTCGGGTAAATTGTATGTTGACGAACTACCGGAAATCGTTAGCAAGGGCTAATTTAAAAAAATTGTTTTTCGTTTATTTGAGTTGAAACAAGTAAGCTCTATGTCGTAGAATGCTTGAAATTTGGTTCCTGTTTTGTTTACGTTGTAATTTTGAGAAACTATGTTAATAATTAAAATTGTCTTCGTCAAAAACTAATACTTATCCTAAACTAAAATCCAAAAAATATTTCATTCTTATTATCGCTTTATTATTTAAGACACAAGCACGAAATGTTCCAGCGCTTGAAACTCATGTGTGTGAAGAGATGTTTGATTCCTCATCCTCGTCAATTCTTTCAACCGCATCCTCATCTGAAGAGTTGTCACTGTTCTCGGCATTTTTTGACGATTTTCAGACAATGTCAGAAAGCAAAAAAGATCCTGTTTCTGCAAAACTTGTCAAAATTTATGCTGACATCGAAAACTTCGACGTTACATGTGGTCGCTTGCCATTAAATTCAAATATATTGGAATTTTTTAATGACTTGCAGCTTAAGCTTCCTCATATAAGTGCACTAGCGCAGGTTGTGCTGGCTACACCTGCAACGCAAGTTTCCGTCGAACGGGCATTCTCAGCCCTACACTTTATATTAAGTGAACGAAGAAGTTTGATTAGTGCAGACAATCTGAAAGCCTTATAGTTATAAAGTTTAACACAAAAAAAATTAAAAACAACATTTGCTGTAACTTTTTTTTTGCTTTTTTATAGCATTTTGATAAATGAAATATGGAATCGAAATGGAACTTGTTAATAAAAATATTAGAAAATAAATTAAAATTTTTTTCACAACAACGAAAGTAAATGTGAAGACCGTTTGCGTTGAGTTTTTCGGTCAATCGGTCTTTTGCTCACTCTCATTTTGCGAGCATTTCTCGTTCCGCTCTTTACGCACTGCTCATTGAAAGAGCGATATACAAAGAGCTCAACGAAAAGCGCTCAACAGAAAACATAAATGAAGACACCAAGAGTCAGAGCGAGAGAGTATGAGCTTTTTCGGTTGTGCTCGCAACGGTCAACAATTATTTACGAGCTATTGTATTACCTCAATCTTGTCTGGATCCGCCTCAATCTTCTTGTCAGAGCGGATATGACCAAGAAATTTTAGCTTAGTTGTCCGCCAAACACACTTCTCCTCGTTGAGTAACACATTACGTTCCACAAAAACATTTTTCACCTTGCTTAGCGCCGTGTCGTGCTCATCGAAGGTATTGCCAAAAACTATAACGTCGTCAAAATAGTTTATTGCATTTGGGCACTGTGCCAGCATCTCCTCCATCAGCCTATGGAAAATCTCCGGAGCTGAGTTCACTCCAAATAGCAACCTCCATCTCACGGCTCGAATCGTCAAGCTCAAGTTGATGATAGGCGTTCTTTTGATCGAGCCGAGAAAAGTATCTAGCTTTCTTCAGTTTGGTCATCAATGAGTCGAACGTCGGAAGAGGATAATTTTCCCTTTTTATGGCTTTATTTGCTCTGCGCATGTCCAAACACATTTGAATATCTCCACATTCTTTAAATACGTTTTAAAACTTTGATTTGTATCGCAGTATTTTCTATTTTCTATGACGTAAAACTTAGCAATCACCTCCGGGTCCCTTTTTAGGCTTATCGGAGCTTCAAATACCCTCAATATTTTGAGAGGTTGATCTGAAGCATAAGAACGCAACTGGTTCGAGGACTTAGTGCGAATTTTGAAAATTGTGGCCTGGTCGTCGATTAGTTTCTGCCAATCTGCTTGACTGCATAGATTGTGTTTGGAACCAGAGTCGATAACCATTTCTATTGTCCTGCCGCCGACCTTGCATGGAATAATCTCACTATTCCCTTTGGTAACTACTCGAAAACAATCAGTGTTTACTGACTTTTCACCGTCGTGCACAGACTTACAATTAACCAGCCTGATGTGTATGTCCGACCCGCGTGGCCGTTGCGCCCAAGGCCTGTCCGCCTTGGAGCATTTCCTGCACGTGGCGCTTCTTGCTGGGCAATCTGGGCTGTTCTCTCTGTGTCCCTTTCTTCCGCATCGTCCACAGTCTTGCAGAGTATCAGGGTTTCGCGTCCTTTGGTGTGAAACTCTCTGAATTGTGCTATGTTGGCCAGCTGCACCCATCGTTTCCGTCTGTCTGTTTACCTGCTCTGCGATGTGACACATCTTTACAAATTCGTTTAAAGTGAATTCGTTCTCCAAGAGCTTTTTTTTTAAGTCCACCGGCGCCCAGACATCTATGATTTTGTCTTTGAGACAAATCTTCTCAATTTCTTTCTTGGTTTCGCCGAAAGAGCATTTCGCAACTTGCCGACGCAAACGCATTAAAAACTTCGGCAAAGTCTTCACCTTCTACAGGAACCATAGTTCGAAACAAGTGCCTCTCGAAAACCGAGTTCCGTTGTGGAGAAAAATACTCGGTTGATTTCTCCACTAGAGGTGTAAAAATGTCATTATTGGCTTCCTCGTCGAACGGAAAAAGTACACCGGGTAAGTTTTACACCACTGACTGCGGTCCACTCAGGTGCAGCAACTTATTTCGTTTTTTGTACACAGAAGTTATCTCCTCTGAGTCTATGTACAGCTGTGAAAAAAATAATAGCACCACCTACTCAAGCTATGTTTAAACGGTCACTGTATCTATACTTTTTACACTATAAAAACGTTGAATACCATTTTGAAATCGAAAGACAATAAACCAACTTGAAATGAGAAACAAATTAACAAATTTGTTTAATTTCTTACGATATGTTAGATATTTTATTGAAACTAAAGAAATTTGACGAAAAAAATAATAGCACCACTTTTCAAAAGTGGATTTAAAATTATAACAACGACTAGTAAGTAAAAAATTCATGAGTTTTCTATATTTATACATCCAAATAAAGTGTAGATTCTTCATTTAATTTTTGGTTCTGCATCCATTATTGGCAATAACAGCCTCACAACGTCTTGGCATGGAGTCAACCAAGTCCTGGCACCGTTTAGTGGGAATATGGGTCCAAGACTCCTCTACTACTTTCCAAAGTGATCTAACGGTGGTTGGCTTGGATGCAGCAACTGCCTTTTTGACATCGGACCACAGATTCTCTATTGGATTAAGGTCAGGCGACTGCGCAGGCCACTCCAACACATTGACGGAGTTTCTTCCGAACCAATCCTTTGCCTTTCTGCTGGTATGTTTGGGGTCTTTATCTTGTTGGAAGACCCATTCGAGACCCATTTCGTACTCTGCATAATCGTATCCAAAATATTTACGTACATGTCCTGATCCAGTATTGTTTTAATCCAATGTATTGGAACTACTCCATAATAGGACAAACAGGCCCATACCATCAGACTACTCCCTCCATGTTTTATGGTCTTTTTGGTGGACTGCGGCATAAAATCAGAGTTTTTGGGAAGCCTGACGTACGATCGAGATCCTTTTCCACCATCAGAACGTCCTTACTCTCATCTGACCATTAGATATACCTCTATTTTTGAAGTGGCCAATTAACATGTTCTTTGTAAACTTCATGCGCTTAGCAATATGCCTAGCATTTAAAAGTGGTAATCTTTCTGGGACTGCAGGCTTTTAAGTTATGTTGTCTGAGACACTTGTGAACTGTTTCATCTGTCGCATTAATTTTAGGCTCCATTTTAAGCTCAGTAGCAGACTTGAAAGGATCCTTCTTACTCTCATGAATCAACCTTTTGGCATGTCAAGGTGTTACAGATCGTTTTCTTACACGTGTTTTGGATTTTTTTTTATGATTTATGGCGTTCCTAATCATTTTATTGGAGCATCCACCAATCGACCAACTTTTATGTAAGAATTTCCTTCTCCATTTTTTAAAAAGTTTACGCTTTTCCGCAGTGCAGTGTTTTTCACGTCCCATTTTTATGTTGTTTTTAATTAAAAAAAAAAAAAATAGTTAAAAAATAGCCCAATCTTATCAGCAGGTACTTTCTTTTAAGGCTGTTGGGCGAAATATAAGATATTCTCTAAGTAACTTGAAAGTGGTGCTATTTTTTTTTCGCAGTTTTTCTGACTTTTTTAATAAAAAGCTAAAAAATAAATATATAGGTAGGATTAATAAAAACGGAAACTTTGTTTTAGACTAGAGCAATACTAAACCTTAAAAAAAAATTATTTTGAAAAAAAACAACAACAGCAAATAAACTTTTTTTTACAATGAAAGCAGCACGATGTAGTGGTGCTATTATTTTTTTCGCAACTGTAGATGGTAAAAGAGCGCAGCCATGTCTCCCATTCATTCCTCCACAGCGCCTTGTCAAATGTTTGAAATAGAAATGGTTTTAGCTCCGCCATTTCGGTAGATTACTGAAACTCGAGAAAAATAATAGCAATTAACTTCTTTTTTTTTAGCTCCAATAATAACAATTCATTGCTGTTATCATTTGCTTCATGTTCACCTCCACCCCGCTCCTAAACATGCTCTCTTGCTATTCCTTTTTGCATGCACTCTTGCATTTAAATCTCTCTCTCATTTTACCACCACCTTATTCTTCTTTTCCTTTTCGTGGTGTGTTTTATCTCTTAAGATCTGCAGGAATTTAATCCGCACACTTGCTTACATATATTTCGTGACGTGGTCGAAACTTTTTCCGATTCCGATTCCGTTTCCTTTTTCTTTTCTCTTTTCTTTTTTTGTTTTTAATTCATCAGCCTGAATTTAATCGGCTCTCGATGAACAGACGCTTTAGCCACTTATTTGTTTTGTGGCGTTCCAAGCTTACATACCCATTCACACATGTACCTACAACTGCACATCGCATGTACATTTTGCACATAAATGAGCGTTGTGCGTGCAGGAATACATACATACATATGTATTGTCCAGTCGTTGACTGCTCGCGTTCGTTGCCTATTTTCGACTCCTTCTTGAACTTAACAGACGACGCAATCCACCTCGCGTCGTGGTGAATTTATGGTTTCCTTGTTGGGCTCTAATTCCGATCAGATGAAACAGGTTTCCACAGGTTATATGATTCTTGCAAGCTCGATTCGAACAAATGAAAAACTCTCTTTTTTTCCGTTTTTCCCCTACGTGGCATCACTGGCAAAGTCACTCGAGAGCGCGGGCAGATCAAATGAAACCTCTATATAGATTCGAGTTTGCCGCACCTCTGCCAAAGCTCTGCTGAGAGCCATGATCGAAGATAACTTCGGTTTCTCACCACCCTTAACATGATCGAAGCAGAAGCTATATTATGGGAAGTTCTCGCACCAATCCTTAGGAATAAGAGCGACCAGTACAGCAAGAAGAATTCACCATAGGACTCGATTTCCCTTCGATCGAACAAATGAAAAACTTTTTTTTTTCGTTTTTCCCCTACGTGTCATTACTGGCAAAATCACTCGAGAGCGCAGGCAGAGCAAATTACGCCTCTATACAGATTCTTAATCTATGAAAATATTACATATTTTAATTTTTTTCGCTAGGGCCTGACGAATGTTCACCCAAAGTTCATTTCAGCAGACTGGCAACGCTATGCACTTTTCTGGTTTTTTTTCGTCGATCTGAGTACCGGGGTGAGCTTCTCGCTCTCTTTCATAGCTGTCAAACAGATGTCGTCGATCTGAGCACTAGGCTTAAGCCTTTGCTATGACAAGAGGCACCCCAGATGGTATTAATGTTATTTTGTCGTCACATGTAAACTCCTGCAATCGACTTTTGTGGATTTTTTTAATTTTTCCCTCCATTTTGTAATATGTTCAGTGAGAAGCGCACGCCAAAAGATTACAATTTTTAATTTTATTCGCTACTAGGCTTTAAAACGGAAGTTCTGCTTGACTGAGTTATTTCCGAATACGATAAGAAACTCACGTAAGTGTAAAAGCCTATTCACACAGGCGGCGTTTCTGCAACAGCGATCCAGTTCCAAATGTTATATACATGTACTTGAAAATAACGAACAAAACTGGCTGTTGCGATTAGTGAGCTGTGGCGGAAATTCAGTGTTTTTATGGTATTTATGGGATCTTTAATATTTTAATATTCGGTGGTAACAAGTGGCCCTTACGACACCAAGCAGTGCTTGTTACGCGCGGAGCCTAATAGGCGTAAAAACGAGATCGTATGAGTATTATTTTTATTTTTTTCATATAAGAAATGGCTTATGGACTTAAGCCTAGTACTCAGATTGACAAACGAGTGCGCTAGCGTAAAAACTTTAATCTTTCCAGTGTGACTGCATTTTCGAGAGTTCATCGGAGTTGAGCGTGCTTCGGTCGTACTGTCAATCAGCTGGGTTTGTTGACAAGCAGTTAAAATTCAAATATCGTATATGCGGGAAAGAGCCTTTAAAAGATATTATCAACTACCTTGACAAGACAAGTCTGCCGCTGTACAAAGAAATTTAAAAACTATACAATTTAAATTTAACAGTTGTTTTTTTAATTTACTGATAATTATTTGGTAATTTAAAGTTCATAGCTGCACTTTTATTGTGTTTTTTCGTACATTTTTGACCTAAGAAACATTTTGCTCTGAC
Organism: Drosophila kurseongensis; assembly: GCA_018153305.1. Taxonomy (NCBI): domain Eukaryota; kingdom Metazoa; phylum Arthropoda; class Insecta; order Diptera; family Drosophilidae; genus Drosophila; species Drosophila kurseongensis. Next base: position 2,354,387 of record JAECXX010000034.1, read on the forward strand.
AAGAGGCACCCCAGATAGAATTAATGTTATTTTTCCTCACATGTAAACTCCTGCAATCGACTTTTGCGGGTTTTTTATTTTGTTCTTCCATTTTTTAATATGTTCAGTGAGAAGCGCAAATCTTTTTAAATTTTTTAATATTTTCGCAAGGGTTCACCCAAAGTTCATTTCCACAGACTGGCAACGCTATGCAATTTTCTGGTATTTATTTCGTCGATCTGAGGACCGAGGTGAAAAAAACCCTTGACGAAAAGTGAACGCCAGCTGTTTGCCTCTCGCTCTCTCTCATGACTGGCGCATAGTTTTCATCGATCTGAGTACTAGGGCTTAGTGTATTAAAGGCAATGCCAATAAATGTACATAAATAAACCAATGAAAACTAAATTTTACTTAAGATAAATAAAAAATGGAGAACTTGTCCGCAAAGCAAATGAGCGTTTAAAGCGAAAAAATCGTTATATATGAGTGTTATTGCGTAGTGGTTACGGCCTCTCCCATATTGTTATATACCAATTTCGGATGCCATGTTCAGAACTGTCGTCTAAGAACAATTATCCTTCTTCTCCCATTTGCTAACAGCACTAAATAATTTATTAACTAAAACTAAAATCATATTTTGCTTTGGCGTCATTATGCTTTTTCAAGTTAGTTACTTCATTTTGCTTTGTTAATTTCTTGTATGCCGATCATCAGCTACTTTGGCAACAGCAGGTTCTAGTGTGAATGGGTCGCAACCAATGTATTTAGCGGCTGTGTCTTAAATATCGATTAATGATGTGAATAGTGTCAACAGCATATATTAATTTTAATTTTACAAACGTCAAAAGATATCGATATTTATATTTATAATTTGCTCTCACCCAAGTGCAGCTGTCAATGGTGAAAATGGCGAATAGTGATAGAGTCGGGGAATTGAAGATAAATTATTAATTTTCTTTATTTTGTGACGAATATAAACATTTCCGTTTTCAAGGAAGTGCGCCGAGGATACACTTATTTTTTAATTAAGTTGTGTACCTATAATTTGTAAGCATAATGTGTAGCAATGATATTTCGTGCGTTTGTGTGTGTGTTTTACAGACATTCATTGCATACATTAATTACATTATAATTTATAAATCCTTTAGTCGTTAAGAAACAGATTCGTTTGATTTATTTTGCACCATCTTTTAACGTTGTAATCGTTTGGTTTTTTTTGATTATAATAGTTTTTCAATATAATATACAAAAATTACGGAAAAATAAATATAAAAAATATATATTTTTAACATATGTACATAATTTTTCATGTAAACAATTTGGTCAGTTCCCGCCGTTCCTTGGATCTGGATCAGGGGCCGTGCAATCCGGAAGATATAAATGAACCAAAACCAAATCCAACAACTTACCACTCACCTATCTCAGGCACTTGATCAGAACTACGATGTAAGGAACTTTACCAATTTCCCTTAAATTGGTCTAAATATATGAGCCATGTTTTCAGGTCGTCAATATGGAGGCAGTGCTTTCTGTTATATGCGCTTTGGAAGGCACAACAATCACCAAAGAACAACTGGAGGCCACCAGATTGGCCAAATACATAAATCAACTCAGACGAAGAACCAAGAATGAATCCCTTGCTCGACGTGCAAAGTCCTTGCTTAAAAAGTGGCGAGAAATGGTGGGAATTCAGCAATCGGCTACTGAAAATATGCAACATCCCAGTCAAATTCCTTCCCTGCCAACTCAGTTATCGTCAAATTTTGTGAAGTCCGACGCAGCAGCCCCAGACAGCAACTTAAGCGAGTCAGTAGAACATTTTCCGTTCTCGCAATCACTGCCATCGAAGCAAATTATTTCTGACGAGCATTCAAATGCCGAGCTTTCCGAGCCTCCGCCATTAAGTGTGCACACCCTGGTTCACACAAACTTCTTAAATCTTGTTAACAATTGCGAACGTGATGAAAACAACTCTTTAACAACAGTGCACAGTCGTAAGGAGCGACGCCAATCGCAGCCTATTTTAAATAGGCATAAGGGATCTCCTCAACCGCTCATCATCGAGCAATCTTTGAATTCCGTTTTAAATTTAAACAATGTTAGCACCGAGAAGATAAACGAACCTTCAGTTGTGATCGACATTGTATCAGATTCTGATGAAAATGACAACCACTATACGCCGAAACAAGAAAAATCCAATTTGAATGTCCCCGTGCCTCTTGTAGTTCCAACCACACCGAGTTCTCGACAGAAAAAATTAAAAAAGGAAAAAAAAAATAAAGATAAAGACGGCCAACTCGGACAAAACTTAAGATTCGGTGCGAAAGGCAGCGATGGTTTGCTACAGGCGACACTAGCACCAGATTCAGGTATGATACATTTGTATTTGAGTTTTCTTCCAACTCTCAAGTTATCTCAAACCAATAATGGGGAAACGATTTTGTTAACACAGCAAACATATTATTTGCTTATTTGGAGGAGTGAGAGGGTTCTGGGGCCTAAACTTCTTAAAATAGCGCGGCCATCATTGATATAAGGAGTGATATCCAACAAACCCAACCAATTTGAATAAATGTTACAAAATCGATTTGTCTCCATTTATAGTAGAAGTGAATAATTTAATTTTCTTGCTCCAGTACTTTTTAAAAACAAAAAATAATTATCTGCATATTATTTTTTGAAATGTTCTCAAAGGAACTATTCTGTTGCCTATGTATATATGGATATAGCTTGCATATATGTGCATTCTGGTGGTATGGCTATAAAGAGTTTATCCGTGCAGTGTTAACAATGTAAAGTTATTATATTCCAGACATACCCTACTACAAAATCTATTTAGTAACACGTAGAGTAAAAGGGTATATTTTATTGGTTGGAAGGTATGTAACAGGTAGAAGGAAGAGTGTAGGACCCTACATTCTTGATCAGGATCAATTGCCATGACGATTAACCATGTTCGTCTGTATGTCCGTCCGTATGAACGTTAAAATCTCGGAAACTATAATGGATAAAGATTTTGTGATCTAACATGAAGGTTCTAGGTTTTCTTACGCTTTTTTCTGGCCCTTACGACACCAAGCAGTGCTTGTTACGCGCGGAGCCCTATTTCCAAAAGTGCGTAAAAAACAAGATCGCGAGAAGTGAAAATGACAACATAGAAACGGACAGACTAATGACTAGAGGGGGAGAGGGTGCTGGTCGCACTCAGATTATGGGGTATACTCTGCAGTTCGGCAAATGTCGCTTCCTAAGATTGATTTATTTTAGTTAGCTTACTAACCGTATCTAATAGTCGTAGGACTGGACTATAGTGTTTCTCCTTGTTTCGGCCAATTATTTGGACGTGAAGGAAAATATTCGAGTACTTAGGACATGTTTACCCCATCGGTCCTCAATACTCTAATGTTGGCAATGGCTGGCAAACTATTTTTGAATTGTTTTTGTCTATCACTCATATTTTACCTTTTGTATTTTTTTTTATACCCTTGCAGTGGGTATTATAATTTCAGTCAAAAGTTTGCAACGCAGTGAAGGAGATATTTCCGACCCTATAAAGTATATATATTCTTGATCAGCATCACCAGAAGAGTCGATCTAGCCATGTACCTCTGTCCGTGCGTCTGTCCGTCCGTCCGTCCGTTTCTACGTAAACTAGTCCCTCAGTTTTAAAGCTATCTGCTTGAAACTTTTCCAAAAGTTGTCTTTCTATTGCAGGTAGTATATAAGTCGGAACGAGCCGGATCGAGCGACTATATCATATAGCTGCCATATAACTGAACGATCGGAAATGTCATAACTTTGGTGTTTTTAAAGTTGCGAAGTTGGGATTTACTATGGCTTTTATATTTGGCCAATCAATCCGACCTACCAAATTTCATAAGGATCGGCTGACTATATCCTATAGCTGCCATATAACTGAACGATTGGAAATGCCAAAACTTTGGTGTTTTTAAAGTTAGGAAGTTGAGATTTTTTATGAGTGTTATGAATAATTTTGGAGAATATAATTTCAACTTTTAGCTTTCCTTTCATGTTTTTTTTGGTTTCATTGGGTCTTCAGTGTTGCTTAAGACTAATAATTTAACCTAGACATTTTAGGGAGAAATATTACTGTTGTTGTTATTCATTATGTTTAAGTCAAAACCCGGTCAGGTAGGTCTTGAGGGTGGTACCTTTTGTATCAAAATAAAAACAAAAAGAACAGCTGTTCGTAACGAGAATTATGGAGTTAGCCCTATGTGGATAGGTTAATCAAGTTGAGCAATCGAAAGCTAACTCGACAGAAATCAATAGGCAGTGTGGAGAGTACTTAAAACTTTGCTTTCTTTTGCAAATAAAGCGAAATCAATATAATTACGATTTCCTGACATCATTTTTGCAAATAATAAAATAACTCCCTTTTTATTTAACTTATTATCTGTAAAGAATGCCGACGATTAAAAATAAAAACAAGAAAGGAAAGCTAACTTCGGGCGGAGCCGAAGTTGAAATACCCTTGCAGAATATTCCGAATTATATTCTCCAAAATTATTCATTTGATGCATTCTTAACACTCATAAAAAATCCCAACTTTCTAACTTTAAAAACACCAAAGTTATGGCATTTCCAATCGTTCAGTTAAGTGGCGGCTATAGGATATATATTATGAAATTTGGTAGGTCAGATTGATTGGCCAAATATAAAAGCCATAGAAAATCCCAACTTCCTAACTTTACAAATCCCAAAGTTATGGCATTACCGATCAATCAGTTATATAGAAGCTATAGGATATAGTCGGCCGATCCTTATGAAATTTGGTAGGTCGGATTGACTGGCCAAATAAAATACCCATAGGAAATCCCAACTTCCTAACTTAACAAACACTAAAGTTATGGCATTTCCGATCAATCAGTTATATGGCAGCTATAGGATATAGTCGTCCGATCCCGGCCGTTCCGACTTATATACTGCGTGCAAAGGAAAGAAGGGTGTGTGCAAAGTTTCAATTCGATAGCTTTAAAACTGAGAGACTAGTTTGCGTAGAAACAGACAGACGGACAGACAGACGGACATGGCTATATCAACTCAGGAGGTGATCCTGATCAAGAATATATATACTTTATAGGGTCGGAGATGTCTCCTTCCCTGCGTTGCACACTTTTGACCAAAATTATAATACCCTCTGCAAGGGTATAATAAACGAAATAAACAAACATAAAAACATGTTTGCTACTGTATTGAGTCCGTTTTTAAAACCCCTCAAGTTGCGTTAAAGCTTGGTTACTTGACTATTGCTTTTTATACCCTTGCAGAGGGTATTATAATTTTGGTCAAAAGTGTGCAACGTAGTGAAGGAGACATCTCCGACCCTATAAAGTATATATATTCTTGATCAGGATCACCTCCTGAGTTGATATAGCCATGTCCGTCTGTCTGTCCGTCTGTCTGTTTCTACGCAAACTAGTCTCTCAGTTTTAAAGCTATCGAATTGAAACTTTGCACACACCCTTCTTTCCTTTGCACGCAGTATATAAGTCGGAACGGCCGGGATCGGACGACTATATCCTATAGCTGCCATATAACTGATTGATCGGAAATGCCATAACTTTCGTGTTTGTAAAGTTAGGAAGTTGGGATTTTCTATGGGTTTTATATTTGGCCAATCAATTCGACCTACCAAATTTCATAAGAATCGGACGACTATATCCTATAGCCGCTATATAACTGATTAATCGGAAATGCCAAAACTTTGGTGTTTGTTAAGTTAGGAAGTTGGGATTTTCCATGGGTCTTATTTTTGGCCAATCAATCCGACCTATTAAATTTCATAAGGATCGGCCGACTATATCCTATAGCTGCCATATAACTGAACGATTGGAATAGCCATAACTTTGGTGTTTTTAAAGTTAGGAAGTTGGGATTTTTTATGAGTATTAAGAATGCATCATATGAATAATTTTGGAGAATATAATTTACAGAGTATTCTGCAAGGGTATATCAACTTCGGCTCCGCCCGAAGTTAGCTTTTCTTTCTTGTTTAATGCTATGATTCATATATTTACTTTGTATTTCGATTCTATTTGCAGAAATTTTTTCCCTATCGAACAGTTCTATAAGTTCAATTTTATCTGGAGATGCCACATTGGGTAATTCGCAGCATAAAACTCGATTAAGCTCCAGCGAGTTGACATTTACGGGCAGATTTAAATCAGTTAATCAACTAGACGTTTTAAGCCAGAGTAATTTAGGCTTTTTGGCGGGACACAACAGTGTGCTTCAAAGCAATGAGTCAGGAAAACAAAAATTTGATGATTATAATGCTTACGACTCAAGTGCATCATGTAGTCGTCTATCTCCCTCAACTGTAGAGGAGGTGAGGAAACCTGAAAATGTAATTGATGCGCGGTTACACAATTTAACTGCAACTCAGATGCCTATGCCTACTGCTGGTATAGGGTATGATCCAAATAGTAGGCCTGAGTATTTGGAAAACTTTTGTCAATCTCAAATTCCAAAAAGACGTGGAAGGAAAAAAGGATCTAAAGGTGTGGACGCTGTTATTGCCAAGGAGTCATCGAGTTTGTCTCAGCAAATATTTTTTGGTGGCTCAACTGTTAAAAAGGTAAAGACAACCAAGGAACTCTTCAACGAAATTCAGAGCCGAAAATTAAGTGTTTCAATGCAATCGTCAACGAGTAATCTTTCAAATTCGTCTACAAATCGAGAACTTGCTACTCGTACAACTTTTCCAAGACCAACATCGTCTTGTTCAGGTTCGTTTTCAAAAAGCGCTCATTGTTCTTTGACGAGTAATTATCTGAATTTTTCTAGATACATCAATGCATTCTCCACAAATTTTGGAAACTTATTCGGGAAATGCTACTTTTAAAAACAAAGTAGAAGGTGAGTACAAAATCGATCGTTCTTTTGAAGACTGATAACAGCGGTATTTTGAGTAATATACAATTTGGTCTATTAATGAATAAGTGCTTCTATGCAAAACAAGAAAAGAAGCAAACTTCGGAAAGCCGAAGTTTATATACCCTTGCAGTTATTACAAAACATTTCGATTTTTATGCCTGCATTACAAAAAACAATGAAGTTATGTCGATTTTGCGCTGCATTTTACCATCGTTTCTATGGCGGCTAAATGATATTGTTGTCCGATTTTAAAAAAAACTAAAAGCGTTATTATGATAAAGTAATTAAATACTATATCGCAAAGGAATATTTTGATAAAAAGAAAAACAGCAAAATAAAAATTTGATTTCATCTTATTTTGAAAAAAATGAAAACATTTTTCGATTTCCCTATGGGAGCTATATGATAATAGATGTCCGATCTTAATTTAATTAAAACTGAAATGACATAGTATTTAAATATTACCAAATCCCATACTTTATAGGATCGGATATGTCTCCTTCACTGAGTTGCAAACTTTTGACTGAAATTATAATACCATCTGCAAGGGTATAAAAACTATTCGCCCAAATGGAAATATCGATAATCTCTTTTAAATTTCAATAAGTAATTTTAAAGTATTTTTTTCGATTAGCCGGTCAGTTGATGCTGATAAACTATATAAATCGGAAGTTGTCACACCTAAAAAATTTTAAGTTGACAATCTGCCTTCTCTCGATACCTAATGCCTCGGTTAAATTTTATTATGTTATGTAATCAAAGTTTTATAATTTTGTTAACACTAATCGTAAATCAGCCTGTTACCCAGCATCGCTTATTCAAATATCATATCCAAGTCAAACTTAATTTTTTGTCCGAGGTTAAGCGAAAGCTCCCTTCTCTTGGATCTCCATAAAGTTAAACCAGTCTATTAACCGGATCCCGACGGAGTTACAGGCTGCCTGCTTTGATATTGTGCTGAAACTCTATGTAGACCTCTGCACACATTTTTATACCCTTGCAGAGGGTATTATAATTTTGGTCAAAAGTGTGCAACGCAGTGAAGGAGACATCTCCGACCCTATAAAGTGTATATATTCTTGATCAGGATCACCTCCTGAGTTGATATAAGCATGTCCGTCTGTCTGTTTCTACGCAAACTAGTCTCTCAGTTTAAAGATATCGAGTTGAAACTTTGCACACACCCTTCTTTCCTTTGCACGCAGTATATAAGTCGGAACGGCCGGGATCGGCCGACTATATCCTATAGCTGCCATATAACTGATTGATCGGAAATGCCATAACTTTGATGTTTGTTAAGTTAGAACGTTGGGATTTTCAATGGGTTTTATATTTTGCCAATCAATCCGACCAACCAAATTTCATAAGGATCGGCCGACTATATCCTATAGCTGCCATATAACTGATTGATCGGAAATGCCATAACTTTGGTGGTTGTAAAGTTAGGAAGTTGGGATTTTCTGGGTTTTATATTTTTCCAATCAATCTGACAAAAGGATCGGCCGACTATATCCTATAGCCGCCATATTACTGATTGATCGGAAATGCCATAACTTTGGTGTTTGTAGAGTTAGGAAGTTGGGATTTTTTATGAGTGTTAAGAATGCATCATATGAATAATTTTGGAGAATATAATTTACAGAATATTCCGCAAGGGTATTTTAACTTCGGCTCCGCCCGAAGTTAGCTTTCCTTTCTTGTTTACCTTATCTTTGGAAACTTCTCATTTCCCACTTATTTAAAAAGAGTCATTTGTTGTTCCCCTTCATAAGAAAGGAAATAATTCGAATACAAGCAATTACAGGGGCATATCAAAATTATCCGGCATCCGAAAGCTTTTAGAAAACGTTATTACACCCCACTTGCAATTTCTTTGTAGATCAATTATATCTCCATGTCAACATGGATTTATACCTCTTGGAGCTATCGTCTTTTGTAATAAATGGCTTCAGAAAGAACATGCAGACTGACGTAGTTTACACAGATTTTAGTAAAGCGTTTGATTCAGTAAATCACGCGCTTCTTGTATTAAAGCTAGATTTATTAGGGTTTCCATGTGATCTTCTGACATGGATCTCAAGTTATCTAAGTGGTAGGACTCAACGAGTCCTCTTTAAAAACTCTATCTCTAATTTGATCCGAGTTACTTTAGGCGTCCGACAAGGAAGCCACCTTGGCCACCTTCTTTTTACTTTATTTATAAACGATCTGCCTCTAGTCTTGACAAAGTCGCGTGTCCTCATGTACGCAGATGACGTTAAGTTATGCCTGCAATAACTTTCCAGCATTTCAGACTTACAATCGGACCTAAATGCTTTTCAAACATCGTGTTGTGAAAATCTTTTGGATTTAAATAGCGCTAAGTGTAAAGTAATGACATTTTTTAGGGTGAACTCACAATATGCCACGTATACGCTGGGTGGTTGTGCGTTGTCTAGAATGACGCATGTTGATGACCTTGGCGTCCTTCTTGACCCAAAACATAAGTTTTGTGAGCATGTTACTTCCATAGTGAATAAAGCCAGGGGAGTACTTGGATTTATTAAAAGGTGGTCAAAGGAATTCGATGATCACTATGTTACAAAGACTCTGTTCATTTCACTAGTCCGTCCAATCCTGGAGTACTGTTCAGAAGTTTGGAGTCCTCAGTATGGTGTACATATAGACCGGGTAGAGTCTTTGCAAAAGAACTTTTTTATTTGTACTACGGAGCCTTAACTGGAATGCAAGCCTTATTTTACCATCCTACTCTAGTAGACTTCTCCTAATTAATCTACCACCTTTATTAAACCGTAGAACGATGCTTGGCACAACTTTTATTTATAAACTTATTCACTGGGATGTGGAGATTCCGAGTTACTGGGTCCCATAAACTTCTCTGTGCCTAATAAAACTACCAGGAACTATGTTCCTCTTTAAATATTTGTAGATCCAACAATGATATGCATGAACCGTTTAGAGTACTGTGTAACGACTATAATAGAGTATACCATGTTATTTTTAATACCGACTCTTTGCCAATCCTAAAAGCATTAATTGTATCTTACTTATCACAAAATTAGTATTAGTCTTGTACGTATTTCTAACTTAGTCTGTCCACTTCTATATTGTCCTTTTCACTTCTCCCATTGGGAAATAGGGCTCCGCGCGTAACAAGCACTGCTTGTTGTCGTAAGGGCCACTTGTTTGCGCTGATCATAGTGCATCAACGTCCGAAAAAGTGTATAACGTAACGCTATTATTTCCGATTGATAACTGCTGAAGACGAAATATTTTTCACAGAATACTTTTGGACCTTTATAAATGATTAAAAAACTAAAGTGACTTCCTTGCCATCATCGAGCTAGTTTAAATTGCAAGGGGTAAATAAGCTTCGGCTTGCCGAATTTTTCATCCTTTGTTGTTTAAATATAGTTTTATTCAAGATTGAAACACATTGGAGGATAAATTTGCTGATATATTTAAAATATAATTCAGGAATATGAGCCGAATGGATATAGCAGGCCCGTCTTTCGATTATCTCAGGTTTCGATGAATCTTTACTATAAGTCTTTTTTGTATTTCAAGTATATACAGTAGCGGCTGTAGGAAAAATCGTCCTATTTTTATGAATTTAATATTTTTGTCAATTTAATATCAAAATTTCCATAGCAGGAGGAAATTTAATAAAGTATTATTTAATTTTTAAATGGAAACCTATATTAACTTTGGATATCCGAAGTTAGTTTTCTTTTTATACCCTTGTTTTTTTTTAATACATTACACATTTTTTACTTTACAGATCCTGCAAATACGGATAGTGATACTGTCACCTCAGAACCATCTCACGATAGTAATAAATCACAAGAAATTAAGGAATGTACTTCAGTGGAAAGCAATAGCAACTCTATTCAGACCCTACCTTTAGAACGAAATTTGGAAAACTTGATGCCGAAAAATTTGCATGATATTACCACTCAACTAATGCACCTAATTAACAGTTTAAACAGCCCTCTGAGTGAATTTGAGATTGAGAAAATTTACCAAGCTCAAATAGTACCATGTACTTGCATAGTTATCGAAGAAGTTCAAAGTACATTAGGAGAGTTGATTTCAACATCAGATATTGATACGAACGATCCAAAAACTATTTTAAATCATAAAGAGAACAGTTCTCGCCACAAAAATGAAGAACAATTGTTTTCTGTGGAACGTTCGGATAATGAAGAAGTAGGTGCCACTCAACAAAAACCAGTAAAGTCCATATTTGATCTAGATTTCGATGATAACGACGATCCTCTGCATTCTATAATGGATGATATCCAAAAACCAATGGCTAAGGTGGAGGAAATGAAAAAAAAAAGCTCAGATACCAAAAACGTATCGGTTATTTTATCTGCAAATAATGATTCCCTAAATTTGATAAATTTTAGCGCCGATGCTCAGCTTGACAACTCTAATCAAGAAATAGAAAACAGCGTAGTTCTTCCTGTTTTTACAGTTAACGAAGATCCCGATTGCGTAGCAAAGCAAAGATTTTATGTTCAAACTAACAAAGTGAATAACTTCCACATAAATGCATTGCATAATTTCTATATACCAAACATAAACGGTAATTGGGATAGTGTTGATTCATCTTCTAGTTTTCAATCAGAAAAAAACGTTGTTCATATCTTAAAGTCATACACAGTGACTAACGGAGCTGATGTAGTTCCCAAATATGGACTTCTTACATCAGATCGAATAAGAAAAGATCTGAGTTCTTTAAAATGTATTAAACCCTTTAAGGCGAAACCTTATAGATGTTATATGACACCGTTTCTCGGCGTTGCAAAGTGCTTACCAACATGTCGACGTGCTAGACACAGGTTTAAAGAGTGGGTAATGTCATCGTCTACTACTCATGCGATTTCGAAAAGAGTTGAAGGGCCCGAAAATAACATAGAACATAAATTTAAAAGTTCTAGTCCGCTGAAGGTTAATATTGATGTTCCGATTACTGGTATGAACAGCCATAATGAAAACTACGTGCCAATGAAAGTCTATTCCAACATCAAAAAATCGCCATTGTCTAACTCAATATTCGATTCGTGCTCCGTAAATGATTTCAGCTATAATTTATTAAAACTGGCTAATGGTGAAGTACAGTTTGGAGATGCTGAAGTAAGAGACAAAAGCAGTGACCATGAATCCCAGGATAACAGTCCCTACAGTGATAGTATTTCCAGTACCTGTAGTTATTACAGTTTAAAAGAAACTCAAGACTCCATAAATAAAAAGCTGCGAAATCATAGGACTCAGTCTACCGTCAGGAAAATAGAGACAACTAGAAAAAATAAAAAAAATGGGATGGATTTTACGAAAAAGAAGAAACGTGAACGGAATGAATTAAATGGGCCAGTTAAACGGATTAGGATTGCCTTGAATGGCACCTTTTCAAATCCGAGTAGTAATAATAACAGCAGTGATAGTGACAATGAAGCAGAGAATGAATTTGAAAACAGCAATAACGAAGAGTATGCAGTTGTACAACGCTCAATAGGGGACGGTGAAGCTTGCAGCAATCATATTGTATTGACAATAAAAAAAACTCCAAGTAAAATTAACTCTCCAGCAAACTCAATGACTGCAATTTCGCCAAATACAAATTCAGATATGGTAAACGTAAAAAAAACGATTCCCAACTCTAATCAGGAACATACAACTATATCACAAAATACAACTGAAATTTCACTGAAAAAAAACAATTTAATATCGAAAACGAGCAAGCTCTCCCCTCGACCCAGGCATTACCGCTATCGCCGTACATGTCGAAAATACCATAATCGTCAAAGTAAAACTATTGATTTAGAACTAAAACATTTGTTCCATTGTAAACCAAAGTCAACAGATTTTTCTTCAGATACAAAGCTTCATCATAAACTGTTTTTCCCCCAGGAATTGTGCAGGGAGAACTCTGCAGGTAGAATAGAGAGAGTATTAAATTATAGCAGTAGCAGCAGCTCAAGCTTTGACGATGATAGCGAAGTGGAAAATACCTCCTCGAAGGGGGAAGAAGCAAAAAAACTTTCAACGTTTGATATATGTAATTTAAATATTAAGACTGAAACGAGTGCCGCAGCATCGGTTTCGGAAGTACAATTTGAAAGCGATGAAGATTCATGTTTAACTTTATTAAGCGATGGCGATTTAGATGAACAAGAAGTAATTCAAGAAGTTTCTGACACCGTAAAACTCGTTGATGAACTGAACGATTTTCGAAACAACAGCATGCTGCAGTCTTTTAATTCATTATATGATGATCGTCTGCTAACGAAACCAAAGGCGGTTCCTGTTGTCAGTATGGAAACGTCCCCGCCCCTAGCATCGCTCGAATTACTAAGAAATGAGAATTCTCATGTTAGTAATAGATGTAACAATAACAACTTAGGTGTAGATTTAAGCAATGAATTCAGTAACAAGAGACGGTATTCTATCGATTCTGCAGAGTCAACGATTAAATTGCCATTAATCGGCGTTGAGTACCGTACTGGGATTCGATCATCTTCAGACGCTGCACCTACCAGAATTCAACAATTTAAAGAATGGCATCAAGTTCTCCAATTAACATCCTACAACAATGAGCCCTTAATCGTTCTGCCTTACGTTTTGCTTGAATAAATTCAACGTTTTACTCGCGCTGTGTGATAGCATATCCAAAACAAAAAGAAGAAAATGTAAAAGCGTGTTGCAAAATAAACACATTTGAAAAATTATTATCATTTTATTTAAAATCTTGTGTTGTGCATACTTAGTCAGTTTTGATTAGATCACAGCACTTTTGGTTAATTAGAAGTTAGCCAGGACTAAAAAATAAACTATAAAAGAAAAAATAGTTGCGTACGCAATATGAATTTTTGTTACATTTTACTGTTAAAACAATTTTATATGATATTACTTTTTAAATTTTCAGTAAATATTTAAATGTAAGAAACAAAAACTAATGTAACATAACTGTAAATAAACTAGCTTTACAATAAACAAGTTTCTCAATGAAGTTATTTTTATAATTAAAATATTTTTCTAGAGAAAAATTACATGTTTTTTCTGATTTGTGTTTATGGAAAATAAATCTATTTTTCTTACACTTGGTTTTTTTTTCTTAAAACAATCTTATTCATTAAGGATTAACAAATTACTCAATCCGAATTTATCTTTCAAAAGTATACAAGATCTTAGCAGTTTTGGCCAAATTTTTTTGTTCACTAAATCACTTAAAAAACAATTGTAATGACATTGTCTGTTTTTAATACTAGGTGGAATTTAAGCCTGGAAATTGTATTATAGTTTAAACAGAAGTTAAACGGAGTTAGGAGACATGGCCGACCATATATATAGTATACATTCTGGATCGGAATAACTGGACGAGGCGATATAGTTATGTCCGTTCGTTTTAACATCAATTGGTTTCTCAGTTTTATTTCTGGATATAACTTACCTAAAAGTTTCCATTCGATTAGCACATATGTGTCTTATCACAGATGTTATAAGAACGATCCAAAAAATATTTAAAAAAATACGAAAGCCAGATATAATTAAGAAATAACAAATATACCACTACTTTTACTAGCCGAGAACAATTAAAGGCTATTTCAGAATATCAACCTGAGTGCCGTTTGATTTTGGATTATACTCCATGCTTTTATACCAAGCGCCTCTTAACAAACTCAAGTCAAAAAAAGAGTAACATAAAAATTTTGTTTTTAAATAAATTAAATTAAACAAATTAAATTAAAAGTTATTTTTGTCGATATACCCTTGCTTACGTTTCCGATTTTCTTAAAAAAGATAATAATAATTTGTATACCATTGCAGAGGGTATTATAATTTTAGTCAAAAGTTTGCAACCACTGAAGCAGACATTTCCGACCCTATAAAGTATATATATTCTTGATCAGCATCACCAGGAAAAGCGATCTAGCCATGTCCGTCCGTTTCTACGCAAACTAGTCCCTCAGTTTTAAAGCTATCTCAACTTTCCCAAAAGTTGTTTTTCTATTGCAGATACTATATAAGTCGGAACGAGTCGAATCGGGCGACATATCATAGGAACAATCGGAAAACAAAAAATTTTAAAAATAAAAACTTTGGTGTCATACATTTTTTTTTTGTTCTTTGGGACTTGGTAGTATTTAAATACTAGGGAACTACGGTTTTAATTAAATTAAAATCGGACATCTATATCATATAGCTCCCATAGGAAAATCGAAAAAAAAATATGTTTTGCTGTTTTTCTATTTATCAAAATATTCCTTTGAGATGTAGTAATTATTTATTATATCAGAATTACGCTTTAAGTTTTGTCAAAATCGGACAACAATATCATATTGCTGCCATAGAAACGATGGCAAAATGTAGCGCAAAGTCGACATAGCTTCATTGTTTTCAGTAATAAAGGCATATAAATCGAAATGTCGTCGTTTTTTAAAAACTGCAAGGGTATATCTACTTCGGCTTGCCGAAGTTTGCTTCCTTTCTTGTTTATTATAAAATTGGCTTATCATAGTTCCCTGCGCATTCGAATAGGAATAATTATTCGGTGTAGAAAGGATTCGTGTCAAACAATCACAGGTGACCTGTACCGAACACAATTGATACGTTTGAGGCGTGCCATCATCGAAATACTCACGGAATATGCGACCAGACCCGAGGCAATAATTTTTCATCATGACAACGCTCGGCCGCATGTAGCGACACCTGTGAAAAACTATTTTGAAAATAGCGGATTGGAAGTTTTGGTCCACCCGCCTTAAAGCCCGGACCTCCCTCCGTCTGACTTTCATATACGAGGCACGTCCAGAAAGTAAGTGTACTGGTACTCTCACAGCTGTAGGAAATACTTTTTCTACATGTTGCAACACTGCCGCGTAGCCTAACCCCTCCCCTTCAAAATAAGACCAATCCGAGGTTAGTGTGTTGAAAACTCTTGACGCAGTAGCATCTCGCGCGAAAAATGTCGATCGTATCTCCCGCCAAATGCGAAATTCGCGCCGTCATTCGCTACCTTGTTGCGAAGGGAAAAACACGAAGCCACTCCTGGTGCAATTTTTTTGGGATGGAATTCATAAAATGCTTGAAAGATGGGGAAATGTTGTAGCTTCCGACAATAATAGTTATAAATAAAAAGCTTGTCAATCTCGAAAAATACCTATTTAAAATTGTGTAGTATCTGTAACCTTAAAATCTAGCGGTAGAAAGTGGGTTACATAAGGCTGCTTAAAGCCTAGTACTAAGATCAGCGAAACTTTTGAAGTGTCTGTTGTCTATGCAGTGTTTCTTGGATCAGAAAATGATCAAAGAACGCCAGCGAGTCTTCAGCGCAGCTATGCGCTTTCAATTATTTATTAGCTGTAAATTAAGAGAAAACAATTGTTAAATATAAATTTTATTGTTTTTTAATTTCCTTCTATACCCGTAGATTTGACTTCTCAAAGTACTTCACAAATCCTTTAACTACTTATATACCTTTTTTTTCAAAAAAAATAGGAAAGTTTTTTTTTTTGGTATGTAGCAATTTTTTATATTACATGATTTTATTTTCTGAAAGTTCAGTTTGTGAAAAAAAAATGTTGAATAGTTTTTAAGGCGAGGTTTTCCTATGTCGAACAGGTCAACTGAAACCGTAAAAAAAAAAAAAACAATAATAAAAATAGTTTCGTGTATCTGAACGATCGTTTTTTATTTTTATTTTTTTGTGCATACGGGGACGTTTTATGCAAAAAATGAATTTTTCGGTCGCTAGAGGTTTTACAAAAAAATCCATTTCGGCGAAATAAAAATTTGTGCATGAAAAATCGATCGTTCAAGTACACACAAAATTCATCACGAACATTAAATAAACAAGAGAGAACGCTATAGTCGGGTGCCCCAACTATCAGATACCCGTTACTCAGGTAAAGGGAGTGCGAGGGAGATGGAGATAGAAACTTTGATCACGCATAACTTTTTAACGAATGGTCCCATTTGAAAAATTTCTTCTACATTTCGATAGGTACTGATAAACACAATAAAACTGCATTTTTACTTTATAGGGTCGGAAACGCTTCCCTCTACCTGTTACATACTTTTGCACGAATACAATATACCCTTTTACTCTACGAGTAACGGGTATAAAAATTTGAAGAAAATCGGTTCAGTAGTTTTTCGTCAATCCATATCTCCGCAGTCATTTTGCAAAAAAACCTTTTCGAGATATTCGCGTTTAAAGTTTCAGGTGTAGTTTATGCGAAGGGACGAGGCGCGCGGCTAAGGGCGCTGTATGGTATTTAAATTTGTTTTAGTTAATTTTTTTTTCCGAATGTACAACATTTGAAGAATATTGCGTTAAAATTTTGTATTGATCGGAGAAAAAATAAGTTATAGGTAGTTAAACGTAGGTGAGTTAGCTCGTTTTCGTGTCTAAAACTTTAAAACCATTAAAGCGGTGAGCGCGATCCTTGAAAATCTACTGGACGAATCGTTTTGAAATGTTGCACACTATTTCTGTACCTAAATCCTCAGGTAATGACATCGAGTTTTTTTTTAACTGATTATTATTCATTTTATAAAACCTAATATATCGAATTTTTGGGCTAAAAATCAAAAAAATGAATAAAAAAAACTCAACATAGTTACCTTTTGAAACATTTTAACTAATAAACATTTTTTTTAAAATTTTTTCTGATGATCCAGTATCGAGTTATGCTGTTCAGCAAAACCTTTCTTCTTGGAGGCGCCTACGGAGCTTGGCTGCGAACTGCTCATTTATTTTTTTTCGATGAAAACTTGTGAAAACATAGTTTAAATGTTGTACTTTGATACGCGTATAAAATAATTCATCTGACATTAACCTTATCGTGTGACAACATTAATAAAAATAGGCCTTTTTTGGCCGAATTAACCATACCATACATAAAGAAGTACTGTGCAAAATATCAAAAGGATTCGTCCAGTAGATTTTGAAGGATCGTGTACACCAACATTGAAAATTGCAACTTTTTAAAAGAACGTTTTAAAGTTTTTGACACCCAAAAATCTAATATAAAACGCGATAACTTACCTACGTTAAGCTGCCCATAACTTCTGAAGTTTTTCTAGGATCAATCTTAACTTTTAACACAATATTCTTGAAATGTTGTTCTTCAGAAAAACCACTTCCAAGTGAAACTGGAACAAGCCGGAAATTGTTTTGGATGAACTACCTTTTTCTTGCCCAATATGGTCGGGCAATATGAATTCAAATGATAATTTTTTAAAACATTATTTAAAAAAAGTACTATTTTTGATTAATCGATTTTGATTTGATTGCTTTAAAAAACATCGATTCCCTCAAAACTGATTATATTCCAGCCCTGACGAGCTCTCATAACAGGAAACCAGTCTATTATCTAGATTCATTTGGCCAATAATTTAATTATAATTTTTATTTATAAAATATTACATTTATTTTTCTGTCAATTGCTGCCCGCATACTTCACATTTGTCTTTATATTTTGTAAGTTATACAGAAGTCTTTTAGAGAATTAGAATTTTCAACTACTTGAGTGGCCAATGAGTTTAAGATGTTTTTTGAGGATGCCAGCAGTCACTCAAGCAGCGGAGGCCTCTTAATTTTCTATCCGAATCTGTGAGTTTATTGCCATTTATAACAATGTGAGGGTAGTCAATTATATTGAAGTTTGCTTAGATATTATTTTCGATTAATAGTATTTCTACATGTTATGGGAGTGCACGTGAATCTGATATTCCAGGATTATGGTCGATATGGTTGAAATGCATAAACTTTACATATATTTATATACATAAACGCTTATGTGTGTGTATAGATGTCTGAATGATGAAATCGACTTTTTATGAGCAGTCTAATTTTAGCATACTCTTAACATATGTATATAATAAATATGCAGGCTTTTAATAGTTGGTTCGATACAGTTAATATCTTTCTAATTTGGCTTATCAATCGGAGTTGTGAACGTTTATAGAGAATGCGCATATACTTTCGCCCTTTCTGGATACCGCCTTAGCCTGGTACTGGCCCACATCGTCCAAGTTACATTTTGAAACTGTAAAAGTGTATCGGCTGCCGTCCTTGGTAAATGAGTATCGTGAAAGAGTTTCGTCAATGGGCTTGCCATCCTTTACCCAAACCAAATTAAGGAGCTCAGAATCTACTTCGCATTCCAAAATAGTACTCTCGCCTTCCAGTACCGAAACTGATGTGGGGAATTTTACAAAGGCCGGGTGCTTCGGCTCATCTCCAGGCACTGTTACATTAATTGTGCAAGTACTGAACGATTCGCCAACATCATTGAAGGCTTCGCAAGTGTAGGTGCCGCCATCTTCGGGGAAAATCTCCGCGATTTGCAATCGATATATATTGGCCTCGTTGGTGTATTGGAAGTCCTTGCTCGGCTTTATCTCTTTGTTGTTGTGCAACCATACTACATCGAAATGTTCAGCTCCAATAATGCGACAGGCCAGAGTAACTGCATCGCCATCCTTAACAAATCTCGATTCCAGGTGACTGACTATTTTGGGTGCTTTGTCGCCGGCGACAACTTGTCGTTTGGTAGAGCTCTTATCCAGCGCTAAAATGATATAAAAAATATTTAAAAAATAAATAAATAATAAGTAATAAACTTCACGTTACAAGTCGCAGACGTGCCTTAAATCAGGTGGAATATATCGAAACGAAAATTTAAAACTATTGTTTTTATCGAGCCGGTAAAAAGCAAACAAAAAAATTTCAAATGGTGAAAACGGTGAAAGCTGGGTTAACTTATTTTATTTTTTGGGGCAATCCTTTAAAAGGTTAAATATAGATTAAATCTAGAGCTCGACAAACACTTTTGAACTGTTAAGTCTACCGTTGATGTTGTGAAAACTCGAAACATCGAGCAAAATTAATTGTTAATGCAGAAATTTAATGGAAAATAGTATTGGTTTAGAGCATCTGTGAACTTAAAATATCGAAATAATTATTAGTATATTAAAAAAACACTGTCAAATATAATTTGTATTGTTTTTAAATTTATTTGTATAACGGCAGACCCTTCCCTGCGGGTGTTTTTTGATTTTTCTTAATTTGAGTACAAGGCTTAAGAGGAAAAAACACCTTGAATAGTAGAACGCTTTACACAGTTTTGTCTTAAAGTTTCTTTATGAATGGTTCTTCTTTTTGACACGGTATAATCCTGTTTTTTTTTTAAGTTAAATTTTATAGCATACCTTTCTCTCTACCAATAAAGAAAGTCTTAATAAAATCACTCCAATAACATTCGAACATTTTTTATTGTTGCTGCTTAATTTCGGTGAATCATAAGAATCTGTTTTACTTGCTAAATATGCCAGTTTTGATTAACTCAAAAAATACTGGATATACCCAACGAATCTGGGGGTAGGCCTACTTTAACTGTTTCGTTTGGAAACGTTTGTACAAAAATATAATTTTAGCTTATATAACCAACATACATATATTGTTTTTCAAGTTACTCAATTATAACTATTGACAGTATTCATGTTTAGTAATTTAGTAATGCCAACTATTTGTACATATTTTAGATGTTGATTGAATATAGTAGACAATCAATTACCATCTCTAAATAGTCAGGATAAAAACAAAATATTTTAAAGAAAATCTACTTACGCTTGATTGTCAGCTTGCATTTAGTTTCCACAGCACAGATAGAATTTGTGGCCGTACAAGTAAACACTCCCTCGTCTTCCGGAAAAACTTCGTTGATGGTTAAAGTTGCAATACCGTTTTTATACTTTAAGTCCATAATATCAGAGGATGATATAGACTTTCCATTCTTTGACCAAGTAATTTGAGGCTCTGGGTCGCCTTTTACATGGCAGGTAAGTATTAACTGCTCGCCATCACGAATAGCTAGATCGTGAAGGGGCTTTGTAAAGTCCGGTTTGCACATTAATGAATCATCAGGCGGAACTATTTTTATAGAAGTGTAATTTGCTTATAAAGGCTATTTATAAAAAATAAATACGTACGTATAAGTTCTTTAGTTGCACTTCTTGATCTAGATGGGCTTCCAGGAGCCTGTAAACTGTTAGAAGCATACTTCTTTTTGCTTGAAATGCTATTCTGCGTGCTTGAAGAACTTGAGTTGTACACAGTTGTCTTGTCGGGCTATAATTGACCAATAAATATGAGATGACATAACTTCATCTTTAAGTACTTGCCTTAGACTCCGATGTGCTCTGCATTGAAGTTGAGGTGACCTGGCGGGATGTTACTATAGGCGGAGGAGCTGGCTTAATTGGCTGCTCTATGTATTTCCTATCTGTTTTAGAAAATATAATACATTTACAATACATTTTTTGTTGTTGATCATGCATCAAATATATTATTGTGTCATTACACGAGGAACGAGACTCAAAACATAGGGTCATCTGTCAATTTAAAATAAATGATTTCAATAAGAAGCCAAAAACAAAAACCCCTTATTCGCCATCTTGTCAAAATGTTACGCTGTTTATTGGTTATGTCGTTCCAATTTTTAAAACACCTCCAAATGAACTTAGTTGAAAAACAATGTGTTAGTGTTACAAATTTAACCAATGACCATTAATCTTATCTTTAAAGATCTTTTTTTCTAAACATGTGCTCTTTGTCACTTTTTTTGTTCTTGCTTAAACTAAAATAAACTTTGGATATTTGTACTCCAAAAATTATTTTCAGCTTTGACCCATATAAATTGAATATTTGTATGTGCCCCTAACATTCTTTTAAATTTGATTTGTTTAAATTTATATGGACTTACACAACTTCTGACACCAATTTGCTAAATTAAATCAAAAATATTTGAACATTGAATATAAAAAAGCAACGTAGATTGTAATCAAAATTGAGAACGAATATTATTGTTATTTCTATCTGTAGTTAAATTTGACGAGGGTTATACAAGTTTTTGTTAAGAATCTTACACATTACGCAAATGTCTGTCCTTTTCCAGCACATTGTGCTGGTGTTTTTTTTTCGCGAAAGAAGACCTTTACTTTTGCGTCACGTTTTTCGCCGTTTTTTTTTTTGGGATTCATACTTGACTTACACAAACGGAATTATAGTTACGAGTAATTTGACTTGAGGGAACTATGTATAAGCATTTAAAATCGAGCGGGAGTGTTTTTTTTATTAAAGTGATAAACCTAACAAATGTTTTACCACTAGTTAGTTATTTTAATAATGAAAGAAAAGCGTAAAAGCATTAGCTGGGCCTTACTTGCCAATCGATGAATAGATAAGATAGTGTTCTATTGCAAAATTAAATAGAAATGGCAAGTTTGTGTTCGATTTCAATTAAACCAAACAAATTCGATAACAGCTTAGTAAGCCATGTTATCGTTATTTCTGAGCAGTAGAGCTGGAAATAACATCGGCGATGTATCGATACATCGATGTTTTCCAAATCTTGGGAAACATCGAGGTTTAAGCCTAGTATCCAGATCGACGAAAACCGTACGCCAGTCATGAGAGAGAGCGAGAGGCAAACAGCTGGCGTTCACTTTTCGTCGGGCCTTTTTTTCACGTCGGTCCCCTGATCGACGAAAAAAATACCAGAAAATTCCTAGCGTTGCCAGTTTGTCTTTGGGTGAACCCTAGCGAAAAGATTAAAATATTTAATCTTTTGGCGTGCGCTTCTCACTGAACATTATAAGAAATGGAGGGAAAAACTCAAAAAACTCACAAAAGTCGATTGCAGGTGCTTACATGTGAGGACAAAATAACATTAATACTATCTGGGGTGACTCTTGTCAGAGCAAAATGTTTTTTAGGTCCAGAATGTACGAAAAAACGAAATAAAAGTGCAGCTATGAACTTTAAATTGGCAAATAATTATCAGTAAATTAAAAAAAACAACTGTTAAATTTAAATTGTATTGATTTTTAATATCTTTGTACAGCGGCAGACTTGTCTTGCCAAGGTATTTGGTAATATCATTTAAAGGCTCTTTCCCGCAAATACGATATTTGAATTTTAACTGCTTGTCAACAAACCCAGCTGATTGACAGTACGACCGTAGCACGCTTAAATCTGATGAACTCTCGAAATTTTGGTCACACTGGAAAGATTAAAGTTTTTACGCTAGCATAATCGTTTGTCGATCTCGATACTAGGCTTTACAAACAACGATGTTCGATGTTTCCTCTTTACCCATCACTGCTTGGCAGGAAACAATCTTGGTAATCTAAACATATTTTTGATTAATTAAATATAAAAAACTAAAATATACGTTAAAATTGGTATAGAATTCGATGTATCGATACATCGATGTTTTTTTCTGAAAAACATCGAAACATCGATGTAGGTAAACATCGATGATTTTCCAGCTCTACTGAGCAGAGTCAATTGTAGCTGCTGATACTTAAGCCTAGTATCCAGATCGACGAAAACCGAACGCCAGTCATGAGAGAGAGCGAGAGGCAAACAGCTGGCGTTCACTTTTCGTCGGGCTTTTTTTTCACGTCGGTCTCCTGATCGACGAAAAAAATACCAAAAAATTCCATAGCGTTGCCAGTCTGTCTTTGGGTGAACCCTAGCGAAAAGATTAAAAAATTTAATCTTTTGGCGTGCGCTTCTCACTGAACATACTGAACATTATAAGAAATGGAGGGAAAAACTCACAAAAGTCGATTGCAGGTGCTTACATGTGAGGACAAAATAACATTAATACTATCTGGGGTGTCTCTTGTCAGAGCAAAATGTTTTTTAGGTCCAGAATGTACGAAAAAACACAATAAAAGTGCAGCTATGAACTTTAAATTAGCAAATAATTATCAGTAAATTAAAAAAAACAACTGTTAAATTTAAATTGTATTGATTTTTAATATCTTTGTACAGCGGCAGACTTGTCTTGCCAAGGTATTTGGTAATGTCATTTAAAGGCTCTTTCCCGCAAATACGATATTTGAATTTTAACTGCTTGTCAACAAACCCAGCTGATTGACAGTACGACCGTAGCACGCTTAAATCTGAAGAACTCTCGAAACTTTGGTCACACTGGAAAGATTAAAGTTTTTACGCTAGCATAATCGTTTGTCGATCTGGATACTAGGCTATAAGGACGACTATGTCCCAAACAACAAGAAAAATACTCATCAGAGCGTATGAGTTCGTGCAGCTTAAAGCCTAGTATCGAGATCGACAAACGATTATGCTAGCGTAAAAACTTTAATCTTTCCAGTGTGACCAAAGTTTCGAGAGTTCTTCAGATTTAAGCGTGCTACGGTCGTACTGTCAATCAGCTGGGTTTGTTGACAAGCAGTTAAAATTCAAATATCGTATTTGCGGGAAAGAGCCTTTAAATGATTTTACCAAATACCTTGGCAAGACAAGTCTGCCGCTGTACAAAGATATTAAAAAACAATACAATTTAAATTTAACAGTTGTTTTTTTTAATTTACTCATAATTATTTGCTAATTTAAAGTTCATAGCTGCACTTTTATTGTGTTTTTTTCGTACATTCTGGACCTAAAAAACATTTTGCTCTGACAAGAGGTACCCCAGATAGTATTAATGTTATTTTGTCCTCACATGTAAACACCTGCAATCGACTTTTTGTGAGTTTTTTGAGTTTTTCCCTCCATTTCTTATAATGTTCAGTGAGAAGCGCACGACAAAAGATTAAATTTTTTAATCTTTTCGCTAGGGTTCACCCAAAGACAGACTGGCAACGCTATGGAATTTTCTGGTATTTTTTCGTCGATCAGGGGACCGACGTGAAAAAAGGCCCGACGAAAAGTGAACGCCAGCAGTTTGCCTCTCGCTCTCTCTCATGACTGGCGTACGGTTTTCGTCGATCTGGATACTAGGCTTATATCAAATGGAATTTTTTTATCTTTGTTATGCGCAGTCTCTTCGCCCGATTTCAAATACAACAGAATTTTAACGCTATAAGACCTTAGTCACGGAAATTTTGTACAAATGTCTACTTGGTTTTTTTTATTTCAAAATTTGAATAAAAAAGTTTAGGAAAGCAAACGTGTAAAATCCAACTAGAACGTTATTTCTTGTTGTTTTCCTTAAAAATAATGGTTTTTATGTAAAATCGTGTTCAATTTAAGTATTAGAAGCATGCTAAAGGTAAATATTTATTTTTGTTTGTTTCACTTTGATATCATTTACCTCCTGAGTAAAGAAAATTGTGGGCAAGTTGAGCCTGCTCAGGCGTAACCCATTCTCCTGGGAAAAATTAAATTTAAAAATGTAGTATAGCAAATGGTAAGCACTTATTAAAAAAAGACCATATTAACACAATATATTTAAATAATATGTTACGCTTCAAAATAACATGAGGTATTCTAAGCCTTCTCATGCCCAAATTATTGCGTGTAAATCAATAACGTTTACATTTAAGGAAGAATGCGTTGATGTATGTAACGATCTATTAACTTTCATGTGTATCAAAACTGTATCCGTTAAAAACGTTAAAAAAATGTATTATTAGTTAATAAATTTCAAATACAAATCATATATTTATATATTATTATAAATAAAATTTGTACCAATAATGAAACAATACCGTCTAATATCTACCATTTAAATCAGAACGACTTAACAACAAATTCAATACGATTTAGCTAGACACTTAAAAAAAATATTATTCTAAGAATATAAAAGTAAAAGTAAAACAAAAAAAGAATATTTATACGGGTAGTAATATTGGGCATGACGGGCTGTAATAAAAAATGGACTGAAAGCAGACAATTAATTTAATCTTTAATAAATAAGTAGATCATATGAATATCCTGCTTTAAATAAAAAAGTATTTTTGTGATCTTTGAAAATTTATTTTTAGCTTACCTTCAACAATCACGACACATTCGGTTTCGTCTGTTCCATGACAGTTTGTTGCCTTGCAGCTGTATTTTCCTGAATCAGATGGCTTGCAGTCAATAATTTCCATGGTGACAACTCCATCAGAGTGGGTCATCGCATACTCGTATTTGCTAAGCTCCCGGCCGTCCTTGTGCCACTTAACAGTTGGCACTGGCTTGCCACTTAAACAACAAAGCAGTTTGCATGTGTCACGGGCCTGCATGACGCGTGGCCGCAAAAGGAATGTGAAACTGGGCGCCGTCTCTGACTCTTCCTGCCAGAACGTGTACGGCAAAGGTTCACGTCTGCGAACCGGAGTTGATTCCGTCCGATACCTGGGCTGCTCTTTTGGCAACGGCTGAACATTCAGGAAAACGACTTCTTCTCTAGAGCCATAGTGATTTTCAGCACGAATAATATATTCTCCTCGGTCGTCTAACTTTACTCGGTTAATGATGAAGTAATAGTCATCCCCAGTATATCGTTTCATAAACTTGACACTCTGTCGCAACTCAGTATTACTATGTGACCACGTTAGGGTAGGAGTAGCAATTGCAATGCAACGACAGTAGAACTTTACGCTTTGACCCTCATAGCAAAATTGGGACGATGGTCGAATCACAAAGCGTGGTGCTGCTTGACGCCGATCGAAAACGGCATCGTGAATCTTATATTTCTCCATTAGCAACTTTCGCAGAGATGAGTATTCCGATAAACGTCCGATTGGTAACAGATACCTCTCGAAGTCTTCATATTTCTTTCTTAATTTCTCACGGTAGGCCAGATAGCGATTACGGTTAATTGCTTGTGTCGTTCCCCTGTGATCTCCAGTGAGCCAAGGATGTAGGAGACATTCGTGTGCAGTCATACGCTTTTCTTTGTTTGCCACAAGCAATTTCCTAATAAAGTCTTTGCCTTCTTCAGATATGTACTTGAATGATTCCACATCGAAATCCCAATCGCACGCCTTAACGTTCTTCAGTGTTTGTACATCATTATCACCAGCGAATGGTGATAAGCCGCTTAGCCTAAAACAAAGGAGCATTTTTAATTTAAATACCGTTTGGAGCTTTTTAAAAAATAATCAAATTACAGAATAAGTAGGGATTTGTAAAAAAATAATTTAAAAAAAAGAGATTTGAACGCAAATAAATCGTTATTGAAAAAATGTGTGATATTAAAATTGAAAATTATTCCTTCATAATATTAAGAATATTAATTCTAAAATCGAGAAGAGACCTACCAACAAAATCATGCACAAATTAACAGTTTTTAGTTCGGTTCGACTATTTTCTATCTCACCAAACTCTTTACGTCGAAAATACTCAAGTTCGAGATCGTTAAGAAGGTTTTTTCTGAGTGAAGTTAAAAGTAAAAAATATTGATCATTTTACGAACTTACAGAACATAAGACAGTACTCCAGTAGCCCACATATCAGTATAGAAACCAACAGGTTCCCTGTTAACAATTTCCGGTGCAGCAAACTCAGCTGTGCCGGTTGTAATCTTAACAACTTCATTTGGATCTAGCCGTGTCGCTAATCCAAAGTCGATTAGCTTAACATTTGTGCTTGAACGAGTTTGACACATAATATTCTCTGGCTTTATATCCAAGTGAATAATATTCTTTTCGTGCATATGTCTGATGCCCTCGCAAATTTGTCTCATATAGTTTATAACTTCAGCTTCCGTCATCACGTAGCCCTCGGCAGTAATGCGTTCAAATAGTTCGCCCCCCGATAAGCTAAGAGAAGAAATAATAAAATTATACAAAATATTTTTAAGTGATGATTTTCGCTTACAATTCAAGTATTAGGACCATTTCATCATCGTCCTCAAAAGCATCGTGCAAGTTAATGAGCTTTTGATGGTGCAGCTGATTCATTATGTCTATTTCTCGGCGAATAAGGTCTTTCTCGACTGAATGTGAAACCGGAATAAATTTAGCGGCAAAAATATTCCCAGTGCTTCGCTCACGACAGCGATGCACCACTCCAAAGGCACCGGTACCGATTTCTTCGAGAATATCATATTTATCGTAGACACTTTGTTGAGATATTTCAACGGGTTGCGGAACGAACTTTGAGTAAATGTCAAACACATAAGAATCGTAGTCTTTAATGGGGCCATCTGCTTTGCCGCGCATCTTTTTGCCATTTGCATCCAGTTCCCATTTACGTTCCGTCGGTTTCTTTTTAATAGACTCTTTAGTCTTGATTAGAGTACTAGTGTCAGAAGGTTCAGAGCGTCCATATACATTATCAGCAAATATACGAAAATCATACTCTTTTCCTGAAGTCAAACCACTGACCGCCATAGAAGTAAAACGAGTATTTCCAACACGTATCCATGAAGATAATGGGTGCTCACGACGCTCTACGTAATAATTGGTTATATCACTGCCTCCGTCCCAGACCGGTGCTTTCCAACTAAGAGATAACGAATCACTACCAATACTTTCAATTAAGGGGAATCGGGGTGGATCTGGACGATCACTAATTTGCACTTGTATTATAGCTGTGTCCGAACCCAGTTCATTCTCAGCTGTAATTCTATAAGGTCCGGAGTCCAAACGGGATCCATCGCGAATTATAAGAACAGCATGTCTCTCCTTGACCTCCACATTGTAGTGACCACCGGATTCGATATTCTCACCTTCTCTAACCCAGTGAATACGTGGTTTTGGGAAGCCAGTGAAGGGTATTTTGATTACAACATTTTCTCCCTTATCAAAGTAGGCCGTATCTCTAAATCTTGGTGGAACATTTAATTTTGGAGCAGCTATGTTGAACAAATTTTTAAGATTCATAAATAAACAAAAAATAGAAAGTTTGGGTGAAAAAATACTTACTCATAATGGCCAAGGCCGCGCGTGTTGATTTGGCTCCAGCTTTGTTCACAGCACGGCAGACGTATTCATCAGCGTCTTCGCCAAATATATCATTGATATTTAGGAAGTGGTTGTCCCCTTCTGAGTACATGTGATATCGTGCCCCATTACTGATTTCGCGAGCCCCCTTATACCAGGTTATGGTTGGCTTAGGAACTCCACTTATTGTGCATGTAAATTGGGCGTTGTGATTTTGAATGCAATTGGAATCGCGTAGCGGTTTCACAATCAATGGAGGCGAGGCCGCCTTTGGATCTATTATCTTCACCGCTTGGGAAGCGGAAGACTCCTTTGAAAGGCCTGCTACATTCTGAGCAAAGATTCGGAACTCATACTGCCTACCTTCGATCAGATTGATACAGTTTATTTGATTGGCTGCACAGATGGTAGCGTTGACACGCTGCCATGTGTCGCTGCCAAATTCACGTTTGTCGATCCAGTAGCCTTGAATGTGAGCTCCGCCATCCGATTCCGGTTTGCTCCAATCCAAATGCACAAAGTCTCCTCCAATCTCAGTAATCTGAGGAATGCCCGGCGGAGATGGCGGATCAATTGGGGCCTTAGCTCGGATAGGATTCAAACCTTCTAATGGGGGACCCATTCCGTTCTCATTCACAGCCATTACACGGAAAATATATTCTTGGTTTTCTATAAGACCTTGTACGTTAAAGGCGGTATCTTTACAGGTGCTTGAAACCGTTATCCAATGAGGTGATGCCACATCCTTACGCTCAACCACGTAGTGAGTTACTTTAAGACCACCATCGTAGGAAGGCGGACGCCAAGTCAAAGAACAGGAGTTTTTGTTGATGGAAGAGATTCCCATCGGTCCTGTGGGAGCTGAAGGTAGGCCAGTAATGCGTACATCAAATTGTCCGGTGGCATTACCGGAATCATTCGTAAAGTCAATTTGATATTGTCCCCCATCACTTTTTACAATATCTCGAATACAAATCGCTACATAATCATCAAATATGTTTAACTTAATATGCGTCTCGTCGTTACTATCGGATATTACTTCATTATTTCTTTTTAATATCACAGTCAGTGGCTGGTCGCCGGAGTAGTAGACTTTGATCTTTGTGTTGTCTCCTTCTGGTAAGTAGAGTTCATTGGGACATCTGTTAATGATTGGTGGAGATCCAATTTTAAGATAGCCTGAGGTGTGGACAAATCCTAGGGAATTGATGGCCTCACATGTGTAATCACCATCGTCTCCAGCTTGCACATTAGAAATGTGCAGTCGAAAATGACCGTCCTTACTATCGGATGTAATTCTGCCACCACCCATTTGAATTTCTTTTCCATTGCGGAGCCACCTAGCGGTTGGAATGGGTTTACCCGAGGCAGCACATTGTAATGTATAATCCTTGCCACAAGGTACGACTCTGTCTTGAAGCCGAGAAATCCATTCGGGCTTTTCACCACCAAGAACCTCGCAAACCTTGATTGGCATTGTACATAAGCTGGCTTCTGAGCGGCCAGCGGAATTTACAGCAAATATGCGGAATTCGTAGTCACCCATTTCAATTAGGTTTATAACAGTGTATTCGGTGTCCAAAACATTGTAATCGTTACATTTTACCCATACGGCTCCACCGATGTCCCTTCGTTCAATAATGTAGCCAATAATGCGAGACCCCCCATCTCTTAAAGGTTTTTCCCATTTCAAGTCGACATAGTTTTTGCCGACCCTGGTGACTTGGGGTGTTCCAGGTGGTGAGGGTACACTAAACTTTCCTTTTAGTTTAAATCTTAACGATGGTGGAGAAGGTTTGCTCAAACCAGCAGCGTTTTTGGCTCTTATACGGAATTCGTATTCGCAGCCGTTGGTTAAATTGTAGAGCTGATATTTAGTGTCCTTTATTAGGTAGTCATATGTATTCCAAGAAGAGTCGTTAACCATGTCCCTGTATTCAATTTGATAGCCTTGAATGCGTGACCCCCCATCACTAGTTGGTCGAGTCCAAATCAATGTTACGTTTCCAGAGTCCCAGTCGATAACCTTTGGTTGACCAGGCTCATCAGGAACTGTGAATTGATGCTTGGCAACAATGGGTTCGGCAATGTCCAATGGATCAGACAAGCCATACTGATTTTCTGCTCTTACACGAAAATGGTACTTGTGTTGAGGTTCAAGACCCATAACATCGTAGTGGGTGTTACGAACAAAACTACTTACTTTCACCCATGTGCCACTAATGTCTAGTTTTTCAACCACATAATTTGTAATTGGTGAACCACCATCATCTAACGGCGTCTTCCAGGCTAGGGTGCAGGAATCTGGGGTAATGTCGTAGGCATTCAATGGACCCTGAGGGGGTCCTGGCTTGTCTACCACATTAACATGACACGATGCTGTATCTGAACCCTTGTTGTTGGTAAGTGTGATCGTGTATGAGCCAGTCTCACTTCGTTTAGCCGATTTATTGTAGTAAACTGAAGCATAATCATCTGAATCGAATCTGATTCGCTGGTCCGGAATAACTTCAAGACCATTTACACTCCATGTTGGCGTTGGTCGAGGATTTGCGTGGTAAGGTACAGTTATGTGGAATTCATCACCTGCAATTACCGTCAAATCACGAATTGATAAGTCGGAAGTTATCTTGGGGGCATGCGGTGGTCGGCGGCAGAAAATGAGATCGCTGGAACCGCTGTAGGAAGATTGTCCGGCTGCATTGACAGCGGCCACTCTGAACTCGTATTCAGCATTTTCAATTAAGTTTGGTATTTTACAAGTAAGGTCTGGACAAAGAGCATGAATTGCTTTGGTCCATTTGTCATCGCTCAGAAGGCGTTTCTCTATAACGTAGCCGGTTATGGGAGAACCGCCATCATGCTTTGGTTTCGACCACGCTATTGTTATACTATCTTCTGTCGAGTCAATGCCATGAGGTATACCAGGAGTATTAGGAACATCAAACGGATGCCTTGCCCGTATCGGCTCTGATGTGTTGGCGGGCTCAGATTGGCCATATTTATTCTCAGCTATCACCCGGAAGTCATACTCTTTGTTAATCGCAAGGTTTCGAACTCTGACAAATGGAACTGTGCAAAAGCTGCTAACTTTAGTCCAAGTGGACGAACGAGCTTCTTTCTTTTCAATAGTGTAGTTTTGTATGGGGGAGCCACCGTCATCTTTTGGTGGATTCCAATACAAGGTTAGAGAATCTCCCGCAAATTCATCAGCGCGTAGGTTGGTTGGCGGAGCTGGTCTATCTAATACCTTAACATTAATAGTAGCCGTATCGAACCCTGATGGATTCTTTAACTGAAGTCGATATTGTCCTGAGTCGGATCGTTTTGAGTTCTTCACCACAAATGATGCAGCATCATCAGTCATATGTTGGTGCACACGATTATCGTCATCCAGCACACTGTCATTGGAATACCAAAAGGCGCTGGGCTTTGGAAAAGCTACGTATGGTACATGAATGCTAAAGTCATCACCAGCTCTACACACTATATCTCGAACACCTCCCAATTCCATACAAGGCTTGTTTGGTTGTTCCTCAATTGTAATTGGCTGCGAGGGCTTAGATGGATTTGATCGTCCTACTTCGTTTTCAGCGATAACACGGAATGAATACTCTTCTCCTTCCTTAAGGTTTGGTACGTTGTATACGGTTGAATTAATGGGTAAATCGTTAACAATTTTCCAGTCCTTCTCGTTTTTGGGTCGAACCTCGATATAATAACCTTTGATTCTAGATTTTCCGTCATTGCGGGGTGGGCGCCAAGATAATGTGACACTGTCTCTGGAAATTCTGTCTGGTTTTGGTGGCTCTGGTGGATCTGGACGATAGCGTTGAAGCTCAGCCGTCATAGGGTCGGATGGTTTTGATGGTTGGCCGGGTCCAGCCTCGTTTAGTGCGATTATGCGGAATTCATAACGAGTGCCGTCACGAAGATCAGGCACTGAATAGGATGTATTTGGTGTGGGATAATTATTGCACTTAATCCATTCGCCACCACGTTCTCGTCGCTCAACAATGTACCCAGTTATAGGTTTACCACCGCAATAGTCTGGTGGATGCCACTCCAAGCTGGCAGAGTTCGGCGAATATGCTGCAATTGTTGGTTGAGACGGTGGGCCGGGAGGATCGAAAGGTGACTTGGCTAATACAGGCTTGCCTTCCAGTGCTTCTGATGCTCCATAGATATTTTCAGCTCTTACACGGAAAATATATTTCTTTCCTTCTGTAAGACCCTTTACAGTGTAGTTTGTCTTGGGAAAATATCCCGGGACGGGCTTCCAATCGTCTACGCCAAACTCTGAAAACTCGATTAAGTACCCCGATATGTCGCTGCCACCATCGTCTTTGGGCGGATTCCATTGTAGTGAAATGTGATCTGGTGCTGCCTCCGTGTAGCTCAAAGGTCCTTCAGGTGGCGAAGGTTTGTCCACGACAATAACTTCAATATCAGCTGTATCCTTACCAAATTCATTAATGGCGGTCACCGTGTATTTTCCAGTATCTCGTCTGTTTGAATCGTCAATACGGAATATGGTACGCTCCGAGTTAGTCTCGTAGGATACACGTTTGCCTTCCTCCAGCTTTAAGTCTCCTCGCTTCCATTCAATTTTAGGGGTGGGAGCACCGGATATTGGAATTGTTATGTTAACAGGTTCTCCCGCTCGAACTTTTACACGCTTTCCCACCAGACCGTCCAAATAAAGTCGTGGTTTTTCACGTAGTGGTCGAGAGTCGAATGTGACCGATGGCTCAGAAGTCTTACCGTTACCAGCAGCGTTAACCGCCGACACTCTATACTGGTATTGATGATTCGGTGTTACCCTGTCGTCTTGGTATTCAGTAGTAGGTACTGGTTGTCCATTTATTTTTATCCATCGGCCTGTGTTGATGTCACGACGTTCAACGTCGTATCCAATAATGGACGACCCTCCGTTACTAATTGGCGGTTTCCATTTGATTGAAATGTGATTCTTGTCACTGTCGGTTAGTTCTGGTTTCCCAGGTGCACCTGGCACTGTGTATTGGTTTTTGGCAACCACTGGTTGGTCGGATGTAAGTGGATCGGAACGTCCTTGTAGGTTTTCGGCCATCACTCTAAATTCATATTTCGTTCCTTCTAGTAGTCTAGGAACAACAGCATGGTTGTATTTAGCATTAACATAGTTTACTGCCGGAACCCACCCACCGCCATGCGTTAGATCACGTTTTTCTATAATATAAGATGATATTTCTGACCCCCCATTGTCCTTTGGTGGTTTCCATGATATAGTTACAGAGTTTGCTGTTATTTCTTCATATTCCATGGGACCATCTGGTGGTCCGGGACGGTCGAGTACTATAAGCTGAAAACTGCCTTCGTCAATTCCTGAACTGTTTCGCAGTAGTAGGTGGTAGATTCCAGAGTCGGACCTTTGACAGTTTACAGTGTGTACTACGGTGTGGTGACCGATCGAAGTAATTGTTGACCTGTCATTCGAATTCAGCGGATTGTTATTAAGCGTCCATGTTGCTTGTGGTGCTGGCTCACCGATGAAATCAATATCAATGTGGAATATAAGCCCAGATTTAATGCGAATTTCATTGAGTGGGGTTATTATTTTTGGCGGGAGGTAGCGTGGTTTTGCCATAACCATATCGGACGGTTCTGATGGCTCAGATTGGCCTGCTTGATTAACAGCAATCACTCTAAATTCGTACTCTTGACCATCGGTTAGCTCTGGAACTGTGGCAGTGTTTTTATTTGAAGGAACATGCAAGACATTAGTCCAGTAAGGGCTTCCCTTTTCCTTCTTTTGTATGATGTATTCTGTTATGGGAGCTCCACCATCACCCTTTGGTACAGCCCATTGCAAGTCAACATGGTCACAGTCCCAGTCAGTAATATTTGGTTTGCCAGGTGCATCAGGTTCGTCAAACTCATTTTTAGCAATTATACTCTTTGCCGCTTCTAATGGATCAGATTCCCCGATTGCATTGACGGCTTTAACACGGAACAAGTATTCCTTGCGGTGAACAAGACGAGTTACATCATGCACTGTATGTGTGCTCATGCCAGCATCGGACCAAGTGGTTCGAGACAAGTCCATTTTCTCTATAATATAATGCAAAATTGGCGAACCACCATCATCTTTCGGAACATTCCAGGCTAGATGGCATCCATCTCTTGTTATCTTTGTTATATCGAGAGGGCCTTCGGGTGGCGATGGTCGGTCCAAAACGGTTGCGTGAGCAGATGCATCAATGGAACCATGTTCATTCTTTAGTATTAGGGTATACCGACCTTCGTCACTCCTAAGTGACGATGGAATTTCAAAAGTTAATTCGTTTTGGAAAAGGTTTGACTCTCCCCGTGAGTTTGCACCAACTTCCTTACCGTTGTAAAGCCATTTAATAGAAGGTTTTGGAGATGCCTCGATTGGTAAGGTCCATCCTAAACGCTTTCCAGCATGGACAGTAATGTCATTTAAAAGTGACTTGTCGAAGAATGGAGCAAGGAATCGGGGCTTGCAAATAATAGTTCCAGATGGATCAGATGGATCACTAGGTCCACCTCGGTTTACGGCAATTACCCGGAACTCGTATTCTCCGCCTTCCGTAAGTTCTGGTATGTGGGCCTTACACTCCTCACCGGAAATAATAACGGCGCGTTCCCACTGACCAAACTTCGGTCTCTTTTCAATAATATATGAAGAAATGGGTGCTCCACCATCCCTTTTTGGAGCAGCCCATTCCAAGTCCACGAAATCTTTTCCCCAATCTACACCTTGCGGTTGGCCAGGCTTGTCTGGGCGAGAATAAGGATCTTTGGCAGTTATAGGCTGAGAGGTTGTGAGTGGCTGCGATTGTCCTTGCTTGTTAACAGCTCGTACTCTAAAACTGTAGTCATGATTTTCGATGAGATTATCAGATCGGATTTCGGTATCAGTGCAATCACCAACTGGCACCCAGCGCATGGCATCATTATCCATTTTTTCTACAACATAATGCGTTATCTCTGAGCCACCGTCATCCTTGGGTGGTCGCCAACGCAGGACTATAGAGTTTTTGGTTACATCACCATTGCGTAAGGGACCTTCAGGCACACTTGGCACAT
Organism: Drosophila kurseongensis; assembly: GCA_018153305.1. NCBI lineage: Eukaryota > Metazoa > Arthropoda > Insecta > Diptera > Drosophilidae > Drosophila > Drosophila kurseongensis. The sequence continues at coordinate 2,390,063 of JAECXX010000034.1, forward strand.
CCAGGACAGTAACCTTAACGGTGTGCCTATCTATTCCATTTATGTTACGAGCTATTAAGGTATAGTCCCCTGTATCGGAGCGTTTGGCATCAAGAATTCGTATCTTGGTGCGTTCGTCATAATTGGAAATTTTCACTCGGTCTGTGTTAATGACCATATTGCCTTCGTGAGTCCATTCTTTACTAGGCAATGGCTCTCCAGTAACTGGTACATCAAATTCAAACACATTACCAGCTTTAATTTTAATATCGGACATAAAGTTTCGATCTATCTTTGGTGGCATGTTTTTGGGTCGAGCCAGATGTGGTTCAGTTGGATCACTGGGAGAACCTGGACCAGCCTTATTAACAGCTCTAACACGGAACTCATATTTAACACCTTCGATTAAATCGGGAACGTGAGCATTAGTGACGTCATCATTAATCTCAGCGCACTTTTCCCAATCGGGAGAATACTTGTCGCGTTTCTCAATTATGTACCCGGTTATAGGAGATCCGCCATCACTCTCAGGTCTAGTCCAATCCAAATCAACAAAGTCTTTGTCAAAGTCCTTAATTGTTGGAGTGCCAGGCTTGGTAGGTTCGTCATATGGATTTTTAGCCTCGATCGCGTGAGGTGTTGTAAGTGGATCTGAAGTTCCTTGACGATTTTTGGCGCGCACTCGGAACTTGTATTTATGACCTGGGAAAAGTCCCCTTACTTTAAGGCTGGTTGTTGGTCCGTCCGTCTCCCCAGCTGGTACCCAACGTCCTGTTACTTCATCTAATTTTTCAACGAGGTAGTTATCTATTGGTTGTCCACCATCATCGTCTGGTGGGCTCCAGTGCAGAGTACAAGATTCCGCATTTATATCATCAACTTTAAGTGGTCCATTTGGCGGTGACGGCTTGTCAATGACAGTAACTTTAACTTCGGCACTGTCTTCTCCATTAACATTTTCCGCATACACTGTATATACACCCGAATCGGCTCGGGTAGCAGCAGAAACCTTTAGTTTTGTATTGTATTCAACATTAGTTACTTTAACGTTGTCTTTTGTATACACCTCTTTTTTCTTAAGCAACCACTTCGTTTTAGGAGCTGGTTCACCAGATACCTTACAGTCGAATGTAAATGCCTGCCCAGCTTTTATACGCACTTCAATCAAATTAGATCTATCAATAACCGGTGGCTTGTTGCGAGCCTTTGCAACTATCGGTGCAGTGGCGTCAGACGGCTCTCCTTGTCCAGCAGCGTTGACTGCGGAAACTCTGAACTCATAAGCTTGACCTTCCACAAGATCCGGAACAGTTGCTTTGCATTGATCAGCTGGTACTTCGAGGGTCTTCTCCCATTTACCAAACTTATCTTTCTGTTCAATGATATATCCAGAAATGGGAGATCCGCCGTCAGTAAGCGGTGGAGTCCACGCTAAATCTATGTGATCCCTATCCCAATCAGTTGCTTTAAGATTCTCGGGCTTGCCAGGCTCATCGAATGGATTTTTGGCTATTATAGTTTCCTCGCCAACCAATGGCTGTGACTCACCTTCGGCGTTTACAGCTGACACTCGAAACTTGTACTCATTTCCAGGCGTAAGACCGGTAACATTAACTTGTGGTTCTGTTGAACGACAGGAAGGAATCCAGCATCCTGTTTCGGGGTCTAATTTGTCAATTTGGAAATACTCAATGGGAGTTCCACCATCGTCACTAGGACGCTTCCATTTAAGGTGGCAACCCTCCTTGTGTACATCGGATATTTGAAGTGGTCCGTTGGGAGGGGTGGGCTTGTCTGTGATAACCACATTTACAAGCACACTATCCTTTCCAGAACTGTTCGTGGCTGTAACCAAGTATTCTCCAGAGTCACTTCGTTGCGTTGGTCGAATAACTAGTTTTGTATAGTAGTCAGGACTCTCGATTGTCACATTTTTTCCTGCTTGCAAAGGGTAGTTGGAATATTTCCACTCTACTTTTGGAGCTGGTTCGCCCGTTATATTTGCATCTAACTTAAGAGAGGTTCCGGAGGATAGAGTTATATCACGTAGGTTTCTACGATCTATCTTTGGAGCAAGGTAGCGTGGCTTGGCTATAAATGTTTTGCTCGGATCCGAAGGTTCCGATTGGCCACCTTTATTTAAAGCCACTACCCGGAACTGGTATTCATTTCCTTCAATAAGACCTTGAACAGTAGCTTTGGGAGTCGGAGAGTCAGTTTCCAGGGCCTTTTCCCAAAGAGGGCTGTACTTGTCTTTCACCTCAATTATATAGCCTGTGATTGGAGATCCACCATCACTTGCTGGTTCTGGCCAGGCAAGCTCAACCTTATTTGCAGTCCAATCGGTAGGTTCTGGAGTACCAGGCTTCGATGGAGCAGCTAAATGAATGTTTTTGCATTTTTTATAAGTTAGGAGAATTAATGTTAAAAGATTAATAAGTTTAGTACTTACTAAAAGGATCCTTGGCAATAATTGAGCCCAAAGATTCCAGCGGTTCCGATTCACCCTCCTTGTTTACAGCCTTTACGCGGAACTTGTATTCGTGGCCTGGGACTAGACCATCGACGTTGTACTCTGGTACGTCAGTTTTTCCGACAGGCAGCCAAATACCCGTATCTGGGTCGAACTTCTCCACCAAGTAGCTTTCTATTGGTTCGCCTCCATCATCCTTAGGTTTTTTCCATTTCAGCTTACAACCATCCTTGTGTACATCTGATACTTCTAAAGGACCTTCAGGCTTGCCAGGTTTAGCTGTTCAAAAAATTACAATATAAACATTTTCATTTTTCTTTAAATAACTAATTTTTTTTAACTTACTGATAATGTTGATTTGGAACTCTACTTGATCCTGGCCATAGAGGTTTTGGGCAGAGATTTTGTAGAGGCCTGTGTCTTTTCGTTCAGGGTTGTTATTTACGTATTTGGTGTTATATGGAATATTCTCTACATGACTAACTGAAGTTGCATGAACAGACTTGTTATTTTGGTTCCAAGAAACATCTGGTGCGGGCTCTCCACTGACATTGATGTCCAAGAATATAGGTTCTCCAGCCTTGACGTTGTAAGTTCGAATATTTTTCCGGTCAATCTTGGGGGCCACTTTACATAAATACAAGTAAAAAAAGTTTAAGCTGCTGTTTATGTTACACTAATAAAAAAAACAATGTATTACAGTTTTCTTGGGGAGTAAAATTTCAAATAGTAGAGATATTTTATTAATAAGATTTGTCGTCTTAAGATTGGCAACATTTTTGTGATTGGGGAAAGTGTTAAAAAAAAAATACTCTTTGGATATGAAAAGGTTTTAAAAAAATGTGTTTAGACTTACACTTTCTTGGTTTTGTAATAACAGGTTTGCTAGCGTCAGATGGTTCACCAGGCCCTGCTGCATTAATTGCTTTGATTCGGAATTCGTATTCACAGTTTTCATTAAGGTTTGGCACACTAGCTTTGCACTCTTCGCCAAAGGCTGGAGCGGTCACTTCAGCTCCTTTAATCCATTTGTCAGTACCTTTTTCACGTTTTTCAACTACGTAGCCAGTAATAGGCGAGCCACCATCGTTAACTGGTGGTCTCCACACCAAGTCAACATGATCTTTGTCCCAATCTACCGCTTCTGGGGTTCCTGGCTTTCCGGGCTCATCAAATGGATTCTTGGCTATAATAGACTGTTCTCCAACCAATGGTTCTGATTCACCTTCGGTATTTACAGCAAGCACTCGAAACTTGTATTCATGACCAGGCTCCAAATTATTCAACTCAGCAAAGGGTTCCTTAAAGCGACCAGATGGAAGCCAACGCCCACTTTCAACATCCATTTTCTCGACAATGTAGTGCTCTATTGGCAGTCCTCCATCGTCTAGGGGGGCATTCCATTTTAGCTTGCATCCTTCTTTGTGCACATCCGTTACGCGAAGAGGTCCCTCTGGAGTCCCTGGCTTATCCAACACAATGACTTCAAATGAAGCCTCATCACGTCCGGATTCATTTTCAGCCTTAAGTGTATATTTTCCTGAATGGAATCGCTTTGAAAATGGTACTGCTAGTTTTGTGCGATATGACTCCATATCTATATTGTAGTCACTATCGTCATTGTCAAGTCGAGCTTTGTTGTGGAGCCAAACTTTAGATGCCGGAGGTTCTCCAGACACTTTAATGTCATATCGAATGTGTTGTCCAGCTTTAATGGTGATGTCCTTTATGTTTGTTCTATCAATTCTGGGTGGTGCAAACCGGTCCTTTGCTGTCATCTGGTCTGATGGTTCGGACGGCTTGCTTTTTCCTGCCTTATTAACGGCCTTAACTCTGAACTGATATTTGTTGCCTGCGATTAAGTCATTCACGCAGGCTTTACATTCAGGCGTATTCGTTTCAAGTGCTTTTTGCCACTTTCCTGTATTGGGGTCCTTCTTTTCCACAATATAGCCGGTGATGGGAGCTCCGCCATCGTCTTCTGGAGCTCTCCACTTAAGATCACAGTGGTTAGCAGACCAATCAGTGATTTGCGGCTTGCCTGGGGTATCGGCAGCATCAAATGGATTCTTGGCTTTAATAGGAATATCTGTCACCAAAGGCTCCGATTCGCCTTCAGAATTGACAGCTTTAACCCTAAAGAGATATTCTTTGCCTTCCGTAAGACCTGTAACATCAGCTTCAGGTGTCTTAGTTGTAAGCACAGGGACCCATCGACCTGTTTCCGTATCCATGCGTTCGACTACATATTGTTCAATGGGCTCTCCGCCATCGTCTTCGGGCTTCTCCCATTTTAGGTGAACACTTTCGGCCGTCACATCAGTTACAGCTAAAGGACCCTTGGGCTTACTTGGCTTGCACAGAACCTCCAGGTCAACTTCTACAGTGTCGGAACCAGAGTCATTTTTGGCAGTGACGATGTATACGCCTCGATCAGCGCGCTTCACCTTTGTCATAATGAATGTGGTTTTATAGTCCTCGTTTTCTATTTTTATGTTGTCTGAAGTCTTGATTTCACTTTCATTATAAGTCCATGTTATTTTAGCTGGAGGTTCTGCTTTCACTGCAGCGTCCATATGAAGCATTTGACCACTGCGCATTATTTTCCTTTGCAAGTTCTTTCGGTCAATGTGTGGCTTGAGGAACCGAGGTTTAGCCACTACCGTTTTTGAAACATCGCTGGGGTCACTGGGTCCTGCCTTGTTGACGGCAACAATACGAAACTCGTACTCATGGCCTTCTTCTACGCCAGTAACGGTACCATTAGTTTTATCACCAGTAACTGTAGCAGCGTCCACCCAAGCACGTCCAGACTTATCCCGCATTTGAATAATATATTTTTGGATTGGTGCACCGCCATCGGATTTTGGCGGATTCCAGGCTAAGTCAACAAAATCCTTATCCCAATTAGTAGGCTCCGGTCTGCCAGGCTTTTCCGGTTCATCAAATGGATTTTTGGCAATAATTGGTTTTTCGGTTTCTAAGTCCTCAGATTCTCCTTCCTTATTAACAGCTCTTACCCGGAATTTATAAGGTTTACCCTCATGAAGTCCAATAACCTTTGCCTCAGGCTCGGTACTCTTTCCACATGGCAACCACTGACCAGTGTGTGGATCAAGTTTTTCTATTTCATAATAGTCGATAGGTGAACCGCCATCATCATCTGGTTTCTTCCACTTAAGTTTGCAGCTGTGCTTCGTTACATCATTGACCTCAAGAGGTCCTTTTGGTTTTCCTGGCTTACCCAAAACTGTAACTTCCAGCTCAGCTTCGTCTTCACCGACTTCATTAGTTGCTTTGATTATGTATTTTCCGCTTTGAGATCTCAGAGCGCGCATAACAAAGAATTTCGTATTGTAATCAACATTATCGATTTTAACATTCTCTTCGTTGCTCTCTAGGGGCAATGAATTAAAGAACCATTCCACTTTCGGAGCTGGTTCTCCTTTTACGTTAATGTCCAAGCTAATTGATAAACCAGTTTTAACGATCACAGGTTTTAAATTGGTTCGGTCAATATGAGGTTTTACTGAATAATAAGTAATATTAAAATTAAAAACATACAATTTAAATGAACAACGTTAGTGCAGAAAACTTACGGAATCGAGGCTTTGCTATATGCCAATTTGTTTGCTCAGATGGGTCAGATGGTCCAGCCTTGTTCACTGCACGTACTCTGAATTTGTATTGCTGTCCTTCTTCAAGCTTCTTGACAACGCCCTTACAAATTGGACTATCTGTTTCAACCGCCTTAACAAATTCTCCCGAATCTTTGTCCATTATTTCGATTATATAATTGGTAATAGGAGAGCCGCCATCTCGAATTGGTGGTTCCCATTTTAGTTTGACATGATGCTCATCCCAGTCTTCAAGCTCTGGGAGGCCAGGGGGCCCAGACGCGTCAAATGGATTTTTGGCAGTAATAGCCGATTCAGTCTCCAGAGGTTCCGATTCACCCTCCTCGTTAACAGCCTTAACTCTAAATTGATAACGATGATTTGGGTCCAAGCCCTTTATCTCGATATCTGTTTTTTCTGAATCGACTGTACCGGCCGGTACCCATTTACCAGTTGCTGTATCCATTTTTTCTACTACATAGCCTGTAATAGGTATACCTCCATCATCCTTCGGCTTCTTCCATTTGAGCTTGCAACCCTCCTTATGAATATCGGAGACTTCTAATGGTCCTTCGGGCTTTGAAGGCTTATCCAAAATAATGACTTCAACCACGGCCTCATCAACGCCGTTTATATTTTCAGCACGTAGCTTATACTCGCCACTTTGCTTGCGAGATGTATCTAGCAATGTGAGTTTTGTATTGTAGTCTTCATTTTCTAACCGTACCTGCCCCGTAGGCGTTAGTTCGCCTTCTCTTAGGAACCAGGTTAAAGTAGGCGCCGGTTCTCCCTTGACGTCTACATCAAATTTAACCGTTTGGCCAGCGCGAACTTTGATGGGCTTCATTTTTTCTCGGTTTATAGATGGCTTAACTAAAATTAAAAAAGTTAATTGTGTTACAAATATTCTCAACTTTCAATTAGGCTTTAAGATAAAATGAACTAAGCTGATCGATGTAGTCTTATATTTTATATAATATATTTGTTATGTGCTTTTGGCTTAATATTCTGATGAACGCAGTCGAAATATATTCTGTTTTCTCCGTTAAGTTCTTGTGTAAAATATACATTCTTACGATTTTTCGGCTTAGCCAAATGAGGCTCTGTTGCATCGCTGGGTTCGCTGGGACCGGCTTTATTAATAGCCCGCACTCGAAACTGGTATACATTGCCTTCAATGAGACCTTCAACATTTGCTTCAGGGACGGATGTCTTTAAGTATAACATTTTTTAAAATACAATTGCTAGAATAATGTATACGTAAAAATGCAAATGGTACTAAAATATGAATAACTTACATTGGTACTGAGTACTTCATCCCAAATAGGGGAGAACTTATCTTTCTTTTCAATAATGTAACCAGTGATTGGAGCCCCTCCATCAGACTTGGGTGTCTCCCACTTCAACTTGACCATATGCTCGTTGTAATCCTCAATTTTGGGTGTACCGGGCTTACTAGCAGCATCATAGGGATTTTTCGCTATGATACTGCCATCGGTTTCCAAGGGCTCGGATTCTCCCTCCTCATTAATTGCCTTGACACGAAACTGATACTCATGGCCTTCTTGAAGACCCTTGACATCAAATTCGGTATCGTTAGCAGAGGTTCGACCAACCGGTACCCATCGACCTTGTTTTTTATCAAACTTTTCAACCTGATATGCCGTAATAGGTTTTCCACCATCATCTTCAGGTTTTTTCCATTTTAGCTTACAGCTGTCTTTAGTAATATCTTTTACATCCAAGGGCCCCCTTGGTTTTCCTGGTGGAGCTAGAATATTGACCTCTACAGTAGCCTCATCCTCGCCGTGTTCATTCACAGCCTTTATTTTGTAGATGCCTGTGTGTTTACGAACTGTATCAAGAATTGAAATCTTCGTGTTGTATGGGATGTTCTTGATTTCGCTATTGCTTGGTAGTTTGTTCGGGTTGAGCTCTGTATCATTTTGATACCATGTTATTGTGGGTGCAGGCTCGCCACGAACATTTACATCGTACTTAATGGCCTTTCCGGCGCGAATCAACAATGGCTTTAAGTTTGAGCGATCGATACGAGGCTTTACTGCGATTTAGAAAAAAAATGGACAAAAATAAAATAAGTAAATTTTAGTGCTTTACATTATTAAATGGGCTCAAACATGAAATCTTTAATATTTCCCTATATATCAACATATGTGCATTATACTTACACTTTTTGTACTTAACAATCTGGGGAACACTAGCATCTGAAGGGGGAGATAGCCCAGCTTTGTTAACTGCTATTACACGGAACTGATATTCTCCATATTCCTGTAGACCTTCGACTGTGGCTTCCAGTTGATCTCCCGGAATTTCTAGAGCTTTTTCCCAATCAGGCTTATTTTTATCTTTTTTTTCTATTATGTATTTTTGAATCGGTGCTCCTCCGTCATTGTTAGGTGCCGTCCACTTTAAACTGACACTTTGATTATCATAATCAGTAACTTCCGGAGTTCCCGGTTTGTTAGGTTCATCGAACGGATCTTTTGCCACGACGCCTACCAAAGTAGTTAGCGGTTCGGATTCCCCTTCCTCATTAACAGCGGAAACGCGGAACATATATTCCGATCCAGGATTTAAGCCTGTCACTTCAAAGCTTGGTGGCTCTTTTTCACCAGGAGATCTTCCAACTCTAACCCATTTTCCTGTTGCCGTGTCCATTTTTTCAATTACATACTCTTTAATCGGTACTCCACCATCATCTTCAGGTTTTTTCCATTGCAGTTGGCACCCAGTTGCAGTAACGTCGCTGACGGCAAGGGGTCCTTTTGGTGAACTTGGTTTTCCAAGAACAACTAATTCCACGGTTTCGCGGTCAATACCATTGCGGTTTTCTGCTTTTAAAGTATAAAATCCGCTGTCTTTACGCAAAGCATTTGTAATGCTAAAGTCTGTGTGATAGTCAACATTTTCTATCTTTATTCGATCTCCGTTGGTTAATGGAATATCATCCCTCCAACTCCAGTGAAGGTGTGGTATTGGTTCCCCGATGACATCAACTGACCATTTATGAGTACGGCCACTTTTTATTGTTACTCGTTTAAAAGTGGACCGATCGATTTGCGGTTTAACTAAAAGTTTAATAAACACGAATTCATTTTAAAATTTATTTTTACTTCTTTGACATTTTATGTATTTTTATAAAATACATACACTGTATAAGCGTTGGCAGTAAAGCTGATGCGAATATTTGCGAAGTGATTTCCTATAGAGCGTTTAATCAGAATTATACATGCAAAGCATTATGTTATTTTATACAAATTTTTATTTTATGAATTTACAAAATTTTCCACATCCGTAACCTTATTTTAATTTATAAACATTACAAATAAAGTGTTTTTTTAGCCTATATTTGGCAACGTTCTTAGTTATGGACTTGTCTAATGGATGAAAAATGGCTTTGAAAAGGTACACGGTAAAAGGCAAGGTAGTTCTAGTGTAATTTAATAATTGATTTCTATAAGAAGTAATTTTTAATTTAAAAGTAATAAACGTGAAAAACTTTAAAGGCGACAGTTTTTCGACTATAAAATACATGGAATCAACAAATCCCTTCATTATTAAATAGATTAAGTTGTTTTTAATTTTAGAGGCGACTTTAAAGGCGACTGTTTTTCGACCATAAAATACATGGAATCAACAAATTCCTTCATTATTAAATAGATTAAGTTGTTTTTAATTTTAGAAAACCTTTCACTTAATATAAAAAATGTGATTATTAGTGGGTAAGTCAAAAAAAATTGCGTGTTAATTAAGTTTCTGATAATTTTTTATGTTCATTTAAATCTGAAAGCAATATTTAATAGTTTTGCGACGCGTGTTTAAATATTAAGCCAAAGCAAGTCTGCAGCTGGATTTGAAAATAATTTATGACTAGACTTACGGTTTTTGTGTTTGCAGAGGTGATTGTCGGTTGGCTGAGAAGGTTCGGAGAGGCCCGCCTTGTTAACGGCCCTAACTCGGAACTGATAGACCATTTTTTCTTTTAGGCCCTCCACCGTACATTCGGGAGTGGGGTCCTCAGTCTTCGCCACTTCACTCCATGTGGGTGAGAATTTGTCTTTGATTTCGACGACGTAATGGGTAATAGGACGTCCGCCATCTGAAGGCGGTCGCTTCCATTTTAAAAGAACACTCTTGTTATCATAATCATCGATAACTGGCTGGCTGGGAGGACTTGGTGGGTCATACGGATTCTTTGCAACAATGGCGTCGGAAGTCTCAAGTGGCTCGGATTCGCCTTCTTTGTTAATAGCTTTGACGCGAAACTTGTATTTCTTATTTGGCGTCAGCCCCTTAAAGTCAAATGAAGTCTCGTTTGGACCTACTTCGCCGGCTGGGATCCAGCGTCCCGTCTCTTCGTCCATTCGCTCTAAAGCATACCCAGTAATTTCGCAACCACCGTCATCCTCAGGACGCTTCCACTTCATTTTAATATGGTTGGCGCGAACTTCTTCTGGTTCGAATGGTCCACCAGGAGCAAGTGGTCGGTCAAGAACCACAACTTGGGCCTCAGACTCAATTGTTCCTGAGCTGTTTGACAGTATTAATTTGTATTTTCCGGTATCCTTCCGTATAGATTTTTTAATAGTAATTGATGAGTTCCTTTCCAACTGATCTAAGCAAATGCGCTGGTTGTCGAACTTTAGATTGTCGTTTCCCTTTACCCAAGTTGCTGCTGGCTCCGGTTCACCATCATATTTTATATCGAATCGAATGGTTTGTCCCTTCTTTACGGTAATGTTTTTAAGGCCGTCCCCAACAAGGAAGGGCTTTACAAAACGGCATTTTGCAATAATAGATTTAGTCTTGTCGCTAGGCTCACCTGGACCTGCTTTGTTAACAGCACGGACTCGGAATTCGTACTGTTGCCCCTCTTTCAGCCCGTCAACGGTAGCAGTTCTAGCATCGCCGTCAACCTTTTTGCCGGCTACCCAATCGTTAGAGAACTTTTCTTTGTATTCCACAATATATTCAGTTATGGGATCCCCGCCATCACTTTCGGGGGCTTCCCACTTCAGATCCGCATGATCCTTATCCCAATCGGTAAGATCAACTGCCTTCGGCTTTCCCGGCTCATCCCATGGATCTTTCGCTAGTATGGTATTTTTGAATGTTGCCGGATCTGAGGGGCCAATTGTGTTGACAGCACGAATACGGAATCTGTACTGCTTCTTTGGGACCAAGTCGTCGATTTTTTTCAGACATGGTTCATTAGGTAGAACCTCAGCGACAGTCTCCCAGCCTTGTTTCTTGCTCAAGTCCTGCCGTTCGATAACATATTTGGTTATAGGAGTACCACCATCGTCGACTGGTGGCTTAAAGTTAACTACACAGGAGCTCTGATATACATCAGTAATATCAATTTCCTGCGGGGGCTGTGGAACATCTTGGAAAATAACTTTAACATCTTTGGTATCTTCACCTTGACCATTCGAAATTTTAATTTGATATGGACCGGTTAGGTCTCTAGACGGCTTCTTTATTTTAAATGTGACTTTGTCATCGGTAACAGCAACCTCCACATCCTTAACCGGCAATGGCTTGCCGTCTTTTAGCAATTTGGCCTCTACCGGTGTTTGCTTTGTACCGGAAACTAAATTAAAAAAGTTTACAGTTAAAAATAATAATAATTTTTTTTTTCTTTCGAGTTGAATAACTAATTTAGCCAATATATGTAAGTATAAATCATATTATAAGGAGTTACTGTGCTTTACACCCAATAATTTAATTATATTGTCGAACGACGTTCAAATGTATGTGTAGAGGTATTCAAAAATTTTTTTATTCAATTAAATTAATGTATAATTTATAAGACTTTTTTAAAAACAGGAAAGGAAGCAAACATCCTTGCAGCTATTTATTTATGCGTATATGTCAACTTTTTGAAGAAATTTTCGAAAGTTTCATAGCTATATTATAAATAGCCGTCCGATTCAGCCCGTTCCGATTTTTATACTACTAGCAATATAAAAACCCATTTTCCGAAAGTGTGATCTTAAACTGAAACAGACAGACGGATAGAGGGACGGGTATGGCTAGATCGGGTCTCCTGGTGATGCTGATCATAAATATATATATTTATAGGGTGACCTCTTCTTCACTGCGTTGCAATTTTTTGACTAAAAACATCATTCCTTCTGCGAGGGTATAATAGTGATGTTATTGAATTGATATTTAAATAGAATCAAGAACATTAGAAAAAATACTGGTGGCCTAGTCTCAACAATTTTTGGAAAAAATTAGTTCAAGCATTGTTTTCAAGGGTTACGGAATTTGTGGGACAGTATTCTTACCTTTAAATGGTACTTCTACTATAACAGGGGCACTGATTGGTCCGGCAAATTCATCAGGGCAATCAATGTTCGGTCTACTTTCTCCCTTGCGAATAGAAAGATTGCATTTTGAACTAAGTTGTCCAGACTCGCAAGTTATTTCGCCCTCATTCGACATATCCAGGCAGTTAAAGATTAGTTGATGCTTGCCGCCACCCAAGTTTTTGATCTCAATAAGTTTACTCGGTACTATCGGCTCTCCGTTAAACTTCCAGTCGCATGGCGCTGTTTGATCCTGAAGCTCCACATCGAGAACCAACTTTTCTCTTTCAACGGCATCTGTGTCCTTGAGTTTTTTGTTAAATCTGTTTTGATCTTTAAATTTTAAAAATTAAGGATAAACGGGTTAGTACATTTTATGTATTACTAAGGATAGCTTTTATAAAAATGGGTAAAAGAATAAATGTATAAAAAAATTGTTATTTCATATATTTATTTAGCAATAAAAATGATCGATATATCAGTTTTATAGTGAGAAAAGTATTTGCAAATAAGATTTTAAGCAGTAATAGCTTTTGCGACTTATTCGTTTTTGAAAAAAGATGTACCTGCGTTTGTAATTGATCAATAACAAAATAGTACTTTACAAAAGTTGCAAGCTTTCACGTACAAGAAAGGGAAAGAGCAGTGTATTTTTTGTCTTATTTACATAAGCTATTATCTGCAATAATGTTATGCAAGTATTTTCAACGAGTAGCATTGAAGCGGATAAACTAAATTATTTAGAAAGAGATTGTCAGACGGGTATGGTTTTTATAAATAATAATGTTGTTATGTAAACACTTACAGTTAATAATTATTTCTGCCTCGGTATTATCAGCGTTTGTTGTACATTTGAATTGGCCGGCATCAGTTACCTTACAGTCTTTGATGACTAACTTTCGCTTTCGACCGTCTTTTACAATTTGAATGCGCTTATCGGGTTTTATTTCTTCACCGTTACGGAACCATTGTACTTCTCCCATAGCATCATCGATTTCACAGGCAAGTGTTACTGTGTCTTTTTCAATGCATTGCTGAGATTTTAGAACCTTAACAAATTTGTAGGGGTACTCCGTAACTTTAAGGTTACACTCAGTCTTATCAGATTGCTTATCCAATTGGCATCTGTATAGTCCGGAATCCTCAAGTACAGAGTCTTTAATAATAAGCTTTAGGTTGCCGTTTATGTCTTTGGAGATAAGGTAGCGAGGATCGTCAGACTCTAATTTTGTATTGTCTTTGAACCAATGTACATTAGCCATACTGCTGCTAACAGAACATTCCAGAGTAGTCTCGTGCTGGGTAAATCCTTCTAGTTTCTTTTTGAGGGGTTTTGTAAATGTGTAGGTAGGATCGGCTTCTTCGACATTTAAAAAGGCTGTGCTTGACACGCCGCCGATTTCAATAGTGTATTTGCCGGTGTCTTCAACTTTTGGTCCCGTTATAATCAGCTGATAGGTATCATTTTCTTGTTTGAACTTAAATTTACTGCCCGTAAACACCTCCTATAATTAAGTATGTATTAGACATGGATAAAAAAGGTGGCAAAGCTCTCAATACTGTTGGATATCGAGCTGGGTCCGGATGGTTGTACTTACGTCCTTTCGAAATAGCCACTTGGGCTTGCAATTGGGTTTGCTGAATCTGGCTTCAAATACAACCTTTTTGTCCTTTCCCTCTTTCGCGAATTGGTCGATAAGTGGGCTGAGGAAGGACTCAACCTTCTGTGCTCACATATTGTAAGTTGATACGTTGTCAAAAATGGGTAAAGTTTTGTAAATTTGATATACGATTAATAAATGGTCTTTATTTTTTTCATTTTATATTAACCTAATCAAAATACTTCTCACATATATACGCATGTAATTTAATTTGTATTACAAAATCATATATATAAGAGACCTATTTTGATAGGATGGGTTATTTAATGTTATTTTCTTATTTATTTATTAATGCGAGCCCAAAAAACAAAGTCTGTTATAGATTTTTTTCGATATTTTCAAAAAAAAAAAACACCAACGAGTTTATTCCACATTTTTATACCCGTTACTCGTAGAGTAAAAGGGTATATTGTATTCGTGCAAAAGTATGTAACAGGTAGAAGGAAGCGTTTCCGACCCTATAAAGTATATATATTCTTGTTCAGGATCACTAGCCGAGTCGATCTAGCCATGTCCGTCTGTCCGTCTGTCCGTCTGTCTGTCCGTCTGTCTGTCCGTCCGTATGAACGCTGAGATCTCGGAAACTATAAAAGCTAGAAGATTGGCATTTTGCATGCAGATTCTAGGAGTTCCTACGCAGCGCAAGTTTGTTTCAAAAAGGTGCAACGCCCCCTTTAACGCCCACAATCGCTGGTATACGATTTTAAAAATTTTAATTTTTCGGAAAAGTAAAAATGCAGTTTTATTGTGTTTATCAATACCTATCGAAATGTAGAAGAAATTTTTCAAATCGGACCATTCGTTAAAAAGTTATGCGTGATCAAAGTTTCTATCTCCATCTCCCTCGCACTCCCTTTACCTGAGTAACGGGTATCTGATAGTCGGGGCACCCGACTATAGCGTTCTCTCTTGTTATAATTTGTTTTATGGAAGATTTCTGTATTTATAATTTTTAACTCCATATTCGCTTGGTGTATTAATTTATGCCTATGCAATAAACCAATATGCATATTAAAGTTATTGATTAAATATTTATTGGTTATATTTTAATTTATTTTTTAACACAACGTTAAAAAAAATAAAAACCAACACATAAACCAATATAATATATTCGTGTCGCAAATTATTATTGCAGTTTAAATTATTGAAAAATTAACTTGGGACCGGTAAATTTGTATTGTTTGTTAATACAAAAGTCGACACTGTACATGGGTCAAAATACTTTTCCATCTAAGATCATTACGACAATGGTTATTTTTAATATAGGGCTATTAAAATTTCATTTAAATACACTAACTTTAAACTGGAATGTAGTGTGTATTTGTAATAAACAAAAATGTTTGGGAGAAAGCCTATTTAAGTTTAAATGAAATATGTAAAACTAGGCAAGAAACAAGAACAAAATAATGAGTTTTTTATATTTAGGCTTTTCGCTTTTTATAAAAAATAGTCACCTGATTATGATTACTTTCAAAATATTTACAATCAATAGCTAAACATTATCTTGTTAAAAGTGGTTTCACGGCGTTTGACCCACTTGTGTTTGAAATAATATACTAGGATGGTGTTGGTGTATTTTAAATAAATAAATGCTAACTGCTCCTTTTATGTGAAATTTTTTAATAAAACTGTTATGTTTGATTCTACAATTATATTTAAACGCGAAAAAAGTTTCAAAAAGTTGTAGGTTTGCTAAGTATTTCTTTTTAGGAATATGCAGAATATTTGATATTATTTTATTACTTATCGTATATCGAATTTGTAATTAAGTAGAAGCATATATATATTTTAAAGCTTCTCCTCAATATAGTAAAAATTTTTACAATAATATTGTAATTGAATCCCCAACCGCGAAAATAACGAATGCAACATTTCTTGAAATAGCCCATTTAAAAATCTATGTTCCACATTCATTATTTTTTTGGTTGCATTTTAAAAAATGAAAATGTTTACATACTACGTGATTTATGCAGGGCTCTTAATTGTCCAAGCATTTCGAACATTTCTGCCAAACATTAAGCAGTACAGATGCGAGGTTTTTTAAGTGGAAAACTCTTCATGGAATGACACAAAGCTTAAGTAACAAATAACAAAATTCAAATTAACCCTTATACTGTAGGAAGTGCCAAGTTTTATCGAGTCACTTTTCAGAACATTTTTTTTGCGGTTAAAATCGATATCAAGAGCAAAAATACGCTATTAAATAAGTTGATATCCGAACCGTATTATTCTATAAAAAATTAACAAAAATCAATAATCGCTTCACCACTGAAAAATAATATAAGTAATACAAAGTATTAATTTGAAAATAAATAATATATATATAATTATATATATATAACCAAAGCGCACCTCCTCTCGCCGAAACGGATGTAATGTCGGCCAATCGGGAATCAGCTCAGCTAAAGATGGTCTACGCGATCCTGGACCCTAAATTTTATTTTCAATAATCAAATGATAATATATTCAGTTTATAATTGCTAAAAATTTAAAAACGGTAATTTAATTACAGGCGTCTTTATAAGATAATATAAATTAAAAAATTTATATATACCATATTTCACCTGACTATACCTCGTTAGCTGAATTGTAATATTTGTCTATATATGTGCTTCAATACTGACGCGATTTCAATTTCTTGATCTATTGGAAATACCTAAATGAAACTTAAGCTGCGGCCAACGTTCACTTGCCACAAAGATTCAGTTTAGTAAGCTTAAGATATGTGGAGTACAACGTTTTAAAAATAAATGCAAGAAATAAGAATGCAGCAAGGCTCTACTAAACTGAATCAGAGTGCCAATAAATGATAGAGAATTCCACACCTTCATCAGCGAGTCTGTTTAAAGCGTTTAACTTGGTTCTTACCCTTTCAACTTTTTTAAGGGCCGGCAACGGTTTTTCCGTTTCTTTTAGGTCACCCCAATTGGGGTCCTGTTCGTCTTTGTCCCATTTTTGATAACGACGTTTTTTTAGCATAGCACGAAAATCCATGCCACTTGAATCAGATACATAGAGCTGCATCTCGGCGGAATCCTCACCATGAATGTTCGAAACAACAATCTTGTATTTGCTCTCATCGTTGGGCTTGCACTTACGCATACACAAAGTAATTGTGTTTGTCTGCCCATCTGTGAGAAACTTAAACCGACCACCCTCAAGGATTTCACTAACTCCCTTGTAGAATTTGAATGTTGGTGCTGGACTGCCTTCGACTCCAACCGTAAGGTAAGCGGTAGAGTCTAGAAAAACAAGTACAAAGCATGCTCATGTTAACAAATACATCTGATTAGTCAGTCTTTTGAACGGAGTGTGTTGATATCAGGGTTCGCATAGCAACACTCACAATAAAAATCATATGGGTACTTGAAAACACTATTAAAACGAGAACGAAAGTTAATTTCGGAAAAAAAACATCATATTAAGCAAGAACAGAGAGATATACGCATACTTCATGGCAGATATCGGATATAGTCGTCCGAACTGGAAGTTTTTCTAACAAAATCAGAGTACAAATTTACTGTCAAAAAATATTACATTTTTATTGATTTGAAAATTTTTTAAATTTAATGCCCGATTCTGTACAATTAGTCAATAAAAACACATTATAACAAAAAAAATATTTATAATATTAAAATTTGTCTAAATAAATACACTGTTTTAAATTTTGTCATTTGTCCCGCTTCAGAAAATAATTTAAGATTTTTGCCGAATAAGAAAGTCATTTTTTAGAAACTTTAAATTTTATTTTTGGATAGTTATGTGTAAATTCAAATACAAATATTTTGGTTTTTATACCCTTGCAGAGGGTATTATAATTTTGGTCAAAAGTGTGCAACGCAGTGAAGGAGACATCTCCGACCCTATAAAGTATATATATTCTTGATCAGGATCACCTCCTGAGTTGATATAGCCATGTCCGTCTGTCCGTCTGTCCGTCTATCTGTTTCTACGCAAACTAGTCTCTCAGTTTTAAAGCTATCGAATTGAAACTTTGCACACACCCTTCTTTCCTTTGCACGCAGTATATAAGTCGGAACGGCCGGGATCGGACGACTATATCCTATAGCTGCCATATAACTGATTGATCGGAAATGCCATAACTTTGTAAAGTTTGTAAAGTTAGGAAGTTGGGATTTTCTATGGGTTTTATATTTGGCAAATCAATCCGACCTACCAAATTTCATAAGAATCGGACGACTATATCCTATAGCCGCTATATAACTGATTAATCGGAAATGCCATAACTTTGGTGTTTGTTAAGTTAGGAAGTTGGGATTTTCTATGGGTTTTATTTTTGGCCAATCAATCCGACCTACCAAATTTCATAAGGATCGGCCGACTATATCCTATAGCTGCCATATAACTGAACGATTGGAAATGCCATAACTTTGGTGTTTTTAAAGTTAGGAAGTTGGATTTTTTATGAGTATTAAGAATGCATCATATGAATAATTTTGGAGAATATAATTTACAGAGTATTCTGCAAGGGTATATCAACTTCGGCTCCGCCCGAAGTTAGCTTTCCTTTCTTGTTTAGTTTGTATTTCTTGATTGGTGGGCGTTAAGACTTTCATCTATAATTTGGTACCTATTTTACTTTAATAAATTATATTAAGGAAGACTTTAACTTCTAGCTGCTACCAGAACGATTGGTTGAAATTTTAAAGACTACGGGCTTTGCGTAAATCTTGCTGTTATGTTGACTTCATTTATGTTGGTTGAACTCATAATATTAAATATATTTTTTTTAAACATTGAACATTTTTATTTCTTTAACTTACGAACAATTTAAATAATCTTTTCCTGTATCCAGGATTCAAAATGTACCTACATGTACTGCCGTCCATAGTGATAATTCTATGCGCATTAGGATTTCTGAACCCTGAATTTTACATCGACTTTAATGAATACATACCTTCCACGACGGAGTAAGACTCTTGGACATCGACGATTGAAGGAGGACCTCCATCACCGACATCCCGTAATGGCGTGGATGGCTTGTTTATTAGATCTTCTAGATCTTGCACGCTTGGGCGCCGTACATCAATCGATGGTCTTCTCCGCTATTTTCCAAACACATTAACATTGACACAGATGATGATAAAGACGGGAAAAAATACAAACAGATAAACAAATATAAGGAACAATGATTACAGGAAATTATGATGTGTACAATGCCTGAATAACATTCAAGATAAAAATAATCAGGCATGTTCCGATTTACTAATTGAAAGTGAAATTTCAAATCATTCAAATCTGGTGAATTCTAAGGATCGGAAAAGGCCTGAATAATACATATAGATATATTGTTAATATTCGTAAGATATAATAAAGATATAATAATTTTTGAACGAAAAATTTAAATGCATTCCGCTGACAGTGTGGGGATAGGTATACCAAACTGTCAAAGTAACGTAAAATAAAAACTACAAACACATTCTACTTATGGTACAGGTTAGACAAATGATTGAATATTGTTAATAAAAGTGATTTACTTATACATCACAATCCTAACCAGATATGGATTTACTTATCCACACATGGTTCCAGAACTATTAGAATTCTAAAATTATTAAGTAAAAGCATTGCAATTACAAATTCAATGCAGTGCACGTTGCAGATTCTGAGTTATACGGGATCCTATTATGGGTCTTATCCTTAAGATCAATGTCTATTTTATGTAAATTTTTTAAATAAATGTATGATAATACAGATTTTTATAAGCAGGTACTGCTGTATCATGTCAATCAGCAGACTATATAAACACAGAAATCAAGCAAGTAGTTTAATTAGTGCATTTACATAAAAAAACTAGTTTAATTCATAAATATTTGAATGGCGTAAACTAAAGTAGCTAATCCGTTCTTACTTTATTATGGCGATAGTGAACTACATTTTGAAAGCTCTAGGGGTACGAAATAATATACATCTACCACTATAAGCACAGTAACAAAAAGTGCTTACAAAAAATCGATTAAAAACTTGGATCGAAAAAAATAGTTATTTGTTTCATTTTCGATGCGATCAGTATATAAATATAAACATTCAAATAATTCATTTATTCAACCTTTTGGTAAAATTGTAATTTGGCTTATCTCCCTTTATCATTATCATAAAACTAATACGTTAATAAAGTTTGAACGAACATTTCGTTGATTTACACTTAAGAAAGATACGAAGATTGCACCGAAAATAATAAATATTATATAAATTCATTGTATCCAAACAAATTTTGTAAATCTGTTAACGAAACTTTTCTCATTTAATTAGAAAATATTTTTCAAGGATTTCGGTCCGATTCATAAAGTCATCTCAAATGGTCATGAGTACATTGTTTTATTTAAAAGGATAGTGTCGCACTTTTTTAACAAATATAGATTTTGATAGGATTTCTAGCTGGGAAGCTAATAATTATCGAAAGAAATGTGTTCCCAACGTAAAGGTAACTTCGGCAAGCCGAAGCTAAATACCCTTGCAGGTCATACCAACAATTTATAACAGCGGGTACTACTCGAATATACATGACAGATATATGATAATGCCAACTCAAGAGCTAGTTCCAAAATGATGTGAAATTTGTTTCAAGTCTCGCCCCAGGCGAGTAACAAAATCTAATTTACATCTATATCCAAGTCTAACTTAATTTTTTGTCCGATGTTAAGCGAAAGCTCCCTACTTTTGGATCTCCATAAAGGTAAACCAGTCTTCTAACCGGGTCCCGACAGGGTTCCAGGCTGCCTGCTTAGATATTGTGCTGAAACTCTGTGTAGACCTCTGCACAAATTTTTTTCCTTATCTTTGAAAACATCTCATTTCCCACTTATTTGGAAGGAGTCATTTGTTATTCCCCTTCATAAGAAAGGAAACAAATCGAATACAAGCAATTACAGAGGAATATCAAAATTCTCAACCATCCCAAAACTTTTTGAAAACGTTTTCACACTCCACTTGCAACATCTTTGTAGATCAATTATATCTCCATGTCTTATTAGGGTTTCCATGTGATCTTCTAACATGGATCTTAAGTTATCTTTGTGTCTTTAAAACCTCTATTTCTAATTTGATCCGAGTTACTTCCGGCGTCGCACAAGGAAGCCACCTTGGGCCACTTCTTTTTACTTTATTTATTAACGATCTAGTCTTGACAATGCCTGCAATATTACAAAATGTCCAGTAGTTCAAACACATTGTTGGGAAAATCTTTTGGATTTAAATAGCGCTAAGTGTAAAGTAATGCCATTTATTAAGGTGAACCCACAATGTGCCACGTTTAAGCTTGGTGGTGGTGCGCTGTCTTCTTCTAATTAATCTACCATCGTTACCACTTTTTTTTCATAAACTTATTCACGGAGATGTGGAGAGTCCCGAGTTACTGGGTCGCATAAACTTATCTGTGCCTAATAGAATTACCAGGAACTATATTCCTCTTACTTTAAATCTTTGTAGATCTAATTAAGATAAAACATTTAGAGTACTTTGTAATGACTACAATAGACTGCACCATGTTATTTCTACTACCGACTCTTTGCCAATCTTAAAAGCATTAATTTTATCTTACGTACCTCAAAATTAGTATTTGGCTTCTTATGTATTTTAATTTAGTCTGTCCGTTTCTATAATGTCCCTTTTCACTTCCCTCGATCTGGTTTTTTACGCCCATTAGGGAATAATAATTAAAAAAAAGGAATGTCTTTGTTTAGCACATAAACAAGTCTCCTACCAAAGCATAAGATTTAAAATCATTATGGTACTTAAATACCTGGTGCATAGTAACGTAGCTTACAAAATTAAATCGACAATTGAATTAATACAGGAACGAAAGTTGGTTATGTTGGCCAAGTATGTTACCCGATTACAAAAGTTATATTGACCATTTTATACTTTAAATCGTGCTCTGGAAATATGACCTTCGATTTATATATGAAATGTGTTCGAGTAAGAGTTAAGAATCTCTATTTAGAAAGAACGTAATAAAAAAAAAACATTTTTTTCCGATTCAACTTATGGTACAAAATTTGTTTATAATGATTGGATAACAAAAATATGGGTATTTACATAGTTTTTACACCGAATGTTACATACATATGTACGTCCTACTATTTTAATATAATATAACTTCATTTCCATAATTAATAAAAGGCAAGCGAACTCAAGTATTAAGCAGAAATGGTCGATAAACTCGACCACAATTTTAAGACCTGTTTCGTGTCCCCCATTTCTCCGGGTCGTTGTTGCTTTTGCTAACGTATTTTAGAAAAATAAAAAAAGTCGGAAAAGGGGTAAGTAGGTCATACAACTTCACTTTTGATTTAATTTTGTTTTGTTTTAAAAATAAAAGCGTAGTATTCAACATAATGTGAGTTCTAATCTTTAAAAATTGTACATATTTTGAATGATCTGATTTCTTAATAGGGTTTTTGCAATTATGAAATTTGTTGGCACAATTTTTGGCACATGCAAACTAAACCGAAAACCGATCTGAGAATTCAGATCTTGAATCCGTTTTTATTTATAGTGTATAATATGTTCCATTCTAATATGTGACATGCTGACTTAATTCTGGAATATAAAACTAAAATTGGGCCAATTTTATAAATATAAAACAAATATTTATTATTTGGACAAAATAAAGTAACAAACCAATGTACTAAATTGGGTTTATTAACGACTTAAAAAAAAGAGTGGATGCAATTAGATACGAGTTATGACGTATAACAAATACTGTACTAGGTTTTTAAATTCTGCTTCAAGTAGTGGTAGTTAAAACAATTAGAACCCGTTGAACTTATACAGGTAAGTGTGCGAGGTTCCAGTATAACATATGAGTCGTGTGTCTTTGAATGAGTTTTGAGTCAAAGGACCATTTTTTTGTATTTATTTTTGAAGTATGTGCGTTGTTGTCTTGAGATGGAATGCGAATCACCAAATGTTAAAAATAAGTTCTAATAACAAAACTAATTAGGCAACAACGATGTGCAGCTAACTCTCACCTGTCCTTCACCGACCTCGCCTGGCCTCAACAACTGTAATATTATTGAATCGTATTATAATGCTGAACATGAAATTAGACACTCTAGCATACATCATTGAAATAATACGTCTTGTAAGTATCAATGTGGGTAGATATTGTGTTTGGTTTGGTTTTTATAGGCTTTTTAGGAGATAATATTCTAAAGCAGATGGTGTGCTTCTGCTTGATTATTTTTTTTTTATTTCCATATATTTATTATTTTTATAGTTCTTATAATAATATTTACTATAATAGAGTTTCTTTTAATACTTAGCGTTACATTTAACCGAACCAAAAGCGTAGTAATCCCAAATCGGTTACTGATAGATATTGAACTAGATGTTGTCTGATCACTGGCAATAATTTATTTGAACAATAAACCCTAGCCGCAGAAATGACCGATATGAATCAAAACTATATATTGTCTGCATCACTTAATGAAATCAGCTAGTATATAATCTACAAAAATATGCACATGTCTTATATGCATTGCAACATACATATATGTAAAAGGAATGTAGGGCACAGTCGAAAAGAATATGAATATATACGCATTGGCAGGCACAGTGATATACCGCAATGCAGTGATCTGCGTCTGAGGAAATAGAAAGTATTTTTATGTCAAAATATTGTTCGCTTTGACTTTTTTTTGGCTTTCATTTGTCAAAATTTTACTGTATTATAAAAATAAAATTATGCTGTACATATCTGGGCTCATGTCCGCTATTTTTAAACCACGTACGTTGTATTTTCAATAAAATTTGTTTGTTTTTTTCCGTACATTAGGCCAAAATCGAGGGCAAGCATTATGAGCCTAAAATAAAATTATGACATATGTATAACAGACTCGGGTTTCCTTCTATACCCGAATGGAACATCTTATTGAGCAGTAAGAATTTTCCTTTTTTTGCTGGATATTTATAGACATACCAGCATGGCATATATACCTTTTTTAACTTTATTTGACCTTTTTGCTAAAAGCCTGCGAAGCATCTTTTATAATGTCTGGCAAAATATTTAGATTTCTTACCCGCGTGTCCATTACTTCGCCGGGACGGAGTTTCTTCTGTTTTGGGTTGTTCATTGATGAAGGATTTGCGGAGTGGGTGTACAAGTGTTGTTGTTGAATGCAAAGGGTATGCGTTGGAGTATTTAATGTTTTATTGTTGAGATTTCGATAACGGTTTTGTTGGATTGTTATTAAATGAAGTTGTATTGATAGATTGTTGGTTGGCGGGTTGATTGTTGTTTAGTTTGAAGGACATTTTGCATATATGGTAGGTACATAAAAGGGAACACAGTAAATACAAATATAAATTAGCTACATTGGAGTGATTAACTATTTTTCATAAACGCATACACTTAATCAAAAATTTTCACTGTTAATCGACAAAGCAGTACTTTAATCACATAAATGTTTTGTAGTTTATTAATAAAACAATTAAAACTACTTTAAAATAAAGTTCAAGTGTACCTGCGCTAAGCCTGAAAATAGAGACTAATTAACTCATGTGATTTTAAAAGACTACAATTGATTGTTTTTTGTCAAAATAATGTACTTTTAAAACATAAATGTCTTTTTTTTCATATTGGAAAGCGTAAGGAATATTCTATGTAAGCATCATGAAACGATGGAGTAAAGGTTTTAAATATACTGTTATGTTTATACACGTGTATATGCATGCATACATACATATGTGAAAGAGTGTAGGCAAAAAAAGTAGTATTAAATGACCCACACTTATCTAATAATTTATATTCTGATTTAACTTATAATATTTGTATGTATATGCTTTTGTTTCTAATTCGCTTTAGGCCAACATTAATCAACTGTACTGAGGCAAGCTAGAATTTGTTTAAACTGCTTGCGTAAACAGCACCATGAACTCTTGTATGCAACATTTTACACTTTTCCCAGAACATCAATTTTACCAACACTTCCTTACCTACCGCTTACGTTTAATAATTGAATAATTTTACACTCAAAAAATGAAATCAAAAAAAATTTCCAAATACTTAAAAGCAAATTTATATTTAATCTCTTCCCAAAACAAGAAAGGAAGCAAACTTCGGCAAGCCGAAATTTATATACCCTTGCAGTTATTGCAAAACGACTACATCTCGATTTCTATACCTATATTACCAAAAACAATGAAGCTATGTCGATTTTGTGCTGCATTTGGTCATCTTTTCTATAGCAGATATATGATTCATTGTCCGATTTTGACAAAACTTAAAGCGCAATTCTGATATAGTAAATAATTACTATATCTCAAGAAATATTTTGATAAGGAGAAAAACAAATTTTTTTTTTTTGATTTTGACGAGCAATATGATATAGATGTCCGAATTTAATTTAATTAAAACTGCAATTCCATAGTATTTAAATATTACCAAGTCCCAAAGAACAACAAAAAAAATTAAAAACAACAAAGTTATACCTTTAAAACATTTTTTTTTCCGGTTGTTCCTATGGGAGGTTTATGATACCTGTAATAGAAAAACAACTTTGTGGAAAGTTTCAAGCAGATTAAAACTGGGGGACAAGTTTGCGTAGAAACGGACAGACGGACGGGCAGACGGACATGGCTTGAACGACTCTCCTGGTGACGCTGATCAAGAATATATATACTTTATAGGGTCGGAAATGTCTCCTTCACTGCGTTGTAAACTTTTGACTGAAATTATAAATCCCTCTGCAAGGGTATAAATATAAAACATCACACCTTGTTTGAGAATTAGATTTTTGAAAATGCAATATTTTTTTTTGTGAGATCAAAAAATGTTTAATTTTCTTCAAGTTTTTAAATTTTGGGGCTTATTTTTTTTTGAGTGCAAGATTTTCTACACTCAAATGTTTAAAAACATTAATAAATAAAATGGTCCTGCGAGCCTTCTTTACCGCTTACCTCGTCATTGATGATTAGTGATGGTCGACGACCTGTATCGGCTGGCGGTATTAGGGATCCGCGGCGACTTGGCGGCTCTGGTGCCAGTGATGGTCGCTTTTCCCGTATCACTTCGATCTTTGGTGGTTCACCTGGAGCAGGCGGTTGCATCCTAGGAACCTTTTGCTTTTCCTCCTATTAAAAAAACATACAGTAGGTCTTTTAGAAACATCAAGTGCATACAATTTATTTTAAATGTACTAAGCTGTCAGTTGTAGTTATCTATGTAAATTTCTCCGTTTTGTTATGTAAATTAATTTAAATGAATGCAATATTATGTCTGGAAAATTCACAAAAACAATACAACATTTTCATAATTTAAATTTGGAAATTTTAATTCTGTAAGGTTTCTTGTTGAAATGAGTATTAGGCTTAATCTTAAGTACATTGGAAAATATATCAAACTTAATTTACGAATCTTAAAAAAGTATTAATAATGTGTTAATAGTATAATTTGTGTTTATTTAAATCTAATGACGTGTGGATGGTATTCACTGGTAGTGAAAGTATAAAATAAGTACCCACCGTTATTGTAAAATTAAAAATTGACATTTTTATAAAAAATTAAAAGACTGCTTCAGCATATATGTCTATTAAATTGATTTAAAAGACGACAGATGAAAAGAGCAGCATCATTTCGCAATCCAATATTATCAATTTTTGTAAATCATTTTTACATATTAATGCAATAACAACTAAAATTAAAATTTGTTAATCGATTTGGAACCGTCTAGACAGAGCGACAAGAATAAACAGACACCAAATAGCTTTTGAAGAACAGTTGCATATTTTTGACAAAAGATTTGTCAACACATTAAATATAAACATTTATTTATATATACATATTTTATACAATATATATACATATATATTTATATAAATATAAATATAAATGTATATGTATATATATATATATATATATAACGAATAAATATTGTGGTAACATATTAATTCCAATAAAACCGCCTTGTAGTTTTTGTTTTATTTTGTATTTGTGTTCTCAAAAAACATTTATACATAAGAATGTTCATATGAACATTTCGCTGGTATATGCTTAACAATATATTTGAGGGAGTACCAAATGGAACTATGCTTACCTTAGGTTCTTCTACTGGCAATTCGACTTCGGTGTGTTTAGTGTCCGGAGTAATAATAGCTGGTGTGGGTTTCTCTGATTTAGTTTTGTCAATTTTAACAGGTTTATATTTTTCTAAATCGGGTCGCTCATAGTCATCAAGGGTTGCAAGAGCCTCAGGCTTTTTCAAGTCGGACACTTGCGCCTTGATCGCCTTCGTAGGAGAGAACTGTTCCGTCGCGTTAGCCTTTGGTTGTATGGGTTTGGTAGGGAGTCAGGAGTTAGGAAGATTGTATACATTGTTCAAAATAAAGAAATGGGCGTGGGCAGATACAAATATAGAGAAAAAGATACAGAGAAAGAGATAGTGACAGTGGCAGGGAAAGAGACAGACATAAAGATCGCGAGCCAGCGAATAACATTTTTTGTTTAAAATTGGGTGTAGAAATACCCGAAATTTGAAAGTGCGAAAGATTTCGAAAACGTATAAATAGTTTAGTCAATAAAAAAGGGACATTTACAGAAGTGCGTTGCTTTGCACGAAAGTTTTCAAAACTGTTACCTTCGTTAATTGTATAGCTTGCTGGGGCGCAGTTTGTTCTTTAGCATCCTTTATCACGGGCTTTAAAACTACACCAAGGAATGATTCGTTTCGAATTGGTTCCTTAGTCATCAGATTTCTGATAGAGGATCGACGCCGCTGCTTTATAATATCTAGTACAGATGGTTTATCGGCCTGCTAGGTGCATTTTTTAAGGGGTTTTTACAATTAGTGTGTTTAAGGGATCTATTCTATGTTGAATGCAAACAAATTGTTCCTCTTCACAATTCGGTCACCCGAAATAAGATATGCCTAAGGTGTTTATATACGGTTTTGTTTCTTTACTTACCTCAAGAAGTTTTTTATTTCCGATCTCTGATTTTTCCTTCTGAAAAGTGTCGTGAAATAATGCTTGGGTTTTAATTGTATTGGGGAAGAAATATTATAAAAACAATAATAAATTGTACCAAGAAATTTGGTTAAATGTTTATACAAAAGCTAAACCTAATTTATGAGTTTACATTATTGAAGCTAGCTTTATGCTAGCTTTTTTTCTGAGCATTGAAATGTTTTTTAAGTTACAAATTAAATTTATTACCTCGGGCTCTATTATGACTGGTTTGAGAATGGCGCCATCGCGACTGTCATCTTCATCAGGAAGTTTACCTTTGCCGATTTTTAAGCCCTTAGGTTCTTCTGCTGGCTTCTCAACAATGTCCGCCTTCTGTATGCGTACACGAGTTACCAGACAAAATATGTTATGACACATTCGACAATCAATATTATACAAAAACATTTAAGACTTAAAAACAAACATACTTTGGGAATTCCATTTTTCTGTATAGGTGACTCAGCTTCTTTTTTTCCGCTGTCTAAGATGGGTTTTTCCATCTTGTTTGGTATTTCCAGTTCACGAGCAAAGTCAGATGGCATAAAATCGGACTTTTCATACTTTTCAAGTTGTGGACGTTCGTAGTCTGGAATTTCTGGGAGCTCCTCGTATTTAGGCTTTGCTTTCGCTTTAGCCTTTGCCTTCGGTTTCACCACCTCAGGCTTTGGATCCTCTTTCACTTGGGCAATGGATGCTTTACGCAGCTTTGGCAGCTCCTCAGCAGGCTTTTGTTCCTCTATCACCTATGCACAATAACCAAAAACGATGAAGGAATCACACATTTTAACACACACATTGAATATATGGACACAGTGAAGAAAATACAAATGTTAACATAAAACATATAAAAAACTTATTTCGACCAGAACAAGCAAAATGAACTTACAAATTTTTTGTGGTTGCTATAGGCCATTTTAAAAGAAGGCTTTTATGAACATTTGTCTGCAACGTTTCGATTGCAGCTATATGTAAGTAATCATTGACTTATACAAATTGGTAACCTGCTGAACATATTGACAAGGCTGTTACAGATAATTCCATTTAAATATCTTCATAAATACCCTTTATTGCAACGTTGAAAATCGTTATATCCGAGTGCGGCGTAAGTGTTTATTATTTTTGAACATTTCTTTGTGGTAGTAGTACTCAGATCAAAAAAAAAGTTCGCCCGGGGAAAAAAACTTTAATGTTTCCAATGTGACCGAATTTCTAAGAGTTCATCGGAACTAAGTGGCCTACGGTCTTATAGACGATCAGCTGGTTTTGTTGACAAACATTAAAAGAATCAAATATTTATATATCATATTCCGGAAATGAGCCTTTTGGCATATTCTCAAGTTCTTTGGCAAGACAAGTCCGCCGATGTTCAAATAAATTAAAAAGCAAGTCTACTAATATTTCTTTGGTTATTTTAAATTCAAATCTGAACTAAATTCTAACAAGCGATTTTTCGGTGTTTTTTGCGGTCTTCAAAAGACTACAATATTTTCGCTAGGGCCTGACGAAGGTTCACCCATAGTTGATTGGTTTTCGTTCTCCCTCATAGCTGACAAGAGAATTTCGTCTATTTGAGTACTAGGCTACCATGTCTCTACAGAATTTCATGATTTGTGTGCGTTTGTGTAAGCGATACAAATTGAAATAAGCTCTATTTCCTAAAGTTTTCGAGATTTGTTGTGGAAGTTCAAGAATTATAAGCTTTGTTACGGCCGAAATAGGATTTTAAACAGTAAAACTAAAATTGTGCAAGCTATTGTTAGTAAATATATGTATGTATGTAGCTTATTAAAGATATTTTGACTTAATAATTGGTATTGGTATACCAATGGCTTTACAAAAGGCTAAGCCATGAGATAAATGCGGTTGAATCAATGTGTTTTGCAAATATGTATATGCATATGTGATTACTAAAATATGACTTAACACCATGCAAGTGCGGATTTTTTGACATTTTAAAATAACATTTTTGTTCCCTTAGTATTCAACATCAACGTTTTTTCTTAATCTCAAAGTCCTGCAGTAAAAGCAGACAGCTTGGGTTAGAAAAAATAGTGGAGACAGCCAATTGTTTACAGGTTTGAACTAGTTCGTTTTATTATGTTACAATGTTACAAACATATTTCACTTCTAGTTTACGTAAGTAAAATCTATAAAAACTGCAAATACATTTTTTCCAAAGAATACTTTGTTTTTAAAAATGATTATCTAAATTCAATGGCGCTTTCATTTCTAACAAGAAAGGAAAGCTAACTTCGGGCGGAGCCGAAGTTGAAATACCCTTGCAGAATATTCTGTAAATTATATTCTCCAAAATTATTTATATGATGCATTCTTAACACTCATAAAAAATCCCAACTTCCTAACTTTACAAACACCAAAGTTATGGCATTTCCGATCAATCAGTAATATGGCGGCTATAGGATATAGTCCGCCGATCCTTATGAAATTTTATTGGTCGGATTGATTGGCCAAATATAAAACCCATAGAAAATCCCAACTTTCTAACTTTACAAACACCAAAGTAATGGCATTTTCGACCAATCAGTTATATGGCAGCTATAGGATATAGTCGGCCGATCCTTATGAAATTTGGTAGGTCGGATTGATTGGCCTAATAGAGAACCCATAGGAAATCCCATTTTCCCACCTTAACAAACACCAAAGTTATGGCATTTCCGATCAATCAGTTATATGGCAGCTATAGGATACAGTCGGCCGATCCTTATGAAATTTGGTAGGTCGGATTGATTGGTCAAATATAAAACCCATAGAAAATCCCAACTTCCTAACTTTACAACCACCAAAGTTATGGCATTTCCGATCAATCACTTATATGGCAGCTATAGGATATAGTCGGCCGATCCCGGCCGTTCCGACTTAAATACTGCGTGCAAAGGAAAGAAGGGTGTGTGCAAAGTTTCAACTCGATATCTTTAAAACTGAGAGACTAGTTTGCGTAGAAACAGACAGACGGACAGACGGACATGCTTATATCAACTCAGGAGGTGATCCTGATCAAGAATATTTATACTTTATAGGGTCGGAGATGTCTCCTTCACTGCGTTGCACACTTTTGACCAAAATTATAATACCCTCTGCAAGGGTATAAAAAGAGGAATGGTCTCCAAAACAAAAAATATTTATAAACATACCAAAATTAATATACCCTTGTAACAATTATAAAATTAAAATTTTATTAAACTATTATTCGATTTTTATGAGAATATGTTTAAAAACATAGAAGCCCTGTCAATATTTTGGATCGGTACTTTGGCACCTATAAGAAATTGTTAAAATTGTTAATTTCTTTTTGTTGTCGTTACTTTAATTATCCTCAAGGGTATCGGGATTCGTACCTACGATTTCTAACTTGACGCAGGTAATAACCTTTATACCCTAGTGTTTTGATATTTTTTTTTTCGACAAGTACAATTTTTCTAAGCGCTGTATTGACAATACAATTATGCAACTAGAATAAACTTATTCAAAAATGTCTAGCCACACTGTAATCCGAATGGAACTGTTCAAGTCCAGTTGCTTTGGTTTGCTTTTTATGATATACAATTTTTCTTGCACGAAAGTTAGTCAGCCGACTAAAGGTGTCTTGTTTAAAAAGTTTTGCAGCCTATAGCAATTAAGATTTGCAGGTTTTAAATTAATTTCACGTAAAGAAAACACCGACGAATTGGAGCCGATTAGCAGTTTGGGTGATTTTCTATTAAACCGCTCACCTTTGGAGTTCGACGTTTTTCAGCAGGTTTTAGCTTGGGAATCTCTTCTTTTAGTGCTTGTGGATTTTTGTTAGCATCAAATTGTTTACTATCAACCTGCTACGGTGGAAATAATTTTCTTATAGGTGTATTTATTGGGAATAAAGCAGTTTAATCTATCTTAAAGGACTCGGACTTAAAAATTCGCGTCAACTTCGTATCAATATTAGAATGGTATGCACACATGTTTTACTATTTTTGTCTACTCACTTCCAATGGTTTTTTATCAATAATTGATGAGCGTCGGGATTCTGTCCTAGATTCTTCAATCTTTTGGTTAAACATTAAGTTGACACATTCAACGAATATTGCTCAACGAAAACCAAATATTATGATTTAAACTTACCGCCAAAGACGACTTTCTTGATGATATCTTCGAATCATCGACTTTGATTTCCTCCTGAGCTTTGATTATTGATTGGCGGCGTACCTCTGATGATTTTTCCTCCTTGATAGACACAATACTTGGCTGAGCATCAACAAAAATATAACATTTTACTCACATATAGTCACATATTTATACAAATTACAAATAATTAATCAAATGGGTTGGTAATGTATCCTCGCCAATTAGTGAAACCTTTACTTAAACATTCAAAAATGAGGAGTGAAATATCAATTCCAAATTTTTTTATAGTTATATTTTACAAGTTACAGAAAAAATTTTAAAATTTTAAAAAATTTATGTACTTGTAATATTTTTGGATACACGCTAAATAAAACAGCAACACATAAATAATATAATATTTTTAGTTTCAATATGCTGCTCTCTACAGAATTCTTTTAAATAAAGTTGGTTTTGCGGTAGTATTTTTGTGCATTATGTATGTATATCCACTAAACTAACGTAAAGTATAAATTGTGTCTTAATATAATCATAATATTTGTTCATTGTTAAATTGTTGGCTTTTGATTTAAAGAAAGTTATTATTACCTTTCGCTCCACTTTTTTTAGTCCTATCTGTTCCGTTGCCTTCTGCTGTGAATGAAATGTAAGAATATTATTATGAAAATTATTAAATGCAAGTCTATAATTTCTAACTTCACGAGAACGTTAGGAAATAAAATCAATTAGAACATGCTATGTGTGAATGATGTGGAAAATGTGTCTTGGATGTTGGCTAAAACTCGAAGAAGAAGTGAGGGCCATTAATTTTACCTCTTCGGGGTCTAGCTTATTGTCTTTGGTCCGAGTTGTATTTGAAATATGTTCATCTTTTACGGTTTTTGCTTCTGATTGAGCTATATTGTCCGTTTTGTTAACGTGTTTTTGCTTTGGTTGCTCAGTTTTTGGTTCAGATCTAATTTCCTTGGGCTCAGGAGTTTCTTGAATTTCGGCTTCCTCCATTCCAACTGGTGTTTTGTTAACTTCAGATTTCGGTTCGGATCTAATTTTCTTTGGCTCTTTCTTTTCTTGTTCAACTGGTGTTTCGTTTACTTCAGACTTTTCATCTGATTTTTTGTCCACAAGTTTCATGTCTTTCGGGTTAGATATAATATCCTTGGGCTCATCAGTTTTTTGAATTTTGACTTCTGGCAGAACTGGTGTTTCTTTTACTTTTAGCTTTTCATCTTGCTTGTCCGCGCTCACTTCCGTTCCAGTTTGTTTTTCTTTTGGGACTCCCTCCTTCTCTTTTTGATCTCCTTTCCTTTGTTTATCAGTTTTATTAGCAGGGTGGTCCGAAGGATTTTCTTCTTCCTCAATTTCCTTTAATTATTGTGTCAGTGTTGTAGTGTTTTGAATGTTATTAACCAAAATGAGAATACGTAAAGTTTACAAAAATATATTAGTAAGAATAAATTAAGAATGAAACAAGTAAGTATAAGTATAAGTATTCATTTTCAAGGACAGTCGGCTTAAATAAAATGAAATGAAACTGTTATCGTATAAAAATCTCCAAAGACTGCCAGAGTTCGATCAAGAAATAAATTATTGGGGGTTTAAAAAAGACATGAAAAATAGAAAAGTCTCCTGAAAGTAATATATAGTAGTTTAGCTGAAGGATTTAATTGAAAGATACGAAGAATAAGTTATAGTACAATTTTAATTTAATAACTGTAGTCCGAATGCCGGAAGATTTACTGCAAACCTCATCACTTGGAAATTGCCCCACAGGCTTTAATGTAACACCAAATAAGTCCTTAGAAGCATTTGACTGAGAGATATCCAAAGAGACATTCGATGTACTTCTCCTTTTCAATTTTGGTATTTCATATAAAGAAACGCCCGACTGTTTGGTAAAAAGAACGAACTTTTAGCGGTTTGTTTGCTTTAGAAAGCTGATGTCTGGTTATTTATAAATTCATTAATAAATAAAAAAAAATCAAAATTAAATCAAATTGGTATAAGTGGTTAGTGTTATGTCGGTAACCTTATGGACATTTAAACTGATCATTCATAGACTCAACCTACAAATTATACATTTTATTAAAAATTAAATTACTTGGTTAGCTGTTTTTCTTTTTTAATATCATATAACTTTGGTGAATTTTTTTATTGAAAACTACTTTTAATTGTATTATCATTTTTTTGGATGTATTTTCTCAAAAATATAAATTTATTTTTTTTAGTTTCAGCATACACATAAGACTTAATTAGGCATGCAAAACTTTTTTCATCGAATTTTTTTAAACCTGATTAATAATATCAAAATTTACAACTGTAATATTTGAGCTATATTGGCGAAGTAAACAATAACCTTTGACTCTTTAACAGCAATTAAGAAAAAGATTTTTTAGAGAATAATATCGTAGTTGCCAACACAGATATATTACAAATTCTATTGAAAAATATTACAAATTTAAAAAAAAACCCTTTTTTTGGCACCCAAACCGATTTAATATATTGTCATTTTACAAAGTAGGGATGTTTTTACAAACTGCATTAACTGCTTTGGCGTGTAGAACTTTATATATGAATTTATAATTATTTTATTAATAATAACAGTATTGCTGACGATTAAAGCTGTAACAATTGCTGATTTTAACCGTCAACATGATTGATTAAACTCTAAGCCACTCACTAACCGTTGACTCAAAAAAAGAAGTGGAGTGGTGATTCCTAGGCTGTGAAAATTCCTTAAGACTCTCTGAGCCTATTGATTCATCACTAATGGTGACGCACAGAGTGCTTTGCTCAGTGGTCAATTTTTGATCAAAAGAATGCTGCTCCACCTTAACTATAACCTGGTTTTCATTATTTCGAAATTGTTGTTTTGTTTCAAATTCTAAGCTCTGCTGCCTGTGCTTAATACTTTCTGACATTGTTGTTTTTTCATTTACCTTTTGCTCCTTTTCTTTTTCAGCCTTAGACTTATCCTTTTCTTTAATCTGGTCTTCCTTCTTCTTGGTTCCTTTTTCCACTGTAATTTTACACGACGATTCGTCCTTTCCGACTTCATTGATCACAATGACCTTATAGTTAGAAGTGTGTTCCGTCTTCGCAGAACTGAATGTTAGTCGCGCGGTCGTTCCATCAAACGTGGTGGTTATATCCTTGGTTTCGCGTATTAAGGTGCTGCCCTTGTACCATTCGATTTTGCACTTGCGGTCTGACTGTGCGAGGCTGATCAGAAGCTCAAAGGTCTTCGATTCAGTGACCTTCTGATCGACGAGCTTCCGGGATATTTCCGGCTTACTGGGCTTGCGTTCCTCCTCCGGAATGTCAACGAGATTTACGACTTGAGATACAGCCTCTCCCTTTTCGTTGCTGGCCACCAGCTTGTAAGCCCCCTTGTCGCTCTCCTCCACATCGTTGATCTCCAGCTTGACGGCGAACTCCCCGTCCTTAGTTTGCTCTACCAGGTAA
The DNA here is from genome assembly GCA_018153305.1 of Drosophila kurseongensis. Classification (NCBI taxonomy): domain Eukaryota; kingdom Metazoa; phylum Arthropoda; class Insecta; order Diptera; family Drosophilidae; genus Drosophila; species Drosophila kurseongensis. The sequence continues at coordinate 2,425,674 of JAECXX010000034.1, forward strand.
ACGTGTCTCTTGCTCTCAATTACAGTGTTTGTTTCCTTGTACCAGGTGCACTTGGGTTCAAACTTCGAAGCTACTGTGCACTCGATAACTACAGTTCGTTTTTTGATAATCTTAATAATTTTAGGTTTGTCTTTAATTACAGGAACAACTGTAGGAGAACAAAGTTTTATTAGTCGTGATGGCAGACATAAGGAAGGAGATTTGCAAGGACAGCTTGGGACCTCAAAGCCCATATACTATAGACGTCAAACTTTGGCTGCATAAACCTATCAAACAAAAACACCTCTTAACGAAGTAAAAATGTACAAAACATACAAAACATAACATACAAAATTTCTGATATCAAATTTTGTGACGAAAACTGATTAAGTATTAGTCTAAGGGAATACACTTTTTAAACTGGAACATTTGGCCGTCCCCTGCAGATCGAATTTTCTAAATTGGTATTAAACCTTCAAGCAATTCCTTTCGATTTTCATTACATCATATTTTAAATTCTGCGGCTATATATTAGCAATCTGATCCTCACTGTCTAAAAGAAAGGAGTCGTCTCTACGTGTAGTGACGTCCACAGCGATGGAAATGGCACTTTTGGATTGGCAACATAATACTTACTCTCTATATTCAATGTAAGATTTGCATTTAGCTCGCCCAGCGTGTTCTTAATGTTGCACTTGTAGAGGCCGGAGTCCTCTAGCTGCGGATCTAAGAGCTCCAGCTTGATGTAGTATTGATCTCCACGCTGTTCAATAAACGTCTTAATTTTGTTGCTTTCTTTTACAACTTCTCCGTTGCGGAACCAAATTACATCTGGTTTCGGATCTGCTTTGACCTTGCACTCCATTATTACCAGCTTGCCATTGTTTTCGGATACAATGCGAGGCTTTTCAATAAACGTTGGTCCTTCACCCTCAGGCTCTGGCTCGGCTTCAATGTTAAGGTTAAGGTTGGCGTTTGATTCGCCATATTCGTTTTTGACATTACACCTGTAGGTCCCACCATCGGTTGCCCCAGGATCCTATGGAAAATACATGTACTCGTTAGCCGAAGGCTGTTGCGAAATCATGCCAGATACTTCACCTTTATTTCCAAAGTCAGCTCATAGGTGTCCTCTGCAATGACCGTTGTGTTAATCTTGATCTTCTTACTCTTCTCCACCATGTCCTGGCCTCTGTACCAAGTTACTGTGGGCTCTGGCTTTGCCTTGCACTTGCACTTCATTGTAATCAATGTGCCAGATTCATTCGGTATTATCCTCGGTTTTTCAATAAAGGATGGCGCAAAACCGTTCGCGTCACTCGCACCTGTTGTTTTGAAAATAAACAAGGTTGAATTACGAAATTTCGGTAGTAAGATGCAAGAATAGAAAAAAAGGGGAAGCCAGCTTTTAGTTTTTGGCTTGGGTCATCTATTGATGACGAACCAAAAAACTCTGGTCCAAATTAAAGCAATGCAATGCCTAAGATGTAAACTTGATTCTTGTTTAAATCGGACTTGCTTCGAAATTTAAAAATACTTATTTTAAGCCATTAAAGTGACTCAAAAAACAAACTATATAAGTAAATAAAAATATATTTTTCTGACAGTAAATCAGTAAAATTGAATAGCTAATATAAAAGCATTTTCTTATCTCAACTGTATATTTAATTAATATGAAAAAAGGGATTTCATTTAATACTAATAAAGGTATTAAAGCTTTATGCTCTCTATATTATGAAAATGTACAAAAAAATAACAATTATGAAAAATATTTATTTGAAAGATGAAATTTTGTTAATGATAAAATGCATTTTGAAGAGGCCTGTATGTTATTGACTTGCGTTTAAGGCCCTGCTTACACTTTTTTAAGATGTTTCAAACTTTTAGAGATTTCTATGCACCCTACCCCGTACATTGAATTTTAGATTCCATGTTCGTCAAATAATATGCAATACTCTAGGCAAAGCGTTCCTACATGCCTCTGGGGTATTTCCGTCACCAATAATTATGTTACAATATTGAATAAATTTTAATTGTTTAAAACTAACCTTTATTGCTCGGTAAAACGCGGTAGACACTTTTGTGTTATTAATATGTATGAAAAGAGTGTATTATAATTTCAGTCAAAAGTTTGCAACGCTGTGAAGGACCCTATAAGGTATATATATATTCTTGAGTCGATCTAGCCATGTCCGTCTGCCTGTCCGCCCGTCCGTTTGTCCGTCCGGCCGTTTCTACGCAAACTAGTCCCTCAGTTTTTAAAACATCATATATATCAAAATATCATATAGTTGCCATACAAACGATGCAGAATGCAGCGCTAAATCGACATAGCTTCATTGTTTTTAGTAATATAGGCATCGAAATGTAATCTTTTTGTAATAACTGCAAGGGTATATAAACTTCGGCTTGCCCAACCTATGTATTATCCAAAGCTGTCACTTTTTTGATTTGTTGGTTAAAGACGAATCAAGAATAGATGAGAATAGAAGAATGGAAATTAAATGCAACCTCTTCTCACTTACTAATTAATAAATGAGATGCGGTCTAATTTGAAATAGTTCATTAATTGTTTATCAATTTTACTTTAGAAATATCAAGGTTTTAGTGCATGCTAAAGTGGTGTTGAGATGTTGCCATTTACCCTCGCCCTTAGTTTTTAATTGCTATAAAGGTAAAATACGGACAATGACATTACAACGCTTAGTAAGGATTTTGTGAAAACTATGGATTTAGTGGACAAAAACTTGGTTTGAAATCATCCTGCCGGGGCTACCCCAGTCTCCTCTACTTAAATTCCTCCAAAGGAAACCAAATCTTTTCATGCTTACTTGTGTATAAATTAAATAAAATCACGACATTAGAAAGAAAAATAAGAAGAATACCTTGAAAGTTAAGCGCAATGTTTGCATTACTTTCGCCATACATATTAATTGCGTTACAGCGATAGTTGCCGCCATCCTCTTTTGTTGGATTTTGGATTTCCAAAGTCAGAATGTAGCTGTCTTTAGTTATTGCCTTGCGGGTCATTTTTGTTCTTTGATTATCAAAGATTTCCTTATCTGAGCAATACCAGACAATGTCCGGGACCGGATGCGCTTCCAATACGCATTCCATGATGAGTAAGTCCTCCTCTTGGCGAATCGTTGGTTTTTTTGGAAAGCGGGGAGACTTTCCATCTGGAATTCTGTATTGAGTTGAAAGGAGTATAACTTTCGGTATTTTTTGATTATCTCTAATTGCGTGTTTGTTGTCTTACTTTTTCGAGCCGCTTTCGAAATTTAGATTAATGGTTGCGACGCCAGAGCCGTGCTTGTTTTTCGCTTGCGCGCGATATTCGCCCTGGTCAGAGGAGACCACACTGCTAATCTCGAGGCACGCCATGTGATAAAGTTTTTGATCCATTGTCAGGGACATTCTGTAGCGTTTGGACTCGTTTAGTATAGTCTCGCCATGGGACCTTTGTGCACATGAAGAAAAGTATTTGAGTGAAACGTTTACAGTGAATAAAATTTCGGTCGAGTGGGTAATCCGTCGGCCGTGGAATAAATGTTTGTTTGTCGATTAACAATGCTCTCAAACATATATCACTTGAGGGGCTCTCATGCTTCCCGTCCGAATGCATATCGATCTCTTTTTTTAATATGTTCTGTTTTATTTACATTACTTATCGGACTCTCATATAGTAAATTTATATTCCCATTATGTTATGTTCGTACCATGTGACTGTTGGCGTGGGATCTCCGACGCATCTACATTCGAACGTCACATTGCCGCCATCTTCGCTTTGACGAATTACCGGACGTTCGGTAAAAGTCGGCTTAATGCCTTCTGCACTTTCCGGCACGGGGGCTTCGTCGCCTATAGAGTTGGAGTATCCATGTGACACAGTTTGCAATGACAAATAAAGACAGTTCCGGACACAGGACAGTGCGAAGAAATATATCAATACGTTGCGAAATGTTAACAAATTTTTTAGATTATGCTTAAGGGGGCGTACAAAATATATACATATGGAAAAGTTCTTTTAATGGATTCGATTTTATCGTCGAGAGTTTCAAACACCCAGTGTTCTATTTCGATTTGTGCGGATCCTTAAACCGTTACAATTTCATATTTAATCTTTGATGGTTTGCGATTGCTATAACTATCTGTATTAACTACTATCATCTCAAAAATAAAGATATTTGGCGATCTATCAAACAAGAAAACCAATTACAATCAATAAAGGAGTATATTATCGAGGTATCCCTTAAATATAAGATCTAAAAGTTTGAACCAAATGAAGCGTTATTGTTCTTACTTTATGAGTTATTTATGCTGTTAACTAGCAAAACGAAAAACGAATTACTGAATGTTATTGAAAATCAAATTCAATAATTTGGCATGCTCTACTTAGAACTTACTGTCGAAATTTAGGCTTATTGTTGCATTGCTTTCGCCCAATTCGTTCTTTGCATTCACTTTGTATTTGCCAGCATCCTCAACTGTAACATTTAGTATCTCGAGTGTTGCAAAATATGAATGGACGTCTTTGTCAACAGTAAGCTAAAAAATTTGAATATATTATTAATTGTTATAAAATAAGTGAGACCGGAGGATCTTTAAGCCAAGGATTTTCCTGGTCCGAACTACAAAATACACTTTACATGATATTAAGATAAATATAAACGACATAAATCCATATTAAATCTAATTTTTGACCACAGAAAAGGGAGAATTCTTAAAACAAATTTTTCTAATTGCAAGAGAACAATATTTTTAAGCATAATTATAAAATATAAAATTAAAAACGTTTAAAAGTTTGTAATATACTAAAATATTTTTTTTTTAAATAATTTTTTTTTAAATGTATTAACATTTGTTTTTATCTGACATTTTTTTAATTCTGCCATTGTCACGGCTTTCTTGCCTGCCGTTTTTTATAAAAAAAATGTACCTTGTGTCGTGCCGATTCCTTAACAGCAGCTCCGTTGTGAAACCAAATAATAGTGGGTATTGGATCAGCGTTAACGCGGCACTCAAATAATAATCGTTTTCCATCTTCTTCCTGTCGTATTGCGGGTTTTTTCGCGAATGTCGGCGCGAAACCGTCGATTTGTCTGCAACATATGTAAATATTATGTTGCGATCATTCATTCTTTATGAAAATTATATAAAACATAACGATACAACAGTAAGCTTGGTTCAACTTTATGCAAATTGTTTTAAAAAGCGAGTAAATTGTTTTCTATAATGTTATATTTAGTGGCACAAATATTTTCAAAATCATAATGGAACGGCTGAGTGACAAACTTCTGTTTGAAAAAAACAAAATTGGATATTCCCTGACAGTTTTTGGTACTCTATGAAATATATATATAAATATATATATATATATATATATATATATATATACTTAGTCTTACTTCCATAACAAGTTATTTACATATAAACGTTTAATATTTTGTTTCACATTTTGGGGCTGAGGATGCATTGATTCATAGCAAAATCTTACGTATGGACAAACATTTAATTATAGTTAGAGAAGTACCACATAGCTTTTGTTCCAGACGGGCTGGACTTTCAATTTTGTATATCATACCCGTTTTTTTTGGGTAGTGGGGCTGAAAATTGGCCACATTGAAAGTGCTTTTGGTTTTAATAGGCCTAAATTGAAAATTCTATGAAGGTCTGTATACATGGTATGTAAATACATTTGTTCTAAATTGTTTTGGTTTTTTAAGAAGTATCACATCAGTTTTATTTGTATGTATTATATCTTGACACATTGAACACCAGTAAATGTAATTAAGCTTTACTTACCCTTCGTTTTCAAGAAGTGAAAACTTACCCTCTGTTTTGAATTTAAAACCCCCATTAGGAAATAGTAGTATAGAAAGAAAAAGTAAAGCGGTTGTAACGTTAAAAGCAGCGAATTCGGTCAACATGCAATTATACCTAAATGTTAATACCTTATAGTGTTAATTTTAGGCATACAAAATTAATTATTGAAAAGATTAATTTAAAAATAATGTAATTGTATTTCTTCAGGTGCTTATCTGTTTAAAGACAACACTGAATCAGGTAAATCATCAAAAGTGGCTTACTTTTCTTTTGGTTCGTCAGCAGCTAAGAATTTTATACATCGGTAAAGTAAAAATAGGTAAATGTATTATAAAAATGTTGTTTTCGTAAAATGTATAAAATAAATATTTGTCGACCAAAGGCACTAGTTTTTAAAATGTTTTTGAACAAAATTATTTCTTAATCTCTTAATAAGTTCAAAATAATATTTCAAACTTGTAAGAAGAAATGAAGCCAGCGGTAATTTATCCATGGTGTATTAGAAAATAAATCTATTTTGTCAGATTGCTTATTTGCCAGCATTGGGTGTCCAAATTGCATTGGTCAAGTGAAGCTGAAAATCATTGTGCCTATTGGCGAACAGATAGACGGGCGCACGGACATGTTTTTATTAAGCGCCTTATGATTCTGACAAATATCTAAATTACACACATATGCCACATATTTAGTGTTCTGAAGTGTAGCTGCGAATTCGATTTTAGATTCTGAAAGTGCTCATCGATACTAATTAAAATCCACTTACTACATTTCTATAACATCCAATGGCGAGCTAAGCCAGAGATGAGTGTTGTACACTCAAAATCCGAAGTCAAAACTACTCTTAAATTTTCCCCGTTACACTATGTTGCTATCCCCGTTTGCAAAGCTATTTTAAAGCCGCTTCAGAACACGTTTTAAACCATTTATGGGCAATTATTTATTATTACATTGGAGTAGATCAGTCTGAATAATTGCTCTATGAAGAATTTTTAATCTATTTAGGTAGCAGCGAAGAGGAATTCTACAAGTTCAACTTACGTGTGAAATTTAAATTAATAGACGCAGAGACTTCGCCCGACTTGTTCTTGGCTTTGACTTTGTAAAGTCCGGCATCCGTTTCAACTACATCGTCAAGCTCTAATACTACCGTATATTTATTATCTCCAACGGGTTGAATTTTGAATTTGGTTCGGCCATCTTCTACAAGTTTATTGTCACTTCGAAACCACTCAATGTCTGGTTTTGGCGACGACAATAACTGGCACTCAAATATCAGTCGATTGCCATCATCCTCCTGATGCAGTTGTGGCTTTTTAACAAAGCTGGGAGCGAAATCTTCAGCCACCCCCATGCTGAGGGTTTTTCTTAAGCTTCGTCTTCAACGGCTGTGGCTCTATCGCTCTAAAACATTAAAAAAAAAAATTTTATAATTTTATGAAAGTGAAATACGTTGCTTTTAATTTAATTTAATAGGTATTCATTCCTTGCTTTAAATGTTTATTATGCTCGAAAGTACTTAAACTAGTATTTTTTCTAACTAAAGCTTATTATAGAAAAAACAAGAAAGGAAGCAAACAGTTATTCCAAAACGACTACATTATATTTCGATGCAACTATTTCTAAAAAGAATGAACTTTTTGATCTGACAACTCGCGAACTCGTTTCTTGATCTGAGTATTAGTATTAAATCTATGAGTACTAGGCTTTAGGGTTGGGTATTTTGCATTTGCCAAAGATTGTAATGACTCGAGACACATTACCAGAAAATTATAATTACAAAAAACCATACGTATACTCGATTGGTTGCTATTGATAACTACTTAAGGGTCTGCTCGACACCATGTTTTTATACCTCTGCAGAGGGTATTATAATTTCAGTCAAAAGTTTGCAACGCAGTGAAGGAGACATTTCCGACCACATAAAATATATATATTCTTGATCAGCATCACCAGGAGAGTCGGTCTAGCCATGCCCGTCTGTCTGTCCGTCTGTCCGTTTCTACGTAAACTAGTCTTTCAGTTTTAAAGCTATCTGCTTGGAACTTTCCCAAAAGTTGCTTTTCTATTGCAGGTAGTATATAATTCGGAACGAGCCGGATCGGTCGACAATATCATATAGCTCCCATAGGAACAATCGGAAAAAAACATTTTAAAAAGTATTACCTTGTGGTTTTTAATTTTGTTTTGTTCTTTAGGATTTGGATATATTTAAACACTATAGAAATACGGTTTTTATACCCGTTACTCGTAGAGTAAAAGGGTATATTGTATTCGTGCAAAAGTATGTAACAGGTAGAAGGAAGCGTTTCCGACCCTATAAAGTATATATATTCTTGTTCAGGATCACTAGCCGAGTCGATCTAGCCATGTCCGTCTGTCCGTCTGTCCGTCTGTCTGTCCGTCTGTCTGTCTGTCTGTCTGTCTGTCTGTCTGTCTGTCTGTCTGTCTGTCCGTATGAACGCTGAGATCTCGGAAACTATAAAAGCTAGAAGATTGGCATTTTGCATGCAGATTCTAGGAGTTCCTACGCAGCGCAAGTTTGTTTCAAAAAGGTGCCACGCCCCCTTTAACGCCCACAATCGCTTATATACGATTTTAAAAATTTAAATATTTCGGAAAAGTAAAAATGCAGTTTTATTGTGTTTATCAATACCTATCGAAATGTAGAAGAAATTTTTCAAATCGGACCATTCGTTAAAAAGTTATGCGTGATCAAAGTTTCTATCTCCATCTCCCTCGCACTCTCTTTACCTGAGTAACGGGTATCTGATAGTCGGGGCACCCGACTATAGCGTTCTCTCTTGTCATTAAATTAAATTCGGACATCTATGTAATAAAGCTCCCATATAAAAATCGAAAAATTAAAAGAAATAAAAAAAATTTATTTTGCTGTTTTTCTGTTTATCAATATATTTCTTTGAGATACAGTAATTATTTACTATATCAGAAAAACGCTTTTAGTTTTTTCAAAATCGGACAACAATATCATATAGCTGCCATAGAAACCATTTTTAATAACTGCAAGGGTATATCAACTTCGGCTTGATGAAGTTTGCTTCCTATCTTGTTAATGTATCCCTTTATCTTGTAGCAAAACGGAGGATTGAATTCAAAAGCCTGTAAACTTTAAAATAAAACAAGAAAGGAAAGCTAACTTCGGGCGGAGCCGAAGTTGAAATACCCTTGCAGAATATTCTGTAAATTATAAAAAATCCCAACTTCCTAACTTTAAAAAGACCAAAGTTATGGCATTTCCAATCGTTCAGTTAAGTGGAGGATATAGGATATAGTCGGCCGATCCTTATGAAATTTAGTGGGTCAGATTGATTGGCCAAATATAAAACCCATAGAAAATCCCAAATTCCTAACTTTACAAATCCCAAAGTTATGGTATTACCGATCAATCAGTTATATAGCAGCTATAGGATATAGTCGGCCGATCCTTATGAAATTTGGTAGGTCGGATTGAATGGCCAAATAAAATACCCATAGGAAATCCCAACTTCCTAACTTAACAAACACTAAAGTTATGGCATTTCCGATCAATCAGTTATATGGCAGCTATAGGATATAGTTGTCCGATCCTGGCCGTTCCGACTTATATACTGCGTGCAAAGGATCGAAATCTGTGTGCAAAGTTTCAATTCGATATCTTTAAAACTGAGAGACTAGTTCGCGTAGAAACAGACAGACAGACGGACAGACAGACGGACAGACAGACGGACAGACAGACGGACAGACAGACGGACAGACAGACGGACAGACGGACATGGCTATATCAACTCAGGAGGTGATCCTGATCAAGAATATATATACTTTATAGGGTCGGAGATGTCTCCTTCACTGCTTTGCACACTTTTGACCAAAATTATAATACCCTCTGCAAGGGTATAAAAACGCAAAGCCTTCATTTATGTTTGAAATTATTTTTTAAGAAGTAAGTTCTTCTAGGCCCTTATGGCAAACCCAGCAATTACAAGTTGCGACATCGAGAGAAATATCGCAGACCGCGAAGAATTTTCTTTACGTAAATTCTTAAGAAATTCTGAATTCTTTCCCGATTTTTATACCCTTGCAGAGGGTATTATAATTTCAGTCAATAGTTTGCAACGCAGTGAAGGAGACATTTCCGACCCTATAAAGTATATATATTCTTGATCAGCATCACCAGGAGAGTCGATCTAGCCATGTCCGTCTGTCCGTCCGTCTGTCCGTCTGTCCGTCCGTCTGTCCGTCCGTCCGTTTCTACGCAAACTAGTCCCTCAGTTTTAAAGCTATCTGCTTAAAACTTTCCCAAAAGTTGTCTTTCTATTGCAGGTAGTATATAAGTCGGAACGAGCCGGATCGGGCGACTATATCATATAGCTGCCATATAACTGAACGATCGGAAAAGCCATAACGTTGGTGTTTTTAAAGTTAGGAAGTTGGGATTTTCTATGAGTTTTAATTTTGGCCAATTAATCTGACCTACCGAATTGCATAAGGATCGGACGACTATATCCTATAGCCGCCATATAACTGATTGATCGGAAATGCCATAACTTTGGTGTTTTTAAAGTTAGGAAGTTGGGTTTTTCTATGGGTTTTATTTTTGGCCAATCAATCCGACCTACTAAATTTAAAAGGGATCGGCCGACTATATCCTATAGCCGCCATATTACTGATTGATCGGAAATGCAATAACTTTGGTGTTTTTAAAGTTAGGAAGTTGGGATTTTTTATGAGTGTTAAGAATGCATCATATGAATAATTTTGGAGAATATAATTTACAGAATATTCTGCAAGGGTATTTCAACTTCGGCTCCGCCCGAAGTTAGCTTTCCTTTCTTGTTGAGGTATAGACTATATAATTTACAAAGTAAGTTACTCGGTTATACACCTGGATACTTCGAGTTGAATCGTTGGTAGTGTTGTTAGTGATATATTTATGCATTTAATATTCTTCCTCATTTATTTCAGTTTAATTTGGATGTGTTCGGCTTATTTGCATAACATCCAGGGCATATTATAAAAATTAATTTCTCAAGAGTGTAACTAAAAACTTTAGCCGAATCGCAATGAAACGGAATGACACACATGTATTTATGTATTTTAAGTTGCACACGTCCCACCACGTTTTGGAAAACGGAAATTCGATCGCCTTTCCCTCATTGAGCATAAATGTTGTTAATGGAAAACTTTTTACTGAATAAACGAAAATTCATGTATTGCATGTTTATTTTTAGTCTTTCGCAGTCACCGGCTGTGAAATAAACCTGTACATACAAATACAGAATCTTTATTTATTCAAATTTAGATACATAGCTATATATAAATATGTAGATTTATACAAAACGAAAAGCCATGAGAGATGCAGGAAGAGATCCGTTTTAAGTTGTTTTATGTTTATACTTTGCACTTTATACAAAATGCACTCAATCTAAATTAATTTCTAGAAAATCGCGTTTAAAAAATATATTTTAACCACAAAGAGCAAAATGAACAACAGTATTTAAACGAACACATTCACTATATACTTTTTCTTATTTTTCATCACAGTTTTTGAAATTTTTCATAGTCTATTTTTATAAACAACAACGTGTTACACAACGCCATGAATAGATCCAAGATATCTATATATATGAGACGCATTCACTTTCTGTACGCATGTGTTGAAATCATAAACTCACTTATCCTTCCTTTTGTTTATTTAAGGGATAGCAAGGAATAATTAGTTCTTATCTGTTTTAATTTTAGTTGCACTTCACTTGAAAAAGAAATTTAAGTTTCTGTCACAGCAGTGACCAAATACACATAAGTTGAAAAATTTAAAACCGTTTATCCGCATCTGTATCCATTCGAAATGCATATGTATATGCATATAAATGAGCAATCGCCCTTAAAATAACTATGTGTTTTCCCGACGCGAATATAAATAACTATATAGAATAGAAACAAACTTTATTACAATTGTTGACTTTATGAAAAAATTGATTAACTTTATAGGTTGTATCACAAATGCAATAGTTATCTATTTATTTTACACATGTTTTATAGATAGACTACTTAAGACCCCTGGTCGAGGTTGGTATTGGTACGTACAACTAGACTACAGGTAACACAGAACTGGCGCAGCACGAAATAATATTTTCTGCGAAAACGAAGCGAACTCCTCGAGCTTTTGTCTATTACTGGCAGGTCCGAGGAAACAGCACTCTTGATCAGCAAGACGTCTGCGCTGCTACAAAAAGCCAACAGGCAGTGGCTCGCACTGCGCAGGCGTTATTTGTTTTGAACAACAACAAAGAATATCTATAAGTCCATATACCTCCAAGCGTACATATATACCCACTCCTAGGGAGATCGTGCGGCATTTTAGTCGTATGATTGATTCCTGTACGATTGATTCCAAGATGCCCATTGCGTAAGTAAAATATTTATTTTTACGATAATATTTATTTCCTGTACGAATATAATTTTTTTATAGCTTTCGTATTATCGTATAAATAAATTTGTTGCCCAAATATTGGACACTGGACCAGTTTCTCGGAAAACAATATTTTTTTATATTGCAAACAAAAGTTGTAGATCTAAAAGACTAGTTCTCAGATCGACGAAATCTGTTCGTCAGCTATGTGAGAGAGCGAGAGGCAAGCAGCTGGCGGACACTTTTCGTCTGGCCCTTTTTCACCCCGGTACTCAGATCGTAAAAAAAAAAAGAAAATTGCAAAGCGTTGCCAGTCTGCTGAAATAAACTTTGGGTGAACGTTCGTCAGGCCCCAGCGAAAATATTAAAATATTTAATCTTTTGGGGTGTCTGCTCTCAGAGCAGAGTGTTTCTTAGGTCAAAAATGGACGGAAAAACACAACAAAAACTTAGTTTAAATTATGCTATTTTTTAATTTATTTGTATAGCGGAAGACATGTCTTGCCAAAGTAGTTAAGAATATCCTTTAAAGGCTCTTACCCGCAAATACGATTTTTGAATTTAAACTGCTTGTTAACGCCCAGGTGATTGACAGTACGACCGTTGCACGCACAAAATGCAGCGCAAAATCGAAATGTAGTCGTTTTCTAATAAATGCGAGGGTATATAAACTTCGAAGTTTGCTTCCCTTCTTGTTTTAATTTTTTTTCCGATTGTTCCTATGGCAGCTATATGATATAATCGCCTGATCCAGCCCGTTCCGACTTATATACAACCTCCAATAGAAAGACAACTTTTGGGAAAGATTCAAGCAGATAGCTTTAAAGCTGAGGGACTAGATTGCGTAGAAACGGACGGACGGAGAGACGGACGGACATGGCTAGATCGACTCTCCTGGTGATGATGATCAAGAATATATATATTTACAGGGTCCGAAATGTATCCTCTCCTTCACTGCGTTGTAATCTTTTGACTGAAATTATAATACCTTTTGCTAGGGTAAAAATATTGAAAAAATACCATCACATAATTTCGATTGTTCCATTCCATAAAACTGTCTTTTTAATAGTTATAAAATAAGTAAAACATTGTGCTATAACCAAATTCGGTTGAATGTATATCATGTGTACATTACGAATATTAACTTCTTAGCAGCAAACTCAGTTGACTTTTTATACTTTTATAAAATCAGATTTTCTGGATGTAAATATATTTGATTTTTTCAATCGGCGATGAAAATTATTTATTGATTTTATTGTTGTTTTCAATTTGCATATTAATTTTGCTAAGGATACCACCCAAGTCACGTTTAGTACGAATTATATTAAAGTAGCTATAAGCCATTTGCCAATATCTTGATTGAGTCAAATCTGTTATAATCTCTATTCATAAACCATATTTCGAAGTGGTTGTTTTGTGTACGTTAACAACTTGTAAGAAGAGTTTTTAGAATACTATTCGCTTAGTCATTTTCACCCTTATTAAAAAATACACATTGAAACCAAAAAAAACAACAAGTAATATGCTAAATTTTAAATCTAATGCTCTTATAAGAGCATTAATCCTATAGGATTAAATGATTAATTTATTGCCATTGTTTTGTTAAAAGAATGAGTAAATTGATTGGCATAATCTTACAAATGCAATAAATACTAGTGAGTTGGTGATTCTCGCCTAAAAGTATGCCTTTATATAACAAACTGTTAAATTTAGCAATATCGAAAACGCCACCTATGAGTCATTAAATTTTATAAAAATTTCAATTATACACAACTCGCTTGTTTAAAAATATAAACTAACAAATTTGATTTTTTATAAATATGTACCATCCTGAGTTATCGACTTGATTATTTTTTTTAAATATATTCTTATATTATTAAAAACAATGAAGCTATGTCGATTTTGCGATGCATTTTGGCATCGTTTCTATGGCAGCTATATGGTTTTGTTGTCCGATTTTGACAAAACTAAACAAGAAAGGAAAGCTAACTACGGGCGGAGCCGAAGTTGATATACCCTTAAAAACACCAAAGTTATGGCATTTCCAATCGTTCAGTTATATGGCAGCTATAAGATATAGTCGGCCGATCCTTATGAAATTTGGTAGGTCGGATTGACTGGCCAAAAATTAAACCCATAGATCCTTATGTCCTTAAATTTGGTAGGTCGGATTGATTGGCCAAATATAAAACCCATAGGAAATCCCAACTTCCTAACTTAACGAACACCAAAGTTATGGCATTTCCGATCAATTAGTTATATGTCGGATATAGTCGGCCGATCCTTATGAAATTTGGTAGGTCGGATTGATTGGCCAAATATAAAACCCATACGAAATCCCAACTTCCTACTTAACAAACACCAAAGTTATGGCATTTCCGATCAATCAGTTATATGAGAGCTTTAGGATATAGTCGACCGATCCTGGCCGTTCCGACTTATATACTGCGTGCAAAGGAAAGAAGGGTGTGTGCAAAGTTTCAACTCGATATCTTTAAAACTGAGAGACAAGTTTGCGTAGAAACAGACCGACGGGCAGACAGACGGACAGACGGACATGCTTATATCAACTCATTAGGAGACATCTCCGACCCTATAAAGTATATATATTCTTTATCAGGATCGCGTCCTGAGTTGATTTAAGCATGTCCGTCTGTCCGTCTGTCTGTTTTAAAGATATCGAATTGAAACTTTGCACACACCCTTCTTTCCTTTGCACGCAGTATATAAGTCGGAACGGCCGGGATCGGCCGACTATATCTTATAGCTGCCATATAACTGATTGATCGGAAATGCCATAACTTTGGTGTTTGTAAAGTTAGGAAGTTGGTATTTTTTATGAGTGTTAAGAATGCATCATATGAATAATTTTGGGCAATATAATTAACAGAATATTCTGCAAGGGTATTTCAACTTCGGCTCCGCTCGAAGTTAGCTTTCCTTTCTTGTTAAGAAAGTAACTGATAAACGTAGGAGTACCCCTATAAAAAGTTATAACGTTGCATTTAAGGAAGTTCAAATTAAAAAGGTTGTACTCACACCATCCAATAAAACAATCAATATCTGACTGTAAGTTAAATCCCGACGCTATATCATTATATGATAAACTTAACATCATCATCATACATTAGTACACAAGAATGTGATTTGATAGAGGGATAAGTGATTCGAAAGGCCTGAAATAATCATTGGCCTGTTGCTGAAGCAAATAAAACAAGGTTTCCCTGTAATTGCTAATTAACCTTAACAATTGGACCATTAGTCGTACCCAGCTTGTAAAACCCAGCCCGATCTTCTTGCCATACGGCACCTGAAGGAAAATACAAAATTAGTAGAAGGACGGTTTAAAACCAGTTTGCTGTGGTGATAGTGATCTACCCCAAAGCGTATTCACAGCCCTCAAGCACTTAAGCTGCCCTAATCAGAAGCTGTAGTGGCAACTGAATCTAGCCGATGACATGCGTCCACAACTGGATGAGTACGTGCGGAAAGTATATACAAGACCAATGACCTAGAAACAGTAAAGACACCGTGTTGGTACCTGCCAATATCCCCAGTGGTCAACGGCACAAGCCTGAAAGCTACGAATGGTTTAGAGTCTTACGCAGGATCCGGGGAAAAAGGGGTAGTAATTTGTGGAGACATTGTGGAAATTTTCCACCAGGTGATAATATGTGTCGATAACCAATATTATCCATAATTTATATTTATAGACCAAGTTCGGACTAACAATGCCATGCTCATTCCCAAGCTGTTGGTAGTTCGTAAAGCTCAACGCGAGAAAAAAGATCAGAGGACCGTAAAATGCAATTTGGAGAATCACTGCGTAGACATGTTGGACGGTGCTGACACAAAAGAATAAGCAATTTATCTGGCCAATACTCACTATAGTTACTTGCAAGCAAATACCAAATACCTAAAGCTCGCGAGCGGTCCTAAAGGTACTGAGAGAAGAAAAACCGTTGCTGGTAAAACTAGATAATGCTGAACAGGAGAATGGCTTCAAGGGAAGCGTCTTCTCGCTAAGCGAGAGTTTCTAAGCATTATGATGTCAATATACGACCCGCTGAAACGCATCTCGTTCTAAGTGATGTACCCTGTGGTCCTGATATACACTGCTGACTAATTGGCTGCAATACAAAGGTATTTAGCTGATGGAAGCTTCTCTTAGAGCCATATAGCTTACTCACAATGCAACTCAGCAAATGTGCATTTTTAACCGACTCGAGAATGTTGCTAAGCTGACTGTGCTCGGATCAGAGGAAGTATAAGCAGTTCGTGGCATTTCGATTAAGCGAAATTCTCGAGGTCACCAATATGGAGGACTGGCGATGGGTTACGACATTCCCAAATGTGGCTCGAAACTACTATGTGGACCCGAACGCCGAAGGCTGATCGATCAACAAGGCTTATGCTCAGTTAAAAGCAGAATTCATTGGATTATACGCTGGCAATTAAATCGTGGGTCGTATAGAGCTTTTCGAACCAACGCGTTTTTCCTCTTGAATCAGGCTGCTGCGGAGTATGGCGAAAATTATCTGGAGCCTGCGAAGCTGGAAAGCTAAGGTAATATACCAGACGGTAATATACCAGTTTAATAGATTTTAAGGCTGGAGTTTTCCAACGCACCAGTGTAAAAAATGTAACCCACAGATAATTTAAGTGTTAGCCATTAATTGCTCGCACTAATCAAGATTATTACAAACAATTATTACAATTCGGCCAAAAAATACCTATTTTCATGAATTTTTTTACGTGATACGGTTAATGTCAGATCAATTATTTTATTAGCATATCAAAGTACAACATTTAAACTATGTTTTCTCAAATTTTAATCGAAAACAAAAATAAATGAGCCATTCGCAGGGCGCCTCCAAGAAAAAAGATTTTGCGGTAAACAGCATAACTCGTTACTAGATCATCAGAAACAAGAAAGGAAAGGTAACTTCGGGCGGAGCCGAAGTATAAATACCCTTGCAGAATATTCTGTAAATTATATTCTCCAAAATTATTCAAATGATGCATTCTTAACACTCATAAAAAATCCCAACTTCCTAACTTTAAAAACACGAAAGTTATGGCATTTCCAATCGTTCAGTTAAGTGGCGGCTATAGGATATAGTCGGCCGATCCTTATGAAATTTGGTAGGTCAGATTGATTGGCCAAATATAAAACCCATACTTTGGGCAGCTTTACAAACCCCAAAGTTATGGCATTACCGATCAATCAGTTATATGGCAGCTATAGGATATAGTCAGCCGATCCTTATGTAATTTGGTAGGTCGGATTGACTGGCCAAATAAAATACTTTGGTGTTTGTAAAGTTAGAAAGTTGGGATTTTCTATGGGTTTTATATTTGGCCAACCGATCCGATTTTGGAGACTAAATTTACAGAATATTCTGCAAGGGTATATCAAATTCGGCTCCGCCCGAAGTTAGCTTTCCTTTCTTGTTTTTATTCAAGTTTTGGATTTTTGGTAACACTTTGAAGTCAAAAATGTGATTTTAGCCTAAAAATTTGATATATTAGTTATTAAAAATGAAAAAAAACACTCGACGTCAGTACCTGCGGAGTTAGGTACAGAAATAATGTGCAAAATTTCAAAACGATTCGTCCAGTAGATTTTGCTGGATCGTGTTCACCGACTTTGAAATGGCAACTTTTCAGGATACCGTTTTAAAGTTTTGGATATCCAAAAACCGAATACAAAACGAGCTAACTTACCTACTTTTTACTGCCCATAACTTTGAATATTTTCTCGGGTCAATCTAAGATTGTAACGTAATATTCTTCAAATGAGGTGCATTCAGAAAAAAAAAATAAAAAATCCAACAAAATTTTAATACCATATATATACTTTTTGGGGTCGGAGATGTCTCCTTCATTGCGTTCCACACTTTTGACCAAAATTATAATACGCTCTGCAAGGGTATAAAAACGTGGTGCTTATATTTAAGAGAGCGGAAGAGAGCGAGATAACTGGTAGCGGTGGCGTTGTGCTGCTCCCTCTAGTGTTGTGTTAGCTTGTGTTGCAACTTTCCCAATAGTTGCCTTTTTATTGCAGATAGTATATAATTAAAAACTATGGAATTACGCTTTTATTTCATTTATAATCGGACTACTATATCATATAGCTCCCAAATAAATCAATAAATAAAAAAAAAAAATGTTTTAATTTATTTTGCTGTTTTTCTATTTATCAAAATATTCCTTTGAGATGTAGTAATTATTTACTATTCCAGAATTACGCTTTTAGTTTTATCAAAATCGAACCACAATATCATATAGCAGCCATAGAAACGATGGCAAAATGCAGCTAAAAATCGACATAGCTTCATTGTTTCTAGTAATATAGGCTTAGAAATCGCAATGTAGTTTTGTAATAACTGCAAGGGTATATTAACTTCGGATTCCTTTTCTTCCTTTCTTGTTATTATTTTCCTGAAATTTTTTTTTTCTTTTTTGGTTGCTTATTTTATTGTTTTTTAATTTAAAGCCATTGCAAGCTTTTACAAAATGAAACTAAAATAATTGAATAATAAATAAATTCCCTTTGTGTGTAATAGTGAAACATGATAAGATTGTCTCCATTTGTCAAAATTAAATTATTTAATTTACACCAATTATTCTACACTATAGATTGGATTTAATGGGCGGAACTATATAATTTATACATATGCATTTTTCTACAACCTCTATATTTTGTAAGAGATATGTAAATTCGATTTATTACGACCTCTTTAGTAGAGGGCGTATTACAATTATGTTAATAGTCCGTTGTGCAGGGCATTTCTTACTGAACCACCTTATTTTGCCTAGACCCAAGGTGAGTAGAAGCATGAGGCGAAGAACTGTTGCTTTCCTGGAGCCACGTGCGCTGCGGAGCTGACGGCGGAAGAGGGAGTCACATTGTTGGCGGCCGTCGCGTAGTTGTAGCTCATGTGTGCATATGAAGGGACGGCTGACGAAGCCGGGTCAGTCGCAAACACAGAGCCGGGGCCAACTCCCAAGTGGTTCGAGTTGGAGCTGCAGGGCGAGGGGCACGGTTCCTGGGGCATGGTGTGGTGGGCAGCAACATTGGCGCTGGTGCTGGCGGCAGCTGGGAAGTTGAGTGCCGTTGCACTACTTGACGGCAATGGCGGTGGTGGCAGCGCGTAGGCCGAGAGCACTTCGTACCCGGATCCACTGCAGCTCGTTCCCAGGCTCGCCGATTGGGCATTACCCAGTCCTCCTCCCGCCGGGCTGCCCCCGTCACCCGCCACGAGGTGGTGGTGCGGGGGTGCGATTGGCGGCGGCCGTAGGTTCATGTGGCACGGGTACAGGGAGGGGGGCGTGAGATCGCCCTGTTGCGACATGGGAGATGGCGGGGCCAAAGAACCGACGGACGAGTGGTTGAAGCTCGGAATTGGAGTAACCGTTCTGAAAAATAAGCAGTGTGCCTTTAGATTGTAAGCTTTTTGAAAATAAACTAAGTATATTACATTTTCTGATTTGTACAAAAAAACAGAAACCGACCTACATTTGATTTCTCACATTGTTGCAGAATTTTTTTATGCGCGGTCTTTAAAAACCACCTTGCTTTTTAATTAGGTTAGTTAGATTCCGTTGATGAAACTCTTTGTTAAATGGTGATTTACTTTCCAGGCAATCAGGAACAAATATAGAATCGATTTTGAACTTAAACATTTTTCAGTTTTTACTATATAAGCTTTTTCCTTACACAGAAATTTTCTTTACTTGTAAATTTAAAAAGAAATCGTCAGTACTGAAATTAGTTACGGACAGGCTAGATCGACTCTCCTGGTGATGCTGATCAAGAATATATATACTTTATAGGGCCGGAAATGTCTCCTTCACTCCCTCAATCTTTTGACTGATATTTTAATTCCCTCTGCAAGGGTATAAAAACAGCTGGCCAACGAAGGCAGAAGTATATGGACTTAAACTATTTCATTGTCAAGCGGAATATCTTTATAAAATAATTTTTGGACTTATTTAAACCTTAGTAATAGTTGAAATATAATTAAATATCAAATCAGTAACTCCTAAAAATCACGAACTCTTTACGGCAGCACATAGCAAATTGTAAAATACAATACCCATAAGTCAACTTTAATTGCCTAGTTACACTTACGCGACGTTTTCTACCGTTATCTAATTATGCAATCACTGTTTATTCGCGCAGTATAAAAGTAATCTTACTAAAACCTTCCAAATGGTAATTTTTTATGTGAACACTGATCATATAACATATTTTATTCCATTTCGGAACCATCCTTTGAACTGACTATCCTTTAGATGACGTATATTTGTCATACTTGAGCAGTGCACGCTGTCAAAAATTGTATGTATGACTGCCAGACATTTAACAAGAAAGGAAAGCTAACTTCGGGCGAAGCCGAAGTTGAAATACCCTTGCAGAATATTCTGTATATTATATTTTCCAAAATTATTCAAATGAGGCATTCTTAAAACTCATAAATAATTCAAACTTCCTAACTTTAACAAGAGAGAACGCTATAGTCGGGTGCCCCGACTATCAGATACCCGTTACTCAGGTAAAGGGAGTGCGAGGGAGATGGAGATAGAAACTTTGATCACGCATAACTTTTTAACGAATGGTCCGATTTGAAAAATTTCTTCTACATTTCGATAGGTATTGATAAACACAATAAAACTGCATTTTTACTTTTCCGAAATATTTAAATTTTTAAAATCGTATACCAGCGATTGTGGGCGTTAAAGGGGGCGTGGCACCTTTTTGAAACAAACTTGCGCTGCGTAGGAACTCCTAGAATCTGCATGCAAAATGCCAATCTTGTAGCTTTTATAGTTTCCGAGATCTCAGCGTTCATACGGACGGACAGACAGACGGACAGACAGACGGACATGGCTAGATCGACTCGGCTAGTGATCCTGAACAAGAATATATATACTTTATAGGGTCGGAAACGCTTCCTTCTACCTGTTACATACTTTTGCACGAATACAATATACCCTTTTACTCTACGAGTAACGGGTATAAAAACACCAACGTTATGGCATTTTCGTTCGTTCAGTTATATGGCAGCTATAAGATATAGTCGGCTGATCCTTATGAAATTTGGTAGGTCGGATAGGTTAGCCAAATATAAAACCCATAAAAAATTCCAACTTCCTAATTTCACAAACACCAAACTTATGGCATTTCCGATCAATCAGTTATATGGCGGCAATAGGATATAGTCGGCCGATTCCGTCCGTTCCGACTTATATACTGCGTGCAAAGTAACGAAGGCTGTGTGCAAAGTTTCAATTCGATATCTTTAAAACTAAGAGACTAGTTCGCGTAGAAACAGACAGACGGACAGACGGACATGCTTATATCAACTCAGGACGCGATTCTGATCAAGAATAAATATACTTTATAGGGTCGAAGATGTCTCCTTCACTGCGTTGCACACTTTTGACCAAAATTATAATAGCCAAAACTTGCAGAGCCGGGATCGGCCGACTATATCCTATAGCTGCCATATAACTGAACGATTGGAACCCCATAACTTTGGTGTTTGTAAAGTTAGGAAGTTGGGATTTTTATACCCTTGCAGAGGGTATTATAATTTTGGTCAAAAGTGTGCAACGCAGTGAAGGAGACATCTCCGACCCTATAAAGTATATATATTCTTGATCAGGATCACCTCCTGAGTTGATATAAGCATGTCCGTCTGTCCGTCTGTCTGTTTCTACGCAAACTAGTCTCTCAGTTTTAAAGATATCGAGTTGAAACTTTGCACACACCCTTCTTTCCTTTGCACGCAGTATATAAGTCGGAACGGCCGGGATCGGCCGACTGTATCCTATAGCTGCCATATAACTGATTGGTCGAAAATGCCATAACTTTGGTGTTTGTAAAGTTAGGAAGTTGGGATTTTCTATGGGTTTTATATTTGGCCAATCAATCCGACCAATAAAATTTCATAAGGATCGGCGGACTATATCCTATAGCCGCCATATTACTGATTGATCGAAAATGCCATAACTTTGGTGTTTGTAAAGTTAGGAAGTTGGGATTTTTTATGAGTGTTAAGAATGCATCATATGAATAATTTTGGAGAATATAATTTACAGAATATTCTGCAAGGGTATTTCAACTTCGGCTCCGCCCGAAGTTAGCTTTCCTTTCTTGTCTTGGTTTTTATTTTTGGTCAATCAATCCGACCTACCAAATTTCATAAGGATCGGCCGACTATATCCTATAGCCGCCATATAACTGATTGATCGGAAATGCCATAACTTTGGTGTTTGTTGTTAGGAAGTTGGGATTTTTTATGGGTTTTATTTTTGGCCAATCAATCCGACCTACCAAATTTCATAAGGATCGGCCGACTATATCCTACAGCTGTCATATAGCTGAACGATTGGAAATTCCATAACTTTGGTGTTTTTAAAGTTAGGAAGTTGGAATTTTTATGAGTATTAAGAATGCATCATATGAATAGTTATGGAGAACATAATTTACAGAATATTCTGCAAGGGTATTTCAACTTCGGCTCCGCCCGAAGTAAGCTTTTCTTTCTTGTTTTCTTTTGTAATTGCTATATCTACATATAATTTCAATTGTCCTTTAAAATATATACACATAATGCTTACCCATAGGTATCGCTCATCGATAAGGCCGTGTGGTGCATGTTCGAGTACATCGCACCGAAGCCACCACTATTGAAGTTAAGTCGTGGCGAAATAGCAGGAACAAGTGCATGTGCGTGGGCATGGGTATGTCCATTGCTCTGGTGGTGATGCGTGCTTTGGTGACCGGCAATCCCCAGTGGACAAGGTGAACAGGCTCTTCTGCAGTCCTCACTGTGCCGTCCAGCGGCTATGTCAGAGACGCACCCGGATCGAACATGCAGGGCTGGCGTTGGGCTGCCGGTGCTCTCAATTCCAGCACCAACCGTAGGAGCACTAGCACTAGTGGACAATGTGTTAGGCGAGGATAAGCCATTAATGGGATCTAAAAAGGTAACAATCATTGAAATGGGTTTTTTTATTTAATTATAATTAAAAATTTTGCTAATTTAAAATATACTTAGCTATAAAGTGGAAACCAATAAAAAAATAATTTTTCCAAATCCAGCCCTAACTTTACATAAGTTTAAGAGAAGTCGGCCAGGCAGAGAGACGGACTGCGTGATCTTAATGCCATAGTTTAAAACTTTTTTTAAAGTTCTGGTTTGCTTTAATGTTAAGTTGCAGTTGGTGGTCGATCACGTTTTAAAACCATTTAGTTGGTTGCTATATATATATTCTCTGGAAAAAATCATTGCACAATCTCATTTGCAACCTATCACTATGTTCGGACGTCCACGTAGTGACGAAGAGTACTTAGAGTGTGACGAAGGCGTCTATTAAATATACACGCAGACAAGAAAATCTTTGCTGTGATCGTCCCATTGCAAAGAATGACGCTTTTTTATATATTTTCGTGTTACCAATAGCGTTTTAAAAAATTTCGTGACTTTCAGACTCTTTTGATGCCCACCCACCCCAAGTTTGTTTAAAAGTTTATTCGCATTATAAGGTTTGGATAACATTACACCAGTGTGCTGACAACATTTTTGTTTGGGAGACATTAAGGGGCGAGAATCTCTTACTCGAAGAACTTTAAAGTTGCTTACATTTTTGTTGTGATTTATTTATCTTTTTAATGGTTCTTTTGTTTCTTGTTAAATTGCCTGCAGTAGGGTCCTTTTCCGAAATTGTACGCAAATAAGTTTGTACTTACTGACAGAGGGACCGGCAGTCGATCCGGACAGCAAAGAGGAACAAGCACTCAGGCTGTTGGGACTATCTGTCAAGGAAGCAGTTGCTGACGTTGAGGACGAGGTTCCACTAGCTCCAGTGGAATTCGGTGTTCTTCGCTGGTTTCGAAGTTTTTCCTCACGGCGCCATTTTGCCCGCCGGTTCGAGAACCAAACCTGGATCCTAGCCTCCGGTAAACCAATCTTTCCAGCCAAGCGTTCGCGCGCAAAAACATCTGGATAGTGAGTTCGTTCAAACTCTATAAAAAAATATTTTAAGAGTTGAAGTAAATAATAATAAATTTAATAAAAAGGCAGCTATCTTTAAAAATCCGACTTTTACTTGCCCTTGCAGTTATAGGAAAAATGAACTAGTTAATATACTTATTTCTTTTTATAAAACTGTAGAGATATAAGTTTGTGTAGTAACGGGCAGATGGTTATGGCTAGATCGACTTGAATGATTCTTCTGATACAATTTATATGGTCGGAAATGTATTATTCTTCTTTAAAACTTCTGACTAAAATTATCGTACCCTCTGCAATACAATACTGTAATACAATTTCTCTTTTTTTTTTATATAGCCCATATTTAAATCTGATACTGCATAGAAAAAAGATGATTCCTGTAAAAATCACTTCTGCCAAAACACGCCGAAATTTCTCGTTTATGATTGATTAGTAACAGTGGGATAACAAAAAATGTATATGGTTTTGGAATGATTTGCTTCATTTAGTAATAGTATTTATAAGCTTTTTTGTATTTATTTTTTTGACTTGTTTGTAATTTTTGTGGAAGCTTTTTAAAATAAATGTTCTTACCTTTTTCTAAGCTGTCTATCTGATCGTTTGTAAAAGATGTTCGATTGCGCTGCAGCTTTCTTTTAAGTATTAGCCGAGCTTGATCATCCTCATTGTTACCCAAATTGGAAGCGCCACCATTGGAATTTTCACCTTCACCGGAGCCCGTTTCATCGGACTGATGGCCATCGAGTTCTGCCGAAGAGAATAGCAAAAACAGTTTAAAACAAGAAAGGAAAGCTAACTTCGGGCGGAGCCGAAGTTGAAATACCCTTGCAGAATATTCCGAATTATATTCTCCAAAATTATTCATATGATGCATTCTTAACACTCATAAAAAATCCCAACTTCCTAACTTTAAAAACTCCAAAGTTATGGCATTTCCAATCGTTCAGTTAAATGGCGGCTATAGGATATAGTCGGCCGATCCCTATGGTAGGTCAGATTGATTGGCCAAATATAAAACCCATAGAAAATCCCAACTTCCTAACTTTACAAATCCCACAGTTATGGCATTACCGATCAATCAGTTATATAGCAGCTATAGGATATAGTCAGCCGATCCTTATGAAATTTGGTAGGTCAGATTGATTGGCCAAATATAAAAGCCATAGAAAATCCCAACTTCCTAACTTTACAAATCCCAAAGTTATGGCATTACCGATCAACCAGTTATATAGCAGCTATAGGATATAGTCGGCCGATCCTTATGAAATTTGGTAGGTCGGATTGACTGGTCAAATAAAATACCCATAGGAAATCCCAACTTCCTAACTTAACAAACACTAAAGTTATGGCATTTCCGATCAATCAGTTATATGGCAGCTATAGGATATAGTCGGCCGATCCTTATGAAATTTGGTTGGCCGGATTGATTGGCCAAATATAAAACCCACAGAAAATCCCAACTTCCTAACTTTACAAACACCAAAGTTATGGCATTTCCGATCAATCAGTTATATGGCAGCTATAAGATATAGTCGGCCGATCCTTATGAAACTTGGTAGGTCGGATTGATTGGCCAAATATAAAATCCATAGGAAATCCCAACTTCTTAACTTAACAAACACCAAAGTTATGGCATTTCCGATCAATCAGTTATATGGCAGCTATAGGATATAGTTGTCCGATCCCGGCCGTTCCGACTTATATACTGCGTGCAAAGGAAAGAAGGGTGTGTGCAAAGTTTTAACTCGATATCTTTAAAAATGAGAGACTAGTTTGCGTAGAAACAGACAGACGGACAGACGGACATGCTTATATCAACTCAGGTGGTGATCCTGATCAAGAATATATATACTTTATAGGGTCGGAGATATCTCCTTCACTGCGTTGCACACTTTTACCCAAAATTATAATACCCTCTGCAAGGGTATAAAAACAATGAACCCATATCGATTTTGCGCTGCAGTTTGCCATCATTTAATCTAATTTAACGAAAACCGCGATTCCATAATATTTAAATATTACCAAATCCCACAGAATAAAAAAAATTAAAAACAAGAAAGGAAAGCTAACTTCGGGCGGAGCCGAAGTTGAAATACCCTTGCAGAATATTCTGTAAATTATATTCTCCAAAATTATTCATATGATGCATTCTTAACACTCATAAAAAATCCCAACTTCCTAACTTTACGAACACCAAAGTTATGGCATTTCCGATCAATCAGTAATATGGCGGCTATAGGATATAGTCCGCCGATCCTTATGAAATTTTATTGGTCGGATTGATTGGCCAAATATAAAACCCATAGAAAATCCCAACTTCCTAACTTTACAAACACCAAAGTTATGGCATTTTCGACCAATCAGTTATATGGCAGCTATAGGATATAGTCGGCCGATCCTTATGAAATTTGGTAGGTCGGATTGATTGGCCTAATATAGAACCCATAGGAAATCCCAACTTCCCACCTTAACAAACACCAAAGTTATGGCATTTCCGATCAATCAGTTATATGGCAGCTATAGGATACAGTCGGCCGATGCTTATGAATTTTGGTAGGTCGGATTGATTGGTCAAATATAAAGCCCATAGAAAATCCCAACTTCCTAACTTTACAAACACCAAAGTTATGGCATTTCCGATCAATCAGTTATATGACAGCTATAGGATATAGTCGGACGATCCCGGCCGTTCCGACTTATATACTGCGTGCAAAGGAAAGAAGGGTGTGTGCAAAGTTTCAACTCGATATCTTTAAAACTGAGAGACTAGTTTGCGTAGAAACAGACAGACGGACAGACGGACAGACAGACGGACAGACGGACAGACGGACATGCTTATATCAACTCAGGAGGTGATCCTGATCAAGAATATATATACTTTATAGGGTCGGAGATGTCTCCTTCACTGCGTTGCACACTTTTGACCAAAATTATAATACCCTCTGCAAGGGTATAACAAGAAAGGAAAGCTAACTTCGGGCGGAGCCGAAATTGATATACCCTTGCAGAATACTCTGTAAATTATATTCTCCAAAATTATTCATGTGATGCATTCTTAATACTCATAAAAAATCCCAACTTCCTAACTTTAACAAGAAAGAACGCTATAGTCGGGTGCCCCGACTATCAGATACCCGTTACTCAGGTAAAGGGAGTGCGAGGGAGATGGTGATAGAAACTTTGATCACGCATAACTTTTTAACGAATGGTCCGATTTGAAAAATTTCTTCTACATTTCGATAGGTATTGATAAACACAATAAAACTGCATTTTTACTTTTTCGAAATATTTAAATTTTTAAAATCGTATATTAGCGATTGTGGGCGTTAAAGGGGGCGTGGCACCTTTTTGAAACAAACTTGCGCTGCGTAGGAACTCCTAGAATCTGCATGCAAAATACCAATCTTCTAGCTTTTATAGTTTCCGAGATCTCAGCGTTCATACGGACAGACAGACAGACGGACAGACGGACATGGCTAGATCGACTCGGCTAGTGATCCTGAACAAGAATATATATACTTTATGGGGTCGGAAACGCTTCCTTCTACCTGTTACATACTTTTGCACGAATACAATATACCCTTTTACTCTACGAGTAACGGGTATAAAAACACCAAAGTTATGGCATTTCCAATCGTTCAGTTATATGGCAGCTATAGGATATAGTCGGCTGAAATTTGGTAGGTCGGATTGATTGGCCAAAAATAAAACCCATAGAAAGTCCCAACTTCCTTACTAAACAAACACCAAAGTTATGGCATTTCCGATTAATCAGTTCTATGGCGGCTATAGGATATAGTCGTCCGATCCTTATAAAATTTGGTAGGTCGGATTGATTGGCCAAATTTAAAACCCATAGAAAATCCCAACTTCCTAACTTTACAAACACCAACGTTATGGCATTTCCGATCAATCAGTTACATGGCAGCTATAGGATATAGTCGTCCGATCCCGGCCGTTCCGACTTATATACTGCGTGCAAAGGAAAGAAGGGTGTGTGCAAAGTTTCAATTCGATAGCTTTAAAACTGAGAGACTAGTTTGCGTAGAAACAGACAGACGGACAGACAGACGGACAGACAGACGGACAGACGGACAGACGGACATGGCTATATCAACTCAGGAGGTGATCCTGATCAAGAATATATATACTTTATAGGGTCGGAGATGTCTCCTTCACTGCGTTGCACACTTTTGACCAAAATTATAATACCCTCTGCAAGGGTATAACAAAGTTATAATTTGTTTGAATTTTTTTTTCCGGTTGTTCCTATGGGAGCTATATGATATAGTCGGCCGATCCGGCTCGTTCCGACTTATATACTACCTGTAATAGAAAGACAACCGTCTGCAGAGGGTATTATAATTTTGGTTAAAAGTGTGCAACGCAGTGAAGGAGGCATCTCCGACCCTATAAAGTATATATATTCTTAATCAGGATCGCCTCCGGTGTTGATAGAAGCATGTCCGTCTGTCCGTTGGTCAGTTTCTACGCGAACTAGTCTCTCAGTTTTAAAGATATCGAATTGAAACTTTGCACACACCCTTCTTTCCTTTGCACGCAGTATATAAGTCGGAACGGCCGGGATCGGCCGACTATATCCTATAGCCGCCATATAACTGAACGATCGGAAATGCCATAACTTTGGTGTTTTTAAAGTTAGGAAGTTGGGATTTTCTATTATTATACCCTTGCAGAGGGTATTATAATTTTGGTCAAAAGTGTGCAACGCAGTGAAGGAGATATCTCCGACCCTATAAAGTATATATATTCTTGATCAGGATCACCTCCTGAGTTGATATAAGCATGTCCGTCTGTCCGTCTGTCTGTCCGTCTGTCTGTCCGTCTGTCTGTTTCTACGCGAACTTGTCTCTCAGTTTTAAAGATATCGAATTGAAACTTTGCACACACCCTTCTTTCCTTTGCACTCAGTATATAAGTCGGAACGGCCGGGATCGGCCGACTATATCCTATAGCCGCCATATAACTGAACGATCGGAAATGCCATAACTTTGGTGTTTTTAAAGTTAGGAAGTTGGGATTTTCTATTATTATACCCTTGCAGAGGGTATTATAATTTTGGTCAAAAGTGTGCAACGCAGTGAAGGAGATATCTCCGACCCTATAAAGTATATATATTCTTGATCAGGATCACCTCCTGAGTTGATATAAGCATGTCCGTCTGTCCGTCTGTCCGTCTGTCCGTCTGTCTGTCCGTCTGTCTGTCCGTCTGTCTGTTTCTACGCGAACTTGTCTCTCAGTTTTAAAGATATCGAATTGAAACTTTGCACACACCCTTCTTTCCTTTGCACGCAGTATATAAGTCGGAACGGCCGGGATCGGCCCACTATATCCTATAGCTGCCATAGAACTGATTGATCGGAAATGCCATAACTTTGGTGTTTGTAAAGTTAGAAAGTTGGGATTTCCTAAGGGTTTTATATTTGCCCAATCAATCCGACCTACCAAATTTCATAAGGATCGGCGGACTATATCCTATAGTCCTCATATAACTGATTGATCGGAAATGCCATAACTTTGGTGTTTGTAAAGTTAGGAAGTTGGGATTTTATATGGGTTTTATATTTGGCCAATCAATCTGACCTACCAAATTTCATAAGGATCGACCGACTATATCCTATAGCTGCCATATAACTGAACGATTGGAAATGCCATTACTTTGGTGTTTTTAAAGTTAGGAAGTTGGGATTTTTTATGAGTATTAAGAATACATTATATGAATAATTTTGGAGAATATAATTTACAGACTATTCTGCAAGGGTATATCAACTTCGGCTCCGCCCGAATTTAGCTTTCCTTTCTTGTTTTTATTTTTAGTCAATCAATCTGACCTACCAAATTTCATAAGGATCCGCCGACTATATCTTATAATACCCTTTGCAAATATTATACCTTTGGTGCTTTTAAATATTTTTTGTTCTTTGGGATTTGGTTTTATTTAAATGTTACTGAATTACGGTTCTAATTAATTAAAATCGGACAACAATATCATATAGCTGCCATAGAAACAATGGCAAAATGCAGCGCAAAATCGACATAGCTTCATTGTTATACCCTTGCAGAGGGTTTTATAATTTTGGTCAAAAGTGTGCAACGCAGTGAAGGAGACATCTCCGACCTTATTAAGTATATACATATATTCTTGATCAGAATCACCTCCTGAGTTGATATAAGCATGTCCGTCTGTCCCTCTGTCTGTTTCTACGCAAACTAGTCTCTCAGTTTTAAAGATATCGAATTGAAACTTTGCACACACCCTTCTTTCCTTTGCCAAATTTCATAAGGATCGGCCGACTATATCCTATAGCTGCTATATAACTGAACGATTGGAAATGCCATAGCTTTGGAGTTTTTAAAGTTAGGAAGTTGGGATTTTTTATGTGTGTTAAGAATGCATCATATGATTAATTTTGGAGAATATAACTTACAGAATATTCTGCAAGGGTATTTCAACTTCGGCTCCGCCCGAAGTTAGCTTTCCTTTCTTGTTTTTAGTAATATAGGCATAGAAATCGAAATGTAGTCGTTTTGTAATAACTGCAAGGGTACAAAAACTCCGGCTTTGCGAAGTTTGCTTCCTTTCTAGTTTCTTTTAACTCCAAGCCATATAAAGTTAGGCTTGCCGGAACTAGCTTCCCTTCATGTTATATATGTTTTTGGTTTTTTACAGGACCTTAAACTATAAGTCCGATGAAAATGCGAGATTGATTTGTATTGTTTAGGAATTGATTTTCGTAGGTAGCTTTTTGGGTTAGCTTGCAGCTGTTAGATCCGCACTAGCGGCCACATCAAAGGAGAACGCTAATCATTTATGTGACAGCCACGGTCAGCTCTGGCTAAGGTGTGTTCTAGTACACATAGGCTGTACGACGACGTGTGTAATTGACGTTGAATGTTAGTGAATGTGACGAGGCACATAGACGCTGATAGCCCAGAGACAAGCCGCG
Organism: Drosophila kurseongensis; assembly: GCA_018153305.1. Taxonomy (NCBI): domain Eukaryota; kingdom Metazoa; phylum Arthropoda; class Insecta; order Diptera; family Drosophilidae; genus Drosophila; species Drosophila kurseongensis. The sequence goes on from JAECXX010000034.1 coordinate 2,456,882, forward strand.
GGATAGACCCTGTCCTGCGTCTCCTCAAAGCACATGTCACTGGCTGGTGAGCTGCATGTTCTGACAGCGGCAACAGCGTTACAGTGACAGACGGCGTCAGATGCCAGGCAACAAAAACGAAAAGACATGAGCTGCTAGCCAGCAGATCTGCGACGGTGTCTGGAAACTGGGAATGGGTGAGTTGGGAGGATGAGTTCTAGTTCGAGGCTGTGTTTAAGGACGGTGGTGCGACACTTTTGCATTCAAGTGCGTTGAGTACACATTTTGATAAGGCCACATCTCCAAAAGGAGGATTTGAAACACAATTTTATAAATATGTATTTTGTAATCTATTTATGCACCCCCATCTTTGCCATCGCATCGCATCCAATCCAACCCCAACCCTACGCATCCAAATCCTGACCATGAACCCATCTCTAACCACAGCCACCCTCACGGTTTGTCGTTTAATGAAGTGTCATCGCCTGTAAAATGAGTACGTAAATCGCATTAAAGCAAACTACACGGTTAAGGGTAAACCTGTCAACCACGGCAGTGGTAACGGCAGTGGTTGCCCCACAGCTATACTTGCTTAGAAAGGGGAATATTGGGTGGAGGTGGAGGCGGAGTCGCAATAGCACTGACAGTTCTGACACACATGTTCTTGGTTAAGCTGGAGTCGAGAGATTGTACTGGTATAGAAAGTCCGCCTGATTTATTCAGCCAAATAAATCCCGCAGCGACGATACTCATGGAACCTCCATTTTGTGAGCCATTATTGGCAGAATAATTGAAAGTAAACAGAAGTAATATCATAAGTGCCACTGATCCAAAGCAAAATATTTGAAGCCAATTATTTTATAAATAAAAGATTCAAAAAGCAAGATTTAATTAGGTTAAGGTCGGTGAACTCGCCTGGGGCTTCTTTCAAAGGAAAGGAAAGCTAACTTCGGGCGGGGCCGAAGTTGATATACCCTTGCAGAATATACTGTAAATTATATTGGTTGGCCAAAAATAAAACCAATAAAAAATCCCAACTTCCTAACTTTAAAAACACCAAAGTTATGACACTTCCAATCGTTCAGTTATATGGCAGCTATAGGATATCGTTGGCCGATCCTTATGAAATTTGGTAGGTCGGATTGATTGGCCAAAAATGAGACACATAGAAAATCCCAACTTTCTAACACCAAAGTTATGGCATTTCTGATCGTTCTGTTATATGGCATCTATATGATATAGACGCCCGATCCAGCTCTTTCCGACTTATATACTACCTGCAACAGAAAGACAACTTTTGGAAAAGTTTCAAGCAGATAGCTTTAAAACTGAGGGACTAGTTTGCTTACAAACGGACGGACGGAACGACGGACGGACAGACGGACGGACAGACGGGCAGACGGACATGGCTAGTTCGACTCTCCCGGTGATGCTGATAAAGAATATATATACAAAAAGTCCAAAAGGGTCTTTGAAGGAGACATCTCCGACCCCATAAAGTATATATATTCTTGATCAGGATCGCGTCCTCAGTTGATATAAGGATGCCCGTCTGTCCGTCTGTCTGTTTCTTCGCGAACTAGTCTCTCAGTTTTAAAGATATCGAATTGAATCTTTGCACACACCATTCGTTCCTTTGGACGCAGTATATAAGTCGGAACGGCCGGGATCGGCCGACTATATCCTATAGATGCCACATAACTGAACGATTGGAAATGCCACAACTTTGGTGTTTTTGAAGTTAGGAAGTTGGGATTTTTTATGAGTATTAAGAATGCATCATATGAATAATTTTGGAGAATATAACTTACAGAATATTCTGCAAGGCTATATCAACTTCGGGTCCGCCCGAAGTTAGCTTTCCTTACTTGTTTTTTAATTTTTTGATTTTCCAAGGGGAGCTTTATGATATAGATGTCCGAGTTTAACTTGATTAAAGCCGTAATTTATAGTATTTAAACATAACGAAATCCCAATACACAAAAAAAAATAAAAACAAAAAAGGTTATACTTTTTAAAATTGTTTTTTTCCGATTGTTCCTAAGAGAGCTATATGATATGCGGTCCGGCTCGTTCCGACTTATATACTACCTGCAATAGAAAGACAACTTTTGGGAAAGTTTTAAGCAGATAGCTTTAAAACTGAGGGAATGTTTTGCATAGAAACGGACGGACGGACCGACGGAGCGACGGACATGGCTAGATCTACTCTTCTGCTGATGTTGATGCTGCAGAATATACATATATATTTTATAGGGTCGGAAATGTCTGCTTCGCTGCGTTAGAAACTTTTGACTGAAATTATAATACCCTCTGCAAGGGTATACAAATTAATTTTCCTTAATTAAATATTACTTCAGTACCAAATCTGAGAGACTATAAAGGTAGTACAATTTTTAGAAAGTCAGAATTTAACAAAATTAATTAATTTTTCGAAGACACTAAAAACAATGTATATTATGGCGATATTTTAATATAATTTATTATAAGGTATATTTTTTAACTTTGTAAAAAGTCTTTATTCAGTTGTAGGTGGTACATAAGTCGGATCGGCCTACTATATCATACATATATAGGAGGAAAAGAAATAATATCATAACATGGTTATTTCTTAACCAGAATTTACTCTGAGATTCGAATTTTTGTTGATCAATTTCAGAAATACGGTTTTCGTTTCATAAAAATAGGTTGATATAGTATCATATAGCTGCCATTGAAACAATCGCGAAAAAGGGAAATAAAATGTTGTTACTTCGTTGTTTCTTAACATATACCAACATGCTCCGAGATTTAGTAATTTGTATACCCTTGCAGAGGGTATTATAATTTGATTTGCAACGCAGTGAATAATACATTCCGACCTATAAAGTGTATATATACTTGATCAGCATCACCAGGAGAGTCGACCTAGCCATGTCCGTCTATATTATATAGCTCCTATAAAAAAAAAAATAAATGTTTTTAAATAAAAATTAAAAAAAAATTATTTTGCTGTTTTACTATTTATCAAAATATTAATTAAATACTATATCAGAATTACGCTTTTAGTTCGACATAGCTTCATTGTTTTTATAATCTTCAGCTTGCCGAAGATTGCTTTCTTTCTTGTTACAGCTGCCATAGAAACGATCAAATAATTTATCGAAATATAGAAATAGTAAAACTGATATCCATATGAGGCTGACCAAAATAGCAATAAATACAATACAATTTATATTCAGAAACTCTTCTTAAGTGTATATAATCGAATCCGACACCTCAGCGCCAATAAGGTCTTGGAAATCTAAACCGCCAAATCATCATGCCAGGAACGAAGTGCAACTTCTGTCAAGAATGTAGATAGTAAAATATATAGCTTTTATGTATGTATCTGTCAGGGGGCGGTCAGCCCTCGCAGTTTATTCGCGCAGTGTAAGCGCGATTGGCTTAAGATTGGGTTTAGAAGAACTAATGATTGTCCGGGACAACCATCTTATTAAAGCTTTAATGTGGCACTGAGGCTGGAGAACGTTCACAATAAAAATAATTGTAAAAAATTCGAAAGACTTGGGATGTTTGAGACAATCAGAGCCAAGTGTATTACAAGTTGGTCACGTGCTTGCCGCATTTACGCACGACACGTCAACCTTCTGTTCGAGCTGTAGACTTTTATAACTGATAAATAAGAAAATAAAACGGCATATCAGCAAACGAAAATTTGCAAATGCCAAGTTCGCTCGTGCGTACATAGAGTAAAATAAAATGTGGTGGGCTGCGCTCGGATTGTACATTGTACATGCTCGCAGTCGGAGCTTAAGATGCTATGGCATTCAGATATTTGAAGGTTTGTCCATATTTATTTTACCTTTGCAGAGGGTAGTATAATTTTAGTCAAAAGCTTGCAACGCAGCGAAGGAGACTCTTCCGACCATATAAAGTATATATATTCTTGATCAGCATCACCAGGAGAGTCGATCTAGCCATGTCCAACTGTCCGTTCGTTTCTACGCAAACTAGTCCCTTAGTTATAAAGCTAACTGCTTGAAACTTTTCCAAAAGTTGTCTTTCTATTGCAGGTGTATATAAGTCGGAAGGAGACGGATCGGGCGACTATAGAAACAATCGGGAAAAAATTTTACAAATTATAACTTTTTATACCCTTGCAGAGGGTATTATAATTTTGGTCAAAAGTGTGCAACGCAGTGAAGGAGACATCACCGACCCTATAAAGTATATATATTCTTGATCAGGATCGCCTCCTGAGTTGATTTAAGCATGTCCGTCTGTCCGTCTGTTTGTCCGTCTGTCTGTTTCTACGCAAACTGGTCTCTCAGTTTTAAAGATATCGCATTCTGTTTAATTAAATTACAGACGTCAATAAAATCGATTTGCTTATCTGGTCTCTTCCATTTTTTGGGTAAATAGCTATCTATCTGGAACTTTGACAGGAACACAAGAAACCGGCCCCAAATCAACGAAAGGACTTTAAGGCTCTAAACACAAAATAAGGCGGAAGAGACACCCGCATTTTACACGTAAATGTTTTACTGCTCACTTATTAAGCACAAAAAAACGTTGCATCTTGATCTTCATTAACTGTGTGTGCAGAACCAAAAATGAATGGGTGTATTTTCTGCACGAAGATGCGTCGGTAGTATAGTTCGAATGTCAAGTCGGCAAAACTTACCCTTTTTTAAATGAATGTCCTCCGTGTTCCCGGGGCAGTTTCTCAGGTGGTTGCCACTGCCCAGGCCGGCGATGTCGTCCGGCGGACTTAAAGGCTGCGCGAGCGGAGGACCTGCGGCATACGCCACCGAGGCGATGCTGGAAGCCGACGAGATGGGCATTTCACTGCCACCCAGTGAGGTGGAGTACCAGGCTCCGGACGCGTAGTGGCGCGGCGGCCAGCTCTGCTGCTGTTGCTGGAGCACCTGCTGGTTGCCGTGCACCAGCTGGTTGAGTGGGTGGCCGGAGTGGGACCCAAAGTGGCTGGGTGCTTGGCCCAATAGCGGGGCTGCTGTGGCTGAGTCCATTGGTCCGGCGGCGTGCTGTGTGTTGAGGAGCCGGAGCCTCTCGTAGATCGACTCCTGCTCACTGCCCTCGCCGGAATTGCTCGCCCCGCCGCTTTCCGAGGAGTTCAGGGGCGTGGCAGTCTGCATAAGGTCGGTGGAGGAGCTCAGTACGTGGGCGGCTCTCGTTCCGTTGGAACCGCTGCTGATGTTGCCACTGCTGTTGCTCTTGGCGCTGGCCGGGTTGCCCGCGCCCGCAGCAGAGCTACTCGTTCCCGAGCTCTGCTGCTCCTTTTGGGCCGCCAGGTTTCGCAGCACTCGGTTTATGGATGACACCTAGAACGTAGGGTTGTATTTGGTCAGATCTTCTGTGCGAGTGATTCTTTGCTATGGTGGGCTATGTTGATTTTTGCAAGAAATCTCAGATCGGCACTTTGCGAAAAAGCTTGAACTCAAAAATCAGTAAAGTTAGCAATTTCAGGTTCCAGTCGCAAACATCGCACTTTTGTTTGCTTTGGATTGCAATTTATTCAGTTTCTTATTGTATTAATGCCGTGCCTGCGCTTGACAACGCTTTTCAAACAAATTCAAAGGAAAGAAAAATAAAAAGAAAAAGAAAAGGAAAAGGAAAAAGGAGCATAATCGGGCAAACATATAAATGAGCGAGCGAGAGAACGTAGAAAAACAACAGGGAAAAGTGCAGTTGAGTGGAAAAATTAGGCAGAATGTCCTTTACCAGGGGGTACGCGAGCAACGTTGAAACTGATTTTTTAAAATGAGCTCCGTCTTCTGCCTAACTAGCGCCTGCTGACGTGGTTCCCTTCATGGCAATACTTTCGCGTTTTTCGGGACAGCAAGTGCAGGTGCTAATCGAGCATTAAGTAGTTGTCACTTATCAACAGAATCATCTTAGTCAAGATCTATGAATTGTCGATGCACAAACAGTTCCCGCACCATACCTCGTCCCCATGTGGACCTGAGCCCGAAATGGTCGATTCCGATTCTCACCCTAATTCGAGAACGACCCGAATCCGATTCCAGATGTAAACGTGATTCAGCAGTTCCCCTTCGCACTGGCGCGTGAATTTCAACGCTTAACGGTTTGTGGTGGCGGCGGGCCGTATTTATTTAATATTGTATTTTTTCATACATTTTTCTAGCACTGATTTCCCTTTTAGTCGTTTAATGTGCATAAAAGATTTTCCCTTCCATCTGAACGAGCACATTTTCCACACAACTGTCAATGGGAAAAGGACAAGGCAAGCAAGGAGGACAACGACATCGGCCACGGAGGCGGCCATCGGCATGAGCATCGCTGTCACAATTCATTCGGCTTGCTTTTTTTGGCATACTTAATAAATAATATAAAAAAGTACGAAAGAAAATGTTAATGCTAGGGAAAAGAAAATGGCTGCGGCGAATTTTACAAACGAATCGTTTTGGTGCAGATTTGCGGAACATTTTTAGTCGGAAAAGTGAAGTTCTTTGGGCGATTGCATTGGATATTTTTTCGAGCCTCGAAAACATGAAAATAATCGCATGCATGCTTTAATAGAGTTTGAGTCACTTACACTGGGAATATTATCGTTGGTACAAACGTTCTCCTGAAGTAATCTGTCTCGGATTTCCCATGCAAATATGCTCGGGCACTCGCGCTTATATTGTGAAATTTTGCTAACCACTTCGGCTGTAGCCACACGTGGCTTGGATCCACCAATAGCACGAGGTCTTATACTTCCAGTTTCATAGTACCTAGAATAAAGTCATTGTTGTTATTAAACTACAAGTAATAGTTTTAAAGTAACATGGAACAGGACACGTTTGAAAACAAGAAAGGAAAGCTAACTTCGGGCGGAGCCGAAGTTGATATACCCTTGCAGAATAGTCTGTAAATTATATTCTCCAAAATTATTCATATGATGCATTCTTAATACTCATAAAAAATCCAAACTTCCTAACTTTAACAAGAGAGAACGCTATAGTCGGGTGCCCCGACTATCAGATACCCGTTACTCAGGTAAAGGGAGTGCGAGGGAGATGGAGATAGAAACTTTACCCTCTTTACAATATACCCTTTTACTCTACGAGTAACGGGTATAAAAACACCAAAGTTATGGCATTTCCAATCGTTCAGTTATATGGCAGCTATAGGATACAGTCGGCCGATCCTTATGAAATTAGGTCGGATTGATTGGTCAAATAGAAAATCCATAGAAAATCCCAACTTCCTAACTTTACAAACACCAAAGTTATGGCATTTCAAAACAATCAGTTATATGGCAGCTATAGGATATAGTCGGCCGATCCCGGCCGTTCCGACTTATATACTGCGTGCAAAGGATCGAAGGCTGTGTGCAAAGTTTCAATTCGATATCTTTAAAACTGAGAGACTAGTTCGCGTAGAAACAGACAGACGGACAGACAGACGGACATGGCTATATCAACTCAGGAGGTGATCCTGATCAAGAATATATATACTTTATAGGTCGGAGATGTCTCCTTCACTGCGTTGCACACTTTTGACTCTGCAAGGGTATAAAAAACAGATCAATAACTGAGCATTAAAAGTATAAATGCACCGATTAGAGTAAAGTAAACAATATTTATATTAATATAATAATCAAGTGTTTATTAAGTGTTGCCTGTTGCCCGGCAAGTTGATTGACTTATATATTTCGATCCTTTTATTCAGAAGTATGTATTCGTAACTTTTAGTAATATTTTGTGGGCCCTAAGTTTTAAAATTCAGCTTTTGATTCTTTTACTTAAATGTATCTTTAACAAGAAAGGAAAGCTAACTTCGGGCGGAGCCGAAGTTGAAATACCCTTGCAGAATATTCTGTAAATTATATTCTCCAAAATTATTCATTTGATGCATTCTTAACACTCATAAAAAATCCCAACTTCCTAACTTAACAAACACCAAAGTTATTGCATTTCCGATCAATCAGTAATATGGCGGCTATAGGATATAGTCGGCCGATCCTTATGAAATTTGGTAGGTCAGATTGATTGCCCAAATATAAAACCCATAGAAAATCCCAACTTCCTAACTTTACAACCACCAAAGTTATGGCATTTCCGATCAATCAGTTATATTGCAGCTATTGGATATATTCGGCCGATCCTTATGAAATTTAGTAGGTCGGATTGATTGGCCAAAAATAAAACCCATAGAAAATCCCAACTTCCTTACTTTAAAAACACCAAAGTTATGGCATTTCCGATCAATCAGTTATATGGCGGCTATAGGATATAGTCGTCCGATCCTTATGAAATTCGGTAGGTCGGATTAATTGGCCAAAAATAAAACTCATAGAAAATCCCAACTTCCTAACTTTAAAAACACCAACGTTATGGCTTTTCCGATCGTTCAGTTATATGGCAGCTATATGATATAGTCGCCCTATCCGGCTCGTTCCGACTTATATACTACCTGCAATAGAAAGACAACTTTTGGGAAAGTTTTAAGCAGATAGCTTTAAAACTGAGGGACTAGTTTGCGTAGAAATGGACGGACGGACGGACAGACGGACAGACGGACAGACGGACATGGCTAGATCGACTCTCCTGGTGATGCTGATCAAGAATATATATCCTTTATAGGGTCGGAAATGTCTCCTTCACTGCGTTGCAAACTTTTGACTGAAATTATAATACCCTCTGCAAGGGTATAAAAACTTTTAACAAAACTTAAAAGGCTTAATTTGTGAAAACGTATTTTCAAAACAAACAAAAGATTCTTCTCAGCAATTGGTAGAAACTAAATTTATTCAAGAATTTAGCGTGGGAAAACAGGAAAATAGTTTTTTGTTTTAACCCTATAAGGTTGTGACCAATATTTGACATTATTGGACAACACTTAAAAATATGGTCGCAGGTTTCGCTTAAATCAGCGCACTTAGGGCTGGCCGCAAAAGCCACATCCGTTTATCGTCCGGAGCTACAGCATTTTACAGCTATCTTGAAAATGAAAAATTAAGAACAATTAACTTAAACGCAAGGTATTAGGCTGGAAAAGGGTAACAAGTTAGGTCTGTTGTCAAAATTTAATTCTATAACTAGAAAAGGTGAAGCTTTACGTGGGCTTTCCTCGATAAAAGTTTTAAATTTCATCTTGCCTTGTGTTGTAGGTGTGTTCTCTAATATGCTAATTCAATAAGTAACTGCTTAATCCAAATAAATCAATACATATACTATATTAACCGGAATGGTTTGAACGCATTGAAAATAAATTCCGATACTATGCTTTAAACTCCGGCTTGCCGAAGTTTGCTTTCTTTCTAGTTAAATCTAAAGCTAAATATTAGTGTAGTAGCCGGACTATAAGTAGTGGATCCAGCTATCAACCATCAGAGCCTATTAGCCATCAAATGCAGCGGCAAGACAAAATTTATTTGCATATAAAAACCATATTATCGAATTGGACTGCTTATAACTTGTTGGACTTATTAAAGTATTTTCACAGATTTCCATTGTTTTAGCTTGGGCTTGAAAAGTCTTTAAAAGCAGAGCAAAATCAAAAGTTTTGAAATATGAATCAATATTTTAAGCGCCAAATATTTTATTTATATTTATATATACATATATATGTCTCAACTTGTTCCGATTTTGAGAGTTTTTATGCGTTAATGTGCTAGAAAATATGTGCTGGAATATCCAAAAAAAACAGATACTGCTGCAAGCTAACCTTGAGGTATATCGGTTTTGTATCGGCAAATGCCTTTTTTGGTGAGTTCAAAAATTAAAGGGGGATCCTACCTGCCGAGAATTTTGCTCACGCATCCATTGGATACTTGTAGAATCCGAGAAATATCACACGGTCGTGCTCCAGAATGGGCCAGTTCGACTATTTTCTGTCGTGTTGAATCTGGCAAGGGTCTCCCACCAACGAAAACGCCGCCCAACTGATTTACTCCACTGTGACCTGCAAAACACAATGAAGATATGTAATATATGTGTACTATTTCTAATTTAATAGTTCTCAGGGTCGATTTTTATTGCCACAACCTAATCGGGCTCGTCAATGCCCGACTGTAACTGCCCGCCGATGCGCACTCGGATGTACACTTCCATACATTCACATAAGAATAAGCTTGTGGCAATGAGGCGAATAATTCGGTTTGTCACGCTTTTAAAGACGTCAAAATAAATTCGTCGACCCAAAATTCGAGATGGAAATGTTGAGGGGGATAAAACCAATTTGATAACTTTTTCTGTGCCTTTAAGGCGGGACTTAGCATCTCAATTTGTATACGACGGCCAGATTGGTCCCTGTTTAGTCTGAACAACATAGTATTAATACACAAAACCATGCAACACTACAAAATACAGCTGTTTAATACATTTCAATACTTGAATAACACATTTTAAACTTAATTTGTTATTTGTTGGGACTTATTGTATAAACTTGCAATTTACAAATTACATTTTCTCAGATTATTACATTTTTAAAATCTCAGGGCTTATTAAGGGTTTTTTAAACAATATCTAACATAAAAAAGTGTATCGAATATTATTACACTATTTTTGCGTTTGCGATTTAAAATTAAAAAAAAACATTTTTAAGTGTATTTATCTGAAGTACGAAGGAGAGCGCAAAAGGAAAAAACCAAAAGGCTAAAAAAGGGCATACTTGGAGTTCAGGTCAAGCATAAGAATGGAAGGGTTTTATATAAATTTCCGAGTATTGGGACTTATTGAAATAAAATCCCAAAATCTGCGTATCAATTTACTGCTTTATTGGTAAAGAAATCATCGAAGCGGCAGCAATACCTAGATACATGCATATGAAAGTCAGCTTCTGACAAAGGGCTAATCCCAGTGACTTTTCTGTTTTCGGAATCGGATCGGAATGCTTCTGATGATAAATTTCCGAGCCGAGCTCGTTTTTGTTTTGATCTTCAATTAAATTGAGATGTCTCTTTAGAGCGCCTTGAGATTAATAAATTGAAGTTAAGCGCCACACTACATTTGTATACTCGATAACATGACTCAACAAAAAAGTCAAATGGAGTAACTTTTCCCTCGGAAGCGGCAACCTGTGTCCAGGTCTCTACAAAGTATTCAGATCCCGCAAGACGAAAGTATATTTTTATTGTAATACCAGTGCAGGGACTGCCAAATGGGATTGCTGGCCGAAAATTTGATTTGCCAATGTTACAGGGCACGGGCATACAATTTCCCAAAACATCTTGCTAGTGGGATTAATAATGTAATTGCAACACAAATCTGTCGGCAAGGAAAACAATGGCTTAGCAACAGGGTTCGGGTACTGAAGCTGGACCCTCTAGGGGACTAGTCCCTTCAGGGGCAGGACAGTCTTTCCCTTGTCTGCAAAAATGGACAGGACCGACGGGGTGGGTCGACAAGGACTGGGTACTGGATACTAGGTACTGGGTACAATGCTAGTCCCCTGCAGCCGCTAAAGAGGCTCATTTGGCATTTCAGAATGCATTGTGTGTATTTGTATTTACTCGACTTCGGCTTTCAGTGCCAATAATTGTTTTCATTTGTAACGACATGACACGAAACGGTCGTCGACAACGAACACACACTTCAAGATCATTAAAGGTGGAAAATTATTGTATTGATTCATGAGCACAACAATAAGCTGACCTAGCGGAGAGTACTTAACAGCTCGACGGGCTGGGGATGAGTTTGTGATTGAAAATGGAATTTGAGGGATGCCGATGCCTATAAGCTAGTCCGCAATTCGTAAAATATTGTTTGGCTCATCACCGTCTTGAAAGTCCATGCCGATCCCAATTGTCACCGATGATCAGCTCTTCCCATTGTGCTACTGTAATTGGCAGCATGTGCGCGATTTCGAGTCAGCCACTGAACAATGCCTTTTCCGATCGCATTGAGCTGTATTCTTTGGGTTTACCCGGACATTGAGCTGTTTTCACGCCAATACCGAGTTTAAATGGCACATATTTAGTTAAGGAAAACGGTTATGGCAATGGCTCTATTTTTTAAATTTCGCAGCAGATCTTTTGTGGGAGCATATCTGGTTCTGGCACGTCTAATCGTTTTCGATTGTGAAAATTTGATATTCAAGCCAATTTTGTTTCGCTTCATTAGCTCTTGTACAACTACGTTTCAGAGTGGCTAAAATCAGCAATTCACATTATCTCCTCAATAAAATATGAACCTATATATTCGAGTGTCTCAGTCTTTTTGGTTGCATGTTTACACATGCAGGAAAGATAAACGTTGTTTATCCTATCCAAAATGCTTATAAATGGAGATCTGACTAATTATACACGATAATAAAATCATTCATTATACATAAAATCAGCATCAGTCTGATGCGCCAAAGCTAAAAACACAGAAGCAACGCCAAAATAACATTTCAAATACATTTTCACAGCATATTTTCTTATATGTATCTCTCTGTTTCTATCCTTAAACATTAATAAGTAAGTCGACTTCAGGAATTATAAGAAATACCAAAACATTTTATTAAATGACTTTAAAGTAAAGCCAATCCTATTTAAAAATATGTAATGAGTAAAATCGCCAGAAAGTTAACGCTTGCAGTAATTGCTTCACAGTACATATAAATATATTGGGAAAACGTATTAAAATTTGATGTGATAGGGAGATCGTGGGGCTATCTAGACACGAGCGGATGTGGAAAGGGAATTGCTTGGCATTACTTATTAAAACGTACATTCATCATCGGTTAAATGGTAGTATGTCGTGGCAAAGTACGACGATGTCGAATGGGGCTGCGACGCCGTCCCGGTCTCCACGCCTTCCATTGTAGGGGAAGGCTTTCCGGTAATACCGCCTAGTCCGCTACCACCAGCGGTACTTAAACAGGGTAAATTTCTCATTGCAAGCACGTTGTCTATAAAAAAAGAGCAAAGCATAGAGGTAAAATTCGTATCAAGGAGTCACTGTGCTATGTTTTTCATGTTTGTATTTTGTTAGTTACATAGATCTATAAGTACCACAACAAAATAACGTTACTTGCCTCATAAGTATTAAACGTATATTTAAGAAAAGTCAATGAGTTTGATTTTCAAAAAATTATAATTCAATATAAATCGCAGAAGTATGTTATATCCTTAATGAGGCTATTATACAATCATAGCAAAATTAACCCTAAAATTTAACCCCAAATTTTAGAAATTCGCCATAAGACTTTATTTTTTCTAAATCCAAGAAAAGATTTCTATTTTCAAGGAATTTTTTTCTCAAAATCTTTTTCTTTTCTCTTGAATCAAGAAAGTTTTTCTCAAATTTAGAAATTGTCGCCTTTGGTGTTTGTTAAGTTAGGAAGTTGGGATTTTCTATGGGTTTTATATTTGGCCAATCAATCCGACCTACTAAATTTCATAAGAATCGGACGACTATATCCTATAGCCGCCATGTAACTGATTGATCGGAAATGCAATAACTTTGGTGTTTGTAAAGTTAGGAATTTGGGATTTTCGATGGGTTTTATATTTGGCCAATCAATCTGACCTACCAAATTTCATAAGGATCGGCCGACTATATCCCATAGCTGCCATATAACTGAACGATTGGAAATGCCATAACTTACAGAGTATTCTGCAAGGCTATATCAACTTCGGCTCCGCCCGAAGTTAGCTTTCCTTTCTTGTTTTTACTTGTGTTATAAGCACACATGAGAAGTAATGCTCAGAACGACTAAAGGTTTTACCCTTTATTGAAAAGTAATTAAAATATGTCTTTAAACTCACGCGCGGGAGACCTGGGTTCGAATCCCACCGACGGGCGAATAAAATTATAAGTTTTTTCGGATAAGATACTTATCGGAGTTTACTTGTAAGAACTGAAATAAAATCATACTTATACACAACAAATTCTTTCTCTCTCTTCCCAACAGAATTACAGTTGAAATCGATATTGGCAATTCATTAGTGCAATACTACTAATACAAACTTTGTGACTTTTCTGAATGAAAAACACAAACTTTGTGACTTTTCTGAATGAAAAGCGAAGTGCTTAAATCATATACATATGAATCCTGAATGAAAAATTACATCATGATGGAATGTAGGCACATTTTTTCTAATTTTTAGAAAAAATACCCTAAAATGTATGGTTGGATGCCCTACTCTTAAGAAATATTTTTCTATTTTTTAGAAAAGTTTTACTTGTTTTTAGGGCCCTTTGCCTTAGATTTTAGAAAGGAACGCCCTTCATTTTATAAAAATTTACCCTAAAATTTAAGGTGCGATGCCTTTGAAGACAAAAATAAGGCGAATTTCTTGTTTTTAGGGTAAATTTTGGTATGAGTGTAGCTTTACGCTTAAGGCACTTAAAAGTATATATGTTCTTTATCAGCATTTTAAAATACATATGTAAATCAACAGAACCACGTCCGTCTATCTCTTCGGCTCTCCAAACTTTGGACATCTAAGATTTAAAATTCTCTTCATGAAACTTTCAAAATAGGCATAGAATAGGCTTTGCTATTTAAATAGCTGCCAACCGGCAGCTAATAACGTATAGTTATGATAGTGTGTTTTTATACCCTTGCAGAAAGTATTATAATTCTGGTCAGAAGTTTGTAACGCAGTGAAGGAAACGTTTCCGACCCCATAAAGTATATATATTCTTGATCAGGATTAATAGGGGAGTCGATATAGCCATGTCCGTCTGTTTCAATACCGTTTGCGAGCTCAGTTTAAAAGCTAGCTCTCTAAAACTTTCACAGTTGTCCTTAAACACGTGATCACGCTGATCAAGTTTAACACTTTTGTTATTCTTCTCGTTACTTTTGCAATTTCGGCAAAAGCCTGCAAGGGTATTAAAACTTCGGCTTGCCGAACTTATTTTCCGTCCTTGTTTTTGTTATACCCTTGCAGAGGGTATTATAATTTTGGTCAAAAGTGTGCAACGCAGTGAAGGAGACATCTCCGACCCTATAAAGTATATATATTCTTGATCAGGATCACCTCCTGAGTTGATATAGCCATGTCCGTGTGTCCGTCTGTCTGTTTCTACGCGAACTAGTCTCTCCGTTTTACAGATATCGAATTGAAACTTTGCACACAGCCTTCGATCCTTTGCACGCAGTATATAAGTCGGAACGGCCAGGATCGGACAACTATATCCTATAGCTGCCATATAACTGATTGATCGGAAATGCCATAACTTTAGTGTTTGTTAAGTTAGGAAGTTGGGATTTCCTATGGGTATTTTATTTGGCCAGTTAATCCGACCTACCAAATTTCATAAGGATCGGCCGACTATATCCTATAGCTGCTATATAACTGATTGATCGGTAATGCCATAACTTTGGGATTTGTAAAGTTAGGAAGTTGGGATTTTCTATGCCTTTTATATTTGGCCAATCAATCTGACCTACCAAATTTCATAAGGATCGGCTGACTATATCCTATAGCTGCCATATAACTGATTGATCGGTAATGCCATAACTTTGGGATTTGTAAAGTTAGGAAGTTGGGATTTTCTATGGGTTTTATATTTGGCCAATCAATCTGACCTACCAAATTTCATAGGGATCGGCCGACTATATCCTATAGCCGCCACTTAACTGAACGATTGGAAATGCCATAACTTTGGTGTTTATACCCGTTACTCGTAGAGTAAAAGGGTATATTGTATTCGTGCAAAAGTATGTAACAGGTAGAAGGAAGCGTTTCCGACCCTATAAAGTATATATATTCTTGTTCAGGATCACTAGCCGAGTCGATCTAGCCATGTCCGTCTGTCCGTCTGTCCATCTGTCCATCTGTCCGTCTGTCTGTCCGTCTGTCTGTCCGTATGAACGCTGAGATCTCGGAAACTATAAAAGCTAGAAGATTGGCATTTTGCATGCAGATTCTAGGAGTTCCTACGCAGCGCAAGTTTGTTTCAAAAAGGTGCCACGCCCCCTTTAACGCCCACAATCGCTGGTATACGATTTTAAAAATTTAAATATTTCGGAAAAGTAAAAATGCAGTTTTATTGTGTTTATCAATACCTATCGAAATGTAGAAGAAATTTTTCAAATCGGACCATTCGTTAAAAAGTTATGCGTGATCAAAGTTTCTATCTCCATCTCCCTCGCACTCCCTTTACCTGAGTAACGGGTATCTGATAGTCGGGAATTTTGGAGAATATAATTCGGAATATTCTGCAAGGGTATTTCAACTTCGGCTCCGCCCGAAGTTAGCTTTCCTTTCTTGTTAAATTTTGTACTGTATTGGCGATTAAATTAACCACAAAATTGGTTACCAACTACATAATTTGCTAAATCTTTTCGTACATCCTTTTCACACTAGTTTGAAAACAAGCGCACCCACATCAAAACGCTTTGGAATGAGTTTAGTAATAATACTAAGAAGCATGTTAACTTTACTTTAACAGCGGTAAATTTACAAAAGTTTTTGATACAAATATTCGCCTATTGTAACCATTGTTAAAAAGTTGGTCTTTTTAACGATTTCAGCATTTTAACTTACTTTTTCTTACTTACTTTTCTTTTCTTCCCAGTTATCCTATTGCACATGAATATAGCATTTCTGGCCTTCCTACTTACATAAATATTATCTAAATAATAGGATTTTCGAGTCCCACAAAAAACGAAACAATTTTTTTATAATCCGAAAAAAAGGTTCCACTTAAATGGAAACAATGTTTCATTAGTAATCTTTACTTTTTGTTTGAATTATATTAATTAGAACAAGAAAGAAAAGCTAACTTCGGGCGGAGCCGAAGTTGATATACCCTTGCAGAATGTTCTGTTAATTATATTCTTCAAAACTATTCATATAATGTATTCTTAGTACTCATAAAAAATCCCAACTCCCTAACTTCAAAAACACCAAAGTTATGGCATTTCCAATCGTTCAGATATATGGCAGCTGTAGGATATAGTTGGCTGTTCCTTTTGAAATTTGGTAGGTCGGATTGATTGGCCAAAATTAAAAACCATAGAAGATCCCAACTTCCTAACTTTACAAACACCAAAGTTATGGCATTTCCGATCAATCAGTTGTATGGCAGCTATAGGATATAGTCGGCCGATCCTTATGAAATTTGGTAGGTCGGATTGATTGGCCAAATTTAAAACCCATAGAAGATCCCCTAACTTTACAAACACCAAAGTTATGGCATTTCCGATCAATCAGTTGTATGGCAGCTATAGGATATAGTCGACCGATCCCGGCAGTTCCGTCTTATATACTGCGTGCAAAGAAAAGAAGGGTGTGTGCAAAGTTTCAATTCGATATCTTTAAAACTGAGAGACTAGTTTGCGTAGAAACAGACAGACAGACAGACAGACGGACATGCTTATATCAACTCAGGAGGTGATCCTGATCAAGAATATATATACTTTATTGGGTCGGAGATGTCTCCTTCACTGCGTTGAACACTTTTGACCAAAATTAGAATACCCTCTGCAAGGGTATAAAAATAACTGTACAATGTGTCTGTGAATTAATATTAGGCAAGCAAACTGCAGTATATACACATAATTATTTGAAATCAACCAAATTTAGCTAATTTTACCCGATTATATATAAACTGATAGAAAGAACTGGATAAAACCTTAGGGCTAGTATGTGATATATATGGCAGTTATAGGATTTTATAAAACTCAAATTATTTTCCAGATCAAATTTGAACCGATCATTCCTATGACAGCTATGGGATTAAGATTTCCGATCTGCGAACCCATATAAAAGACAATCGCGAGATTCAAGGGACTAGATTAAAAACTAAGTTAGCAAGCAGACGGACACTTTGACTCCAATTATTATACCCGTATGTCAGTCCGTCCGTTTATGGGCTAAGTAATCCATCAGTTTTAAAGCTTTTGAAAGCTATGTATATGTATGTATAAGTCGGAGTGGCCTGATCGACCTACTATGTAAATCAAATAACTCCCAAAAAAACAATTGGGAAAAGGGGAAATAAATTATGACTTCGTTTTACCAATTTCAGAAATATGTCTTTAGTTTCAAATCAAATCACTATGTAATTTAGCTGCCATAGGAACGATCCTAAAATTTATAGGAAAATCAAGCCAGCTTTATTGCTTTTAAGCATCGAGTCCAAAATATAATAATTTTTAAAATATATCATTTTTGTACCTGCTCTCATTTGATTATTTATATCTTAAACTAATCTAAAAACAAAATGGTTTAATATCAAAAAATCTGAATAAACAAGAAAGGAAAGCTAACTTCGGGCGGAGCCGAAGTTGATATACCCTTGCAGAATACTCTGTAAATTATATTCTCCAAAATTATTCATATGATGCATTCTTAATACTCATAAAAAATCCCAACTTTCTAACTTTACAAACACCAAAGTTATGGCATTTCCGATCAAACAGTTATATGGCGGCTATAGGATATAGTCGTCCGATCCTTATGCAATTCGGTAGGTCAGATTAATTGGCCAAAAATAAAACTCATAGAAAATCCCAACTTCCTAACTTTAAAAACACCAACGTTATGGCTTTTCCGATCGTTCAGTTATATGGCAGCTATATGATAAGTCGCCCGACGGACGGACAGACGGACGGACAGACGGACATGGCTAGATCGACTCTCCTGGTGATGCTGATCAAGAATATATATACTTTATAGGGTCGGAAATGTCTCCTTCACTGCGTTGCAAACTTTTGACTGAAATTATAATACGCTCTGCAAGGGTATAAAAACGTAACGATTTCTAAAAACTAAATTTTGTGACCAAAAATGATTTTAAAAGAGGTTTTTGCTTGAGCTTCGGCAATTCGCTAACTCGCCGGCAATGGAAGGAGCTCCAACGATACACGCACAAGTAGCGACAGATGTTGTCCTACTTAAAACGACTTGCAGGTCTAATTTAGACCAATATGCACCTTGTAAGTTTGTGTGTTTTCACAGCGAAAGGTATTATCTTCTTATATATATTTAAAGGGATCCACAGATTGCGCGCTTACCCTTGTGAGCCATGTCCTCTAATGACGGTAGGCGCTCTATCAACGTTCCCGCCGACCAGGGGGGCACTACGGAGCCTATGGCCGTCGGAGTTGGTTGCAGCGTAAACATAGATGCGTATAGGAATCTGGAGCCGTCCCTAATGAACCGTCTTCCGCCGTTGCAACTGTGATCGACGATATCGATTTCAATTTCCAAATCGGTACAGTGCTAATCGCGATCGAATTTGGCTTTGTATGAACCAGCTTTATCCAGGAGATTTTGCAGCTCTCTGCCGAGTTCACGCTGCGCGAACCCTTGCCGGGTGGACCAAGCTTTAAATGTGAATATGTGCAGATGGTGACGGTGGAAGTCGCGTCCTGTGGTGATCAAAAATCTATTGTCGACGGCGCCATGGGGACTTCTGAGTCTCGATTGCAAGAACACAAATTAAATTGAGCAGGCGCTTTTGTTTAAGTTCACTTGTTCATTTTCGGACAACACTTTTGATTACACACATATAACAATCATATTTTTATCGCAATATGTAGCATTCCCGGTTGGGGCCGATAGCCAGTATCGAAAGCAATTTCAGTCGATATAGAATTTTCGCGGCACTGCCGGAATCGCTCGAACAATAATGCCTACACTTCCCGACACGGCGGCAAAACTGCATTTACCTTTGGAGCGCCAGTCGCAATAATAATGTCACGACCTGCCTGCCCGGATCCGTTCCAGAAACCAACTAGTCCGACCCTCGTGCAGGCCAGCTTGTTTCCCCCGGAGCACTAAGTTGTGATTGCAGCAAAGGAACCGCCTGTGATTGGTCAAAGCAAGAGTGGCAGGCGCACACTCCACCATTTGCCGCAGGGAAGCGCTGTGATTGGCCGACGGCCGATGGCCGCCGCACAGCAGTTGTCGCATTCGCACCCGTAGAGAGGAAAGAGCAGAGAGGATAAAGGAGAAAGCGCTTTGCGGCACGTAGTAATTTCACAGCTGCGTTTTAATACAACGAACATATCTTGGCGGAGGAATCTTTAAGTTAAAGACAGGCTCAACTGCAGGCGCTCTAGGAACACAAATAGGTGTGTTTTTACTCCAAACTGAAGTACAATAAGCCCGTGAAATTACTTTGGACTAAGCACAGACATTCAATACATATATCGCTCAACGTAGAGCTGAAGCGCCTTAAGATGTTTGTAAACGGTGGTATGCATGGTTGTCCAGCCGCCGCACCGTTTACATTCAGTTTAAGGCGCTTCAAGCCCCACACACCGCTTTCACTTATACACATGTTGCATTTAATTTTAATTCGAATTTTCCGAAAAAGGAATCAAGTCGCAAGGCAGGAACATTCGCCCAATAGAATTGTTTCATTCCGATACAATAAGCGCTTTACATTTCCGTTAACTACCCGCACGCTTCCGCTTCATCATCGAAAGCGTGCATACACAGACTCAAACAGGCAGTGGGAGTGGGCGTGGGCGTGTGCGTGGGTGTGGGCATTCGGTTGTTTAGTTGTCGACAAGCCTAAACACGGTCACACCCACCAGCTGGCCTCACATGTGGAGGCTGGCGCCCCGAAACGTTGGTCCTGCTTCCGCGCAGCACTGGCGTATCCGTTGCTACTTGCCCGAAAAGGACGGCAAGTGTACTGGCTGAGAGGTTGAAGTTTGCTTGTTTCAAAACGCTTAGATAAATATTTAAAAATAAGCGCACATAACTGCAGGGGATAAAGTCGATTTAAAATTCAAGAACAATATCCTGTCCAACATATCTATTTTCAATACAAATTTGCCTTATTTTCAGTTCACTAATACAATTTTTAGTTCGTTTATAAATAATCTCGATTTTATATTAATCTGTTTA
Organism: Drosophila kurseongensis; assembly: GCA_018153305.1. Classification (NCBI taxonomy): domain Eukaryota; kingdom Metazoa; phylum Arthropoda; class Insecta; order Diptera; family Drosophilidae; genus Drosophila; species Drosophila kurseongensis. Next base: position 2,477,619 of record JAECXX010000034.1, read on the forward strand.
TGCAAATGTGTAACCGTTTTTCGTAGAAAAAACCCGCGATAACCACCGAAGATGGTATCGACAATTTGGGTATTTTTGCGCAACAAAAACTAATTTGATATGATAACTGTTGAACGGAAATGCCAAGGCGACTTCCCAAGAATCGTAAGCAAGCCAAAAAATTCGTAGACAATTACAGTTCACTTTGGTTTGTTAAGCTTTTTTTTTAATAATACCAAAAATGGCTAAAAAGCGGAACGAATGGAAAATTATACTTCTTCGGCACAGTAAAGGAAAATCTTATGAGGAGGTAGGAAAAATAATTGAAATGGTTTAAATGAGCTTCGAGTTTGGAAAATGCCCTGAATTGAGACGTTTAAGGGCATTAAGTGACCGGGAACGCAGACAACTGATCCGCAAAGTGAAGCTGGACCCAAAAATAGGCGCCTCCAAGATCGACTCTAAGATGAAACAGGATAGGATAATAGTCTTCAGACTGTTAGAACGGCCCTGCACGAATGAAACTACCATTGCCATGTTGCTAAACGTAAGCCCTTGATCTCGGGCTATAGACCTTCTAACCAAGTCAAACAGCTTCTGGGATCAGGTAATATTTTCGGCTGAAAGTAAATTTAACATTTTTTGACCCGATGGTCGGCAAAACGTGTGGAGGAAGCCATACGCAGAATTCGAATAAAGAACGTGGCCCCTTTAGTTAGACACGAGGGGGAGTAGTTATTGTGTGGAAATGCATGTCATCTGCTGGGGTTGGAGATTTAGTGTTTAGTGGATAATTAGACAAAGTAGTTTACCTCAATATCTTACTATATCATATTTCTGGACTAGAAATAAAAGGTCAAATTATATGAAAATCGTAGCTATGGCACAAGTTTTTTGGTTTTGAATAAATACGCCAAGGTATAACTTTCTTCAAAATAATGAGATTTGAATTTAACCAAATCAACCAAGCCCAAACATATTATTTCTCACTATATGTATGTCACAGAGTTTTACGTTTTTACGTCTTTAAACCCAATTTTCCTTGTGGAACCAAACTGATATATGGTATTGTTGTTGATCAAGAATGTAGTCTGTAAGCTGGTATGGTCTTTAAATTGGAATAGTACATTTTTTTTTCTTTGCTACTCACACCCTAGATGTTTTCGACCAGCCAAACTGCTTCACAGAAAGCAGTGCCAATACGAAGCAGTTCGTCCACGCAGATCAGCACGGAAAGCTGTTCCTAGTAAAAGTATAACTGGAACGCTACTTGATCATATACATATGCACATATGTATAAACCAACGACCAAATTTCGCTCTGTGCATGCTGTTTTCTGGTCAATGGTCATGTTTTATTTGTAGAAAAAAAAATTTCAAATGGTCAGATTCTTAAATTTGCCTACGTAAAAATAAAGATTACTGGGCAGATTTTAAAATATCATTATAAGTTAAGATATTGGCAAAAGTTTAATAACGATTTTCAAGATTTTTTAATAAAGTCAAAGTCAGCAGCAATAGGTCATCTTATTTTGATCAAACTCAAGGGGCGTGCCCAAAAATAAAAGTGAAAAAAAGTCACGCTTGGTATTGCAAGAATATGAATACATACATACATATGTCTGATAAAATGAAAAACAATGGTTAGCGAGCGCTAGCCGAATAGAATATGTACATATGTTTATATGTATGTATGTAAATATTCTGTTCGATTTAAAATGGTAAATTTGCAGGAGAAATTAAGTTCTATTTACATTAGTAAAGTTTAAATGTTGTAAGCGTAGTTTGTAAGTTGCAGTATTACAACTAAAACGTTATCATTTTTATAATAACCGATTGCCAGATGGTTTTATTATATTTAAGATTTAATATGCACAGATTAGATCATATAATGCCTGAAGGTGGAGGAAGCAAATGTTTTTATTAGGCTACATGGTGGCACATGAAAGCGAATCCCCCGCAGGAAGCTGAAGCAGCCAGCAATCATCGTATTATCTTCGCACTGGTGCTGAAGTTGGGACGCAGCTCGAGCAATCGCCACGTGGCACGTGCCAACGACACGGCACATGCTCGTGCAGGGAAAAGTCTTTCCGCTGGGGCTTATACTGCTTTAGCTGCAAGCACAGACCGCCTACCATTGTCCAGACATATATTAATAAGAGTAGAAAGCATCCAAAAAGTGGGTTAGGATTTTGACTCCGATCCATTTCATTTTATTTGCAGTTACTAGCTTGCAACTATTTTAAGAAACAAAAGCCTTAACGGGGGTTTGGTGGGGAGATTGGGTACAGTTATTTCGCAACAAAATCGGTAATTGTGTACGAATTTTTATAGGCGATAATCCCATGTGATAATACAACACTTTAACAATATGTGTGAAAATTTGTATCCAAAAAAAGTGAGTGAGATGTACATACATACATAGGCAATCTCCCGCGGCACCTTGAAAAAAAGTGGCTTGCGGTCTACAGAGAAACTGGTAAAAGAATCATCTGAAATGAGAAAATCAAATTAAATTACTTTAAGGACAAATTTTCCCAAGTAACGCTGTCAAGTTTTTATTTAAAATTTTTTTTTTTTTATAATTTTCGCCAAAAATCCGAGTTAAAAATTCGACAGTTACCTAAAGAATTTAGTGAAAAAGAACTCTGCAAAATTTCAAAAGGATTCGTTCAATAGATTTTGCAGGATCGTGCACACCGACTTTGAAAATGGAAACTTTTCAGGAGAGCGTTTTAAAGTTTTGGACACCCAAAAATCGAATAGAAAAAGGCGCTAACTTACCTACCTAGTTTTACTCGGATCAATCTAAAATTTTAACACGATGTTCTTGAAATGTTGTGCATTCGGAAAATAAACATTTAAATACTATACTCCCTTAAGGTCACTTCCATGAAATGCGTAGTACAAATATTACCCAATTATCCGCATACGCGTATAATACGACATATTAGTTTAGAGGTTACTTTGCACATTGCACTATGGTTCAAAAGCCATTATTTATTGCACTAATTAAAAAAAAAGTAAGTTGGAGCATGAATTATTCTACAAATCGAATAAATATCTTTTTTACGTTGTAGCAGCTGTATGAAAAATCAAAGGACTAAATTTGTATAAAATTGAAAATATAATTTTTAAAATCTTAGAAACATCAGTTGTCAAAAGTATTTACACACGTTTTATTCTCGTTAAAATTATTTTAACAACAATTTTTACAACTTTAGTTTACCTGTTTTAAATCGAAATATTCATTTTACAAATAATCTACAACAAATATAATAATGCTTCTAATATTTAGTAACATCACCCTTGGCATCAATGACTGCCTGCAGCAAGGCTGGTATTGAGTTTATTAACTTTCGTGCAAATTCAAGAGACAATTATCAACAAATTTCGGTCTTTCATGAATGCTTTTTAACAGTTCGTTGTCGATTCACGAAAGCCCAAACAATGGCCTTAATGCCATGCACAGAAGTCTGTTCCAAGACCTTTAAAAACTTGGCATCCAAACTTTGTGACACGGAGCATTGTCATGTTGCAGGATCGAACTTTGGAATTGAAGTAAATCATTATCCGTCCATAAAACATTGTGCCAAAACTCTTGCTTGGTTCGCTGAGTAATATCAATTTCTTTTCGAACAACAAATGTGTTGATATTAATTTCGTTCAAACTTCGGCGCACTGTGCTATTGCTAACATTTGTCCAATTAGATTTTTTGATGCTCCTGCGACTTTAACATGACTAATAAAAGGATTTTCCATGATTGCTCCAATTATTCGTCTGCATTTCCTTTGGTTTAAGGCAGGCTTACGACCGGATTTTTGAAAATTTCATATATTTTATCCAGTATGAAAGTTGAAATTCCACATTTCAACTTGGAAAAAATTTCACAACGGATTTATAAAGACCTTTGATTTGACCATTTTATTTATAATGTTTTTGGCTAACTCCGCAGCTTGAGTCACGAACAGCTGTTCCTTGCTTTGATTTTGCTGAATAGTATAAAGAATTGTGGTTGTCAGTCAGCCAGCAAAATCGGCTGAAACACCGACTTCTCAAAATAAAGACGTACTGGTTTTGAGTACAGACATTGACTATAATGTGAGCAGTTTGAAGATATTTATTATTAATATATATAATATTTATTAAAAAATACCTACATTTTCAATACCTCAATTCTCAAGAATCTCCAAATGCGGGATTGCGTACTTGAATTCAATATAAATGTTCTCTCAAATTTAGAACTTAAAACTTAAGAGACTATAAAGTCCCGGTTTCAATTCTCAGCCGAGGCATGTGCTTTTTCCTAAACGGATTTCGTGAAGATGCAAAAATGCATATAAACAAAAGTTATTAGGAATTATTTATAGACTAAATAAATAAAATAAATTAAATAAGATTATAAGATCTATAATTTTGTGTACATATTAATTTAAAACAAGAGAGAACGCTATAGTCGGGTGTCCCGACTATCAGATACCCGTTACTCAGGTAAAGGGAGTGCGAGGGAGATGGAGATAGAAACTTTGATCACGCATAACTTTTTAACGAATGGTCCGATTTGAAAAATTTCGATAGGTATTGATAAACACAACAAAACTGCATTTTTACTTTTCCAAAATATTTAAATTTTTAAAATCGTATATAAGCGATTGTGGGCGTTAAAGGGGGCGTGGCACCTTTTTGACACAAACAAACTTGCGCTGCGTAGGAACTCCTAGAATCTGCATGCAAAATGCCAATCTTGTAGCTTTTATAGTTTCCGAGATCTCGGCGTTCATACGGACGGACAGACGGACAGACGGACATGGCTAGATCGACTCGGCTAGTGATCCTGAACAAGAATATATATACTTTATAGGGTCGGAAACGCTTCCTTCTACCTGTTACATACTTTTGCACGAATACAATATACCCTTTTACTCTACGAGTAACGGGTATAAACAGTATACATTTGTACTAGCTTATAGTTCGCTAGCTCTCATTTTCAGAGTTGCAAATTATCTATCAAGAAAAAAACTTGGTTTTCATTTAGTGCTCGGTTTTTTTCATTTTAAGTAGAAGGGAAAATTTAGTTCAATTTGTTCTTAAACTGAGGGTAGTTGGTTTTTATGATGAATTGAGAATTTTAGTTTTTAAAAATGTATACTAAAATTTAGTAAATTGAAAACAAGCGTTTTTCATTTATTTTTTTTATTACTTAGATTTGCTGCAACGTATTCTGATTATCCCTGTGTATTCTCATAGCCAAAAATGTTATTCTCTTCGTATAGAGAAGGATTTGTTCTTGAAACTGAAAGGACAATTCCTCAGATCGAGAATAACCACTACCAAAAATCCTTATCAAGCCTAGAAAACTTACCTTGTCTTGATTTGCTTATTTTTCATCCTTGGCTTACCTTTGAAATCGACAAATCGGTAAGAACAATTTATTTATAAGGTTAAGACTTTAATATTAATATTTAAAAATTGAAAAACGGCACTTTAACTAAGAACTACACAATTTAATTTATGTTTAAAAATCTCAAGAAAGGACTTGCATTAATAATTGAAGAAGGCTGATGACTTTCCACTTCCCAAACAAACGACTTTCCACCGCTCCACCACCTATTAAGATCTAAGATGAGGAAAAACTCCCAATTCCAGATGGCTATTACATGCAGCCAGCGTGAGTGCGGCAACAGTTGCTTTTGTGCTGATATAAAAAAGCGTCGTTCTCCTTATCGGCCGTCCGCAAGACTTCACACGGCTACGCAATTGTATTTGGGGAGGGGAGACCAGAAAAGGGGCGTCTAGCTGTTATACCGGCAAAGCCGGCGCTGAAACTATAAAGGAGCGGAGCGAGCCGGAACGAAGTAGGTCGTAAGATTCAGTTTCTTGAAAAGGGTTTTAGTTTTAACAAGGAACTTTTCACACAATCTAAATGAAAACTGTTTTTAAGGTTGCTTTGCCAAATGAGGAAAACTAACCTTGTATATTCGAGCTTCTTTCATTTTTAATATTAGAAAAAACTAAACAAATCCATAATTGGCTCTTTGCATTGCGCCAACAAATCGTCCTGGCAGAGCATAATTTATAAGCCAAAATTACTACGAACGAAACCTCACGTTTAGATCAAGCACACGCTTCTCAGCTTCACAACATTTAATGTTTAAGTCATTAGATAGCTGGTATACCGATTTACCAATTTTAGGGTTCTTTTTCGTGGTTTTTGGATGACTTTTTGTTCTGCAAACTATGGGAATTTCGCCCTAAATTGAGAAAATAGTTCAGCATCTGCTCGGATGAAAAACGAATACAATAAACAATTTTATTTCGATTTTCTTATATTAAGGGATACATTTTCTTATTTTCAATTACTTAATATTAGTAGATAACAACAGTCCTGGGATAATCATATTTTTTCCTAAGGCTACGTAAACAAAATATTTCTTGACGATATATTAAATATATTCAAACCGACAAACAGTTTTGTCCGAAACACATAGAGCTTATATATATTTGTGAGGTATGTCGCAAAGTATATCTTTATGACTCACTGAACAGAAATATTAAGCCTACGTCCAGGGAAACAGTACATGGCGGGATATTAAATTAGTTAAATGTTAATTCCAAATCTTTTAAAAGCTTATATATTATATATATATATTTCATATATATTTCAATGTAAAAAAAATGTTTAATTCTTCTAAACAATATTTTATATCCTTGCTGAGGGTATTATAATTTCAGTCAATTGTCAAGGTGACATCTACGACCCTATTAAGTATATATATTCTTAATCAACATCAACAGCATAGTCGGTCTAGCCAACTTAGTCTGTCCGCTTCTACGCAAACTAGTGCCTCAGATTTAGAGCTAGTACTAAGTTATACATTTTTTCATTTATTTTTCCGATGGTTCCTATGGGAGCTATATGTGATATTGTCGTCGATACGGACCGTTGTTTAATTTCGGATTGTTTAATTTCTATTCTCAAGCTTTTATATTTTTCGAGGCAAGGGTAGGCAAAGTAAGCAAAGTATTCAAAAATAAAACAAGAAAAGAAAGCTAACTTCGGGCGGAGCCGAAGTTGATATACCCTTGCAGAATATTCTGAAAATTATATTCTCCAAAATTATACGTATGATGCATTCTTAACACTCATAAAAAATGCCAACTTCCTAACTTTAAAAACACCAAAGTTATGGCATTTTCAATCGTTCAGATATATGGCAGCTATAGGATATAGTCGGCCGATCCTTGATCGATCCTTGGTAGGTCGGATTGATTGGCGAAAAATAAAACCCATAGAAAATCCCAACTTCCTAACTTTAAAAACAAGAAAGTAATGGTATTTCCGATCGTTCAGTTATATGGCAGCTATAGGATATAGTCGGCCGATCCCGGCCGTTCCGACTTATATACTGCGTGCAAAGGAAAGAAGGGTGTGTGCAAAGTTTCAATTCGATATCTTTAAAACTGAGAGACTAGCTTGCGTAGAAACAGACAGACGGACAGACGGACATGCTTATATCAACTCAGGAGGTGATCCTGATCAGAATATATATACTTTATAGGGTCGGAGATGTCTCCTTCACTGCGTTGCACACTTTTGACCAAAATTATAATACCCTCTGCAAGGGTATAACAAGACAAAACGGTTAAGTCGATTGTCTTGACTACCTGATATCTGCAATTCGGATAAGCAATTACAAAAAAACAAGAGAGAACGCTATAGTCGAGTGCCTCGACTATAAGATACCCGTTACTCAGCTAAACAACTTAATATAAATATGCCTTCTTGTTTGTTTTTCGCCGCTCGAATTAGCTGGCAGCTTTACAGCACGAGCAACAGCACCAGCGCTGCTTTAGCGCAGGCAGCTTTTGTCCTGCACCAGCAGCTGTGTTTATGTTTTTGTTTTTGAGTGCAATAAATTGACTAGAAATATTAAACATACATACTTATATTGGCTAAACATATACATTCTTAAATAGTATTATGTATATTAAAGTCTAAATGTTTGCACAACACGAGTAACGGGTATAGCGAATAGCTTTCTTTGAAAGGAGTTATATTTGCCAGGCAATTGCAACTGTGTACAATGTAAATGCATACATATGTATATGCTTACATACATACACATACGCCATTGTTTGACTCAGACCTCCAATTTGGCTAACTTGATTTGATTTGCATAGTTCTTGGGATATAGTTCGGTATTGACAAATGAAAACCATCGCAATTTCCTTTAATAGAAATCCTTATCGAGAATTAACGTTGACTCTGTTGAGCACCTTGGCCAGCTGTTTCAAAGTCATCCGTTAGATGGCGCTATTGTATTGCGCCATCTACCCCAAGACATTGGAACCACGGGCCATGAAAGGCGGAAATGTAGGCGCTAGCCAGGCTTAAGCGTTTAATGGGTTTTTGGGCGTTAGAGTGGGCGTGGCAAACTTTTATTAAGCCAATCGATAGGTATTGACGAAACAAATACATCTCAATTAAAATTTTCATAATAGCATCAAAACTGTGGCCACAGCTTGTGGCTTGTGGGCGTCAGAGGGGGCGTGGCACCATTTTGAAACTAACTTGCGCTGCGGAGGAACTCCTAAAATCTACATGCAAAATGCCAATCTTCTAGCTTTTATAGTTTCCGAGATCTCAGCGTTTATACGGACGGACAGACGGAGAGACGGACAGACGGACAGACGGACATGGCTAGATCGACTCGGCTAGTGATCCTGAACAAGAATATATATACTTTATAGGGTCGGAAACGAATACAATATACCCTTTTACTCTACGAGTAACGGGTATAAACAGATCAGCAGACGGCACCCTTTCAATTTATATGCGCTGACGTTTTTTAGCTTTATTTTCTTAACTTTTAATTTTAACTGTGAGCATTAAAGTTGGCGTGGGCTGCTTAACTAGAATCCGAACGTAACTCTTTGGCAGACGGACATGTATATTTTGTTTGTTTGTTATTTATAAACTTATTATAATATAACCCAAATTTTAGAAAAAATGAATCATTAAGTCCCAGAATTATTCATTCAATAATAATATCAGTCTCACCAGCACCTCATTTGTATGGTGACATTGCCCTTCAGATGTAATTTACAGAAAATTTGCTTAATCCGTAATAAAACGCTACAATTATCGCTCTTGAAAATACCAGTTAGCATAGTCGCACCATGAGTCCCCCACTGGGAATTCAAGTAACGAGCCATTAAACAATTAAAGCAGCGCCAGACTCAACTCACCAAGACCCAAAGCCGAAAATCATACCCGGACCGGCGATGACCAGCCAAGCATTTGGCCAGCCAACCAAATATAAACAAGGAAAAGCGTTTTGGTGAGGGCTAAAGGGGCTTCCCTAGGAAGCCAGCTGTGGGTGTGGGTGCTGCATGCCCACGGGGGTTCACATACGCCCCTTTCAGGAAGAGGCAACCACTGTGAATATGCTTCAATTATTATGAGCACACCGAGGCCGCGCCTCCCGTCACCCGACCACCGACCACCTACCACGCATTCCCTGCTGTCTGACGACTATCACTTAACAGGAGACCGAAAGTACTGCGTGCGACAATACCTATTGGTCGCAAAGTGTGTAGAACTAATTAAAGGAAACCATGCTGGGCCCAAAGGATTGGAGCGGCCCTTTTTATTCCCTTCTGGATAAATAGTCCAAGGTGTCTTATAAATAATTAATATCTATACTTAACTTAATTGCAATGTTTATATGGTCCGTTGTTTTTCAATCCGATGAGGCGCGTTATTTCGGTTACTCCTACTTCAAAATGGTCCAGGAAGCCTTTTTTTAATATGCAATTTGTTTTTAATTTTTGGTAAGCTTTTTAAAACTAAAGGTTTGCCTTTCTGTTTCGTCAGGTTAATGAAAACAAGAAGATAAGTAAGAAGACGGGTTTTTATTTAAGGTTAAACTTTCTAAATTTTAGACCATTTTTTCAAAATTTATAGAATAAATTCAAACATTTATTTAAAATTCGATTTTTTTAAATTTAGTACCCTCAATTTGCTTATCAATCATTATTAAAAGCACGTAGAATTTTCTTGGAACTGTTATTCATTATAATTTAATTATTATGCTTTTAACATAAATATATGTGTTAAGAAGATCACCCATTTCTACAACTGAAATTAGCAAATCTATAAATGTTTAGATGTGGAACAATTTCTAAAGGGTAACTGTAATTAAAAAATCATGCATTCATCATTAGGTGTTTGTAAAGTTAGGAAGTTGGGATTTCCTATGGGTTTTATATTTCGCCAATCAATCAGACCTACCAAATTTCATAAGGATCGGCCGACTATATCCTATAGCTGCCATATAACTGAGCGATTGGAAATGCCGTAACTTTGGTGTTTTTAAAATTAGGAAGTTGGGATTGTTTATGAGTGTTAAGAATGCATCATTTGAATAATTTTGGAGAATATAATTTACAGAATATTCTGCAAGGGTATTTCAACTTCGGCTCCGCCCGAAGTTAGCTTTCCTTTCTTGTTTAATTTGAATGTGTCAAAAAATGTAACACGAAGACAAAGCCTATTTAGAAATTTGCAATATTATTAAAACTAAAAAAATATTCAAACCTCTTATTTAAAGGAAAAATTTAATATTTGTACACCCTTTGCAGACAATTTCAGATCCTATGTTATTTTATTCTTCTCAGTATCCCTTTTCAAAATTATTATTTTTATTGCGGATGGTATATAAGTCGGAACGGGGCGGTTCGAAAGCCTATATTAATAGCTCCCACAGGAATAATAAAATAAATAAATCATATAGGCCTAGAAATATTTAGATATATAGTTGGTTATTGAAATATTCAATTCTTTTAAAGCCAAGAGTTTAAAAACTTGTGCTTGCAGAAATTACCATTTCTTGGGCTTTTAAACAACAACTTTGAGATATCTAAAATTATACAAAAATAGAATATAATTATTTTTAAAAACAACAAAGATATGTTAGTTAAGGCGTCGTTTTCAATTTATTGTCTTTCTAGTTATAAAAATTAGGATTAAAACACAAATAACAAGAAAGAAAGGCTAACTTCGGGCGGAGCCGAAGTTGATATACCCTTGCAGAATATTCTGTAAATTATATTCTTCAAAACTATTTAAATGATGCGTTCTTAATACTCATAAAAAATCCCAACTTCCTAACTTTACAAACACTAAAGTTAAGGCATTTCCGATCGTTCAGTTATATGACAGCTATAGGATATAGTCGGACGATCCTAAACCCATAGAAAATCCCATCTTCAAAAACACCAAAGTTATGGCATTTCCGATCGTTCAGTTATATGGCATCTATGGGATATAGTCAGCCGATCCCGGCTTATATTATTCCCGTTCCGACTTATATACTGCGTGCAAAGGAAAGAAGGGTGTATGCAAAGATTCAATTTGATATCATTAAAACTGAGAGACTAGTTTGCGTAGAAAAAGACAGACGGACAGACGGACAGACGGACATGCTTATATCAACTCAGGAGGTGATCCTGATCAAGAATATATATACATTATAGGGTCGGAGATGTCTCCTTCACTGCGTTGCACACTTTTGACCAAAATTATAATACCCTCTGCAAGAGTATAAAAACACCTCCTAGCAAGGTAATGGGTCGTTCATACATATATAACGCATCATAAAATTTATTTAATTAAATTCAGTAGTACTGTAACCATAAATAAAAACAAAATTGTATGAAGATCTTTCAAGTGTAAAAATAATTAATTTTACTAAATTAAGACTTAAACTAACTTTAAACTTTAAAGTTGTTTATTGTATGGGTTCACTGTAGCTTAATCAGTTCATAAATTAATATCAAAAAAAGTTAGCCGTAATTTTAGCTCTAATAAGAGTAACAAAATGTAAATTGCCTTGAATTCAAAATTTGTATTTTTAATTGTCTGCTGATTCCCATTTGAGGGGATAAAATGCAATTTACAAAGGGGGCCCGCATCTGTAATTCCTTCTTCTATAAGAAGTACAAATGCTAGAAAATGACTGAACAGTTGGTATTACGTTTTCTATATATTTAGGTGATTTGTGTATTTGGCGCTTTTGGCATTTTATAGAAAAGTTCAATGTTTTGCATTTTGCCATCGCTTCTATTGCAGCTATATGATATTGTTGGCCGATTTTAATTTCATTAAAACCGTATTTTCATATAATTTAAATATTTCCAAATCCCAAAGAACAAAAAAAAATTAAAAACAACAAAGTTATAATTTTTTTGAATTGTTTTTTTCCGATTGTTTCCGGATCGTTCCGACATTTATACTATCTGCAATAGAAAGACAACTTTTGGAAAAGTTTCAAGCAGAAAGCTTTAAAACTGAGAGACTACAGACGGACATGGCTAAATCGACTCTCCTGGTAATGCTGTCTCCTTCACTGCGTTCCAAACTTCTGACTGAAATTATAACACCCTCTGCAAGGGAATAATGACTGCAGATATTGTATCTTGTTAGAGTTAACATTAATTAAATATTGACAAAAAAGAGGTTAACAAATTAAATTTCATTTTAGACTAATAAAATCACGAAGAGATTGGTATTTAAAAATACCTTTTCAACGACAATTAGGACATGTTTGCAATTTTAAAGTCCTGACTTACAATCCCTAAGTCAAAGCGACAACATATAAAGCTAAATTATTCCACTATTACGCACAATTTAACTGCCTTTCATAACCTTGCAGAAGGTATTATAATTTCAGTTAAAACTTTGCATCGAAATCAAAGATTGGCATAGTTAGATCGACACTCCTGTTTATGCTTACCAATAATATATGTATATACTTTAAAAGCTTGGAAATGTCTTCTTATTTGCGTTGCAAATTATTATAAGTTCTGCAATGGTATAAAATTGTAGATTTGTTGTTTCGCGATATGGTCTATCGTGCATTTTTAAAAGTTCAAGAAATGACAATTATCAAAAAGACGTAATTATCCGAAAAAATCTAATTACTTAACAATGTAATGTTTTATTCTGAATATTAAGGGAATATTCTTCTTAAAGATACTCGTTAACTATTATTATTAGAAAAAAATATTATTTTTTGGATGTTAGTCATAGGGTTCGTTAAAGCCTTTTAATTTATTAAATCAAAGTTTTAAATTTAAAATTATAAGCATGATAAAAAATTCGGCAGGGTCTACTTTAATAAAATCGCCCCCTTAATCTAACTTATTCGTATAACCTTCCCTCCCATCATCACTTTCTTATCGGCACGCAAATTCACATACACCCTTTGTATAAAACATGATTAAATCGCATTAAACTCAGCCGAGCGAAAGAGAAAGTCTTAAAATATTATCAGCGGATTAAAATCAAATTTAACAAAATAAAAGTGGTGGCAAGTGATTGCTAGTGCCCAGTGCCCCTCGCTCAACTCTGCCAAGTGATTCTGATTTTAACGGGGGAAAATTTAATACACTCCAACAAAAAAATGTCAAAATTTTGATTTGTTCATAGAAAGGCGTAGGTTTTTCCTATAACGTTACGATAAGTAGTAAAAAGTAGCCACATCGTTTATTTTTATCATTCCTTATATTTAAGGTGACTTGGCCTGCGATTTGATTTATCTAACATTCCAAAAACGTAGTAAATAAGTGCCCCGTGAACTGCAAATCAACTACGATTTTAAGATCGGGTTAGCTAGCAAGCCACTTGAGATGGTTTCAATCGGTCATGGTTTCTACAGGACTGAAGTCCAGAATCGTGCCATAAGACGGTACAAATGTACTGGTAAATTTTAAAAGTACCTGTTAAAATAAGCTATAGCAGTTGGCTTTAGCGGGACGAATATTTTAGAAAATATTTCGTTTTTATAGTCATAGTGTCCTTTATAATACATTGTTTATAAGGTGCAAATATGCACCTACAAAAACATCGCACTTTCAAGTCGATTGGGGAAATAATTAGATAGTTTAAAAGTAGTATTAAAAGCCTAATTACACATTTATTTATTGCGTATAATTATGGGAATGTAAAGCAAGGGTTTGTTTTAACCCCTTATCTACATATTTATTTATGGGCTATAAACATACTTATACAATTAAACCCTTCGCGCCATTGGTCTTTCACTAACAATTGTTTCCCATGATCATGAAAAATGCATAGTCAAAATTTCGCAGGAATGAGGCCTGCTCTTCATATTCCGAAAACAAAACAATAAACTTGTAAATGCAAACTCTGAATAATACAAATAAAACCATAATTGCATGTTTTCACACGAGAATCGATAGCAGGCCAGCAACCCGCTTCCCTACTTGGCTCCTAAGGGTTGCACTGCCAAGATCGAGATCGAAGAATTTAAGTTTCCCTAGGACCAGGCATGCCGACTTTCTCACCCGCTGGGAGGAACAACCAGAAAGATCAATGTGTTCAATCTGGCAAAACAGGGAATAACAAAGAGCTGAAGTTGCAAAGATCCTATGGTCCAAGTTCAGGCTTAAGTACGGACCTACTGGGTCTCGCTCATTGCTTTACCTTTTAAAAGTCCGCACACTGGGGGTTTTCTAACTTACATTACATGCCATACTTGAGGCTAAGCCCGAACCCTGTATTTCTTAATCATTATTGGCCAAACACTGGTAACTGCGTTACCTACTAAAGTCAATCTGTCGTTTTAGTCTAATCATTTAAATCAATCGAAGACAAAACTCAGACATCATGTTCTAATCTATCCGTAAAAAAATAGTACTCTACAGAATACTTCAAAACTTAATTTTCTTTTTCGTTTATATTGCCAAATCTGCACTTTAATTATATACAAAAATGTAAATTAGATCATAAACAGCGAGAAAACCACCTAGGTAAATTGTACATACTTTTTTAAGTATTTAGGTAAGGCAAGCGGTAAGGTGGTTGTATTAAACAAATTAGCCCCATATTTGTTACCATTTTCTTACCAAAGTAAATACCTATAAGTATCTATGCATTTCCCAACACTGTACATAGGCCTACCTGCCCGGAAAAGAGCTAGTCAAATGTGTCAAATGTTCCAATTTAATTGATTTAATTTCCTTCGGGGAATTTAAAAGTCGGAGCTATATATTTATAACCTCTTTTAACGTTTCCCAATTTTTTAGGAGAGTCTCAAAATTATTATTATTATCAATTTATATATATCACCCAAAACAGTTTTTATTTTTGAGTTGTACTCTTTAACAATTATTTAACATTTTTCAATAAGTCATTTATACCCTTTTATTTATTTACGTTAAAATATAACAAAAACTCAAAATTTAATTCTGACTTTTTATACCCTTGCAGAGGGTATTATAACTTCAGTCAAAAGTTTGCAACGCAGTGAAGGAGATATTTCCGACCCTATAAGAATATATATATCACATTTGATCAGCATCACCAGGATGCGATGCATTTCGCCATCGTTTATATGGCAGCTATATGATATTGTCAGATTTTGACAAAACAAAAAGAGTAGTTCTGATATAAAAAATAATTATTTATCCCAAAGGAATATTTTGATAATAGAAAAACAGCAAAATAATAATTTTATTCATTTTTATTTTTACACCCTTGCAGAGGGTATTATAATTTTGGTCAGAAGTTTGTAACGCAGTGAAGGAGACGTTTCTGACCCCATAAAGTATATATATTCTTGATCAGGATCAATAGTCGATATAGCCATGTCCGTCTGTCCGTCCGTCAGTCTGTCCGTCTGTCTGTCTGTTTCAATAGCGTTTGCGGGCTCAGTTTAAAGTCTGGCGATCTGAAACTTTCACAGTCATCATAAAACATGTGTACACAAATCAAGATTTAAGAGCGCCCCGATCAGACGTCTATATCCTATAGCTCCCATAGGAACAATTGGAAATATCTTGCAAGAATTGAAGATATTTCGCGCAGTGTAAAAGTTATTGACATGCATCTTTCCAAATCTATTTTTTTTATGCATACCTTGATCAGGTTAAAGGCGCGATCGGACGTCTATATCATATAGCTCCCATAGGAATAATAGGTTGAAATTGGTCCAAATTTTATGTTTTTCCGATTGACCATTTCTCCATTATTGGATTAATACGGTCGCTAATGAGGGAGTGTGAATGCCGAAGCAGTTTTTAGCATATTTGTTCTTTGGCCTTTAATTAAGGTGTTATATACCTTTTTTGTCGAAAAAAATAGGAAAGTTTGGATTTTTTTATGTATGTAGCAATTTTTTATTACATGAATGATTATATTTTCCGAAAGTTCAGTTTGTTGAAAATGTTTGTGCACACATTTGTGAAAAAAAATTGAATAGTTTTTAAGGGGTGGCTGTTTCACTTTAACGCCTTTTTTTGGAAGAGCCTTGCGGTGATAATTCCCCATTAAGAACGGGTCAACTGAAACCGTAAAAATAAAAAAAACTTCATTAGTTTAGAGTAATTCCTTGTACCTGAACGATCGTTTTAAAATTTTTTTTTTGTGCATACTGAAACGTTTTATGCAAAAAAAATGAAATTTTTGGTTGAAAGAAGTTTTACAAAAAAATCCATTTCGGCGAAAAAAAAATTTGTGCATGAAAAATCAATCCTTGAAGTACACAAAAAATTCATCACGAACATTAAAAAACCAAGAAAGGAAAGCTAATTTCGGGCGGAGCCGCTATAGGATACAGTCGGCTGATCCTTATGAAATTTGGTAGGTCAGATTGATTGGCCAAATATAAAACCCATAGACAATCATAACTTCCTAACTTTACAAACACCAAAGTTATGGCATTTCCGATCAATCAGTTATATGGCAGCTATAGGATATAGTCGGCCGATCCTTATGAAATTTGGTAGGTCGGATTGATTGGACAAAAATAAAACCCATAGGAAATCCCAACTTCCTAACTTAACAAACACCGTTCCGACTTATATACTGCGTGCAAAGAAAAGAAGGGTGTGTGCAAAGTTTCAATTCGATATCTTTAAAACTGAGAGACTAGTTCGCGTAGAAACAGACAGACGGACAGACAGACGGACAGACGGACATGCTTATATCAACTCAGGAGGTGATCCTGATCAAGAATATATATACTTTATAGGGTCGGAGATGTCTCCTTCACTGCGTTGCATACTTTTGACCAAAATTATAATACCCTCTGCAAGGGTATAAAAACATGAACAAAATTATTACGATTTTATTTGCTAAATACTATTCAGTGTCCCAAAAATGTAAACAACAATATACATGAACATTTTAGAGAATAGTTAACATATATTTTTGTTGATTTTACACATGTGATGCATTGCTAACACCCATAGAAAATCCCAACTTCCTAACTTTACAAACACCAAAGTTATGGCATTTCCGATCAATCAGTTATATGGCAGCTATGCATCATGAATAGTTTTGGAGAACATAATTTACTGAATATTCTGCAAGGGTATATCAACTTTGGCACCGCCCGAAGTAAGCTTTTCTTTCTTGTTATCCAATTGGGTGTCCTTGAGGCTGCTGCTTTTGCTCGGTTTACTACATTATACTATCTTATCACAATTTACTCCACAAAAACATTTTGATATATTTGTTAATATGGAAGCAAGATTTCGACGAAACCGAAAAAATTGATTGCCATAATTTTGCATAAACATATAAAAATCGAAATTAATTTTACCGATTCTACACAAAGATTGATCTTTTTGTGCGTTGGTTAAAATGTGCTAAGTATACGAGGTTTTTACACTATAGCAATACAACACAATTTTACTGGCACATATTTGCACATTTTGACTAGTGGGCTTTAAACCATTGAACTCTTTCTTTTATACGTGTCTTTCGTAATACAATCCTTCAAGTGTTAATAAGCATCCATAGTTAAATAAAGAGTTGTCACACCTAAAAATAAAAAAAAGTTCCTTAAAGCTTGTTGATTTACAAGAACCAAAACAACTTTCTAATTTTGTTGGCACTAAGCGTAAGTCAGCGTATCACTCAACATCGCTACTTTTGAAAATTCTACGGCAAGCACTAAAGAAGTTCAATGCATTATAAAAGATATTAACGGCCTCACCAATGTTAGTGCATGAATAAAGTTCGGACCAGTCATAGCCGGATATAAAAGTATTTAAACGATGAAAGTTTGCCTCACGAAAGCAGCGACTTCGTTTAACAGACTTTTCGGATTTTTTATTCAGCTCTGTTCTCGCATCTATAGTCAGCTCTTGAGTTGGGTGATAGGGATCTTCCGGTTGTATAAGTGGTGATGTTCTTAATAGACAAACCCCTTCTGGATTTGAAACAAAGCACAAGTTTAGTAAACGTCCTAAGGAGTTTTTAACATGGTTTACTTGGGATAGCGCAATGTCAAGCAACCCGTCAATAAAGTTATGCTGCGCTAAAGGAAGTGAAATATTAGAGTTTTCGTCCATGTCGCACTAGCTATATTGAAATCACCTAATACTACTAACTGATCTCGATCTGACCGTTTTTTTGGAAATGGACTGGATAACGGAAAGGGGATTCGCGTAAATTGAGAACTCAGATGATGGTGTGATATATGAACAAGTAATATAAGTAGGATTGGTAAAGTTAGTTTAATTTAATCACCCTATAATTAAGTCAGAAATATCAGCAGAGTCCAGCTTTTGTATTTATCTCAAATTTTTTTATTGAATAGCCCTATTTATTTAATCGATGTCAGTTCATCGAATATCAGAGAGTTCAGAAAAGGGAAGAGTGAGAAATCGTCTATAGTGTGCTGTCGGTTATTTTCTAAATCTAAAGAAATAGTGAAAGAACCCTGTATGCGTTAACATACAAAATACGATGAAGTGAGTGCGTCGATTTTAAATAAAAGACCAATATTTTAAAAGTTAAAACTGCTAATTAACGCTGAAAGCCACCCAAAAATTTTCTTTACGCAACCTCAAAAATTATGGTGAAATTAATTTTCATATGTATGTGCTACGTGAAGTGTCACTCGTCAGATTTATTTTCAAGCCAATAAGCTTTACTTGTATAAGTGGACGCCACGGCGGAGAAAATTTTGCAACAAGATAAACACTGGAGAGAAGGAGACAACCATAGAAAATACCCAAGAACACATAGAGAATAACAGCGAGAGGAACGACAGAATTCCAAATTGACGAACGAGCTGTGATGCTTTTTGAAGCATGAGCTAAATATTCCGAGGAGACTATAAAAGAGCAAGGAGTCAACAGTGTTTTACAAAGTCGCAGGTTTGCTTAACATTATGAGGCTACAACGACAAGTATAAGCAGAAGTGGCGCCACCAGAGAAGGACGGCCAGTAGTAGTACCAGAAGAGTGTTGCCAGAGAAGTTCTACCAGCAAAACACTACCAGACGAAGTCCTACAAGCAGAAAGCCTACCAGAGAGTCGCTACCAGACGAAGTCCTACGAGGAAAAGGGCTACCAGAGAGGTGCTACCAGACGAAGTCCCACAAGGAGAAAGGGCTACCAGAGAGGCGCTACCAGAGAAAGGGCTATTAAAGAAGTTCTGCCCAAAAAGAATCAGCAGAAGAGGTGTTTCTAGAGACGAACTGCTCGAAGAAGTTCCAAGAGCTGTGCTTGCGAAGCTGACCAGAAGACCTTTCAACTAGGCAAAGAGCACGAAAACCGCAGTGCTGGCCAGTACTGCAAGGCGAACTTTAGTATTTTCTTTACATTTCCTTAACATTTATTTACATTTATTCACATTAAAACTAGAATTCGAAATAAAGTCATCTTTCTTTTGTAGTTAAACAGAGCATTGTAAACGAGTGGTAGGAAGAGCAGTTTGCACTTAGCACTTAGACTTTTGGATTATTTCGAGGTGGCACATACTGTTGATGTTGACAAGGATGAAACTGTAAGCGAGTGTGGATCACACAGTATGGAGTTTCATGAAGCTATTTACAACTTAAGCTCGAGATTTACTTTAAGAGATGTTCAAGATAGCATTTCGTCTTTTTCAGAAACAGATCAGATGAGTTCAGACAGCAGTTATATTAAAACTTAGGGAGAAAAAAATGACATAGTATAGTCTTATGGAAATAAGCAAACCTTATGAGCTAGAGGAAGAAAGCTTAGTATCGTACTTTATTGAAGGAGTCCCCGATAGCAAAGGTAAATTATAAATCTATGACAAAGTAAGAGGAAAAAGGTAAATAAAGAAGAGAGGAAAATTAGTTCTCACCATAACCAGAAGCAAGTTAAGAAAATGCAAATGTGGAAATGATGGACATCTCCAAAGGAAGGCATAATTTACAAAAACTTCAGCGCACAGAATTAACTTTACCGCAATGATAAATTCTTGCAGCGATCTAAGTCTCATGAGGGAAGATGTGTTCAATAAATGTGATAGGCTGCAACTTAGAAAGGAAATCAAACATTTTAAAGGCATTGGAAGAGGTGAACTGATTATCACAGGATGTTTTGACTTGGACTTGAAACGTTTTTGTTGTGATAACAGAAAGCTTAATTTGAAAATAAAGAGAGACAATTTTCCAATGGCATTAACCGATGACGTGCTGATCGCTTGCAAGGCTTAAAAGTCTTTACTACTTTAGACTTAGCCAACGGATTTTTTCACGTACCTGTCGAAGCAGAGTCCAGAAAGTTTACTGCCTTCGTAACTCACAACCGGCAATATGAGTTTACACAAGTCCCGTTCGGTATAAGCAACTCCCACGCAGAATTTTGTCGCTATGTTGGAGCTGTACTAAGAGACCTGATACAGTCCAAAAAAATTGTCGTCTACATGGATGACATTATCATACCAACAATTGATGAGGATACAGATCTATTGGTATTAAAAGAAGTATTGCAAGTAGCAACTAGAGTAGGGTTGCGTTTTAATTGGGAAATGGTCATTTTTTTAAGCGGAATATTACATTCCTAGGATACGTAATAGAAAACGCAACTATTGCACCGACAGAGGATAAGGTCAACGCTGTTGTTAACTACCCAGTACCGCGAAGCAGAAGCTCTTCTTGAAAGATTTTCGGGATTAATTATTAACATTTAACATTAACATGAGAGGCTATGCTCTGGCAGCGAAACCTTTAAGTGATATACTTCGTAAGACAGACAAGTCGCGAGAGCGAAGGAACATTCAGTTAGACGATCAGTGCTTAGTCAGCTTCGAGAATCTCAAGAGCTTATTAATCACTGCACCAGTTTTGAAACTATATGATCCTTGCGCCATCACCGAAGTCCACGTAGACGCGAGTAAATTCGGATTCGGAGGAATGCTCATGCAAAAAGACTCAGAAGACCTATTATTTCACCCAGTAGAGTTTATGAGAAGGAAAACTACACAGTGCGAGGAGAAATACAGCTCGTATGAGCTATAAGTTTTAGCAGTCATAAATGCCGTTAAGAAGTGGTGTATATATCTGTTGGGAATACATTTTACAATAATTATCGATTGCGTGGCATTTGCAATGAACATGGAAATAGAAAATGTGCCACCAAGAGTCGTTCAAGTTTTCCGTTAAACACAGAGCAGGAAATCAGATGAAAGCCGTAGATGCCCTCAATTGCCTAAACTTCATTCTTATCTGAGATTTAACAAAATATCGACTAAGAGAAGCGCAGAACCGGGATGATTGGATTAAAGCAGTTAAAAAAGTACTTGATAGAGTCGAGACGTACGAGGATTTTTTCGTTAAAAACAACATACTCTACAAAGAGCTTTTAGTCGTTACAGAAGACATAATCAGAGTAGTCCATATCGTAGGCCACTAAAGAGCAAAGAAGACTAAGGAGCTAATTTAGAAAGCGTATTACATCAAAAATATTCAAGACAAGGTGGAGAGATTTGTTAAGAGTTGCGTAGAGTGCCTTATTATAGAATCCAAGACAGGTAAGAAAGAAGGATTGTTGACGCCAATCGAAAAAATCAAATAACCGCTGAGTACATGCCACATTGATCACGTCGGCCCGCTTACGGACACCAAAAAGAACAACAATCACATTTTAGCCCTGGTAGTCATTTTAGCCTGGTAGACGAATTAGTAAACAGGCTCGAAAAACAATCTGCGATATTCAGAAACCCTCGACGCATAGTAACGGACAGAGGCACCGCGTTTACGTACAGTTCATTCAAGGACTATTGCAGTAGCGAAGGAATCCAATTGCTGCAGATGACAACAGGCATGCCGACAGGTAATGGACAGTTTGATCCTTTGTCAGAATAAACAAGTTAAAGGGTATTTTCACGTAGATAAAGTCCAACAAATTATCGCAAAAAAGATGATGACATTAAAAAGCTTTTAGTGGATATAGAAATAGAAGAAATAATTGATGAACGAGACGAAATAAGGAGGAAAACTCAGGAAAATAATGAAAAGGTACAGCAAAAAAAAAAGGAAAACATTTAATGAAAAAAGAAAGATTTAAATAGTGTACGATATAGGTGAACTCGTTGGAATAAAGCGAACTTTATATGGAGTCGGAATGAAGCTCAGGCCTAAGTTCTTCGGAGTCAAAAAGGAAATGAGAGAAAGTAGAAAACCAAGAGGGACCAAAAATAACAACTACATCAGCTGAATATATGCAAAAATGGAGTTAATTCGGGAGCGAATAAAATTGCAGGAGGACCGAATGTGGGATTGGTAAAGTTAGTTTAAGTAAATCACCCTATAGTTAAGTCAGAAATATCAGCAGAGTCCAGCTTTTTGGAACGAAGTTCCTTATGGCGCGGTATGAGTTTGGCGGAGGAGGGCTAGCCGACAAAGACCGTAACGTAACGTTCATGACACTTAGTGCAAATGAAACTGGGTGGACTGATTTCCTTAAATTATTGAACAGGCTGAAAAATCATGGAGCAAATGTTTCTGATGAATTTCTATCGAAAATGTCATATGTTCAGAAAGCTGAACTCGTCATCGAGGACGCAGTCACATGTGCAATTTACTTCAACAAATTGGTGAATTGTTTGTTGAAGTTTTTGTCAAAACGAGACAATCCATTTGGCAAATATCGAGTGAAACATTTCTTCAAACGAATAGAATTCCAGCACCGTGGAAGTCCCCATGCCCACATACTTTTATGGTTGGAAAATGCTCCAGATAATCTATTAAGTAGTCGAGGCCAAACCAGTGTACCAATTAAAAAAAACTAACTTCTAACCTCCTTTTTTCCTGTCAGAATGCAAGAGGTTTGCGTAGCAAGCTCACTAAATTGTATTCCGATAGGCTTTCCTTTGCATCTCATATTATTGTGTTTACAGAAACCTGGTTAAGGCCGGAGATCTTTAGCTCCGAAGTTTTTCCAGGTAAGTACACAATATATAGGTATGACCGTCCCTCTAGACGGGGAGTTAATTGGAGTTGATTCAAACCTCCCGTCTGAGGAGTTATTTTTTGATGAATTCAATACCATTGAATTTATTTGTGTAAAGTTATCGCTTCCTGGTAGCTCTATTTACATAACTTGCTCATATAATCCGCCGTTGTCTGAACTTACTGATTATTTAAATCACCTTTCCGTTATTAAGTCTGTTGCAATAGGGATCTGTTGGTAGTTCTAGGTGATTTTAACATACCTGAGGTTACTTGGTCCATTGAGGATGGATCTTACTACCTATAGCACAGCATGATTTTATTGACGGCCTGCTTGACCGGCCTGCTTATCTCAAGTAAACCATGTTCGAAATTCTTTAGGTCGCCTACTTGATTTGTGTTTTGTATCAAATCCTGAAGGTGTGTTTCTGTCCAGAGTAGCACCACTCTCAACCTGAAGATCCATATCACCCTACAGTCGAACTTTCATTTGATACGGGTAGAGTTATAGAAGAAAAATCAGAAAAATCATCCAAACGAATACATTGTTTTCGCAAGGCTGACTTTCTGAGGCTAAATAATTTTATTTCTGGCTTTAATTGGTCTGATCTTTACTTATGCAATAATATGTCCGATGCAGTTAATGTTTTTTATACTGCAATAAACTCATTTTTTAATTCCAGTGTTCCGTGGTACTGTCCGTCAATTTCCAATAAACCACCTTGGTTTGGCAAAGAGTTGACACACTTAAGAAATGTAAAGTCCAGACTTCTTAGGAAATATAAAAATACCGGTTCTCAATCTGTTTTTACTAGATATTTAAGTGCTCGGTCAAGATTTACCGTGCTTAATGCTCAGTGTTATAATAGTTACTTAAACCGTTGTAAGGTCCAGTTCTCTCAGGACCCGAAACAGTTTTATAATTTCGTTAACACCAAGCGTAAATCTAATTCTTGTCCTTCCTCGCTGTCGTTCGAAAACATGACGGCAACCACAGATCAGGCAATAGCCGATTTATTTGCCCAATTTTTTCAAACGACTTACTCTACTTTAGATTATTCATCACAGCCTTATTCTTACACCATGTCCAAGTCAAACCTCATATTCTGTCCCACTTTAACAGAAAGCTCTCTTCTTTTGGATCTTCTTCGTATTAAGCCTGTTTATTCGCCAGGGCCCGATGGTATTCCTGGGTGCGTGCTTAGGTATTGCGCTAAGGCCCTGTGCAAACCTCTTCACAAGTTGTTTACCTTATCTCTAGAAACTTCCCAATTCCAAAATATTTGGAAGGAATCATTTGTTATTCCTCTTTTCAAAAAAGGTAACAAGTTAGAAGCCAGTAACTACAGAGGTATTTCTAAGTTGTCAGCTATTCCTAAGCTTTTTGAAAAAATCATTACTCATTTGCAGCACCTTTGTAGATCAATCATTTCTCCGTGTCAACACGGATTTATTAAACGTAGATCCACAATCACAAACCTTCTAGAGCTCACTACATTTGTGATATAAGGCTTCAAGAGTAGTTTTCAAACAGACATCATTTACACTGACTTTAGTAAAGCATTTGACTCTGTAAATCACTTACTTCTTATTCAAAAACTTGACCTGTTAGGTTTTCCAGTTGATCTGCTTAAATGGATTTCAAGTTATCTGAATGGCAGGTCCCAAAGGGTCCTTTTTAAAAATTCAATTTCTGAAATTCTCCGTGTTACCTCCGGTGTTCCACAAGGGAGCCATCTGGGTCCGTTACTTTTTACATTATTTATTAACGATCTTCCCTCAATTATAAGTCATTCTCGCGTACTTATGTACGCAGATGATGTTAAATTGTGCCTGCAGTATAAGGACATTTCCTGCCATTTAGACTTGCAATCCGATCTAGATACTTTTCAAAACTGGTGCCGAGATAATTTACTAAATTTAAACGCATCCAAGTGAAGCTGATGACTTTTTATCGGGTCAATCCGATATACGCGACTTACACATTAAGTGGCAGCTCTTTGGATAGAATAACTCTTGTAAACGATCTTGGCGTTCTCTTGGACCCTAAACTAAAATTTTCAAACCACATTTCGTTCATGGTTAATAAAGCCAGAGTCGTGCTTGGCTTTATTAAAAGGTGGTCAAAAGAAGTCGATGATCCTTATTTAACTAAAACTTTGTTTATTTCGTAAGTCCGTCCGATTCTGGAGTATGGGTCTCCCGTCTGGAGTCCGCAATACGGAATACATATTGGTCGTATTGAATCAGTACAAAAAAACTTTGTTCTTTTTGCTTTACGGCGCCTAAGCTGGGATGCAAATCTTAACTTACTTTCTTATTCTAGTAGACTTCTGTTGATTAATTTACCCTCCCTAGCCAACCGTAGAACGATGCTTGGTACTGTCTTCATTTATAACCTTAAAAATGGTGATATTGACTCCCCCGACTTGGTAAGTCGGCTAAACTTTTCTGTGCCAAGTAGATTAACTAGAAATTATATTCCCCTAATATTAAATCATTGTAGAGTTAACTATGCCTTGCATGAGCCTTTCAGAGTATTGTGTTCTGACTATAATAGATTTTTTCCTATAATCTCAAATCTTGACTCTCTGCCGCTCTTAAAACGATTAATACTAGCTTCATTGGCACAAAATTGATTACTATTACTTTTTTCCCCGGACTTTTACCTATATTTCCTTATCTCGCGTCTATATTCTCGCGAATCGTGCCGTACGATACACGGCTGCGCCCCTCGGTCGGTTGGGCGGGTAAGTAGGACGTCGGACTCCGCGCGAAAAAAAAAAAAAAAGTAACAGCACAGGAGTCATAGATATGGTCGACAAGTTAGTTTTAGTATCAGAATCAGAAGCTTCTGGAAATATCAAACTCATAACACATATACACACCTTCACGTGTTACAAAAAATTGGATCCTGGGAAAAAAGATAATTGTCGATTTGGAGCACCCTTTTTACCATCGCGTAATACAATAACATTGATGCCAATGAAAGATACGGATTCCGATTTTGATGCGGTGAGTTTTAAAGAGTATATAGAAAAATACCAATTACTGAGAAACAATTTGGAGAACTTTGATTACGATGGATTTGATGATTTTTATGCTAAGAATAATATTGTTTCTGATGAACATTATTACAATATAATCCGAGCTGGAATAACGCGACCAAAGTTTTTTTTACCGTCGAACAACAGCTGAAAAATGGCATAATCCTTTCAATCCATTTGTGTTCCATTGTCTGCAATCAAACATGGATTTCCAAATCATTCAAGATGAGTACGCTTGTGTAAGCAGCACGTCGTCGAATACTTAAACAAACATAATCGAGGCATCAGCAATTTACAACGACAGATTATTCAGGTTATGGACGAAAATCCAGAGTTTGATATAATAGATATAACAAAGAAATTGAGCGTTGATCTCCTACATGCCGTCAAAATGCCTGCACAAGAAGCTGCTAGTATTTTGTTACGTGAACCAATGGCTAAAGCATCTGTCACCACTGTTTATATTCCAACAATATATCCAACTGAACATCAGAGAATAAGGAAGACCTTGAAGGAACTACAGGAGCTAGATGATGACTGCACCAATGTATGGAAATAAAATTGGTTCGATAGATTTGAAAAAAGGCCCGCCATTATGAAAGATGTGACATTGATCCAGTTCGTTGCTAATAACACCATGAACACAAAAGGAGAGTACTATCAACGGAAAATTCCCAGAGTTGTTAGATATCGTAATTATGAAATGGCCAATAATTTCAACGATTACAGACGAGAGATGGTATTATTGCATATTCCTGTTAGAAGCGAAGATAACGACGTACTTGCTGAAAATAAGTTTATTCAAATATACGAAGACAACAAAAAATTGATTTTAGAGCGTAGGAAAGAGTTTGAATCGAATTTAGACATTGAGAAGACTCTTGAAATTTGCAGAGCGTTAGGTAGAGAAGATGAAGAAGAAGAAGAGCAGCAGTTGAGGGAAGAAGCCAACGTCATCTTCGAAGCTGATCCTTATGAGCGATTAGTGAATGATCCTCATTCTGTCATTATTGCTAATATACAATACGCAACGTTCAACAAACTTGGAGCCATAGCGAAGAAAAATAAAATTTAATGGAAACTCAACTCTTCAACGAACTGATGAGGTCGGCTAACTGTGAGCAAAAGGAACTGTTAATGCACATTAAATCTCATCTTCAAACTCCAAATGATTCACCATTTCAAATTTTTTTGACTGGTCCAGCTGGAAGTGGAAAGACTTTTGTGATCAAACTTATGATGGAAATCTATAACAGATTTAGTGATACGGACGGGTACTGTAAAGCCTACATAACTTGCGCTTCTACTGGTGAAGCTGCTGTGGCGATTGATGGTACAACAGTGCATACTGCTCTAAAACAGTGCATACTGCTCTACAAATTTCGATTTCCAAATTGTTGCCTCTATCATCAGAGATGTTTCATCTATATAGATCGCTTTTTCGATACATCAGGGTACTGATTATCGATGAAATCAGCATGATAGTTGCAGAATTGTTGGCTAAATTGATTTGCGCCTGAAGCAAATTACGGAAAAGCATAATCAGGATTTTGGAGGTATAGACGTAATTTTAATTGGGGATTTACGCCAGGCGCCACCTGTAAGAGCAACATTAATATACAAGCCAATTAAAACACTAATGGTTGGACCTCATCTGTGGCGAAGTCTCAAGTTTTACCAGCTTACTCAAGTTATGAGACAGGCGAATTCGCAATTTTCTTCAATACTGACGAAAATAGGAAACGGCGATTTATTAGAGCCATCAGAACTGCAGCTTACGAATCAAGATTTTACACGAATGCTCTAAGATTGTGCCCTAACGGTGTTCGTTTATTCCACACAAATCACGCGGTCGATACCTACAACAATGAAATTTTGCAAGGAGATCCCGATAAAGTTATTTCAACAGCGACTGACATCATCACGGGAACTAACACGGCTGAACAAGAAGCTACTTGTCGCGTCAGATTGCACAAAAAGAGTGTTATAGATACCGGTGGACTACCGTACCAAGTAACTTTCGTAAAAGGAAATATTATTTAGTTACGACGAACATTGATGTGACTGATGGAATTGTGAATGGGGCAGTTGGCAAATTAGTTCATCTGGACTTCAATGAAGACAACAACATTTGCCGAGTCTGGCTGGAATTTTGTGGCTCACCAAATGTCGGTAGAAAAGTGAGGAAAAAAAATGATAGGTTAGCAATTCAAAGCAGAGTCAGTCCTCTTGCTGTGCCTATTGAATTGAGAAAATCGACCATCCTTTTGACAACGGACAAGAAAGTCACTGTTAAACGAAAACACTTCACAATAAATTTGGCTTGTGCGTTAACCATTCACAAATCACAGGGCGGGACATTCGATCAAATTGTCTATGAGTATGACAAGACTCATCCTCAGCAACTAGTTTATGTTGCTCTCTCTCGTGTAACTAGCATCGAAGGTTTGTTCATTGTTACACCTCATGATGACCCAACACAATTCAGATTTCATCATAATCGTAGACAAGCAAAATCAACTTCTTCGTTATTCAAGAGGCTATCCTTAAATACACTGAAAACAAGAGCGCAAGTTATCGTCGATGTTATTAGAAATAAAAAAAATGTCTCGTTGTTTACTTTCAATGTACAAAGTCTTAAGAATCATTACGCCGATTCGTTCGCCAGTTCGTGCAGAGGGTGTAGCAATATATCAGAACATGAGTGATATAACTAGAATCGTAACGCCGAACATGGAGATGATTTCCAAAAACATTCGGGACTTTTCTGTTCGACATACAACCTTTGTGCGGCTCAGTGCGTAATGGAAAACGGTATCACGGTGGTCATGGCAGTCATCTACGTTTCGCCGAATCAGAAAATTGTGGATATTCAAGAGTTCTTTCACAGAGTACTGTTAGAATATACTGAAGAAGGTTCTCGACTTCTTCGGAGATATAATAAAAATTTGTTTCATACAAATTCCCCTAATTTTAGCCGGTGATTTTAACATCAACTTTTCTGATAAAAAATCAGAGCCACTGACACAATTTCTCCTTGAAGAATGAATGTCTACAACAAGATTCAATACGACTATTGATGCAGTTTTTTCGAGATACTTGAACAAAATTTAATCTCAAATGTTTGTATCTTACTTTAGTTACCATAAGCTATGATTGAATGAACTGATTAGATTTATATACCTATAATAAATAAGTTTTTTTTTTTTTTATTAAAGCTTGGTTTTATTTATTGGATCTTCTCTTTATGAGTCTAACAATAAGGTTGCAAATCTTAAAATAATACATTATCTAACAGTTTAATTTTAACTGAATAGAGACTACATGGTCCTAATCATTAGCGTTGGATTGGATGGTCGTTGCGGCGAAGACGAGAAGTGCTGGTAACTCGCGTGAGGGCTCTCGCGAGATGATTTGGATGTACTGATAGCCTGTTGTAGTACTTTGTTGTGATTTGTGCTATCTCTTCTCTGACGAGTGATATGTGGAGGTCCCTGTGAATGTTTACATTCCGAACGTACCACGGTGCCCCGGTGATGGTTCTGAGAATTTTCGATTGAGTTCTTTGCATTATATCCACACTGCTGTTACTGGCATTCCCCCACAACTGAGAGCCGTACATCCAGATAGGTTTTAAAACGGTGTTGTATAAAAGTACCTTATAGTCCAGGCTAAGGGGCGAGCGGCTATTGATAAGCCAGTGGAGGCTGTTGGCTTTGAGCTTTAAATGTGTTCTTTTGGCTTCAATGTGGCTGCGCCAAGTAAGACGTCTATCGAGGTGTACGCCAAGATATGTTACTTCATTTGCTGTCGGAACCACTGTGTTGTTTAGAGTAAGTGGAGGGCAGTCTTGCCTGTTAAGTGTGAACGTTACGTGTTTGCATTTTTGTTCGTTAACTTTGATTCGCCAGTCGGATAGCCATTTCTCCACTGCCACTAGGTGTTTAGCGAGTTGCGCCGTTGCTTGCTTGGGACATCTCGAGCGGCTTAGGATCGCTGTGTCATCAGCAAAAGTGGATGTTGTTAGTCTCATGCTCGTTGGGATGTCCGCAGTGTAGATAAGGTAGAGTGTTGGTCCTAACACGCTGCCCTGAGGAACTCCGGCCCTGATGTTGTAATCATCTGACATGGCAGCATTACATCTTACTGAGAATTTCCTGTTGTAAAGGTATGACTTCAGAAGTTTGTGAGTGTTGGTTGGGAGCATTTCTGTTATTTTGTGCATTAAACGTTCTAACCATACTCGGTCAAAAGCTTGTGATACGTCCAGAAATATCGCAGTGCAGTACTCCCTTTGTTCGAATGCATTTCGGATTTCTGAAGTTATGCGGTTGACTTGCTCGATGGTTCCATGTTTTTCTCGAAAACCGAATTGATGAGTCGGGATTTTGTTGTGTGTTCTGAGATATGGGGTAATATGTGCCAAAAAGCATTTTTCGAAAAGTTTTGATAGGCACGTTAGTAAACTAATTGGTCTATATGATGAAGCAATTGTGCGGTCTTTGCCAGGTTTTGGTATCATTATGATTATCGACTTTTTCCATCTCTCTGGGAAGTGTCCGTGTCTCGTTATTGCATTGAAGAGTTGGCAAATAGCTCGAACTGCACAGAGAGGAAGTTCAATAATCATTTTTGGTGATATTAGGTCGCATCCTGGAGATTTTTTTGGGTTGAGTTCTTCATTTATGACTTTGAGTAACTCATGTGGTCTAAATACAATTGGTTCATACGTAGATGTGTCGATATCTGATGTTGCTGGCAGTGAGATCCCGTTTGATGCTGTATTGGGCTGAAATACATTTTGAAGATGTTCTGCAAATCTGTCAGCTCTTTCTCCGTCGCTGCGCGCCCAGTTGCCTGTGGATGTCCTTATTGGCATTGCAGATTCTAATGGTGCACTGAGTGATGAGTGTGCTCTCCAAAGTGGGAACTTTGAGCTCATTGGGGATAACTGCTCTATGTAATGTTTTTGGGACCTTTCTTCTTCATGACGTAATGCAACTGAGAGCCTCCGTGTAGCATCTTTTAACTTTTGTTTTGCAGATGGTGATCTGTTGGATTGCCAGTCTCGCCGTGAGCGTCGCTTTGCTAGAACAAGCTGTTCTATTTCAACGTTCGTGTATCTATGATTGTACGCTGTTTTTTGCGTTTGTGGAGTTGACATACGAGCTGCTGCGACCAAGACGGATTCAAGAGTGTTTGTGGATAAGTTGATATCAGCTTCGTCATTCAAACGTGGGTTCAACTCATTATGCGAACTTACATATTTTTTGTACTTAAGCCAATTGGTTTTATTCGTTGTTAGTCTGAATGGCTTATCTACCGCAACTGGATGTAGATTTAGTTGAAGGAGTACAGGCGAGTGATCAGACGATAGATCTGATAAGGAGTTGGCGCTTATCAGGTTGCGTGGAATGTTTTTTGTGACTGCAAAATCTATCAAGTCTGGCAGTTTTCTGGGATCTGTTGGCCAATATGTAGGTGTCCCAGATGACACACAGTCTAGCTTGTTGCTTGCTTTTATTATTGCATTGTACAACTGCCTTCCCTTTGGAGTAACAAGTCGAGATCCCCAGTGCGTATGCTTGGCATTAAAGTCTCCTGCTACTATAAATTGTTCGCTCAGAGAGTTGAAATAGTCCGTGAATTGGGATTCGGATATTGTAAGCCGAGGAGGACAGTATACGGCGGCAAGATTTAAAGAACGGTGATCCATCTGTACATCTATAGATGTAGCTTGCATGTAGTTAGTGGCGAAGCTATTGTGGAAGCAGTGCTTAATGCGATTTCTAATCAGAATCCCAGTGCCTCCATGTGCTTTCCCGTCTGGGTGATTCGTGTTATAGAAGAAGTCTCGAATTTGAAAATTGTATTTATTTGTAAGATGAGTTTCTGCGAGTAGCATTACATCGATATGGTTATTATTTAGGAATTGAGTTAACTCGAGTTTGCGCTGTGAGACGCCGTTGGCGTTCCACAGTGATATACGGAGTGGAGCCATTGATTACTTAGTCTGTTTTTGAGCAACAAGCAGCTCAATCAGAACGTTCTGGTTACGCATAAGATCTTGCATAGTTATCTGCATGAATGACATGAAATCCATCATACTTTGTTGAAGATTACATATCATTGTTTCAATTTTGTTCGTAGACTGTTCTCCTGGTTGATGAGGGGAAACTGATGATCGTGGCTTGGTGGGAGCGGTACTTTTCAGGCCCATTTTTAGAGCATTTGCAAAGCTTTCGCGTTTGTCGGTGAACTTATTGTTTGTTGAAGATTTCACGGCTGTAGGGGGGAAGACATCACGCGTAGATTTCATAGGTGTTATATGTGGGCGAGCAGTGGTCACTCTTTGGTGTGTACGACTTTTTAGTTCCTTGTAGACTGGACAGCCCCTGTAGTTAGCCGTATGGTTACCTCCACAGTTTCCACACTTTTTGCTGCTGGGATCCTCTTTATTTTTTGGGCATTTGTGAGAGTCATGAAGGTCTCCACAAGCAACGCATACTGGACGAAGCGTGCAATAAGACCTTGTGTGGCCATATTCCTGACAATTGTTACACTGCACCGGCCCATAATAAATAAGTAAAAATCATTTTTGTATAAATGTTGTAAATCATTTTTCGCCTTCATTCACTCCTGTCTCTCCTTCATTGACCTCCATCTCGTCATGCCTGCTAAACATACACATACCAAAGGAACTTCGTCCCTCACGCGTGTCCCTAGACACACACTGTTTTTTTATTTATCTCAAATATTTTAAATGAATATCCCTATTTATTTAATCGTTGTCATTAAAAGGTATCGAACAGTAAAACGCGAAACAATCGAGTAGGTACAAATCATCGAATATCAGAGAGTTCAGAAAGGGGAAGAGTGAGAAGTCATCTAGAGTGTGGTTGCGGTTAACCGAGACTGCTCGGTTATCAGTTGAAGTTTTTTTTCGCGTGGTGTCGTACGACCTACATACCCGCTTGACCGACCGAAGGGCGCAGCCGTGTATCGTACGGCACGATTCGCGAGAACATAGACGCGAGATACGAAAATATAGGTAAAATACCGGGGAAAAAGGAATAGTAAGATCAATTTTGTGCCATTGAAGTCTGTAACGACCTGAAAACAAAGGTTTTATGCTCGCTACGAAAACGTGCGGCTAGCTCAGAGAGGTTGTGAGTTCGTTCCACCAAATTTATATTGAGTGACTGCCCGTGACCAAAGGATAACGCCAAAAGGTACTGGTTTATTAATTCTTAAAAATGTAGCCTTATTGCTACTGCTCGGCTGCTCCTTGTCGCTGTTCTCTGCTGCGTCGCTCCTCGCTGCTGCTGCGTTGCTACTGGCCTAGCCAGCTTTATCGCCTGGCTCCCAGAGTTCTGCCTGGACTTAGTCGGCAAGGTGTATCGCCTAGCAGGTAGAACAAAGTTCTCCCTTATCGCCTAGCCACCTTTATCGCCTGACACCGCGCAAGGACTCCTGGACTTTGTCGGCAAGGTGTATCGCCTAGCAGGTAGAACAAAATTCTCCCTTATCGCCTAGCCACCTTTATCGCCTGACACCGCGCAAGAACTCCCTAAGTTTGATTTGACAACGACCTTGCACCGTGGGATCTCAGCGTTGTACCCTCAGCCTTGTAGACTTGTCGTCGTTCGGCGTCTCGACCTTGATCCTTGGGCACTTCGGTATCGATTTACTTGTTCCGCGTTCACGCACTCGCTCTGATTCTCGCACTCGTACTGTCCTGAGCTGCCCTTGCGCCGTCCTTTTATAGGCGCTGTAGGTGCCGTTATTTCCCTCGCCGAGCTCGGGTCCAAGGTCCACTGAAGTACCGTTGATTCACGGCGTGTCCTCTTTACTTTGGGTCCGAAGTCCGTCAATTCACCGTATGACCTCGTTGCCCTTGCCGGGCGCGGGTCCAAGGTCCATCGAGGTACCGTTTATTCACGGTATGTCCTTTTTAGGCGGGTCCGAAGTCCGCCAATTTACTATATGACCTCGTTGCCGTTGCCAAGGTCCGAATATTACCCAGTCGACCGGCTTTCATCTCTCCGGCTTTCTCGCCTCCTCCGCTGTTACTAGGCCAATCTCCTGCATCGGGATTTGTGGGAGTTTAAGACTCCTCACATTTCCCTCTTCCTTCGGAAACGTAATGAAAGTGGTGACTTCCCCGCCTTGATGTGTTGACTACTCGAAATCCCCGCCTGAATTGCGTGTTAGATGTTCCCCAGGCAGTTCCCCGAAAGACTTAACCTTTCCCCAGACTGTTTTCCTAAAAGACTTTACTCTTACAGCTCCTTGAAAGACTTGAACTTTCTCGCGACTGTTTTCCTATAAGACTTTTCCATACAGCTCCTTGAAAGATTATTTCCCTAGACTGTTTCCCTGTTCCCCAGACAGTTCCCCGTTCCCCAGACAGTTCCCAGTTCCCCAGACAGTTCCCAGTTCCCAGACAGTTCCCTGCGTGGAATTCGAATTTTCCCGCCCAGACATTTCCCCAAACTAAAAGTCACCATTCCGTTTCCCTTGGTCCGGCAACTCCCTGGAATCTCACCACGATCGCTTTTATCGATTGTTGCCATCGTCGTTGCCTTTTTGTTGTCTTAAGTTAACCCATTATTCCCAAATGTAAATAAACAAACCGATTTTCGTGTTCAAACCTTTAATGGCCTACTTATTGGGCCCTTAGGACTCTCACAACACCGCCCGCCACCCGGATGCGGTAGCGGACGCCATCTGACGACCAGCGTGGCCCAGCGGCTGCTCCGAGCCCTTCTCGCATGCCTTCTGGCCCGCGAGACCGCAACCATGGCGGCGGTGGAGGCGGTGGTGTTCCTGCTCCGTGCTGTGGTGCCTGTGATGGCGGTGATGGTGGCGCCTGTGGTGTTGGTGGCGGTGGTGACGGCAGTGTTGGCGACTGCGGCGGCGGCGGTGGCGGAGCCTGCGGCGGTGGCGGTGGCGGAGCCTGCGGCGGCGACGGCGGTGGCAGTGACGACTGCGGCTGCGGTGCTGGCGGGGCTGCGGCAGCGACGACTGCGGCGGCGACTGCTCCTGAGGGGCCATAACAACGCCTCTTCGGCCTCGGCCTGATCCAGCCGCTTTTGCCACTCTCTGGCCGCGGCGGCTACCCGTGCCACCGCCCGCTGGGCGAACACCATTCGCACCACGTCCGCCCTCGCTGAGAAGATCCGCTGTAGTTCCTCCGGCCGGCCCGATGGCGCTGCGTCGCCCAACCGGATCCGCCCGAATCCGGCTGCGGCCCTTCGGATCCTTCGGAAAGCCATCCGGGTCTTCGCCGGCCGACGTGGCTCGTCGTCCTCGTCCGAGCAGACTTCGGGACTCACCGTCGCCGTCCCCGTGACCTCCTCGTTGGCCTCCTCCTCCGATGAGGACAGGTCGATGACCGTGGCATCGGCCTCCTGCCCTGCCGGCCGGACGCCGGTCTCATCCTCCGACTCCAACTCCACGTCGGTAATGCGTCCCTCGTCTTCCGTCTCCGGGGCAGGTGACGGGGACCGCGACACCAGGGAGGACGCCAGCAGCTGGAGTGCGGAACCAGAGTCCGGAACCATCTGGCGAATATCCCGTGGATTCAGCCACCCTTGTATTCACGGCCAACTGCAAGTCCGGAACCATCTGGCGAATATCCCGTGGATTCAGCCACCCTTGTATTCACGGCCAACTGCAATTCCGGCCACTTTTCGTCCCAAGTCCTCTGGTCTGCCCCGGTGAACTGGTCGATCATCGTTTTTACCGTCCTATTGGCTCTCTCCGTCGGGTTTTCTTGGGCGTGTATGGGGCCGTGAACTGGTGTCGGACGCCTAACTCACCCAGGAATTTTTTAAACGCCCTGCTGGTGAATTGAACGCCATTGCCCGTGATCAGCACCTTAGGTACGCCGTATCTTGCGAGGATCCGCTCACGGATCGCCTTTTCCAGCGTTTCAGTCGTTGCCCTACGCATTGACACCATTTCGGTCCACTTGGAGAACCTATATACCAGCACCAGTAGCATAGAATTCCCATGTTTGGAGCGGGGCAGTGGTCCGACGAAAGCTGCGCATACAGTGGTTCACGGCTCTTCCGGTACTTGGGTCTGCATTTTTCCGGCCGCCTGTAGTTGGCTTGGCTTATACCGCAGGCAGCTCTCGCAGTTTTGCACATATTTCCTTATGTCGCGGTGCATTGCCGGCCAATGGTATTTTGCTGCGACTCTGGCGATTGTCTTCCGACTGCCCCATGTGACCAGCTGTCGGTAAGTCGTGAATCTCCGACATTACCCGCCGCCCGGACTCCGTTGGCACGCACAGCTTCCATGATGTGACATCCTCGTTGCCCGCTCTGTGAGGTATGTGGCGATATAGCTGGTCGGCTTCCATCATGTAGTCTGGATATTTTTGGGGATTTTGGGCTATCTTTCTCCGCATATCCTTTATCCATTTACACTCGCCTGTTTCCTTATGCTGTTCTTGTGCTTTTACCCGTCGACATGTTTCTGGCAGTGGCTGTCACGATAGTGCGTCTGCTAATATATTCAGCTGGCCCTTTCTGTACGCCATCTCAAAGTCATATTGTTGCAGTTCCAGCGCCCATCGGGCGATTCTTCCGGTTGGGCTCTCGATACTATTCAACCACTTCAGTGCCATGTGATCCATTATCACTTTGAAGTGGTAGCCCTCCAAGTACGGCCTTAACTTGCGTATGGCCCACACAATTGCCAGTCATTCCTTCTCAGTCGCTGAGAGATTTCTCTCCGATCCATTCAGGGACCTGCTGGAATATGAGATCACCCTCACGCCTTGGTCGGAATTCTGTGTGAGAATAGCACCGAGCCCGTAATCGCTGGCGTCGGTCTGCAGCACAAACGTCTTTGTAAAATCTAGGCGCGCTAAGATTGGGTCTGCGATTAGCCTGGCCTTGACAGCTTCAAAAGCCTGTTGATGGTCCTCTGTCCACGCCCATTTTGTGCTTTTTCGGATGTTCAACGGATGCACCAACGTTGCAAAATCTGGCACAAAACGCCTGTACCACGATGCCACTGCCCAAGTATTGTCGCAACTCCTTAACGTTGGCAGGGGGTTTTATTAACGCAATTGCCGATACGTTTTCTGGGTCTGTTCCGATGGCTTGGTCTGTTATGCGATGCCCCAAGTATTGCAGCTCCTTTCTGAAAAACTTGCATTTTTCAGCGTTTACTTTTAGGTTGGTAACCCGTAGTCTCCTAAACACTTCCTTCAGGTTTTCCATATGCTCTTCTAGCGTCCGTCCTGATACGCGAAAGCGTGTGGCATCATTTACGGTCCAATGACCTGATCCAATGCCCGCTGGAATGTTGCCGACGCGGAGTGTAGGCCAAATGGCATCACCTTCAATTGAAAAAGGCCCTTCCCTGGTACAGTAATTGCCGTGTACTGCCTGCTGTCTGGCTCCAAGGGGATCTGCCAGTAACCGTCCTTTAATTCGAGACTACTGATGTACCTCGCCTCCCGCAGCTGGTCCAGGATGTAGTTTATCATCGGCATTGGGTATGCGTCCTTTACGGAGCTCGCGTTTATTTTTCCGGAAATCTACACACAGCCTCCACTTTCCAGTCTTCTTCCTCACCATGACTATTGGTGAGCTGTAGGGACTCCTAGAAGACTCGATGCATCCTTTTTCCAGCAGCTCGTCTCGTTTTCGGTTTTTAGGGTAGTACCGCTGTTTGACTGGTTGGTCATCCTTCATGGTGATCATATGTACAGCCACGTTGGATGTTCCCTTTCTGCCTTCCAGTTTTTCCAACTCGGCCTTTAGAAACCCCTCCACATCCTTTTCCG
The DNA here is from genome assembly GCA_018153305.1 of Drosophila kurseongensis. Taxonomy (NCBI): domain Eukaryota; kingdom Metazoa; phylum Arthropoda; class Insecta; order Diptera; family Drosophilidae; genus Drosophila; species Drosophila kurseongensis. The sequence continues at coordinate 2,515,697 of JAECXX010000034.1, forward strand.
CAAAATTTTCTGGTGTTTCCACTATTTCCACCGACAGTTTTTCCTCTAGCCATCCTCCTCGTCTATCCTTTGCCGTTTTCGACGCGCTGTGTCCTGCGCACTCGACTTCGGACCCAATTCTGGTGAGGAAATTCCATCCCAACACCAGGGCGTCGATCAGTCCTGGTAAAATCAGCAGCTCCATTGACACTGTTTTCGTGCCAAGTCCGATTTTGGTCTCCAGCTGTGATTTTATTTCACCGCAGCGACCGTCTGCCATCCGTACTTGCCTTCTCGTGGGTCCGACCCTTCCTGCCGCCTGCAGCCTGTCCGCCAGCTCTTCGCTGATGAAGCTCGCCGTGGCGCCGGTATCCACCGTGGCCTTAATTTTCTTTTCACCCATGAGCACCGCCTGCAGGTCGCCCATTAATTTCGAGAGGCAGCACCTTGCGATCCCGGGTCGCCCCTCGGAGGCTGGGGTCGGGGGGCGTTTTCCGACCCGGAACAGCACTGAACCGTCCGAACTCCTATTTTTCCGCATCGCCAGCAGAACGTAAGCCGTAAGACGTAAGCGTATTTCTTGGTTGTGCGTCCGGGTCCTCCTGGCACCGCCTGCACACCGCACCCTGGTCTGTTTTTGGCCTTGGTACTGGATGGCTATGCACTTGGTGCTTACGGGGATAGTTTTCCAGCTCAAACTTCTCCCGTTGCTGGTCGAGTTCCTCAAACTCGTCTGCCAGCGTCATTAAGGTATCCAAATGTCGACCTTCGTATGGGCGAATGAACATCCGGAGTGCCGGCATGCTGTTTTCCTTTATTCTCTTCAGAGTTTCCTTGGTCGACAAATTTAGTGGCCGCATCAGGATCTGATGACCACCATGAAATCTTTAAAGTTTTCCCCGTGGGCTTGCTTCCTTTGTCTGCCCTGGTCCGCCAGCTTCGCCATGTATCCTCGGGGAAGGAAGTAGTTTTGGAAACTGTAGATTAAGTCTCCCCAGGTCTCCCAGTGCCGATTGTTGGCGATGAACCACTTCGATGCTCTGCCTTGTAGCAGCTCCGGCATTGCTCGTGGGATCTGGTTGATGTCGAGACCGTAAGTCACGACTGACCACTCTACTTGCTCCAAAAATTTCAGGGGCTTGTCGTTTCCGTCGTAGCGGAAATTCCACTCCCGTACCTGCTTAGCCACCTTCGCGAAGTCCTGCGTGTGCGTCCTGGAACTCTCCTTTCTTTCCCGGCTACTCTCCCGCTACCGGCTTTGCTTGCGATGCTCAACACATCCATGAAGGCAATCAGGACCTCTGCACTCGGGGCTGTGAGTTTAAATTTGGGTAGTTTCCGGAATTTCTTCTCTAGGCCCGTTACCAAGTCGGCGATGTCCGGCTCCTCTGCCGTCTGGTCGACGAAGTCTCCCAGAGTCTTCCGCATCGACTCGACTGAGCCCTCCAGTTCTACTCCCAGAACTGCGATTATAAATGCAGGACTTCCCCATCTCTGAACTTTAGTTTCCTTGGTCAGGACAATTACTCTTGGGCGCCAGATGTACATACCCGCTTGACCGACCAAAGGGCGCACGATTGGCGAGAAGATAGACGCGAGATAAGAAAATATAGATATATACCGGGGGAAAAAGGAATAGGAAGATCAATTTTGTGCCAATGAAGTCCGTATTAATCATTTATGTAATAGCATATTTATGTGGGGTTTTGATTAAAGTTTAATAGAATATTTAATTAATGTTTAGGATAATTGTTTACAGTTTCTTCAAATACAGTGTCTAGAGGTTTTAATAATTTTTTTTGCTCTCGTCGTCGTCTTTGTCTCGTCGTTTTCGCGATCCTCTTTGCTGCTAAACTTGTCGTTCCCTATTCGTTAATTTTAAAATAAAACTGTTCGTTACTTTTCAAATAGGAAGTGTACATCAGACACACAATTCCACATTTATTTGCCCAATTTTTATACCCTGCAGAGGGTATTTTAATTTCAGTTAAAAGTTTGCAACGCAGTGAAGGAGACATTTCCGACACTATAAAGTATATATATTCTTGATCAGCATCACCAGGAGAGTCGATCTAGCTATATCCGTCTGACCGTCCGTCTGTCCGTCCGTCCGCCCGTCCGTCCGTTTCTACGCAAACTAGTCCCTCAGTTTTAAAGCTATCTGCTTGAAACTTTCCCAAAAGCTGTCTTTCTATTGCAGGTAGTATATAAGTCGGAACGAGCCGGATCGATAAAAAGCAAGAAAGGAAAGCTAACTTCGGGCGGAGCCGAAATTATAAATTATATTCCCCAAAATTATTCATATGATGCATTCTTAATACTCATAAAAAATCCCAACTTCCTAGCTTTACAAACACCAAAGTTATGGCATTTCCGATCAATCAGTTGTATGATATATATGATATAGTCGGCCCATCCCGGCCATGATATATGATATAGTTTTGGAGAATATAATTTACAGAATATTCTGCAAGGGTATATCAACTTCGGTTCCGCCCGAAGTTAGCTTTTCTTTCTTGTTTTTATATATTTTTGTTGAATGCGCCACACAAGGATGGACCTTGTTTTCGTGTATTATTTTAAAGATCCCAAAAAAAGCGGGTCGCAGGTGCTCTATTCTTGGGTGTCGTCTGCAGACACGCGGCGACCCAGTGGTATTGCAAGATGTCTTGCCAGACAGTTTGCATGTGTGAGCAGACGTATCGACTTGAGGATTTACAAAACGTCTCCGTTACCGTCGGCACTCCCGTGTCCTGGAACATAACTCAACACAGACTCGATCAATTTGTCCTTTTTAACAAAGGCGACGGTGTAAGGTAACTCCGAGGTACGTCACCTTTTCTTCGTGCTTGAGCCTATTACTATCAATGTAGACTAGGCTCTAGCGAACGGCCAAAGCGGAGTGCAAATGTGGCATGATGCGTTTTGTCAACCTTTAGCGCAATGTTCATCTGCGTATGTGGCCAGGAGTGTACCACGAGCAACTGGATTTGGAAGAACCGAAGTGTAAATTGTGTACAGGACCGGACACCAGCACGAATTGGGTGAAGTCCAGAACGGTGTCCACGAATATCTACAGCAAATTGCCTATTATCTAAGATCGATACAATGAGATTCAAGAGCTTGTAGAACAATCCTTCGTTGCAAACCCTGTTAAAGGCCTGTCGAACGTCGAGAAAAACGGCGGAGAAATATTTGTGATCTTCGAAAGCACCCAGAAGATGGTTAACTAGTCTGGGCACTTCCTCGATAGCACAATGGCGAGTACGGAAACCAATCTGGTGGTTCGGAAGTGCGTCTTTAAAGGCGTTAATATGGATCTGTTCAACTAAGACCTCAGCAAAGGAATTTACTTCGTCCACAGAAAGAATAGATCGTTGTTACTGAGTCAGAGTAGTAAGTTGCGCACTTAAACATTTTAGATCCGAACCCCGAGGAAGATGCCTGGATTTGGTAATGATCGCATAGGCAGCCACGCAACAATATATATGGAGCGGAGAGGAAAGTCCCGGGCACTCTGAGACAGTAAGGTGGTTGCACGGGATGCCTTTGTACACTGCAAAATCAATGGCCTTCGGGAGGTGGTCATTGATCCAAGGAAAATGAGTTGGTCCGCTAGTAGCCAAAATCTGCATGTTTGAGTCGGCAATAACTAAGAATGTTTCTGCGAGTGCACGAGCGCCTGCCCCCTTCCAGAAACTGTGGTGCGCCAAATAGACGCAGATATTCCTCAGCCATCCAGGCGGTGACCAGGTGGACAGTAGACAGCACCAAACGAAATTCTGCCAAGCACAGTAACCAAACTTATGGCAACTGCTTGCAGGTGAGGCTCCGATATTGTGTCGCTTAGGTCATAATCTAAAGAGGATTTGACGATGACAGCAGCACCACCACGATGTCGATTATCAGGGTGGTTGGTAGAGTGTACAGCATATCCATTAATATAGAAGAATGAACTGTTGGTAAAATGTGACTCTGAGATCATTAAAATGTCAATGTTGCGTTCCTGGATGAGGTGCTCTATCTCAAGAGATTTGCCAACTAAGTTGTTGGCGTTCCAAATAACGATATTTATACCGTTATTAGTCATCGCAATGCGTTGACCCTAATGGATTGGCGTGCTTAGAAATCACGCTCTTTAACATTTGTAGTGCTATCGTCATTTGATCAAAGCGTAACAACAACGTAACAACGTCGATTACAGCCGCTTGTGCTATCGCAGCAGCCTCTTGCTGCTTCCTTAATCGATTAATAAATTTTAGAAGTAGGTTGTTCATTCAAAGGGGTCTTTTCACTTTGATGTGAATTAAACGTTGCCGAAGTCTGACTTGAGGATGCAGAAAGACCAAGCATTTTGAGCCGGGGGCATGGCAGGCTTAAAAGTACTATTTTGAGTGGGTCTACGGTCTACAGAACCACTGTGCTAACATCTTACAGGCAGGACATCGACGGGAGGACGCACTTTGATAAGAAACACAATTAATGCACTTGAGTTGTTCCTCATTGATGGCCAAGCACCTCTCCTTGTCTTTTGTCTCATGGTCACCAGCACATCTGGCACACTTTGGCAAGAGTGAGCAAACATTTTTAGAATGTCCAAATTCTTGACATCGAAAACACCTTAAGGACCCTTTCTCTGAATCTGCGGTTCCACTAAAAGTCAATTATTTGGAGGTTATTAACCTGATTAAAGCGATCTTCTTGGGCAGCATTCTTACTTATCCACTTAGGGTAAAAATGGTCATAGTCGGGACAGATAAGCTGTCTGAATAAATGGGATCATCAAATTCCAGATTCTCAAAACAAAAATCATCAAAAGTATCAGAGAGGCAACTATTAGCATCAAATGCAGTCGTCTTCGCATTCCTAGAGGGTTTCATAACAGCTACTTAAGCAGCTTCGACTGTATTGACAGGTGGACGCGTTACTTGGTCCTTAGAAAAGACCGAGTGCTTAGCCACATGACAGTCCTGACTGGTTTCACGACAACCTTTCGTCAAGATGGCTTGAAATTAGAAGACATCTGACATTGCACTTTCGTAAGGAACTAAGAGAATAAAGAACGAAAAAGGAAAGCTAACTTCGGGAGAAGCCGAAGTTTGATATACCCACCAAAGTTATAGGATTACCGATCAATCAGTTATATGGCGGCTATAGGATATATATATACATACCCACCAAAGTTATAGCATTTCCGATCAATCAGTTATATCGCGGCTATGGGATATAGTCGGCTGATCCCGGCCGTTCCGACTTATATACTGCGTGCAAAGGATCGAAGGGTGTGTGCAAAGTTTCAACTCGATATCTATAAAACTGAGAGACTAGTTCGCATAGAAACAGACAGACGGACAGACAGACGGACAGACAGACAGACGAACAGACAGACGGACAGACAGACGGACAGACAGACGGACAGAAAGACGGGCAGACAGACGGACAGACGAACATGCTTATATCTGCAAGGGTATAATTAAGCTGAATGTAAACATGAAGTTATAGATAAGAAAAATGTAAACAATCAAGATGTAATACAAGCTTAGCTTGGAGTGCGCTCCAGCTTTCCATTTAGCTTTTTTTTTAACATTTTGCATTTTATTTATTGGATCTTCTCTGAATTGAGACTAACAATAAGTATATAGAATCTTAAATTAAAAAAACTATCGGACAGTCAAAGTGACTGGCGAGAGATTCAGGGGCTCTAATAACTATTGCTGAGCTGGAAGGTCATTGCGTTGCAATCGGGTCCGGTTGGAAACCCTGGCTAGGCCCCTGGCGAGCTGTTTTCGATGAGAAGTTAGCTTGGTGTGGTATGACGCTTTTTGTTTTGATATTTCATCTTTTACGGGTAGAATGCCAAGATCTCTGTGGATGTTGTCGTTCCGAACATACCAAGGTGCCCCCCATTTAGCTAAGCGGCGAACTCTTATACTGATAAGCTTTTTTGTAACTTCGTGACCCTTGTAAAATTTGGCACTGCTCGCGTGAGTCAGTCGCTCATTATCGCTGAGAATCGTTAAATATTGGAATCGACTACTGCGTCTTTTTCTATCGCCGTGGAAAATCTCCAACCAGGTCGCCAGTTGTAGTCGCCTGTTTTGTTTTAAATTGTCCGGGAAAACTCTTCCGGATTTTCATGGCGCCCGAATATTGCAGTTTTCGCTTAAATTCGCTTCGGAAAATTAAACTACATATAGTGCATTTTCGTCGTTTCGGCCCTTGTACTGGTTTTTCGTGCGTACATAACCTGGCTGGTGATTTCGGCGCAACTACTTTCGGCGCAGCAAATAGCTGGACTCTCAAGGAAAGTTTGGGAAAATCATGCCAAATAACCAGGTATTCAGTGCAAAAATGTATTCCCGATCTCGCCACCTAATGTGTTTTTTACAAGACATTGCATTAGGCAGCTTATAAATTTTTTGCACTTTGGAAATTGGAAAACCAATTATACACCAATAAATAGAACAAATAAATAAAAGAGCGCTGCCTTTGACAAAACAATGTGTGTGGAAATTATTTGAACATTGATTGTATTTATTTGTATTTTTTGCCAAATAAATTGTGCATTTTGGCGGTGTTTTGTGGGCATCATTAACCCGTATGGGATCCACATAAATAGTTGGTCAAATAAAATACAATAATTTGTGTACTTTGTCGCTGTGTATTTGGTATTAAATTTTATTAACCCTTATATGAGCAATACATTTTCTGCCTTTTAATATTGGGAAATTGATAAAATAGGCATCGGCGCAGAATCCTTTTTTGAACTCCTGAGCGAAGGCCAAATAAAGTTGGGATCCGAACATCCATCAATTCAAAAAACTTTGTTAGGATGGATTGTTTCGGGGAAGTATACTCAACAGGGATCAAATGGAGCTCAGGTGTGCAGCATCACTGTCCATGAAGATATCGGTTCTCTCGACCCTCTTGTTGAAAGTTTCTGGGAATTGGAACAAGTCACAGATATATCGAAGGCTCTTTATACAGCTGAACAAGTCGCTTGCGAGCAACACTTTGAGAGCACCGTACACAGGCTTTCGTCGGGTCGTTTTGAGGTTAAGCTGCCATTCAAAAGAGACCCAAGTATTCTAGGTTTATCCTTTGAGACGGTAAGGCGAAGATTTCTTGCGTTGGAGCGCAGACTTGCAACAAATAATGAGTTGCATGACATGTATCAGGAGTTCATGAGCGAGTATCTTAACCTTGCTCATATGTCGTTGAGTCCAACCGCTCATCCAGGACCCCACTACTATATTCCGCATCAATGTGTCCTGAGACCTGACAGTAGCACCACAAAGTTGAGAGTCGTGTTCGATGCATCGAGGATGACGTCAACTTCTATCTCATTGAATGAAACCTTAATGGTGGGTGCAACTATTCAGAGAGAGCTTTACGCTATTTTAGCAAGATTTCGACTGCACGAATATACCTTAACGGCTGACATTTCGAAAATGTATAGGCAAGTTAACGTTGCCCCAGAAGATCGGAACCTGCAACTTATCTTATGGAGGTAAAAATCGACAAAAGGCCATTCGTTGCCTCTTTGAGCTATCAAAGATCTACGCTGAGTCATATCCTGTTGCAGCGAGGGTGATATCCCGCGACTTCTATGTCGATGATATGCTCACAGGAGCTAACAGTTTGAAAGAGCTGGAAGTCATACGCAGAGAGGCGACTAAAGTTTTGAAATTAGGGGGCTTCGATTTAGCCAAATGGGCCACAACTCATCCAAGTTTGCTGGCTAATAAAGGGCTAGAAAAGCCTCTACATTTGATTCAATCGCTTCGGTGAAAGCACTTGGCATGATATGGAATCCTCAAAATACCACCAACTAAACGCAATATCTTGTCCGTCACATCTCGGTTGTTTGATCCGTTGGGCTAATTGTGCCCGTTAATCACAAGAGCAAAGATATTGTTACAGGAGCTGTGGCGACAACAATTGAATTGGGACGAGTCGGTTCCAATAAATGTGTGTACCAGCTGGAATAGGTTTAAGCAGAATTTGCGAGAGCTAGACAAGGTATCTTGTACCTTGATATATCTGTCTTGTGGGTTATGAGACTGTTCAAGTCCACGGATTCGCTGATGCATCTAGTGAAGCGGCTGTTGCATCTACGTCCGTACCACTTTGGAAGAAGTCATTCGTCGAGATTGCTAACTGCCAAATCGCGAGTGTCCCCCCTTAAAACAAAATCAATTCCAAGGCTTGAGTTGTGTGCGACACATCTTCTCGCCAAGTTATGGGCTCAAGTAGTTCCCTTGCTAAACAACTTCGAATTGGAAAGTATTCATTTCTAGTCGGATTCGCAAGTTACTTTGTATTGAATAAAAAGAGATCCATCCATGCTAGCAAAGTTTGTTGCAAATAGAGTTTCAGAGATCCAAGAGCTCTCAGAAAACATTGTTTGGAGGCACGTGCCTACAGAAGAGAATCCGGCTGATTTGGTGTCCCGTGGAACAGACATAGAGGGTTTAAAATGTACTTTATGGGAAAATGGACCCGAGTTCTTGCTTCGAAGTCAAGATGAGTGGCCGCGTCTTCATCAGATAGAGGTCTCGCCTGATTTACAGCTGTCCGAGAAAATGAAAAGCGTGATGTTCCGTAACAAAAGGCCAAACTAATGTATTTGCTGATCTTGTTGAAAGATGTTCATCTTTTCATAAGGTACTGCGGATCATGACATAGGTAAATCGGGTTATTCAAGGAAAGAAATGTTATCGCGAGGAGGTTATTTCGGCAAAAGAACTACAGGTATCGTTTATTAGGCTGGTCCAAATAACTCAAATATTTGAGTTCGGATCAGAGTACAACAAATTAGAGAAATCGGAAAGCTTGGCCCCAAATCTTCAACGTCTAAACTCTTTCATACACACCAGCGAAGTAGATGGTGTGACGTTTCGTTTGATTCGGGTTGGAGGCAGATTGTTGAATGCGCCAATCCCGTATGATGCCAAATTTCCGTCACTGCTATCTCAAAAATCCCAATTCGAAACATTGTTCCTTCGCAACTTACATAGGACCCATTATCATGCAGGTGTCAAGGTGATAGTGTCACTTTTGAGGCAGCAGATTTGACTGATCAATGCGCGAGAGGCTTGTACAAAGGTCATCCGTGGTTGCGTCCACTGTTTTCGTTACAAGCCTGTGCTACTGGGTCGGATAATGGGTAACTTGCCCGCAGATCGGGTCAGGAAAGTTCGCCCTTTTTTGGTTTGTGGAAAAGACTTCTCGGTCCATTTTATGTTTCGCTTAAGATTCGTGGATCTATCTACTGACAGTTTTTTTATCTGTTTTCAAAAGGCTCGCCGGTCGGAGGGGTCTTCCGGAGAAGATGTACAGCGACAACGCCACCAATTTCGTGGGAGCGAACAAAATCCTTGAAGAGTTCACAGCAGACGAGTTGAGCACCCACCTGGTGGAAATAGAGGCCCTGCTCAATTCTCCTGCCATCGCGTCGCCAAACAACGACCCCAACGATGGAGAAGCGCTGACCCACGGACATCTTCTGATCGGCCAGCCTCTTCTTACGCAGCCGCCAGAATCCGACACAAACGGAATCTCCAGCAAGGCCGGCTACGCGTACTTGAAGCGGTGGCGAATGCTGTCCGCTCTCAAGCAACAGTTTTGGCAGAGTTGATTCAAGGATTACCTGGCCAGCCTGCAGTTGCGGCTGGAGGCGTCATCATCAAGCGCGCTATCCACAAATTGGCGTTGCTGCCAGTTGGCAGCACAATCGAGGAGGTTAAAGCGCCGGAGGGCTTCAACAGGGCCGGAATGTTGGCGCAGTAGAATAAATACGTAGAATAGAAATAACAAGAAAGAAAAGCTAACTTCGGGAGAAGCCGAAGTTGATATACCCTTGCAGAATATTCTGTAAATTATATTCTCCAAAACTATTCATGTGATGCATTCTTAAAACTCATAAAAAATCCCAACTTCCTAACTTTAAAAACACCAAAGTTGTGGAATTTCCAATCGTTCAGTTATATGGCAGCTGTAGGATATAGTCGGCCGATCCTTATAAAATTTGCTAGGCCGGCTTTTGATAGGTCGAATTGATAGGCCAAAAATAAAACCCATAGAAAATCCCAACTTCCTAACCTAACAAACACCAAAGTTATGGCATTTCCGATCTATCAGTTATATGTCGGCTATAAGATATAGTCGGCCGATCCTTATAAAATTTGGCAGGTCGGATTGATTGGCCAAAAATAAAACCCATACAAAATCCCAACTTCCCAATTTTAAAAACACCAATGTTATGGCCTTTCCGATCGTTCAGTTATATTACAGCTATAGGATATAGTCCGACGATCCGGCTCGTTCCGACTTATATACTACCTGCAATAGAAAGACAAATTTTGGGAAAGTTTCAAGGAGATACTCTTAAAACTGAGGGACTAGTTTGCGTAGAAACGGACAGACGGACGGCAGACGGGCAGACGGACACACGGACGGACAGACGGACATGGCTAGATCGACTCTCCTGGTGATGCTGATCAAGAATATATATACTTTATAGGGTCGGAAATGTTTCCTTCACTGCGTTGCAAACTTTTTACTGAAATTATAATACCCTCTGCAAGGATATAAAAATAAGAAAGAAAAGCTAACTTCGGTCGGAGCCGAATATTCTGAAAATTATATTCAAATGATGCATTCTAAATGCTCTTAGAAAATCCCAACTTCCTAACTTTAAAAACACCAAAGTTATGGTATTTCCGATTTTTCAGTTATATGGCAGCTAAAGGATATAATCGGCCGATCCTTATGAAATTTGGTAGGTCGAATTGATTGTCCAAAAATAAAACCCATAGAAAATCCCAACTTCCTAACCTAACAAACACCAAAGTTATGGCATTTCCGATCAATCAGTTATATGGCGGCTATAGGATATAGTCGGCCGATCCTTATGAAATTTGGTAGGTCGCATTGATTGGCCAAAAACTAAAACCCATAGTAAATCCCAACTTCCTAACTTTACAAACAATTATATAATAACAATAGTTATGGCATTTCCGATCAATCAGTTGTATGGCAGCTATATGATAAAGTCGGCCGCTCCCGGCCGCTCCGACTTATATACTGCGTGCAAAGGAAAGAAGGGTGTTTCAATTCGAAATCTTTAAAACTGAGAGACTAGTTTGCGTAGAAACAGACTGACGGACAGAACCATTTTGGAGTCCATTTGCAACATAAAAAGGAACAAGCCGAAATACTTTCTAGAGGTTAATCTTGTGGTTACATAGAACTCCTCGCACCTTACCTTCATCTGACGATCCGAAATATCTTATTATATCGGCATAAATGCCAAAATTTTCTCAGTTATTCTATCCAGCTCATCGCCAGCATTGTTCGAGCTTACCTTTACCGAGTGTCAACAAATACGTTCGGATTATGGATAATGACATATGTATATGGATAATGATAGTTTTCGTGGAGTTAGTTTCGATGAACTATGAATTCCAATCTCTCTCTCTCTCTGTCAAAAAGTCTAATTGTTACAAAGTGTTTCAAAGAAACAAAAAGAATAAAAAGGTAAAATTTCAATCCACACTTAACCAGTTTAGGCGCTGTATTTGCTATTACTGTTGCTGCTAGAGTTGCTGAAAACGGATGCTGTTATTTCGTGTTCTGTTGAAACTCAAAGTTAAGCTTTCTGGAAAATTAGACACACACAGATGACTTAATCGTATGTACGCAGAATATTTAGACTATGTGTCCGCTCTGGACTGGAAGAATTCACATGACCCAAATTAAAATTAAATATTTGATTTCCATTAAATATGCGATTTGAAATTGAGCTAAATATAGCTTCAACTTATTCATTGGAGCAGCTGTCATTTGAGAGGAACTGTGTTTGCAGCGGAACGAGAAAACATAAGAAAGAAGAAGCGGACCACATAATTTTTATTTTTGTTGACAAGAAATTCGGCAACTTAAGAGCGATTTACTCAGTAAACGTGCTATCAACTATTAAAATTGAAATTTGAAACAAATATATAAACCATTTTACGAAAAAAGACTGGTCGGGCTAAACATATTGCAATTTGCCACTACAGCTTCAAGAATCCTTCAACGCTCCGCTAAATTACGACTTGCGGTGACCTCACAGACATAGAGGGTTTAAAATGTACTTTATGGGAAAATGGACCCGAGTTCTTGCTTCGAAGTCAAGATGAGTGGTCAGATAGAGGTCTCGCCTGATTTACAGCTGTCCGAGAAAATGAAAAGCGTGGTGTTCCGTAACAAAAGGCCAAACTAATGTATTTGCTGATCTTGTTGAAAGATGTTCATCTTTTCATAAGGTACTGCGGATCATGACATAGGTAAATCGGGTTATTCAAGGAAAGAAATGTTATCACGAGGTTATTTCGGCAAAAGAACTACAGGTATCGTTTATTAGGCTGGTCCAAATAACTCAAATATTTGAGTTCGGATCAGAGTATAACAAATTAGAGAAATCGGAAAGCTTGGCCCCAAATCTTCAACGTCTAAACTCTTTCATACACACCAGCGAAGTAGATGGTGTGACGTTTCGTTTGATTCGGGTTGGAGGCAGATTGTTGAATGCGCCAATCCCGTATGATGCCAAATTTCCGTCACTGCTATCTCAAAAATCCCAATTCGAAACATTGTTCCTTCGCAACTTACATAGGACCCATTATCATGCAGGTGTCAAGGTGATAGTGTCACTTTTGAGGCAGCAGATTTGACTGATCAATGCGCGAGAGGCTTGTACAAAGGTCATCCGTGGTTGCGTCCACTGTTTTCGTTACAAGCCTGTGCTACTGGGTCGGATAATGGGTAACTTGCCCGCAGATCGGGTCAGGAAAGTTCGCCCTTTTTTGGTTTGTGGAAAAGACTTCTCGGTCCATTTTATGTTTCGCTTAAGATTCGTGGATCTATCTACTGACAGTTTTTTTTATCTGTTTTCAAAAGGTTCGCCGGTCGGAGGGGTCTTCCGGAGAAGATGTACAGCGACAACGCCACCAATTTCGTGGGAGCGAACAAAATCCTTGAAGAGTTCACAGCAGACGAGTTGAGCACCCACCTGGTGGAAATAGAGGCCCTGCTCAATTCTCCTGCCATCGCGTCGCCAAACAACGACCCCAACGATGGAGAAGCGCTGACCCACGGACATCTTCTGATCGGCCAGCCTCTTCTTACGCTGCCGCCAGAATCCGACACAAACGGAATCTCCAGCAAGGCCGGCTACGCGTACTTGAAGCGGTGGCGAATGCTGTCCGCTCTCAAGCAACAGTTTTGGCAGAGTTGGTTCAAGGATTACCTTTTTTTTTTTTTTTTATACTTTATTCTTATTTATTGGATCTTCTCTATTACTTAAGAGACTAACAATAAGTTTTCAAATCTTAATCTATGTAATAACTCACAAAATGGATATCTCTTAGCAATAAAAACACGTTTATATTCCAAACTGAATTCACTCTTTTTATTCCGAGACCACACACTGTTGGTTTGCTAGCGGTATATATTAGACTGCCCGCATTCCTCATGCCACGTTGTCAGGGTTCCCACCTTCGGATCCGCTGCTGTAGGGTTCGATATTTGCAGCGGGTTGCCACATCCCTCCTTTTTTTTCCAGTCCCAGTTTCAATCCTTGGTCCGGGCTCGGTTCTTTCATATTGGATGCCTGCGGTGGTTGAAGTTCAGACTGCTGTGCATGCTGGAAATCTTCTGGGGAAATCAGCTGTGCTTCGGGTAAGAGACCAGGTTTGGATGTATCGTTCGGTGACCTCTCACTGGGTACCTTTTTCAGGTGACTAATGTTCCGCGTTAAAACGCGACCATCTCCTGACACTGTTACGATGTTCCCCTTCCTCTCAATTACAGCATATGTAGTGGGGTCGAAACTAGGTGTTAGTTTGTGCGGGAATACAACATTCTTGATTAGTACCTTGTCTCCTACTTCGATGTCGATATCCCTCGCCCCTCTCTTTCTGTCAGCTAAATCTTTTCCCTTTTGCTTAACACAAACATCGCGGTCTCGCTCAGCCGAATCTAACATTTCGCCTCCTAAGTCTTGAATTCCTGGCATCTTATCTCGAATCAATCTGTTGAACATTAACATCGTGGGTGCAGTGCCTGTACTGCCATGTGGAGTTACGTTATACATATGAACAAGCTTTTGGATTTCTTCTTTATAGTTAGCCTTGTTTTGATGAGCTATCTTTAATCTCTTCCCTAGTGACTTGTTCATATTTTCTACCTCGCCGTTTGCCTGGGGCCAGTAGGGCGGAGTTCTAATCTGTTCGATTCCAGAGATCTTACAATATTCTTTAAATTCGTTGCTGATGTACTGTCGTCCATTGTCTGTCTTTAAGTATTTTGGAAACCCAAGTCGGCAGAAAATTTCTTTCATAGTGTTAATTATGCTTGTGGAAGTTATAGTACGAAGGAACTTAAATTCCATGTAACGTGAAAAATAGTCGATGAATACGAGCAAGAACTCGCCGTTTGGCAATGGACCCAGTAAATCGGATGCCACGTAAATCCACGGACCCGTTGGAAACGTCGTTCTGTTCATCGGTGCTGGATTGCTAGCTTGGGAGACTAAAAGGCAATCTTTACAAGACTTTACGAATTTTTCAGCCTCCCGGTCAATCCCAGGCCACCACACCTTGGAACGCAATCGGCGCTTCATTGCGGATTCGCCCGGGTGACCCTCATGGGCTAACTCCAGTGTCTTCTGCCGAAGAGAAGTTGGGATTATTATTCGGTCTCCTCTCAATAAGATTGAACCAACTGTCGATAACTCATGCCTGAATGGGTAGAGCCTTTTTGATATCGCCGATGTCCAAGAATCGTCATTCAGGCAAGTCATAGCATCGACTATTTCTTCGTCCCGTATGCTTTTCTCTGCTACTTCGGATATACTCATTGATGCCGGGATTGAGCTCTGTAGTATGTGCAGAATGCTATATTCTGCTCGTGGCTCCAAATCCTTTGTTGATGTTATGCAGCATAGTCGAGACAAAGAGTCTGATATATTTTCTTTTCCGGCTTTAAAGATAACCTTAAATTTGAAAGCCTGTAAGCGAAGAAGCCATCTTTCAATGCGAGCTGGTGGTTTTGATGACGGTTTAAATATAGTCTCGAGTGGCTTGTGGTCGGTAACTAATTCAAACTCCAATCCTGCTAAGTAGTAATAGAACTTTTCCACCGCCCATACTAATGCCAAGCTTTCCTTTTCCGTTTGCGAGTACCGCTTCTCCACATCAGACAAACTCCTGCTTGCAAAGGAAATTATTAATGGTTCATTGTTATCTGTGAACTGGAGCAGAACCGCGCCTAGTGCCACAGGGCTGGCATCGGCAATCAGACGTGTTCGGTGGTTTATGTTGAAATACGAGAGTCTGGGTATTTCGGCCAATCTAATTTTTAAATCATCGAACGCTGCTTTCTCTTTAGGGCCCCAAACAAATTTAATTTCTTTCCTTAACAACTGTCGTAGTGGTTCAGTGCGATCGGCCAAGTCCGGGATAAACTTTCCGACATATGTGACGAGACCAAGGAAGCTTCGGGTCTCCTCCTTATTTTTCGGATTTCGAAAAGACGTGATGGTCGTCACTTTCTCCGGATCAACATTAATTCCCTTGTCAGATAAAATGTGGCCTAAAAATTTCAAACGATTCGTTTTCCAAACACATTTTGAATCGTTTAGCAAGACATTATTTTCCTTAAATATTGATCGGACTTCCGTGACGGTTTTGTCGTGTTCTTCTTCTGTTCCGAAAATAATGATATCGTCTATATAGTTTAGGACCTTGGAACAAGGCGCTAACAGTTCTTCGAGCCGCCGTTGGAATATCTCAGGAGCTGAATTTATTCCGAACATTAAACGCTTGTACCGGAACAACCCCTTTGGCGTTATGAATGTTGTTATCTGTCGGCTCTCTTCATCCAGTTCTAATTGGTGGTATGCATCCTTTAAATCAATTCGCGAAAAATATTTTGCTCCTTCCAACCTAGTCATGAATGACTCAAAAGTTGGCAGTGGGTAGTGTTCCCTTTTTACTGCTTTATTCGCCATCCGCATGTCCAGGCACATACGTATATCGCCATTTTCTTTAAAAACTACCACGATTGGTGAGATCCAAGGGCTATGGCCGTGCACTGGCTCTATAATGTCGTTGTTTAATGCTTCTTCCAATTTAGCCAAAACCTTATTCTCGACCGCAACTGGGATGCGTCTCATAGGCTGTTGTACGGGTCTCACTTTCGGGTCAATTAAAAGCTTGACCGTCACTCCTTTCCACTTGGGAAACGGGGTAATGCATTCCATTCGATTTACTTGCAATCCCAATGCGAGGACCTTCAATTGTATGGCGGTATCTCGGCCTAATAGTGATTGTGTCCCATTTTCAATTACATAAAATGATGCGACTACCTCTGTGTTTGAGCCGACTGATATGGGAGCCTCGAAAACACAAATTACGCTGAGCAATTTGTTTGAGGCGTAGCCACGAAACTGTCTCTCGGAATTTGATCTGATGTTGAAGACTACTGCTTTGTTTTGTTCCATTGACAACCAATCCAATTGACTGATTAAATTAAAACGGGATCCTGAGTCAATTATTAGTGAAACAAGTTGGCCACCGATGTAGCAATCAATGAATTCATCGTCTTCACCATCACTATAGATACGGAAACAATTATCTTTCGTTGCCTTTACTTCAGAATAGGTATCTGCATCTTGAACCCATCGTACGTGTGACCGTACTCGCTTGGCGCCATTATTATTTGGCTGTGTGTACTGGCGTTTGAAACTTGTTCTGCATTTCCGGGCGAAATGTCCGATGCGAGTGCACTTGTTGCACTTAACCTGCCGTGCAGGGCATGTGGCGTTATCATGCGCGTGCCCGATGCGACCACATCTGCCACATTCGGTTTCCTTTTCAGAGTTTCGGTTGAATATCTTATTTATTGTCTCTTCCGATTTGGCTAGCATCGATTTGGATTGCTTACTAATTTCCTCGTCTACTCGACAAGCTTCAATGATTTCAGCCAACGTGTGTTCTTTTTCCAATAGTTTTTTCTTTAATTGAAAGGAAGTCCAGGAATCCATAATTTTATCTTTTAAACAAATCTGTTCAATTTCGGCCTTTGTGGTTCCGAAACAGCATTTCTGCATTTGCTGACGCAAACGGACAATAAATTTCGCAAAACTCTCGCCCTCCAAAGGAGAAAGGCTCCTAAACAGATGCCGTTCGAAGGTTGAGTTTTGCTTTGGCGAAAAATAATCATTTAGTTTATTCACCAACACCAAAAATACATCAGTCTGTTTATCCTCGTCTGGGTCGATCAAAGCATCGGGCAACGAATAAGCGACCGTTTGTAACTCAACGCCTCCCAAGTGAAGTAATTTGCTCCGTCTCTTACTGGGTGTATCTGCGTCGATATATATTTTGAATGCCCGAAGCCATTTTTCCCACTCGCTCCGCAATAAAGACCTTTCTATTGTTTCACAAAGAAATGGTTTAATAATATTTTCGCACATCTTGTTATTTATTATCTGAAAGTAAAAGAAAAAAAAAATTTTTTTTTTAACTTTTATTAGGGCTAACTGCCTCTGACCGTGTCAGCTTGTGTTTTCGGCTAACTGCCTCTGACCATGTCAGCTTATGATTTGGCAAACTGCCTCTGACTGTGTCAGCTTATGATTTGGCTTACGGTTTCAACCGTAACCATTAATTCGATTCAAAATTATTTTCATTTGTTTTAACTTGAAACTAACTGTTCCTCAGTTAATTATTTCGCATTTCTGTTTTGCGTTTTCCTCTGCTCTTTTACAATAATTCTCATGACTTGCAACTTAGTGTCACTCAGTCCCTCTCTTAAGTGGAGCTATGTATTCGTTTTTGCCTTTGAATCAAAATTCTCTTTTTGACTCAATTGACTTTGTTTCGATGTATTCTCGAATTCACGAATTCCTCTGTCATTCCCACCATTCGGCAACGAATGACCGAAAGGAAGAAACAGAAGGACTGTTCTTGCAAGTCACACATACATGCGCACTAAAATACTGCAATGCCAATAAAACTATTTTCATTTGCAGCCATTCCTCTTAAATGTATGTTTAGAATTCACCAATTATAGGTCTCTGTTTTACCTCGTCGCCAATGTAATAACTCACAAAATGGATATCTCTTAGCAATAAAAACACGTTTATATTCCAAACTGAATTCACTCTTTTTATTCCGAGACCACACACTGTTGGTTTGCTAGCGGTATATATTAGACTGCCCGCATTCCTCATGCCACGTTGTCAGGGTTCCCACCTTCGGATCCGCTGCTGTAGGGTTCGATATTTGCAGCGGGTTGCCACAATCTATGTTACGTTAACTTATGTTATTGAAAAAGGGATGGGAAATCATTCCGCTGTAGACGGGAATGATAGCTTAGCCGGTTGAGTTGTCTGGCAAGCAGGTTTGGGTGATTTGATAATCTGGCTTCATATTTAATTTTTCTGGAAACAATTTCTTCTTTTACGGGATTTATATCCAGGTCTCTCTGGATGTTTGCATTGCGGATGTACCAGGGGGCTCCAGTTATTGTTCGTAGGGTCTTTGATTGTACTCTTTGAATAATTTCTATATTGCTGCTGCTTGCGTTTCCCCAGAGCTCGGAACCGTAGGTCCAGATCGGCTTTAAGCACGAGTTATACAGTAGTACTTTATATTCGAGTGGAAGGGGGGAGCGGTAGTTCATGAGCCAGTGAAGGCTGCTGGCCTTTAGTTTTAAATGGGTCTTCTTTGCTTCTATATGCTTTCTCCAGGTAAGCCTCCTGTCTAGGTGTATGCCGAGATAGGTGACTTCGTCTGCTTGTGGAACCGGCTTGTTGTTTAGCGTCAGTGGTGGGCATTTCGACAAGTTTAGTGTAAATGTAATGTGCTTACACTTTTGCTCATTGACTTTGATACGCCAGTCTGCGAGCCATTTTTCTACAACTACCAGGTGTTCTTTTAAATGGGCTGTAGCTGTTTTTGGGCATTTCGAGCGGCTGACAATGGCAGTGTCGTCAGCAAAGGTTGAGATGAGGGTCTGGCGGCTTGTTGGAATGTCTGCCGTGTAATGGATGTACAAGATTGGTCCAAGCACACTTCCTTGGGGTACTCCAGCTTCGATGTTACGGATGGTTGAAGTAAAGGTTTTACATCTCACGGTGAAAACTCTGTTTCTGAGGTATGACTCAAGCAACTTGTGAGTGTTTTCCGGTAGGAGGGTTTTGATTTTGTATACCAGACCGTCGATCCAGACGCGATCAAATGCCTGTGATACGTCCAGAAATAAGACACTGCAATATTGCTTGTGTTCGAAAGCCGTGCGAATTTCAGATGTTAAGCGGTTTACCTGTTCGATAGTTCCATGCTTTTCCCTAAATCCGAATTGGTGCAGAGGGATCGTTCTGTTGTTTTGAAGATGTGTTACTAGATGAACAAGAAGCAGTTTTTCAAATAGCTTTGATAGACATGGGAGCAGACTGATGGGCCGGTAAGAGGAAGGCTGGGATTTGTCTTTTCCTGGCTTCGGGATCATTGTAATGACAGACTTTTTCCATTGGTCAGGAAAGTAGCCCCATTTCAATATTGAGTTAAATATAAATGCGATGCATCTGACTGCGCATGCAGGTAATTCAATTATCATTTTTGGAGAAATAAAATCGTGACCAGGAGCCTTTTTTGGGTTTATGTGTTCTTTAATAGCCTTAAGTATTGTGCTGGTTTCAAGGGTAACTGGGGAGGACGGCGACGCTAGCGAGACATTCGGTAGAGTGAATTGGTTGGATGGCGGGTGGGGCTTGAAGACGTTTTCCAAGTGATGGGCAAAGGTGTTAGCTCTTTCTTCGTCACTGCGCGCCCAGGCACCTGTTTGTGATCGAATTGGCCAATCGGGATCTATTGGTGGCTGCATGTTTGGGTGCGCTCTCCATAGTGGGAATTTATTACCCGTCGGGGATAGTTTCGCAATGTAGGCCCGTTGGGCCTGGTTCTTTTCGGTAGAGAGGGCCTTCGACAATTTTCGAGATGCTTCATTAAGTCTTTTCTTAGTAGCTGGGGACCGATGAGTCTGCCAGTCTCTGCGAAGTCTACGTTTTTCAAGTAGGAGAGACTCGATCTGGATACTTGAGCGTCCAGTGCTTAGCGGGTTTGTGGATGAGGGTTCTGGCGTAGAATGTTTGGCGGCAGAGGACATTACGTCCGTGAGGTGTTTAAGCGACTTGTCAATGTCAGATTCAGAGGAAATTTCAGGATCAAGTTCGATGTGTGCACTTACATATTTTTTGTACTTCAGCCAGTTTGTTTTGTTTGATGTTAGATGTTGGGGGCGTTCCAGAAGCTGCGGCTGTTCAGATAGACAGAGGAGAACTGGCGAATGGTCCGATGTAAGCTCTTCTAAGGTTTTTATGTTTATCAGCCTGTGCGAGACTCTTCTAATAACAGCGAAATCGATAATGTCAGGTTGTTTATTTGGATCTGTGGGCCAGTATGTAGGCCTAGCTGGTGAGACAAAGTCAAGCGCATTACCAGGAGTGATAATAGCGTTGTATACTTGGCGGCCTTTGGGGTTGATAAGACAAGATCCCCAGTGGGGATGCTTTGCGTTATAATCACCGGCAGCTATAAAGCAGCGTCCTAGTGAGTTGTAGAAATTCATAAACTCATTTTCTGCAATACTGAAGCGTGGGGGGCAATATATGGCGAATAGGGTAAGTGGGCCGCCAATTAGGTTTATACGTAGGGATGTGGCCTGCAGGTAGTTAGTAGCGAATGTCTCCAAGGGATGATGTTTTATGCGTTGTTTTATGAGTATACCGGTACCTCCGTGTGCTTTACCGTCCGGGTGGTTGGTCGCGTGGAATATATATCCGATGATATGGAAGTAGTTTTTATTAGTTAGATGGGTTTCAGAAAGTAGCATGATATCGATATTGTGGCTGTTTAGGAACTGTAGGAGTTCGTTTTTGTGCCGGGAAACGCCGTTTGCGTTCCAGAAGCATATGCTTAAGGAGTCCATTTATACAGACTTTTGTTTGATCAGCAGTTCCATTAGAAGACTCTGGTTTCGCAGTAGTTCTTGAAGGGAACTTTGAATCGTCATCATGACGTTTGCAAGAGTAGCTAGTGTAGATTCTAGACCGCTAAGTGTTTGTGGGGGAAGAGTTTGGTTTTGCTGCGTAGAAGGTTGACTTGTTGTTTGGCCATTTTGGCTTAAGAGCGGAAAATCATTTAGGTTTGATATGGGTGGCTGTAGACGCAATGCTGCAGGTTGGGCGGTAGATTCCAGGGTAGCGGAGTGCGTGGGCAAAGAAGACACCAGGAGTGGTTGTTGATGGGGTGAAGATGTTTGGTTGGGCAGAGTGTTGAGCCGCGAGTGGATTACTGCGTCTCTGATTTAGGCGGCTCTTGAGTTCTTTGTAGACGGGACAGCCCCGGTAGTTGGCAGTATGATTTCCCCACAATTACTGCATTTCCTCAGAGTAGGGTCTTCTTTGTTTCCCAGGCATGCTTCAATGCAATGCAAATCTCCACAGGCGACACAAACTGGACGCAGGGTGCAGTAGGTTCTTGTATGCCCGAACTCCTGGCAGTTTGTACACTGTACGGGGCCGTTCCGCTTATGCGGTTCCTCTACGGTGATTCTTCGGTGAAGGAGATATTGCAGATTGTAAATAGGATGCACTGCATTTTTCTTTAGAGGTTTCGTCTCTGGGGCCAGCTCAATCTTAAACAGTGGTTGGGGAATTTTATCCCTGTTCACTATGTTTACGATGTGCTTAACGTCGAAGCCATTTTCCGTGAGGCCTTCAGCTATTTCTGCTACCGCAACAGTCGATTCTATACCTTTAAGTACAACTTGTAGGCCTTTCTTACTTTTTAGTTGGTAAGTGTAGTAATTTATAAGCTCATTGTCGAGATATCTTGTTACAGAACGGAAGTTGTCTTCGTTGTTAACCTGGAGTTTTGTTTCTAATATGTTTCCTCTTTTTAGGGTATTGATATAGAAGTGGTTAGGCCCGATTACTTGTTTAAGCTTATTAATCAGATCGACACTGTTGTGTTTCCTAATATATATTGGCGGTGGCTTTACAGCTTTCATGACTTGAGGCGCCTGACCCTTGTCTTCTTCGGTCTCGCCAAGTATGGCAAATCTGTTTTCGGATGTTCGTGTGTTGCCTAAAGTTTTTGGTACTTTTGGCCAATTTGAGTTTACGTTTTTTTGTGGACTAAGCTTTCTTTTTATTTGTACATACCGATCGATCCCCGTCTTTACGAGAGTATTATTCGTAAGAGGGTCAGTAGAGCAAAGTTTTACTTGTGGTGTTGAGATAGGCCACTGGGTAGCCGCAGACGTTAAAGTTGTTGTTGTCGTTGACGTTGCTGTAGTAAGAGAGGGTACAGTGCTGGTGGGCGCACAAGCCGAAGTAGTCGGTGCATCGATGAGAGAGAGAGGTGACGGGCATTGTGAACTCCACGACTGAGTAACGGCAGCGCTGCTTGAGCATAAAATCGCTAGTGACAGTGAGCGGGCTCTTTCGGTAGCGGTCAGTGACGTTAATTTTGTTGTTGCCTCCGATGAGTCAATTGAAATGTAAGCATTGTTCCGTGCAGAAGACAGCCGTCGTTCGTCTAGTTGTATTTGTTGCCGATCGCGACTTGGCTTCGTGGCTTTACCGGTAGCACTTGTTAATATTTTATTTGCGTTCGACATTTTTAATTGATTTGATTAGCTAGATCGGTTTTAAATTTAGTTTTAATCACAAGGAGATGTTGACCTTGGGATATGGCATTGCTGCCAGCGTCTTTTCGCTATTTTTCTTAGTTTTGGTGGTCACTTTGTAGATTTTTGGAAGTCTTTCAGCAGGGCGAACAAAAAGACACGTCTACGCGGTTCGGTGGTCACAATGCACAGGATTACCTGGCCAGCCTGCAGTTGCGGCTGGAGGCGTCATCATCAAGCGCGCTATCCACAAATTGGCGTTGCTGCCAGTTGGCAGCACAATCGAGGAGGTTAAAGCGCCGGAGGGCTTCAACAGGGCCGGAATGTTGGCGCAGTAGAATAAATACGTAGAATAGAAATAACAAGAAAGAAAAGCTAACTTCGGGAGAAGCCGAAGTTGATATACCCTTGCAGAATATTCTGTAAATTATATTCTCCAAAACTATTCATGTGATGCATTCTTAAAACTCATCAAAAATCCCAACTTCCTAACTTTAAAAACACCAAAGTTGTGGAATTTCCAATCGTTCAGTTATATGGCAGCTGTAGGATATAGTCGGCCGATCCTTATAAAATTTGGTAGGTCGGCTTTTGATAGGTCGAATTGATAGGCCAAAAATAAAAACCATAGAAATCCCAACTTCCTAACCTAACAAACACCAAAGTTATGGCATTTCCGATCTATCAGTTATATGTCGGCTATAAGATATAGTCGGCCGATCCTTATAAAATTTGGCAGGTCGGATTGATTGGCCAAAAATAAAACCCATACAAAATCCCAACTTCCCAATTTTAAAAACACCAAAGTTATGGCCTTTCCGATCGTTCAGTTATATTACAGCTATAGGATATAGTCCGACGATCCGGCTCGTTCCGACTTATATACTACCTGCAATAGAAAGACAAATTTTGGGAAAGTTTCAAGGAGATACTTTTAAAACTGAGGGACTAGTTTGCGTAGAAACGGACAGACGGACGGCAGACGGGCAGACGGACACACGGACGGACAGACGGACATGGCTAGATCTCCTGGTGATGCTGATCAAGAATATATATACTTTATAGGGTCGGAAATGTTTCCTTCACTGCGTTGCAAACTTTTTACTGAAATTATAATACCCTCTGCAAGGATATAAAAATAAGAAAGAAAAGCTAACTTCGGTCGGAGCCGAATATTCTGAAAATTATATTCAAATGATGCATTCTAAATGCTCTTAGAAAATCCCAACTTCCTAACTTTAAAAACACCAAAGTTATGGTATTTCCGATCGTTCAGTTATATGGCAGCTATAGGATATAATCGGCCGATCCTTATGAAATTTGGTAGGTCGAATTGATTGTCCAAAAATAAAACCCATAGAAAATCCCAACTTCCTAACCTAACAAACACCAAAGTTATGGCATTTCCGATCAATCAGTTATATGGCGGCTATAGGATATAGTCGGCCGATCCTTATGAAATTTGGTAGGTCGCATTGATTGGCCAAAAACTAAAACCCATAGTAAATCCCAACTTCCTAACTTTACAAACAATTATATAATAACAATAGTTATGGCATTTCCGATCAATCAGTTGTATGGCAGCTATATGATAAAGTCGGCCGCTTCCGGCCGCTCCGACTTATATACTGCGTGCAAAGGAAAGAAGGGTGTTTCAATTCAAAATCTTTAAAACTGAGAGACTAGTTTGCGTAGAAACAGACTGACGGACAGAACCATTTTGGAGTCCATTTGCAACATAAAAAGGAACAAGTCGAAATACTTTCTAGAGGTTAATCTTGTGGTTACATAGAACTCCTCGCACCTTACCTTCATCTGACGATCCGAAATATCTTATTATATCGGCATAAATGCCAAAATTTTCTCAGTTATTCTATCCAGCTCATCGCCAGCATTGTTCGAGCTTACCTTTACCGAGTGTCAACAAATACGTTCGGATTATGGATAATGACATATGTATATGGATAATGATAGTTTTCGTGGAGTTAGTTTCGATGAACTATGAATTCCAATCTCTCTCTCTCTCTGTCAAAAAGTCTAATTGTTACAAAGTGTTTTAAAGAAACAAAAAGAATAAAAAGGTAAAATTTCAATCCACACTTAACCAGTTTAGGCGCTGTATTTGCTATTACTGTTGCTGCTAGAGTTGCTGAAAACGGATGCTGTTATTTCGTGTTCTGTTGAAACTCAAAGTTAAGCTTTCTGGAAAGTTAGACACACACAGATGACTTAATCGTATGTACGCAGAATATTTAGACTATGTGTCCGCTCTGGACTGGAAGAATTCACATGACCCAAATTAAAATTAAATATTTGATTTCCATTAAATATGCCATTTGAAATTGATCTAAATATAGCTTCAACTTATTCATTGGAGCAGCTGTCATTTGAGAGGAACTGTGTTTGCAGCGGAACGAGAAAACATAAGAAAGAAGAAGCGGACCACATAATTTATATTTTTGTTGACAAGAAATTCGGCAACTTAAGAGCGATTTACTCAGTAAACGTGCTATCAACTATTAAAATTGAAATTTGAAACAAATATATAAACCATTTTACGAAAAAAGACTGGTCGGGCTAAACATATTGCAATTTGCCACTACAGCTTCAAGAATCCTTCAACGCTCCGCTAAATTACGACTTCGGAGACTGCTTGGTAATAGCTGTGCAGCCATCAGACCTTTTTGCGGTGACCTCACTAGCTGGGCAAAGTTTGGGATAACGAAGAAATAAAGGAGCGGTACAGGTGTAAGAGATATATAAGACGCAACTAGCATGGGTACACTGAAAAATATTTTAGACAATATGTTAACAGTTCGAGCGCACGTGAACAAAATTTTCCGGTGTACGGCTCTTCGGCTAGGGTAGTGATTGTCTTACTTAACAGTGATAGCTTTAGTGAATTGCGTGCAAGAACAAGCTAAGCCGGGATTGAAGACACACATGTAGTAACCACTAAAAATATTTTTCAATAACTGAAGGTCGCTTTCTTGCCTACCTTTCCAATGGTTGCGAACCCTGACCTAATCAGATAGTGATATAAAGGAGGCGTATACAATTACTATAATCAGGTACATTGCACTTGGAAAAAGCACGAAGTATCATATGAGGCTCAGATACACAGCTGTGCACAGGACGGACTCCATGAATGGCGTGCAATATTGTTATTTACCGCACTATCCTCGACGTCCAAGGTCCATAAGAGTACACCACAGTAATGTAAACTAGTAATGTAAAGATGTTTTAGCGGTAAGACTAAAGTTTGATGTTGATTTACCTGGGATTTTAAAGAAAGTTCTGGGGTTTGTGCTCGCGGCGGATGTATTAATATGTACAGGTTCATTAATCTACTATGGAAACCCGATGGCAGCGAGAAATTCGAAGAATATACTTCGTCAATAGTCATGTTTGGAACCAGCCCCATCTGGCTTTTTGCGTCACGCAACAGTTCACAATGAATCAGCAAAGAAGGTTTCCGCACCATGTATGTTGAACGTGTGCGGAACGTTTGAACCAAGTAAATTGAAAAGCAATTGCGCAAAGTTTTTGGATGATATACCCTTAGAGCATCAAGCGACAGTAGCGCTGCTTCAAGTAAAGGTCAAGGAGGTAGTTCGGACTTTAGGAATATATTGGATTCCTGGAGACGATTCCACATTTTTTTTAAATATCTAGCGATCATCTGACAAAGTGAATCCATCTGTCCACCATTGCCAAGTTATTCGATCCATTGGGATAGGTAAATCACATAATTATGACTACCAGGATTTTTAAGTTTGTGAAAAGAAGGGGTTGCTATGCCCAAAATTCAGAAACTGAAAAAGGAGTAGCAGAAGTTTATCTGTGATATTCCTAACAAAAAAGGAAAGCTAACTTCGGGCGGAGCCGAAGTTGATATACCCTTGCAGAATACTCTGTAAATAATATTCTCCAAAATTATTCATATGATGCATTTTTAATACTCATAAAAAATCCCAACTTCCTAACTTTAAAAACACCAAAGTTATGGCATTTCCAATCGTTCAGTTATATGGCAGCTAAAGGATATAGTCGGCCGATCCTTATAAAATTTGGTAGGTCAGATTGATTGGCCAAACATAAAACCCATAGAAAATCCCAACTTCCTAACTTTACAAACACGAAAGTTATGGCATTTCCGATCAATCAGTTATATGGCAGCTATAGGATATAGTCGGCCGATCCCGGTTGTTCCGACTTATATACTGCGTGCATAGGAAAGAAGGGTGTGTGCAAAGTTTTAATTCGATAGCTTTAAAACTGAGAGACTAGTTTGCGTAGAAACAGACAGACGGACATACGGACATGGCTATATCAACTCAGGAGGTGATCCTGATCAAGAATATATATACTTGTTTAGGTCAGTGGCCCACTGCATTGGCGCTGGTCACTGAGCTTTCCGAGCTTTCGCTCTCGCCCCTCTTGCGCTCCCTCGCTCGCCTCTCGCAACGTCCGCGCTTCAGAGTGCGAACTTCGGGTTTCGCATCCGAACTCCTCGGACGGCCGCTGCCGATCTCCCGCTCTCGCTTGAACGGAGTAAAGCGGGCGGGAGCGCGGTTTTAGTTTTAAGTTTTAATTAGTCTCTTGTATGCAGCTGAACAAAATACATTGAAATTACCACGACGCCCCCGACTTCTTCATTTTTTTTCGTCTTCCTTTGCGTTTGCGCCGTGGGAATTATTTCTGCCAGCCAAATTTTGTTTGTGGAAGGATCGCCCCCTACAAACATTTTGGTCCATTCGAACCGGATAAGGATATCCGTCTGCCATTCGACCAGCAGCTCCTGTGATTTCTTCCGCAAAAAAGATAAGTACGAGCATTTTCCGACTCCCTCTCGCTGCCGGTCTTTAGCAGTGGCTCGAACATTAAATTTCGTTCACACTGCAGTAAGATTTTTTTTCGTGTCAACTCCACGTCCGAGTTTTCCCGACACAACGGCAGTCGAGAAATTTAACATTCCTTCAATTCCAAAAAATTTTCTATCCGTCTCCGCTTTGTGTGCGTCGCCATACTCCTTGCCGTTTTCCTTTCGTTCCCCGTTGTACATCAACTTGCCAACGGTCAAGGCATACATATGTGCATCCAGACATACACATACACGCGCGTGACAACTTGTGTACATAGTGCAGTGCAATTCTGCCTCCAAAAAAATACGACAAAAAGTGAAATTGTGTGGTGGAAAATAAAAAGGCATAACTAATATCAGCCACTCGGTGTGAAGTAATTTCGGGAGTTTCCCTGTTCGCCGTACAATCCGCCGCTGTCGAGATATTTTTTTGCCTTGTGTTTTTTTTTCTCTCCACATAATTTTATCTGTTCCGTCACTTCAAATACAGTCCACTCTTCGACGCTCTACTGTACCGATACACACCTACACAAAAACGCATGCATGCCCATATCTACATAGAATTATTTTCTGCCTCCACATACAGGAACATACACATATCCATAAACGCATGCATGCCCATATCTACATAAATATATTTTCTGCCTCCACATTCAGAAACATAAAATAAAATAAATTCAAATCCACACTGGTGCGACCGTGATTGTTTTTTCTCCAAATTGCCGCATTAACCACCGCAGCGGCCGTGTTGTTATTGTTGCTGTTTTTTTTCTTCTCTCTCTCTACCGCGCCCTCACGCATGCACTGCTCTGCCGACCGGCATAACCCAGTGAACGCTTCTCCCGAACCAAAGCCAAGGTTTTTTAATTCCACCATTCCGGCTCCGAGAAAAAAAATAAGTATTTATAATTATAATTATTATTTAATTATACAAATTATTAATTCATAATTATAATTACTATTTAATTATAAATATTATTTAATTATTTCCGGCAAAGTAATTAATTTATTTAATGGATTAATTAATTTATTTTTTATTGCGGTTTTCCGGATTTTTTTTTGCAATCAAAGATATTTTCCAAACCCAAAAAAAAAAAAAATAAATAAAAACCTTAATACAATAAAATTATTTGGCAACACTAACTAAGGGAAAAATTAGAATAAAACAAGAAAGGAAAGCTAACTTCGGGCGGAGCCGAAGTTGAAATACCCTTGCAGAATATTCCGAATTATATTCTCCAAAATTATTCATATGATGCATTCTTAACACTCATAAAAAATCACAACTTTCTAACTTTAAAAACACCAAAGTTATGGCATTTCCAATCGTTCAGTTAAGTGGCGGCTATAGGATATAGTCGGCCGATCCCTATGAAATTTGGTAGGTCAGATTGATTGGCCAAATATAAAACCCATAGAAAATCCCAACTTCCTAACTTTACAAATCCCAAAGTTATGGCATTACCGATCAATCAGTTATATAGCAGCTATAGGATATAGTCAGCCGATCCTTATGAAATTTGGTAGGTCAGATTGATTGGCCAAATATAAAAGGCATAGAAAATCACAACTTCCTAACTTTACAAATCCCAAAGTTATGGCATTACCGATCAATCAGTTATATAGCAGCTATAGGATATAGTCGGCCGATCCTTATGAAATTTGGTAGGTCGGATTAACTGGCCAAATAAAATACCCATAGGAAATCCCAACTTCCTAACTTAACAAACACTAAAGTTATGGCATTTCCGATCAATCAGTTATATGGCAGCTATAGGATATAGTTGTCCGATCCTGGCCGTTCCGACTTATATACTGCGTGCAAAGGATCGAAGGCTGTGTGCAAAGTTTCAATTCGATATCTGTAAAACTGAGAGACTAGTTCGCGTAGAAACAGACAGACGGACAGACGGACATGGCTATATCAACTCAGGAGGTGATCCTGATCAAGAATATATATACTTTGTAGGGTCGGAGATGTCTCCTTCACTGCGTTGCACACTTTTGACCAAAATTATAATACCCTCTGCAAGGGTATAAAAAAAAAAACAGAAGTCAACAAAGGGAGTAACAAGATATACAAATATATAAACAATCAATACAGTTTCATCGATTTCCAAATATTTTCTTCCGATTCTTCTCGTTGTTTATGGCA
Source organism: Drosophila kurseongensis (assembly GCA_018153305.1). Classification (NCBI taxonomy): domain Eukaryota; kingdom Metazoa; phylum Arthropoda; class Insecta; order Diptera; family Drosophilidae; genus Drosophila; species Drosophila kurseongensis. Next base: position 2,545,441 of record JAECXX010000034.1, read on the forward strand.
CTGTGCTTTCTACTCCGCACAAATTAACAGTGTGACCGTTCTCTGTGGCTTTCTTTTCTTTTGCGTGCGTTCATTGGCAGCGACGACCAACTCGTTGGCGACTCAGATCGCGCCGAGAGCTTAACGGTGAATATCCTCACGTTCTGAACGACACGCCCCTTGCTCAGGTCAGTCGACAAGAGCTGATCCGCAAAGTTCGAGTCCACGGGAGACGACAAGAAACCGAGGTCGATCCCATCTATCCGTTTGGGCAGGTCCCAATCCGCGTCTCCGCGGCCGTCTCAATTAACACCAAAGGCGGCCATTGCCATTCCAAGGGCAAAAAGCGACGAGTCCGTCGAGACTATCTCCGGTCCCCCGTCAAGGCTTTCTCGGTCGGTGTCCAAGATGGCTCAAACTGCGATAGACATCGCCCTCAAAAAGTTTATTGCCACAACAGACCGGGTTAGCCAATTTCAAGCGGATATTCATACTCCGAGCGCCGCTGAACCAGAAAGACTTTCCCCTGGCATGTGCCAAGTCCATCGGGACCAAATCCGGGCCTTGTGGGAAAAGGTGGAGAAGAGCTATGAAAGTTGCTCCGATCTTCTTTCCGCGTCCACCGACAGTACGGCCACCTCGACAGTGCTTGAATCCAAGTACAGTTACTGCTACTCCGTATATTCGAGATGTTTGGTCCAACTTCAGGACATAATAGACAAGGCCGCCTCCCAGCCCATTCAGGCTGCTGTCAGTGTTCCAACACCGCCGTCTACGGGCTGTCGTTTGCCACCAGTCGACACCGAAGTTTTCGCTGGTGATTACCTGCGTTGGCCCACCTTCAGAGATCTTTTTACCGCGATATACATACACAACTCGCGTCTTACACCGGTAGAGAAGTTGTTCCACCTATTGTCCAAAACAAGTGGCGATGCGCACGCCATTGTTTCCAAAGCCCCGCTGACCAACGAAGGGTTTATCTCCGCGTGGCGAAGCCTCACCGACCGCTTCGAAAATCGGCGGTTATTAGTCAATAGCCAGCTAAAAATCCTCTTCAACATTCAGGCAGTACCCCAAGAGTCCGGAGCCGCTCTAAAGGAGCTGCAAGGAGCCGCCAAGGTCGACACCTGCGAGCGCCCCAGCGCTCCAAGTCCGTCTGCGCCATCCAGGTCTCGACCCGCGCCTACTACAAGAGGCACGAGCCCCACAGAGGATCATTCTGATGTGCAAGTGTGCTTCGCTTCCGGCTCAAGAGCCGTCTTACTGGGCACAGCCCTCATTAACATTTGCCATTTAGGGTGCAATTTCCAGGCGCGTGCCCTAATCGACTCTGGTTCCGAGGCAACCTTTATTACGGAGAGACTTTTCAACCTCGTCAAACTTCCATTCAAGACTATCCAGGCCCAAGTCTCTGGTCTTAATCAAACCGTTGCCGCTCAGTCCACGAAACTCTGTCATTTTTCTATTCGATCGCCTTCCAGACCCGGGCTGCATTTAGAAACTTCAGCTTACGTTCTTCCGCAGCTGGCCGGGAATCTGCCTTCGTATCCAGTCCCTCGAGATCTTCTTAAGGGAATTCCTGACATCCCCCTTGCAGATCCCAAGTTCTTCGAGAGCTCCCAAATCGATGTCTTGATAGGAGCCGATATTCTTCCGTCCATCCTCCTCGGCAACGCCAGGGCTAACATTTGCGGTTCACTTCTCGGCCAGGAAACCATTTTTGGATGGGTGTTGACAGGCCCCATATCTCCAGCGGCCCCCCGCAATTTGTCCGCCTTCTCCACTCGAGTTACCTGCGGACTCGACGACTCGTTGGATCATCTCCTTACCAAATTCTGGGAGGTGGAGGAAGTGCCCACACAGATAGTCCCCGAGTCTGATTCCGTCTGCGAACACAATTTTGTCCAGACTACAAGAAGGGACAATCGTGGCAAATACGTTGTGATGCTCCCCTTGCGCGATCCCGAGCATAATGGTTCCGAGCCCGCATCTTCACGATCCTTTGCTCTGGCTCAATTTCTGCGTAACGAGCAGCGCCTAAAAAGAGATCCTCCCCTGAAGGCCCGGTATGACTCTGTAATCCAAGAATACCTCGACTTAGGTCACATGGCCGAGGTCCCTTTGACGAGCAGTTCCGCCACGTACTACCTTCCACATCATGCCGTTCTTAAGCCCGAGAGCACAACCACTAAAGTGCGGGTGGTTTTCAACGTCTCTAGCCCTTCCGCAAACGGGACCAGTCTGAATGACATACTTTACGCGGGCCCGGTCTTACAATCCGACCTCACGATTCAAATCCTGAAGTGGCGATACTTTAGGTTCGTTTTCAACGCCGACATCGAGAAGATGTATCGGCAAATTTGGGTAGACCCCCAGCATACTCCTTTGCAGCGCATTCTATTCCGCAATTCCGATGGGGAAATCCGCGACTACGAGTTGAAAACAGTCACCTTCGGGGTCAATTGTGCCCCGTTCCTAGCGATCCGTGTCCTGCAACAGCTCGCCGACGACGAAGAGTCGAGGTATCCGCAGGCGAGTCGGATTATCCGACAGTTCATGTACGTCGACGACGTACTCGCGGGGGCAGACTCCAAAACCGAAGCGCAAGCGGCTATCCGCGAGCTCCAGAAAGCCCTGGATTCAGCAGGATTCCCCCTTAGAAAATGGACATCCAATAGCAAGGCGATTTTGGCCAACATCCAGAGTGACCATCTCCTTCGCGCGGACTTCCTTGAAATCGACGCAGAGAGCACGGCTAAAACTCTCGGAGTGCGGTGGAAGGCGACGTCTGACGAGTTTTTCTTCATTCCGCCCGAATTGACCTTGTCTTCAACGTTCACAAAGCGTCAAGTCCTATCCCAAATCGCCAAACTATTTGATCCAGCGGGTTGGCTCGCCCCCTTCATAGTCCGGGCAAAGATGTTCATGCAGGACATTTGGCTCCAAAATCTAGGATGGGACGAGGCCCTCCCTCGAGATTTTTGCCATAGATGGGTTGACTTCCTGGAAAATTACTCCGCTCTTGATCAGATCCACATTCCCCGCTGGGTCGCTTTCCGACCACATTTGAAAATTGAGCATCATGGGTTCTGCGACGCCTCGCAGAAGGCGTACGGCGCAGCCCTCTACGTCCGAGTTGGGCTGGGTCCGCGGTAATGGTGAACTTGCTCACGGCAAAGACACGGGTGGCCCTAGTAAAAACGGTGTCGCTCCTGCGGCTCGAGTTGTGCGGAGCCTTGTTATTGTCCGAAATGGCCAACGCCGTTCTTCCGAAGATGCCCGGGCAGGCGTCCGCCCTGCACTGTTGGACGGACTCTACGATTGTTCTCGCCTGGTTGCATAAGCCAGCGTGCCAATGGACAACGTTCGTGGCAAATCTTGTGACCAAGATTACCCAGCTTACCGAGGTGGAGAAATGGGCACACGTCCGCTCCGAGCATAACCCGGCAGATCTCGCTAGCCGCGGGGTGGCGCTTCAAGACCTTGCGGACAGCCAGCTGTGGTGGCATGGTCCTGCCTGGCTGCAGTGGCCTCGCTGCGAGTGGCCCACTCAAGGCTATGAACCCCCTGTGACTGAACTCGAGAAGCGAGCAGTCAAAGTCCATGTTGCGAAGGCCCCCCTGAAGACATTCTGGAGCGTTTTTCCACACTCGACAAGGCGTTGCGAGTCCTCGCTTACGCTCATCGGTTCATCCAGCGTTCGCGAAAACTCATGTCCCCGTTTGAGGATCTCTTGACAGCTCCTGAAATTGTGTCGGCCGAGCGGCTCCTGATTTCCGTCACGCAACGCAGGCACTTTGCCCTTGAGATGGGCTGCTTAAGCCAGAAACGGCCAGTGCCAGCATCCAGCCTGGTCCAAAACCTGAACCCGTTCATTGATTCCCAAGGGCTCATGAGAGCATGCGGCCGAGTCACGGCTTCCGAACTTCTCCAGTATGATGAACGGCATCCTGTCATCCTTCCATACGACTGCCATCTGTCTCGACTCCTCGTCCATTTTACGCATCGTATAACGCTGCACGGTGGCAATCAGCTTATGATCCGTCTGATCCGTTCCAAGTTCTGGATCCCGAGGGTGAGGAATTTGGTCAAGTCCGTCATATATTCATGCAAGGTCTGCATCATCCACAAAAAAAGGTTGCAAACGCAACTGATGGGAGACTTACCCAAAGAACGAACGTCCTTCTCGCGCCCTTTCACATATACCGGTGTGGACTATGCCGGTCCCTTTGACATCAAAAACTACACGGGACGAGCCTGTCTCATTACGAAAGGGTATGTGCTGGTGTTCGTGTGCTTCGCCACTAAGGCCATCCATTTAGAACCTACTTCCGACCTTACGACTGAGAAGTTTCTCGCCGTCTTCGACCGTTTCGTGTCCCGAAGAGGATGCCCCCGTCAAGTTCAGTCGGACAATGGCAAGACCTTTGTGGGTGCGGCTGCCTTACTCTCCCGCGAGTTTCTCCAAGCTCTCAAGGAAGCTGTGACAGGTGTCACCAGCAGCTGCTCTGGCAATTCATTCCTCCGGAAGCACCCCACATGGGAGGTTTGTGGGAAGCAGGTGTTAAGAACTTCAAGACCCTGTTCTACAAGTCTACGGCGACGCGAAAATACACATTCGAAGAGCTGTCCACGCTTCTAGCTAGGATCGAAGCATGCCTGAATTCGCGTCCGCTCGCGCCGATGTCCGAAGACCCCACTGACCTGTTGGCACTTACGCCTGGGCACTTTCTTGTTGGAGGGCCCCTCCTCGCCATGGTCGAACCCGAGATAAAGGGGGACACCACATCTATTATAAACCGCTGGCAGCATCTGAAGGCTCTTCATCAAAAATTTTGTCTGCGATGGAAAGAGGAGTACCTCAAGGAACTCCATAAGCGGAATAAGTGGCGAACCCCTACAAGAAATCTCCGTGCCGGGGACATGGTGGTAGTCAAGGAAGACAACCTTCCGTCCAATCGCCGCGGTGTTTCCAGGAGCCGATGGCCATGTTCGTGTGGTCGACATCCGCACTGCACGGAAACTCATTAAGCGTCCCATAGCGAAGGTCGTCCTTCTTCCAATGGAAGAGTCCGTCTGCCCGCAATAACCAGTCGACCCTTCACTCCGGTGGTTCAATTCATCACTTCGATTCGTAGCGTCAATTAATAGTTCCAACCCGTAGTTCCAATTCACAGTTCTTATCACTACTGATCCAAATTTTTTATTTTGTCCTATTCCGCCAATCAGATCTCACACGATGTCTCCACGTCCGCACAGCGCCATCGCATTGGAGCACAGACGAACTCGAGGTATGCAATCCTACCGTTGCCGAGTCTGTAGCGGGATCGATCCACTTCGGAAGTGTCGTCGGTTCCTCCGTCTGAGTGCCGAGAAGAGGCTCCGGGCTGTCCTTGCCAACCGGTACTGCCACCGCTGTTTGGCCCACGAGCACTCCGACGGAGCGTGTCGGCGAGGTGATCGCTGCAAAACTTGCGGCCAGGATCACCACACTCTGCTTCATCTCTCGGAACCACCGATGGCATCACGGCAGTCCCGCCCGGCAGCACGCCGGTCGCAGAGATCCGCTGCCAGTCCGCAACACTCCTCAGCCGCTCCTCGGCCCTCGTCCGCCACTCCACGGCATTCCTCAGCCGCTCCTCGGCACTCGTCCGCCACCCCACGGCACTCATCTGACACTCCGCGGCAATTTTCTGCTACTCGGGGTGCCACGCAGCTTGCGGTCACCGCTCCGTCCTTAACGTCCCTCCTACAGCGGCACAGCGTCAACCTCCTACCGACGGCTTTGGTGCGTTTAGAGACCGGGAGTCGAGTCTTCGACACTGCGGCGCTCATCGACCCGTGTACGCCTATGAGCTGTATCGACGCTTCGCTAGCGTCGAGTTTCCGCTTGCCGACCACCAACGAGGGAGGCGAACAGATTTGTTCGGCAACCGTGGGATCCCAAATCGACAGCGCTGTCCGGCTCGACGCAATTTTTAAAATAGAGCCTCACGTGCGCATCCGCACTCCAATCCAGGAGCTGAGCGACGCGGTAAGGACCCACTTCCGGGACATTACGCTGGCTGATGAGCGGTTTTATCTCCCCGCGACGATCTCCATCATCCTGGGCGCGGATATGCATCCGAGTGTGATGCGGCCGGGCTTCCTGAAAATTCAGGATGGATTGCCAGTGGCCCAGAGCACCGTGTTTGGGTGGGTCGTGTCCGAGCCTGTCACCAGCCGTGAGAAGAGCAACCAGGCTATGTTGCAACCCGAGTAGTTGCAAGGGGGGGCGGAATGTTTAGGTCAGTGGCCCACTGCATTGGCGCTGGTCACTGAGCTCTCCGAGCTTTCGCTCTCGCCCCTCTTGCGCTCCCTCGCTCGCCTCTCGCAACGTCCGCGCTCCAGAGTGCGAACTTCGGGTTTCGCATCCGAACTCCTCGGACGGCCGCTGCCGATCTCCCGCTCTCGCTTGAACGGAGTAAAGCGGGCGGGAGCGCGGTTTTAGTTTTAAGTTTTAATTAGTTTTTTAGTTTTTTAATGCAGCTGAACAAAATACATTGAAATTACCACGACGCCCCCGACTTCTTCATTTTTTTTCGTCTTCCTTTGCGTTTGCGCCGTGGGAATTATTTCTGCCAGCCAAATTTTGTTTGTGGAAGGATCGCCCCCTACAAACATACTTTATAGGGTTGGAGATGTCTCCTTCACTGCGTTGCACACTTTTGACCAAAATTATAATACCCTCTACAAGGGTATAAAAATAACTTGATTCGTTCAGTCAAACTAGTAACGTGGCGTTCGTCGAAAAATACTCATCTTATACAAGGCTGTTGCTGATCGTTGGATATATTTTGGCTAAATCAAGAGGTCATTTTCTCACAGGGGATGCGCTTTTAGCTCCTCCTTCAGTGGAAGTCATTAATTCAAGACTGGTTGATCGGTGAAAGAATTGGCAATAATACAACAAAGGCCAATCATAAACATTGGAGATGTGGTCTTTATCAAGGCTGAGCGGCTTTCGAGTAATCATTGGGCATTGTACGAGTCTTAGATTCTACTCCGAGTAGTCTCACTAAACTCTTGGGTGAGTGGCGGCACGGTCGCGAAGCTTTGCCCATTTACCAAACAAGAACATTGTCTTAATAATGAACCCATAACCAACAATAAACGTTAAAACGTTTATTTTATTATTTTATTATACCCTTGCAGAGGGTATTATAATTTTCGTCAAAAGTGTGCAACGCAGTCAAGGAGACATTTCCGACCCTACAAAGTATATATATTCTTGATCAGGATCACCTCCTGAGTTGATATAGCCATGTCCGTCTGTCCGTCTGTCTGTTTCTACGCAAACTAGTCTCTCAGTTTTAAAGCTATCGAATTGAAACTTTGCACACACCCTTCTTTCCTTTGCACGCAGTATATAAGTCGGAACGGCCGGGATCGGCCGACTATATCCTATAGCTGCCATATAACTGATTGATCGGAAATGCCATAACTTTGGTGTTTGTTAAGTTAGGAAGTTGGGATTTTCTTTGGGTTTTATTTTTGGCCAATCAATCCGAGGATCAAAGCCTTTTCCCTTCTTAAACATTGAAGTTCTTGGACATTTGTCGCTCCAAATCTAGTTGGAGAAACAAAGTCTCCTAAAAGGAAAAGACCCGATGCGCTTGTTGCCCTCCTGCATCCTACTTAAAGCAAAGCTCGCTTAATGCCTCTTTTAAGATTCACTGCTCACAACTCTTTGCCTCCACATTAGCGTCTGTCATATTGACCTCGGACATATTATTTTATAACAAAGCAAACGCATGATCGTCGCGCTGTCTCATTATTTCTGTTAACTCATAATTCTGTTAACTTACAATTATTCCAAAGGTTAACTCCGGCAAGAATGTTATAGGGGTTATTACAATTTTCTAGGAATATTCACCTATCCCGAACTGGGCTAAGCAGCTTCTGATCTCCAAACACTATTTTTGATTTTCCACCAGAAATAAGATCTTGAGTTCTAAAAATTTGTCGAAGTCTTTGATCTAAATACCGAAGCATTTTCGATCCGACCATGGAAATTTCATCTATAAAAATTAATTGGATGTCAACTAACTTACAATGCATAGTGTTTAAAGAGTCATTACTTAGGGGTCTTAAGGGACCCGAAGATTGATTAACAGGAAGGGAGAAAACAGAATGATGTGTAAGTCCTCCAATCCCAAAAGCAGCTAAAGCTAAAGCGAACCCATTTAAGAATTAAGGCATGTTTACGCCCCTTCACACTACCAATCCCATATACTAGTGCGTTACATTGTTCAGCAATGGCGTTTTCATCATCTGGTTCATATAATCTTCATCATAATCTTCGTTGGACCTTTTTGTTTGAGAATTTGGCTTGCCGATATTGTACCAAGCCGCAAATTCTGCAAGACATATTGACTCTAATTGTCCATGCCTTTGTTCATACCGATCAAGTAAGTTTTTCTCGAAGATGTTAGATCGCACTATCCGCACTCTTTTATCTGGATCTTCGATCCTCCAACAATAGTGGACTGGGTATACTCGCCAAATATCTCGGAACTTTTGAAAACTTTCAGCAATTGTCGGAGCCTGTAGTCAAAGTAACGAGAGCATGTTACTAAGTCAGATCGGATTAAGCGAGCTTGTTCGGTACTCGAAAGAATTTTAGAAGTTGAATTTTTAAAAAGGACCCTTTGTGACCTGCCATTCAGATAACTTGAGATCCATCTAAGAAGATCAACTGGAAGACCTAACAAGTCAAGTTTTTTAACTAGAAGTAAGTGATTTACAGAGTCAAGTGTAAATGACTTCTGTTTGAAAACTACTATTGAAACCCTTTATAACAAATGTAATAAGCTCTAGAAGGTTTGTGATTGTGGATCTACATTTAATAAATCCGTGTTGACACGGAGAAATGATTGATCTACAAAGGTGCTACAAATGAGTTATGATTCTTTCAAAAAGCTTAGGAATAACTTAGAAATACCTCTATAGTTACTGGCTTCTAACTTGTTACCTATTTTGAAAAGAAGAATAACAAATGATTCCTTCCAAATATTTGGGAATTGGGAAGTTTCTAGAGATAAGGTAAACAACTTGTGAAGAGGTTTGCACAGGGCCTTAGCGCAATACCTAAGCACACACCCAGGAATACCATCGGGCCCTAGCGAATAAACAGGCTTAATACGAAGAAGATGCAAAAGAAGAGAGCTTTCTGTTAAAGTGGGACAGAATATGAGGTTTGATTTGGATATGGTGTAAGAATAAGTCTGTGATAAATAATCTAAAGTAGAGTAAGTCGTTTGAAAAATTGGGCAAATAAATCGGCTATTGCCTGATCTGTGGTTGTCGTCATGTTTTCGAACGACAGCGAGGAAGGAAAAGAATTAGATTTACGCTTGGTGTTAACGAAATTATAAAACTGTTTCGGGTCCTTAGAGAATTGGACCTTACAACGTGTTGAGGAACCTCACTACTAATTACAATAATCTAGTATATTTATTAGCATGTAAGATATTCTTTCTTGAGATGGTCTGGTCTCACTTTGATATCTCTCTCTTTCCCTCCTGACCACGAGCTCTCAACATGAAATAAAGCGTAATTCTTATTGTGAACTAATTGAGCATTATTTTTATCAACCCAATTTGAAAGTGGTCTTACAAACCATTTAGCGTGATCTATTCACCATCATTGTCTGGTCCTTCGAGAGCCGGAATACTTCCGCATCTACAAACTGTTTTAAGTAAATCTGCACGCCATGGAGCAACAGACGCTTAAACGCCTTACCCAAGCACGTGGTCGGCTAAAGGCGACCGTAACTCGCTTGGTCAATTACATTGAGAATCCACCTCCACAGAGCACTTACTCCGGAGTCGATGCCATGCTGGTACGGCTAAATCAAGCTTTCAGAAGCCTTGAGGAGATCACTGACGAAATGCACGTGTACGATAACGTTGAGGGTTTCGAGGATCCTACCGAAGACTTTCAGCGTATGAGGAGAAGTACCTGCGCGCGCTTACCTTATTCACGTCATTAAAGAGCGAACTTCAGCCAAGCGCCATACCTCAAGCGGATCACAACATGGCCACATTGCTGCAACAGCAAAGTGAGTTCTTGCAGCGACTTTCTCAGAACGGAGCATCTACCTTGGCCACGCCGCCGCCGTTTAACTGAAAACCCGATGCCGAAAATCCACATCAAACCCTTTGGTGGAGACTGCAAGGAATGGCCAGCCTTTAAGGACATTTACGAGAGCACCGTCAACAACAAGACCCACCTGGGAAAGATTCAGAAGTTTCATTATCTTAAGTCCTTTATAGTTGGTGAAGCGGCCAATCTTCTCAGTCACATGTCCATTACGGAATCAGCTTATGATTCAGCATGGAAACGCCTCAATGATCGCTATGATCGCCCAAGGCATATCGTGAACTCCTTACTGGACACTTTCGTGGGACTGGCTACTGCCCCCAACGGCGAGGTATCTAATCTACGCAAACTTACTGATGGCGCCAACGAAATCATTCGTGGGCCAGATGCAGTTGGGGAGACCAGCCGTGACTGCTGGGTCATTCATCTTGTACTGGATAAAATTGATCCCGACTCTAGAAGGAAGTGGATAGAGGACACCAGAGGCGCTGCGACACCAACCGTTACAGACCTGTTTAAATTCCTTGATGACCGTTGCGAGGATTTTGAATTAAGCCAAGCTACATCGGCAATCAAACTCGATCCTGGCAGCCACACGGACAAGCCTGCCAGAGCAAAGCGCGCACTTATTGCAGTGAACCGTGGCAATTGTGGTAAGTGTGGCTCTGCTGACCATCAGCTGTATAGATGCTCTCAATTTCAAAATCTGAGCACCGAACATCGACGCTCCTTTGTGAAAGGAAAATCGCTTTGCTTCAATTGTCTACGCCCAGGCCACCGATCTTCACAATGTCAATCGAAACATTCGTGCAAGCACTGCAATGGCCGTCATCATTCTCTTGTACATCCTGAAAACATGGATTCCATGACAGTTGCTCCTGCGGACACTGCACAGGCCAGTCCTCAAACTTCTGGATGTAGCTCAACTTTGGTCGCCCAGACGCAAAACAGCACATCATTAACACAGTCACCGGGACTCAAAAGAAGCACATTGCCCACAGCTTTGGTGTATGTCCAAAACTCAAAAGGGACTTACACAATTTGCCGTGTGCTTTTGGATAGCGGCTCTGAGCTATCCTACGTTTCTGAACGATGCGTCAACGCACTTGGGCTCGCACGTTCACCCTCAAGAATTCTAGTTTCCGGAATATCTTCCGTCAAGGCCGAAACTACTAGAGGATTGGCAACGCTGCATATCAAGTCAATGGTGTCACTGCATACGATTGTTGTCGCAGCCCATGTGCTGGGCAAAATCACATCATCACTTCAACGGGACGACATTGACGAAACAGCTTTAAGGATCTACGATGGACTCCAGTTAGCCGATACTTCGTTTAACACATCTTCACCTGTAGACATATTACTGGGAAATGAACAAATTTGGTCCGTTTTGTCAGGTGATAAAAAATATGACACCGATGGAAATATTATTGCCATCAGCTCGATCTTTGGATGGATAATCACTTCCGTTGCAATGCCGCATCCATTAACCGCCAACACGCTCATGACTACTGTTGACATAAACGCCTCTCTTCAACGCTTTTGGGAGATCGAGGATAACACTGAGCATACACAGCGAGACCCTTCGCACGAAAAGGTGGAGCAGCACTTTCTGGCCACACATTCCCGAGACCCAGACGGCAAATAAATCGTTGAATTGCCTTTTAAACACGAATGCCAAGAGTTCGGAGACAGCCTGCAGGGCGCTGTCTCACGCTTCTATGCTGTGGAACGTCGCTTGCAGCGTGATATGGAGTTACGCAAGCAATATTAAACATTTCTGAACGAGTATCTAAGCCTAGGTCATATGCGTAAGCTGGCCCCTGAAGAATGCAATACATCAGCCAAAACATTTTACATGCCACACCATCCAGTTCTAGGAAAGAAGCTGCGCGTGGTATTTGACGGGTCATTTGAAGACGTAAACGGCCACGCTCTAAATGACGCCTTACACATCGGACTCAGCATACAACGCAACCTTTTTCATGTATGCCTTCGCTTTCGAATGCACAAGTTTTCGGCGGACATAGTTAAAATGTTTCGACAGATCTGGGTTGCCCCTCAGCACCGCAACTTTCAACGGATCGTATGGCGAGAAGCTCCGAAAGATCCTCTTCAACATTTTCAACTCTGTACAGTCACCTATGGAACAAGCTGTGCACCGTTTCTTGCTGTCAGAGTACTGGAACAACTAGCGCGAGACCACCAGGATGAGTTTCCCACAGCCTCAAAAATTGTGCTTGAGGACTTTTACGTAGACGATGTCCTCACCGGCGCTGAAACTGAAGACGAACTACTTAGCTGCCGCGACGAACTCATCCAGCTGATGTCCAAGGCTAAGCTTGAGCTTGGCAAATGGGTGTCTAACAGCAGCGTCATCAGCCACACCCGGCAAGACGAGCTCCAAATAACCAGTGCGGTTAAAGTTTTAGAAATGCTATGGAATCCCCAAGACGACGTCCTGTCCTACAAAGCTTCACTTTCTACGAAGCCAGATGCTACTAAACGGCAAGTATTGTCAGATGTCTCACGAATTTTTGATCCTTTAGGTATTCTGGCGCCTGTGGTAGTACAGTTCAAGATCCTTTTCCAAGAACTCTGGCTATTTGACCAGGACTGGGATTCAAAACTCCCACCGAAGCTGGCTGAGTGGTGGCAGACCTGTCGCGACGATATAAACTACATAACAAACCTACGGATTCCACGTTATGTACACAACGAATCGGGAAAAATCGAATTACATGGATTTTCAGATGCATCTATAAAGGCATATGCCGCTGTCATATACAGCCGTGTAAGCAACGCAGACGGCACCTGCTTGGTGTCACTTATGGCAGCTAAAACACGCGTTGCGTCACTAAAGCAACAAAGCCTTCCTCGGCTGGAACTCTGTGACGCGCTATTGCTCACTCGCCTTCTCCGAGCTATTAAAGAAGGCTTGCACCAAAAGGAAATAGTTGTGCATGCTTGGTGCGATTCCACGATTGTCCTTTCGTGGCAGTCGCACACCCCATCGAAGCTGAAGACCTTTATCGCCAACCGTACTTCGGAGATCCTGGATGTCATACCACGCAGCGCATGGCATCACGTTGGCTCAAAGGATAACCCTGCCGATTGCGCATCGAGGGGAATGCTAGCAGCCAATCTCATGAGCTATGAGCTGTGGTGGAAGGGTCCACATTGGCTACACCTCAACGATCTTCTTGCTTCAAAGCTGCGTAGTGGCAACAATTCCAACACAATTTTGGACACGACCATAATGGATGGGCTGAAATCCTCTTCACTATCCATCCGTATGGAATCTGAACCTGAAGGGTCCCCGATTGAGTGTCTATCGTTTCGAGTTTCTTCCTGGACCAAGCTGATTCGCTGCACTGCTTATGTTTTACGGTTTATGCATCGAAGAAGAAAGAAACCGATTCCTTCAAACCTCACACTCACGTTTGAGGAAATCAGCGAGGCCCGCATTTATTGTCTAAGGCAGGCTCAAGGAAGCTTCTCATCCGATCTACACCTATTGCAAAGGGGAAAAGCTGTGTCAAATTCGTCAACACTTCGAACACTCTCACCCATAGTTTGCAAGAACGGCCTGCTTCGTGTAGGTGGGCGCCTCTCAAACTCGCTACTACCGGAGGAAGTCAAGCATCCAATTATTCTGCCGAAACATCATCGCATTTCTCTGCTTATTTTGGAACACGAGCACAGGATACATCTTCACCCAGGTGTGACAGCACTTTTCGTCATCGTTCGCCAACAGTATTGGATAGTTGGCGCACGCAACATGATTTGCAAGCTTACACATGCTTGTCACAAATGTTTTCGCCAACGCCACGAAACAACGGATCAATACATGGCGGACTTGCCAGCTGTTCGGGCACGTCAAGCATACCCATTCGAAAATACTGGGTGCGACTACGCCGGACCGCTTCTACTCAAAGTGCACAAGGGACGGAATCCACGAAAGGAAGGAGTGACCTCCGCAATTCACTTGGAATTGGCTACAGATCTTAGCACGGAGAAATTTCTTGCTGCCCTTCGTCGTTTTATCTCCCGTCGAGGCAAATGTACCCACATCTACAGCGACAACGGTCGCAACTTTGTGGGAGCAAAGAAGGCGTAAGACGAATTGTATACGCTCATCCTGTCGCAGCAGCATAACACTCAAGTAACCCAAGCGTTGGCCAGCGAGGGTATCAAATGGAGTTTTATACCACCGCACGCACCCCACTGGGGCGGAAAATGGGAATCAGCTGTTCGCTCCGTAAAGCTTCATCTGCGTCGTGTCATTGGGAACTCCATCCTCACATTTGAGCAAATGCACACCCTTCTGGCTCAAATTGAGTCCGTCGTCAATTCAAGACCACTCTTCGCTACGTCAGACATCGAGGTTTCCTACTTATCACCCGCACACCTGCTGATTGGACGCCCTTATACATCAGTTCCAGAGGGCGATCTTGGCCACATAGCAGTTAACCGACTGGATTACTGGCAAAATGTACAGGCAATGCTACAAGGATTTTGGAAGAGATGGCATCAGGAGTACCTCACTACACTTCAACAACGCCCTAAGTGGACTACGGAGAGGACGAACATTGCTACTGGGGATATGGCGATCATCAAGGATTCAAACACACCCCCCGCCGCTTGGACTTTGGCGCGCATTATTGAGGTTTATCCAGGCAAGGACGGGCTGGTACGCGCCGTAAAGCTGCGAACTTCATCAGGAGAACTTGTTAGACCCATTTCTAAAATTGCCATCCTGCCTAATTCAGAAACTTAGTTTCAGGGTGGGCCGGGATGTTGAGGAACCTCACTACTAATTACAATAATCTAGTATATTTATTAGCATGTAAGATATTCTTTCTTGAGATGGTCTGGTCTCACTTTGATATCTCTATCTCTTCCTCCTGACCACGAGCTCTCAACATGAAATAAAGCGTAATTCTTATTGTGAACTAATTGAGCATTATTTTTATCAACCCAATTTGAAAGTGGTCTTACAAACCGTGATCTATTCACCATCACAACGGTTTAAGTAACTATTATAACACTGAGCATTAAGCACGGTAAATCTTGACCGAGCACTTAAATATCTAGTAAAAACAGATTGAGAACCGGTATTTTTATATTTCCTAAGAAGTCTGGACTTTACATTTCTTAAGTGTGTCAACTCTTAATCACCAAGGTGATTTAATGGAAATTGACGGATAGTACCACGGAACACAGGAATTAAAAAATGAGTTTATTGCAGTGTAAAAAACATTAACTGCATCGGACATATTATTGCATAAGTAAAGATCAGACCAAATAAAGCCAGAAATAAAATGATTTAGCCTCAGAAAGTCTGCCTTGCGAAAACAATGTATTTATTTGGTTTATTTTTCTTCTATAACTCTACCCGTGTCAAATGTAAGTTCAATTGTTGGGTGATATGGATCTTCCGGCTGCGTGAGTGGTGCTACTCTGGACAGAAACACTCCTTCAGGATTTGATACAAAACACAAATCAAGTAGGCGACCTAGTGAATTTCGAACATGGTTTACTTGAGATAAGGATATGTCAAGCAGGCCGTCAATCAAATCATGTTGTGCTATAAGTAGTAAGACATTCGATCCATCCTCAGTGGACCAGGTAACTCCAGGTATATCAAAATCACCTAGAACCACCAACTGATCCCTATCGGAAAGCTTATTTGCAACAGACTTAATAACGGAAAGGTGATTTAAATAATCAGGAAGTTCAGACAACGGCGGAAAATATGAGCAGAAAGCGATAACTTTACACAAATAAATTCAATGGTATTGAAATCCTCAAAAATAACTCCTCTGACGGGAGGTTTGAGTCAACTCCAATTAAGACTCCACCTCCCCGTCTAGAGGGATATATTGTGTACTTACCTGGAAAAACATCGGAGCTAAAGATTTCCGGCTTTAACCAGGTTTCTGTAAACACAATAATATGAGATGCAAAGGAAAGGCTATCAGAATACAATTTAGTGAGCTTGCTACGCAAGCTTCTTGCATTCTGATAGGAAAGAAGGAGGTTAGAAGTTAGTTTTTTGAAATTGAAATTGGTACACTGGTTTGGCCTCGATTAGGAAGTTTTACTCCCACGGGCCCCTTCTTCTTTATCTTAGCCTCGAACTCTTTTACAACCATATAATCCGGCCAGAAGTCGCCCGAGCATATGGCTTCAAAAGGCTCGTTAGGGACAGTTATCTTGAAAGATGAAATGTCTCTAGCATAAGAAAACGTAAACTTTTCCACCTTTACACTATTAGAATCGGCTTTAGTTTTGTCTTGTATATTAGACAATACATCAGAAGATGTTTGATCAGAGGAAAGCCAAAAAACGAAAATTTGTTTCTTCTTGTTGATGAATTTGTTGAGAATAAAGCGGTTCAACTTCTTCTTGGTCAGATTCATCTGCGATAAAAGGTAATTCTTCCCTATTGCCCACTTGGTTAAGCCAGTCATTAACAAAAATGATATTGTGTTTTCTGTTAGTTCAGTGTTAACTAAGTACCATACAGCTTCAAGGACTCGAGCGGGTCGAATAGTTTCTGTCGTAAAGTTATGGGAGTATTCCAGTAATGTGAACTTGGATTAAATGTGTGTAATTAAAGAAGCAGGGAAGCGCACTTACAGTGTTTGGGACAGAAATAGGAAAATTTTCCACCGCTCCTCTTATTCCGCATTGCCTTTCATATCCTAGGGAGATAATGCGCATAAATGGAATTCGAGGATTAATATGCCGCTTTTCCAGACACATTTTTAAGGCACTCCGGCATTTGTGGGAAGTCTAAGCCAGTGGAAAGACAAAGAGATGGTAGTCTACCTTTGGAAACAGCTTGACGGCATGTACTGCAGAATAGCGCCTGCAGGGCGCTGTCTCACGCTTCTATGCTGTGGAACGTCGCTTGCAGCGTGATATGGAGTTACGCAAGCAATATTAAACATTTCTGAACGAGTATCTAAGCCTAGGTCATATGCGTAAGCTGGCCCCTGAAGAATGCAATACATCAGCCAAAACATTTTACATGCCACACCATCCAGTTCTAGGAAAGAAGCTGCGCGTGGTATTTGACGGGTCATTTGAAGACGTAAACGGCCACGCTCTAAATGACGCCTTACACATCGGACTCAGCATACAACGCAACCTTTTTCATGTATGCCTTCGCTTTCGAATGCACAAGTTTTCGGCGGACATAGTTAAAATGTTTCGACAGATCTGGGTTGCCCCTCAGCACCGCAACTTTCAACGGATCGTATGGCGAGAAGCTCCGAAAGATCCTCTTCAACATTTTCAACTCTGTACAGTCACCTATGGAACAAGCTGTGCACCGTTTCTTGCTGTCAGAGTACTGGAACAACTAGCGCGAGACCACCAGGATGAGTTTCCCACAGCCTCAAAAATTGTGCTTGAGGACTTTTACGTAGACGATGTCCTCACCGGCGCTGAAACTGAAGACGAACTACTTAGCTGCCGCGACGAACTCATCCAGCTGATGTCCAAGGCTAAGCTTGAGCTTGGCAAATGGGTGTCTAACAGCAGCGTCATCAGCCACACCCGGCAAGACGAGCTCCAAATAACCAGTGCGGTTAAAGTTTTAGAAATGCTATGGAATCCCCAAGACGACGTCCTGTCCTACAAAGCTTCACTTTCTACGAAGCCAGATGCTACTAAACGGCAAGTATTGTCAGATGTCTCACGAATTTTTGATCCTCTAGGTATTCTGGCGCCTGTGGTAGTACAGTTCAAGATCCTTTTCCAAGAACTCTGGCTATTTGACCAGGACTGGGATTCAAAACTCCCACCGAAGCTGGCTGAGTGGTGGCAGACCTGTCGCGACGATATAAACTACATAACAAACCTACGGATTCCACGTTATGTACACAACGAATCGGGAAAAATCGAATTACATGGATTTTCAGATGCATCTATAAAGGCATATGCCGCTGTCATATACAGCCGTGTAAGCAACGCAGACGGCACCTGCTTGGTGTCACTTATGGCAGCTAAAACACGCGTTGCGTCACTAAAGCAACAAAGCCTTCCTCGGCTGGAACTCTGTGGCGCGCTATTGCTCACTCGCCTTCTCCGAGCTATTAAAGAAGGCTTGCACCAAAAGGAAATAGTTGTGCATGCTTGGTGCGATTCCACGATTGTCCTTTCGTGGCAGTCGCACACCCCATCGAAGCTGAAGACCTTTATCGCCAACCGTACTTCGGAGATCCTGGATGTCATACCACGCAGCGCATGGCATCACGTTGGCTCAAAGGATAACCCTGCCGATTGCGCATCGAGGGGAATGCTAGCAGCCAATCTCATGAGCTATGAGCTGTGGTGGAAGGGTCCACATTGGCTACACCTCAACGATCTTCTTGCTTCAAAGCTGCGTAGTGGCAACAATTCCAACACAATTTTGGACACGACCATAATGGATGGGCTGAAATCCTCTTCACTATCCAGCCGTATGGAATCTGAACCTGAAGGGTCCCCGATTGAGTGTCTATCGTTTCGAGTTTCTTCCTGGACCAAGCTGATTCGCTGCACTGCTTATGTTTTACGGTTTATGCATCGAAGAAGAAAGAAACCGATTCCGTCAAACCTCACACTCACGTTTGAGGAAATCAGCGAGGCCCGCATTTATTGTCTAAGGCAGGCTCAAGGAAGCTTCTCATCCGATCTACACCTATTGCAAAGGGGAAAAGCTGTGTCAAATTCGTCAACACTTCGAACACTCTCACCCATAGTTTGCAAGAACGGCCTGCTTCGTGTAGGTGGGCGCCTCTCAAACTCGCTACTACCGGAGGAAGTCAAGCATCCAATTATTCTGCCGAAACATCATCGCATTTCTCTGCTTATTTTGGAACACGAGCACAGGATACATCTTCACCCAGGTGTGACAGCACTTTTCGTCATCGTTCGCCAACAGTATTGGATAGTTGGCGCACGCAACATGATTTGCAAGCTTACACATGCTTGTCACAAATGTTTTCGCCAACGCCACGAAACAACGGATCAATACATGGCGGACTTGCCAGCTGTTCGGGCACGTCAAGCATACCCATTCGAAAATACTGGGTGCGACTACGCCGGACCGCTTCTACTCAAAGTGCACAAGGGACGGAATCCACGAAAGGAAGGAGTGACCTCCGCAATTCACTTGGAATTGGCTACAGATCTTAGCACGGAGAAATTTCTTGCTGCCCTTCGTCGTTTTATCTCCCGTCGAGGCAAATGTACCCACATCTACAGCGTCAACGGTCGCAACTTTGTGGGAGCAAAGAAGGCATTATACGAATTGTATACGCTCATCCTGTCGCAGCAGCATAACACTCAAGTAACCCAAGCGTTGGCCAGCGAGGGTATCAAATGGAGTTTTATACCACCGCACGCACCCCACTGGGGCGGAAAATGGGAATCAGCTGTTCGCTCCGTAAAGCTTCATCTGCGTCGTGTCATTGGGAACTCCATCCTCACATTTGAGCAAATGCACACCCTTCTGGCTCAAATTGAGTCCGTCGTCAATTCAAGACCACTCTTCGCTACGTCAGACATCGAGGTTTCCTACTTATCACCCGCACACCTGCTGATTGGACGCCCTTATACATCAGTTCCAGAGGGCGATCTTGGCCACATAGCAGTTAACCGACTGGATTACTGGCAAAATGTACAGGCAATGCTACAAGGATTTTGGAAGAGATGGCATCAGGAGTACCTCACTACACTTCAACAACGCCCTAAGTGGACTACGGAGAGGACGAACATTGCTACTGGGGATATGGCGATCATCAAGGATTCAAACACACCCCCCGCCGCTTGGACTTTGGCGCGCATTATTGAGGTTTATCCAGGCAAGGACGGGCTGGTACGCGCCGTAAAGCTGCGAACTTCATCAGGAGAACTTGTTAGACCCATTTCTAAAATTGCCATCCTGCCTAATTCAGAAACTTAGTTTCAGGGTGGGCCGGGATGTTGAGGCACCTCACTACTAATTACAATAATCTAGTATATTTATTAGCATGTAAGATATTCTTTCTTGAGATGGTCTGGTCTCACTTTGATATCTCTATCTCTTCCTCCTGACCACGAGCTCTCAACATGAAATAAAGCGTAATTCTTATTGTGAACTAATTGAGCATTATTTTTATCAACCCAATTTGAAAGTGGTCTTACAAACCGTGATCTATTCACCATCACAACGGTTTAAGTAACTATTATAACACTGAGCATTAAGCACGGTAAATCTTGACCGAGCACTTAAATATCTAGTAAAAACAGATTGAGAACCGGTATTTTTATATTTCCTAAGAAGTCTGGACTTTACATTTCTTAAGTGTGTCAACTCTTAATCACCAAGGTGATTTAATGGAAATTGACGGATAGTACCACGGAACACAGGAATTAAAAAATGAGTTTATTGCAGTGTAAAAAACATTAACTGCATCGGACATATTATTGCATAAGTAAAGATCAGACCAAATAAAGCCAGAAATAAAATGATTTAGCCTCAGAAAGTCTGCCTTGCGAAAACAATGTATTTATTTGGTTTATTTTTCTTCTATAACTCTACCCGTGTCAAATGTAAGTTCAATTGTTGGGTGATATGGATCTTCCGGCTGCGTGAGTGGTGCTACTCTGGACAGAAACACTCCTTCAGGATTTGATACAAAACACAAATCAAGTAGGCGACCTAGTGAATTTCGAACATGGTTTACTTGAGATAAGGATATGTCAAGCAGGCCGTCAATCAAATCATGTTGTGCTATAAGTAGTAAGACATTCGATCCATCCTCAGTGGACCAGGTAACTCCAGGTATATCAAAATCACCTAGAACCACCAACTGATCCCTATCGGAAAGCTTATTTGCAACAGACTTAATAACGGAAAGGTGATTTAAATAATCAGGAAGTTCAGACAACGGCGGAAAATATGAGCAGAAAGCGATAACTTTACACAAATAAATTCAATGGTATTGAATTCCTCAAAAAATAACTCCTCTGACGGGAGGTTTGAGTCAACTCCAATTAAGACTCCACCTCCCCGTCTAGAGGGATATATTGTGTACTTACCTGGAAAAACATCGGAGCTAAAGATTTCCGGCTTTAACCAGGTTTCTGTAAACACAATAATATGAGATGCAAAGGAAAGGCTATCAGAATACAATTTAGTGAGCTTGCTACGCAAGCTTCTTGCATTCTGATAGGAAAGAAGGAGGTTAGAAGTTAGTTTTTATACCCGTTACTCGTAGAGTAAAAGGGTATATTGTATTCGTGCAAAAGTATGTAACAGGTAGAAGGAAGCGTTTCCGACCCTATAAAGTATATATATTCTTGTTCAGGATCACTAGCCGAGTCGATCTAGCCATGTCCGTCTGTCCGTCTGTCCGTCTGTCTGTCCGTCTGTCTGTCTGTCCGTATGAACGCTGAGATCTCGGAAACTATAAAAGCTAGAAGATTGGCATTTTGCATGCAGATTTTAGGAGTTCCTACGCAGCGCAAGTTTGTTTCAAAAAGGTGCCACGCCCCCTTTAACGCCCACAATCGCTTATATACGATTTCGGAAAATATTTCGGAAAAGTAAAAATGCAGTTTTATTGTGTTTATCAATACCTATCGAAATGTAGAAGAAATTTTTCAAATCGGACCATTCGTTAAAAAGTTGTGCGTGATCAAAGTTTCTATCTCCATCTCCCTCGCACTCCCTTCACCTGAGTAACGGGTATCTGATAGTCGGGGCACCCGACTATAGCGTTCTCTCTTGTTTGAAATTGAAATTGGTACACTGGTTTGGCCTCGATTAGGAAGTTTTACTCCCACGGGCCCCTTCTTCTTTATCTTAGCCTCGAACTCTTTTACAACCATATAATCCGGACAGAAGTCGCCCGAGCATATGGCTTCAAAAGGCTCGTTAGGGACAGTTATCTTGAAAGATGAAATGTCTCTAGCATAAGAAAACGTAAACTTTTCCACCTTTACACTATTAGAATCGGCTTTAGTTTTGTCTTGTATATTAGACAATACATCAGAAGATGTTTGATCAGAGGAAAGCCAAAAAACGAAAATTTGTTTCTTCTTGTTGATGAATTTGTTGAGAATAAAGCGGTTCAACTTCTTCTTGGTCAGATTCATCTGCGATAAAAGGTAATTCTTCCCTATTGCCCACTTGGTTAAGCCAGTCATTAACAAAAATGATATTGTGTTTTCTGTTAGTTCAGTGTTAACTAAGTACCATACAGCTTCAAGGACTCGAGCGGGTCGAATAGTTTCTGTCGTAAAGTTATGGGAGTATTCCAGTAATGTGAACTTGGATTAAATGTGTGTAATTAAAGAAGCAGGGAAGCGCACTTACAGTGTTTGGGACAGAAATAGGAAAATTTTCCACCGCTCCTCTTATTCCGCATTGCCTTTCATATCCTAGGGAGATAATGCGCATAAATGGAATTCGAGGATTAATATGCCGCTTTTCCAGACACATTTTTAAGGCACTCCGGCATTTGTGGATATGATAAATTTATGTACGCTTCAATCTTAAGCCCCGTATTTGGTTTAAGGTTGATACATACATAATTTTATAATTTTCTGAAGAATCATTTATTAAATTGTGAAAAAATATAATGTGTATTAAAACAGCAAAGGGAGACAGAAAATTCAGAGAACTTGACAAATAAACGGAAATTTACCAAATCAATTGTAGAAGATATCACTTTACGCACTTGGGCGATAATTTTTCACTTTTTTAATAAAAAGGCACAATAAATGTAATACTGGCTTTCACAGATACACATTGTTATATGGCGTTTGTTATTTACAGACTAATCCATGGATTAGGCATACGTGTCAAAATAAAGGCTGGTATTTTACCTGTTGACAACACAAAGGTCAACCCCTTTTGCTCACGAAGAATCCCGTAGTGCAGAATGGTGCAGATAAAAATTTTGATTATGCAATTAAAGGACATAGACTTTTGACCTGTATGATGTAATTTTTTTGGAATTGGAAAAGCTTAGGTAGACTGGGTTGCAATATGAAATCAAACTATCGGGTTGTATGCCCTAGTTTCCTAAATGTAACGATTGGTTAAGGGTTTCTATACCTGTATTAATGCAGGTTGTTAAATTTAAGGTTTCAAA
Source organism: Drosophila kurseongensis (assembly GCA_018153305.1). Classification (NCBI taxonomy): domain Eukaryota; kingdom Metazoa; phylum Arthropoda; class Insecta; order Diptera; family Drosophilidae; genus Drosophila; species Drosophila kurseongensis. The sequence continues at coordinate 2,568,702 of JAECXX010000034.1, forward strand.
AAATCAATTTTTTTTATTTAATTCGAACCTATAACTATTCAAGAATGTTTCTTTAAGAGTTCAAGTGAGAATTTCAAAAACTTTTGAAGATATAGCCGATTTATGGTGGAAGCCTCAGGCGACGGCGAGAGCTTCTCAAAACTTTAAATATTATTATTGATCATAACATGAATAGTGTTTGTCAATATTTGTAAAAGTTTTGGTATGTAGGGTTACATATAAAATCAACCTACCAGAAAACCCCTTAACCAGTCGTGGAGGTATACCTGTAATAAGGCACACGTATCAAACTTTAGATTAAAACTTTTGTAAAATGGAATGACAAATATTTTGTAACATTAAAAAAACAAGAAAGTAAAGCTAACTTCGGGCGGAGCCGAAGTTGATATACCCTTGCAGAATACTCTGTAAATTATATTCTCCAAAATTATTCATATGATGCATTCTTAATACTCATAAAAAATCCCAACTTCCTAACTTTACAAATACCAAAGTTATGGCATTTCCAATCGTTCAGTTATATGGCAGCTATAGGATATAGTCGGATTGATTGGCCAAAAATAAAACCCATATAAATTCCCAACTTCCTAACTTAACAAACACCAAAGTTATGGCATTTCCGGTTAATCAGTTATATGGCGGCTATAGGATAAAGTCGTCCGGTCCTTATAAAATTTGGTAGGTCGGATTGATTGGAAAAATATAAAACCCATAGAAAATCCCAACTTTCTAACAATCATAAAACAAATGATTTCTCCAAAAATGTCAGTACATTTATCACAACGCTGAAGTTGTGTTGATTTTCCTGTTATTTTGTTTTCTTTCTTAAGGCATATATATGATATAGTCTTCAAATTTTTATAAAATGTGTTTTATGTTTTACGGACGGAAGTGGATACACAGGCAAATCTTGGTAGAAAGAGTTCAAAAATGTACCTTATTCGTAAAAGAGAGCACTGAATTTGTTCTTATTTTTTATTAGATATTTACCTTTTCACTCCGGATAAACTTATGCCATTTGAAGCGTTTGTGTGTAGATGACATGAACCAAAATTTTAAAATATATAGTTTTTTTTTTACATATATGCTTTATTTATTAGATCTTCTCCTTAATGAGACTAACAATAAGTAGATCAAATCTTAAAAATATAACTTAACTAACAGTCATGCAGACTGACTTTAGACTAAAGGGCCCTAATAATTATTGCTGGACTAGCAGAGCGTTTCGATGTAGGCGAGTTCTGCTCGAAACCCGTGTTAGGTTCTTTGCAAGATTATTTGGGTGCAGTTTAAGTTAGTTTGGTAGGTCACTTTCTGCTTTGATATTTCATCTTTAACCGGTGGTATGTCAAGATCCCTGTCGATGCTTTCGTTCCGACCTTACCTTGGTGCCTAAGTGATAGTTCGCAAGATTTTTGATTGTGAGCGCTGTTCCCCCAAAGCTGAGAGCCGTAAGTCCAAATGGGTGGAATTGTAGAGCAGAACTTTGAAGTGAAGACACAGCAGTGATCCAGAATTTATAATCCAGTGTAGGCTGCTGGCATTATACTCGTTGGATGTTTTTGCATTGGATCTCACCGCGAAGATTCTGTGGTAGAGGTACGACTCAAGTAACTTATGAGTGTTTTCTGGCAGTAATGTTATGATTTTATGCATAAGACCACACTCGGTCGAATGCTTGAGAGACATTGAGGAATATCGCTCTACAATATTCTTGATGTTCAAAGGCGGGGAGCATTTCTGATTATATCCGGTTGACTTGCTCGATGGTTCCGTGGCTTTTTGAAGGCCGACTTGATGTGCCGGGATTACATTTTGAGCTTTTAGATATGGTGTTATTCGTGAGCAGGCATTTTTGTAATAATTTGGACAGACACGATAATCACCTTATTGGCCTGTACGATAGGCTTCGGTATAATTATGACAACAGACTTTTTCCTTTTTTTTGGGTAGTACACAAGTTTTGTGATACCGTTAAATAGTTTGCATATAACATCCACTGCACAGTTTGGAGGTTCATTTATCATTTTGGGGGTTATTAAGTCACCTCCTGGAGCCTTATTTGGTTTTAATTGCTTCCTAATGACACTACCTTGCAATATTAGTGCGAAGAGACGAATATCAAAAGAGTTTGTGGCGGCATTTGGCTGATATACATTATAAATTATACAATGCGGCGATCTGCTGGATTGCCAAGGGCGTCGTAGGCGACGTTTTTCGGAAACAAGTTTTTCGATTTGCAGATTAGTTTTGTATTAGTTGCTACGCACAATTCTCCTGTGTTGAGATTTTGACTGCTGCCAAGATAATGGATTCCAGGACATCACCACAGCAGTCGATCTCATTCTCAATGTTGAGCTGTGGTGTTAGATCAATGTGGGAACTTACGTGCTTCTTGTACTTTAGCCTGCTCGTTTTATGCGACGGCAGCCTGTGGGGGTACTCAATTTCTTCGGGGCTTTGAATAAGAGTTATTAAAACCCGAAATGGTCCGATGATAAGTCCGAAAGCGATTTGGCGCTTACTAAATTTCTTGGAATGTTCTTTGTTACAGCGAAGTCAATTAAGTCCGAAAGTTTTCTGGGTTCAGCTGGCGAGTCCTACATCTGACAGGGGAGACATAGTCTAGTTTGTTGCTCAAATTTATAATTGCTTTATACAGTTGCCTTTCTTTGGGGGCCACGAGTCATGATCCCCAGTGCGTGCACTTGGCGTTATAGTCTCCTCCTGCTATAAAGTGATCTCCGAGTGAATTGTAGAAGTCCAAGAAGAGCTATCCAGTTATTGTAAAGCGCTGTCGGCAATAGACAGCGGCTGTGGTAATACTGCCGTTGCCTTATTGTAATTTTAAGTCTCTGATAAAAGTGGTGTTTAACGCGTTCCCTGATTAAGATTCCGGTGGGCCTTTGGAAGTTGTATTTACTTGTAAAATGCGTCTCTGCCAGCAGCATTACATCTATTTGGTTTTCATTGAGAAATTGAAGTATTTCAAGTTTGTGCCGTAAAACACCTTTGGTATTCCAAGGAAAGACATCGATTATTTGGATTGTTAGGATTCGAGCATATTTGTTAGATTTTTTTGATTGTGCATGAGATTTTGCATTGTTGTTTTCATGAAGGACATAAAGTCCATCATACTTTCTTGTAAAGTCAGCATCATGGTTTCGATGTTTATATTCTGCTCAGAGCCTCGAGCTTGTGGGATCGCCGTCCGATTGTCAAGTCCTGTTCTAAGGGCACTGGCATGTGAGATTCCCCCATTTATGCTTAGGGGCCAAATGAAGATCTGGCTGCTTTTGCTAAGAAAACATCAGGTGTGGTTTGAGATTTCACGTACCCATTTTGTGCATTCTGGAAGCGTGCAGATTTTGCTTGTTAAAGCCGACTCTTTAGCTCTTTATAGACTGGGTAGCCTCTGTAGTTTGCTGTATGGTTTTCTCCACAGTTAGCGCATTTTTTCGTCAGAGTTGTAGAAGCCTCCACAAGCTACGCAGACCGATCGAATTGATTGTTTATTGATTATTTTTAATCTGTTGCTACTAGATGCTCCTAGTAGTTCGTTTTATTTCCTACCATTTTATTTTGCGGGATAAGTTTCCCATTAATTTGGATGTAACGATACATGCCAGTCTGTATAGCTGGGCTCCTTTGTTGTTGTTTGTTATTGCCGATATTGGCACTCGAACTTACAGTTGGTGCTGTAATTTTATTCGGCGCTGCAGAAGTTGACAACGCATTCGATATCGCGTTGTTAATAACATGCACGGTTGATGTTGTGGTTGCAGTTGCTGCGGTTGCAGAAATTAATGAGGTCTCAGCGCTCGTGGCTCGGGAAGCGGGAATTTGGTTGAGTAGGGAGAACCAGAATTTGCACATGTTTTCTTTATAGCACTAATGATTATTTTACTTTTTTTATTATTATATTTTTTGTTCTAGCGTCTTTTTGCCTTAATTATATTTATAGTTATTTGTTTTCCACTCGCGCAAAACACGTCTGCGCTCTCCAAGACTTGTTTTGTCCACAATGATTAAAAATAATGAATCACAATTTAAATAAAACGTATATATATTTAGATTTATTGATTTATATATTATTCTCGAGCAACAAGGCTACCCACAATTAAAAATCAATATATAAGAAAACTTAAACTTGCAATGAAATTAAAGCTTTATAACAGGTACCTTAACATGTGATATTTAATATTCGCCTGCTTAATATAACATTAATGTATCAAAGCCATTCACATTATTATCATTATGTTTTTTATTATTGATTTTGTAGGTGGGTACTTTTATAGTATATTGTATAGTTTTTCTAAAAATTTGAATGTGATGTGGTAAATTGTTATTATTTGATAGTTCAGGCAATCTTCCAACCAATATTTTATAGTATTTAAAAAAAAAGCAGTAAAAAATTCAGATCTGAGCACTTGGTGGTGGATCCGTGGGACTAGAAGTTTTACATCTGTCAATAATACCAGCAGTTCCGTAGGGCTATGCTCTGTGGGATATAAGAATTTTGCTTTTTTTTGTGCTGGAAGGTTCATGCGGTCTGCGTTTGTGCTACAGCGACCAAATTCCGTAACAGCCTTTTTATTCAAAAATAAGTGCAGACGAAAAAACTTTATAGATCTCGATCTCGGTGAATATTGTGCTGCAATTGCACTGAACATTTTTGGCACTCACCTTACCTAAACTCTTTAAGAGGTCTTATTGTTCTGGTTACTCCGCACTAAGTAACTGTCGGATTAAAAATCGAAAATGGTGTCCCACTTTAGCAACCTTGATAGTGTTCTTAAGCGTTCCAACAATCTTCCTCAGATCTGTGTGGACGATGGGCTACCGGCTACTACAAGACTTAAAGCGCCTCCCCACTTTTCGTGCCCGGGACATTGCATAGCTTCGGTGTTTAGACAAAAAATGTGAAATTTCTAAATACAGTGCACTTAAAATCTGGGAAATAATCGTTTTATTTGCCTTGGATCCTTCTAGCCATGTTTAGTTGTTGATAAACACCATTCAGTTGTTGACATCAAGCTTCACACACTAAAACTCTTCGTCCTTTTCTCCAACAACTAATTGAGTGTTTGGCTGCGAATCAAACGGGCAAACTCTGCGGCAGCTCTACGAGCGAACTTCCAAAATTACACAACAAACTCTTCACTGGTGAAGCTGGTATATAGGGTGGTCAGCATATAAGAACATCTTTGAAAGTACGGCTCAAAGCAAGCAGCAATTGACGGCTCTACAAAAATCTCACTATTTTGCGGATTTTATCCGTCATATGCCTATAACAGATGCAGCTTACGAGGATGATGAGATTGAGCGTTATAACAGACCACGTCACATTGCACTATGGGGTTTTTGACCACTATGTGGCATTTAGGCATTTTTTAAAAGTGCTCTAATTTAAAAAAAAATAGTGGGAATGTATTAACAGAACATCAAGCTGTTATGCCTCATACTCAACTGGTATGCCTCATACTCAAAATGTTAATACTTAACAGCATATGTTAGCAGAACAGCTGTAAAGTCAGCTGTTGCCGAAAGCACCTGCACAAAGTTTGCAATTTTTTCGAAGCGTTCTGGAAAATAAATTTATTTGTGTAATACACCATTTGAAAAAATTGTATTAGTTTTCAGTGCGTCCAAGTGTATATTGTAGCGATGTCAATTCAGAGCAAAAAGCTGTTAGTCTTATTGTAACCTCACTTTCTCCAACGCCAAATTGGTTGCTGTTTGGAATATCGAGAATGGCCGGCTTGAGCAAGAAAAGGCTATACAATGTTTGATGAACAAATTATTTATAATATGAGGATCATTTTGATATGAATCATTTTGCCTAAACTGGCGAATTGATGTCGATATGGAATTTATTCTTTTTGCTTTTGTTGCACTTATCATCTTCCACTTTTATAGGCATAGAGCAACAAATTTCAGCTCCTTAAATTTCATTAATTTATTTTTAGTTTTAACCGATCGTTTCTAAGGGAGCTATAGGATATTGTTTCCTGATCCGAACGATTTTCAAACTATATGTGCCTAGGGACAAATAATGACAATTGGTAAAGTTTCATGTCGATATCTCCAAAACTAACCGAGTTATTAATTAATGCCACAAAAGCAGGTCAAAAACCCCATAGTGCATTGTCAAGATTATGTTGGATACATATGTAAATTTTTTCTTCGATACTCCGAGCAGATGTTACAATTCTGCGTAAGGTGACAGACGGAGCTGTGGTGATTGCATCCAGCTTGGATGCAGCAATGCAAGCAGAATGAACTTTTGGATTATAGTTTTTATTCTTCCCAACATTGACACTAAAAATCTCGATGCAAATGGCTTAAAGAAAGTCGGCCATTGAAAACCCTGGCAAAATATCTTGCTACAAATGCTTGCAGCTCAGCAGTCCAAATAAACCATGCCTAGCTTTCGAATAACTCTGTGGAACGCCAACGGTGTTTCACGGCATAAACCTGAAATAACTCAATTTCTGAACGAAAACCAAATCGACGTAATGTTGCTGGCAGAAACGCTTCTCACCAGCAAATATAACTTTCAAATACGGGGATACACGTTCTACGGCACCGATCATCCAGATGGTAAAGCGCATGGCGGAACTGGCATCTTAATAAGAGACCGCGTCAAACACCACTTTCACCAACGGTTTGCCAAAAAATCATCTGCAAGCTACATCGATAAAATTACAGTTGGGCAACTGAAACGTTGCCATTGCCGCTGTCTACTGCCCACCCCGCTTTACAGTCTTCGAAGACCAATTCATGGACTTCTACAATTCACTTGGAGAGCGATTCATAGCAGCAGGAGATTACAACGCCAAGCACACGCACTGGGGATCCCGCCTTGTGACCCCCAAAGGAAGGCAACTATATAATGCACTCATTAAAACATGCAACAAACTGGACTACATTTCACCAGGCAGCTCTACATACTGGCCAACAGATCCTAGAAAACTACCTGATTTAATTGATTTTGCTGTGACAAAAAACATTTCTCGCAATATAATATCTGCAAAATCACTTTTGGATCTATCATCGGACCACTCACCAGTGCTAATAACTCTGCTTCAAAGCACGGAATTAATCGAGCACCCTCGCAGGCTGACGTCGCATCGAACCAACTGGCTGAAGTTCAAAAAGTACGAAATTCCCACATTGAACTAACTCCACAGCTCAACATCAAGGAGGACATCGACTGCTATGCCGATGCACTGGAGTCTGTACTCGTCGCAGCAGTCAAAGTCTCAACACCGCAAGGGAGGGATGGGCACACACACTAACACAAAACTAACCTTGAAATCGAAAAGCTTGTTCTGGAGAAAAGACGTTTGAGACGTGCTTGGCAACCCAGCAGATCGCCATCCTCAATACAAAGACTTAAAGAAGCTGGTCGCAGACTTACCAGGGCTCTAAGGCAAGAAGAAGAAAAAGCACAACGCCAGTACATTGAGAAACTTTCACCCACCAGCACTAAGCATCCCTTGTGGAGGGACCACCCAAATCTAAGTGCGCCGGCCGAAATAGTAATCCCCATAAGAGACTCTTCAGGCAGCTGGGCCAGAAGCGACAAAGACAGAGCTTGTACATTTGCTTTACACCTTCGAAAAGTTTTTCAGCCAAACCCTGCAACTAATTCATTCGCACTACCGTCGCCGTCAATTCGAATTGAATCTGAGACGGAGCCAATTCTCTTTCAACAAAATAAAGTTGCAAAAGTAATCAGCGAGCAATTGAAACCAAAAAGGCTCCAGTCGGTGATCAAATAACTCCCAAAATGTTAATCGAACTTCCAAACTGTACAGTTGAGGTTATTTGTAAACTCTTTCACGGGACTTGGCTAATTCCCAAAAAAATTGAAAAAATCGGTAATCATAATGATCCCAAAGCCAGGGAAAGATCACACAATACCAGCTTCGTACAGACCGATAAGTTTACTCTCGTGTCTGTCAAAACTGCTCGAAAAATGCCTTTTGCCGCGCATAATCTCATATCTGAAAGAGCACAACGTTATTCCAGCACACCAATTTGGCATTCGAGAAAGCCATGGAACAATAGAGCAAGTCAACAGATTAACAACAGAAATAAGGACTGCATTCGAGCTTCGGGAATACTGCAGTGCGGTATTCCTTGACGTTGCACAGGCTTTCGACCGAGTCTGGCTTGATGGCCTTATCCATAAAATCAGAACGATCCTGCCGGGAAACACTCACAGGATACTTGAATCGTACCTTGACAACAGAGCCTTCGCCGTGAGATGCAACACCACAACATCCGACGACTACGCTATAAAGGCTGGAGTTCCCCAAGGTAGCGCCCTTGGTCCAACTCTATTTCTCCTCTACACCGCAGATATTCCCACGAACGAGCGGCTAACTACTTCTACGCAGACGATACCGCGATCATAAGTCGGTCCAAATGCCCAACTCAGGCAACAGCACTACTAGCTGATCATCTCGTGGTAGTGCAGAGGTGGTTATCAGACTGGCGTATAAAAATAAATGCGCAAAAGTGTAAACACATAACGTTTACTCTTAACAGACAAACGTGTCCCCCGCTAGCCCTGAATAACACGCCATTTCCACAAGCTGACGTTGTAACGTACCTTGGCATCCAACTAGACAGGAGACTTACATGGCGGAGACATATCGAAGCTAAGAAAATTCACCTAAAACTAAAATCAAACAGTCTCCACTGGCTTATAAACGCGCGCTCCCCCCTCTGCCTGGACTTCAAGGTCCTGCTCTACAACTCAACGCTTAAGCCGGTCTGGACCTTCGGCTCCCAATTGTGGGGAAACGCGAGCAGCAGCAACATCGACATTATTCAGCGATCACAATCAAAAATCCTGAGAACTATTACTGGGGCACCTTGGTATGTTCGGAACGACAACATCCACAGAGATCTTGGCATTCTACCCGTCCTACCACACCAAGCTAACTTCTCATCCAAACCATTGCAACGCTATGACCTTCCAGCTCAGCAATAGTTATTAGAGCCCCTAAATTTCGCGACAGTCACCTTGACTGTCAGATAGTTTTTTAATTTAAGATTTAAGCAATAGAGGAAGCAAAAATTGGCAAGCTGAAGTTTATATACCCTTGTAGATGTTACAAAAATGAACTATTTTATATTTCGATCGTTCCGCAATATAATATAGTCATCGATTGCAAATAAATCTTAAAACCGTACTTCTGAAAACGTTAAAAATTATTATAGAGTATATTGGTATATATATAAATAAGAAACAACGACATTAAAATTGTATTTCCTTTTTTCCCGATTGTACCAATGGCAGCTATTTGATTTATATAAAACTAAAACCATATTTATGAAATCGCTTAAAAACTATATATTTCTGAGTATAATGATTTATTAAGAAACAACGAGCTTATAAATTTATTTTCAATTTTTTCCCGATTGTAGCTGTGTATGATATAGTAGGCCAGTCCGTCCCGTTTCGACTTATACACAACCTGCAACAGAAAGAAGAAGACTCCAAATAGCTGGTATGTACGACGGCAGATTTAGTAGCGTACCTGAAAGTCCACTAATCAATATCAATTTGATTTTCGTGAGATCCCCAAATGATAGGGTTGGGGGTGTGCTTAAATCCAATAATTCCAACCGTCGATCTTGGCTTTCAAAGGCGAACTTATTCAATATGTTCAAAGGGAAGCGCGGGACAACTTCGTGCAGCGCACAGGAAGAATTATAGAGAGATACCGTACAAGTTTTAAATGGAACTTTCTCTGAGGGGAACGAAACTTAAATTCTAACAATTTAATAAATAGCGTAATGAAAACAGAGATTCCAAAATTGGTTTATAAAAAAATATTTAAGTTTAAATGTGACTCAACACCTGTCATTACAAAACACTTGATACAAATTGCAGTCGAAAAAATGCTGCAAGCGCTCTTAAACAGCACTCCCATTACATGCTGCATGTTTTCCATGGTCGACTCGGTTTTAAACACACAGACCGAATAAGGCTGTTTTAGCGAAGAAGACTGCCGAAAATAAAGTCGTTTTATGAAATATTAATTTTTTAATTTTCTGCAGGTTATAAGAACTTTGTCTTGCCGAAGGTTGCTTTCTTTCTTTTTAACAAACTTTTTTCGCGAGAGATCGTTTTTTTTGGCACTTTCTATTTCTCTTCCTTGGACCTTTTAATCGGACGGACAAAATTTGAAAAGTTCACAACGTCTGTTCCAAGACGTCATTCATAAACATTGGCGTAGTTCTTGCAGTTGGATTCCGCTTTGACGGAATCTGTTTAAATTCCCTCGCCGCTCACCATATATCCAGGAACGACAGCTTTTCTGCATTTGGGCGAGCGGTAGTTCATAGTCGTCATACACCTCTGATAGCTCGCCCTTCAATTACCCTCTATTCGGGCCTGCTATTCAGGCCTCTTTAATTGGATTGTGTCTACGTCTCTCCACATCCTTGATATTTGTGATTCGCTCTATTACCTGTGAAACACCCTTGATTTTGAGCTCCTTGGTTGAGCCCTTGAGTCCTGGAGGATATCATCGTAGTCGAAGGTAACGAGAAACTCGCCCTATCGCCTATCCTACACCGCTACACTTTAACCTGGTTCCTATAGCGACTAGCTGATATATATCCATTTGTAGAATAACTCCATCCAGCATTGTCAGCATCTTTAGTAAAGGTACATCTACACGTTTGCTGCCGATGTCGACCTCCGCCCGAAACGATTGCGAGTGTAACCCCTGAGCCGTCTGTCAGCAGTATTGAAGCCTAAGTTAACCCGGTTTTCCTGACGCAGTCATTCTCTTAGTCCCTTACTTTTCGTGACTCCGAACTTGACAGTATTTTCGAAAGTTTATATATTTTGGTAAACTCTAGAACAATAAGCGAGACCTAAGTACTTTAAACAAAAAAGAGTTTCTAATATATTTAAAATAGCTGTAACGAATTTTAATTGTTCGCCACATAAACGTGCGGCTAGCTCAGAGATGTTTTGCGTTCGTTTCACCACATTTTTATTGGCCCGTGACCAAAGGATTAAGAAGGGGTTGGTTGGGATCATGCAGATGTAATTGTCTATAGCCTTATCGCTACTTAACTGCTACTGCTGCTCCTCTTCGTAGTCTTCTGCGGCCTCGCTCCTGGGGCCGGCAAGGTGTATTGTCTAGAAGGTTAAACTGGGTTTCGCCTTTTATCGCAGACTCCAAAAAGGTCTCCGTACGCATGATTTACCTGCGATCAAGCCAGTTGGAGCTCAGTGTTGTAGACTCGTCGTCGTTCGGTTACGAGTTCACGCACTCGCTTTGGCTCTAACATTATTACTTACCTTAACAGCGGTCGTTGCTTTTTGCAGGATCTTGTTTCGAATTGAGCTTCCAGTAGATGTTTCATTCATGGACAAGACGAAGGTATTTGGCCTTGTCTTTTAGTTAAAGTGAAAGTAAATTAATATATAAGGAAACATATAATTCCTAGTGAATATACCGAGATATACCTCACAGGGCTTGCACCAAGACCATTAAAGCTTGTGCAGTCTAATAAATATCAAAGGATATAAGTCATACTCTCGCAGAGGTGCTGCGGGAATCTTCCCGGGAGGTCTTTTGCGACAAGTTTTGTTCAATCTATCTTCCAGCTAATTTTCGGAAGTTCCGGAATTGCTGGTTTGAATCTATTAATGTGAATGACTAATTCAATATGGCGACTAGTTAAGAGGCAAATACGATATTTACGGCTCTATTTTTGTATATTTTCTTGAATTTTGCTTCATTAGGAAAGATATACCATCGATGCTGTATATGTCTTAATATAAATGTTGTAAAAGATGTATGTACAACTTTAAAGAAGACGGAATGTATATAATACATTATATCGTTATTTTTGGATTAAAAATTGGCAACATTTTTGTACTCGTTATTCGTAGAGTTAACGGGTATATTGTATTTGTTTGAAAGTATGTAACAGGTAGAAGAAAGCGTTTCCGACCTATTATTTTAAAATTGGTTAATTGAGTAACGGGTCTCTTAAACTCGAGGCAATCGACCATTGCGTTTCCCGTCTGTCGAATTCGCTCTATACATATATATAAAAACGCGGACGATTTCAAGGCAAACATTTTTATAAATAAGCAAAATGCGAAGTTTTTGTAGAAGTGAAAAGGGAATAGCCTTCTTGATTTGATTTACATGGGTACTCACGCCTTACTTTATTTTCTCTCGAAAACTATTTAGAAGGATGTCCGAAATATTAAGAACTATTAAAATTAATTTGAATTGATTTCCATCATCTTAGTGTTTTTATAATTTTTGATTTAAAAATTAATAGAGATAGTTAAAATTGAGAATTCGAAGCTTGTATGCATGGCCTGGTTAGAAAATTTGGTTAAATAAAAAGCTATTAGATAAAGTTATCTGACTTAGGTCAAACTTAAGAGACGGGTCCCAAATAATAAAAAAACAAAATATGTACATAATGGCAAAAATCATCACCTTAGGCAAAAAAGTCATAATTTCAATGGTTCCTATGGCAGCTACAGGACATAGACGTTTGATTGATTGGCAACGTAAATAAAAAGAGCGAATGTCGGCTTGAAAAAGTTAGATATAGCACTATAGTATGTTTAGTATGTATAGTATATAGTATAGTATGTACATATGTATGTATGTATAGTTTGTAGAGTTTAAAGCGCGTGGCTACAGCCCATCAGACTTAATAGACATTTGTCAGCTATGGTATCATCCGATTTTTGTATTTTCATATTTTATTTTAATTCTACCGATTGGAGCTATATTTGTTAAAGTGGGGACTTATTAACAAAATTAAGTATTACTGTCTTCAAATGTATGTTAACGGTACTCTTCAAAATACGAACAAATTCCCTAAATAGTTATCCAAATTTCTGGCCAAGAAAACATATAAATGTCATATGCAAAAAAAATCCTTCTATTTAGAAATACAATTTTTAAATCTAGTTCACAAAAAAACAAATGTTTTTTCGGAGAGCACAGATGTTCTGATGTTCTGACGTAAGATCCAGGCAGATATAATTTTTGTGGTCATATCGAAGTCTAAAAGTTTAAGAAGTTTATTTACTTAAGAAAAAACATGAATATCATTTTAAAATTTTTCCTCAAAGCATGCGTTTCAAAACACATTTTAAAATTCCACTATTATTCCGAGTAAATGCCTGTTGAGCCGTGTGTACATACATATGTAAGTACATGTCCCGATCGCTTTTGATCAGCTGCTCAGTTCCACCTCGTCATTCAACCGCACAGCCAGCAGAACAGAATCTCCGGGTTTCCATATTTTGATTCTCTATGGGAAAAACAATTATTATTTCGTTATTGCATACTTTCGCTTACTACAATTAACTAACTATGCGTTTCTCGGCGATGAATAATCAAATTAATAAAAACGTGAAGCAAGTGAAATATGTGCGAAACCATAGCCCAACAGTTAGTTCAATATAAAACATTTTATAAGTACATGTAAATATATACACTTGCTAAGTGTTCAAAACAGAATTCGGTTGCTCATGTGTGTGAATATAAATAAATACCAATAGATAATTATATATGTTCTTATGTACAATTGGTACGTGTTTCTGTAAATGTTTGTTATCGCTAAAATATTATAAATGTACATACATACACGCACATCTTCATACAAATACTTCGTACATACATACACATATATTTATGTAGGTTTATGATATCTGATTTGCTCTGCTTTGTCTGCAAAGGGGAATACTGCACTTTCAACGATGAACTGAAGTTCAAGAGCACAACAATTTATTATGTTTATAAATGGTTTTAATTGAATACAATAGAGTGTTCATCAAGAGGACTCATGTGAAACGTTAATGAACGGTCTTTGCATATACATATGTACACATGCACGAACTTATTCGTCTGACTGTTTGCACATTAGGGTGGTCATTTTCCATTGACGCATTTCGCTGCGACACGGTCCCAAACAATGCAAGTAATCTGGGATTTAGCTTTGTATTTTTAAATCTGTAGGTGCCACATGATCTTAAGAGTTATTTTGGTACCTTCAGAGTAAGTTTTGTCGGAGTAGTAGAACAATTTTCATAGTAAAAGCAAGCTATAAGTAAAACAGATTTTTAGACTCTAGTTTGGCTTTAGATACATTTTTTAATAAGTGACTTATGTGTCAACATTTTTTTTGAAAGCATTTACCCTACGCAACTTATCCTAAATGTATGTATGTACATATATACACACAATGGCTCAAACTATTTTTCATGCAGAAGTAAATTATTAAGCTAAAGATTCATAGGCGATCATCCATACCAATTTACACATGTATAATTGTGTTGAAACACTACACAGAAAGTTATCTGCTAATTATCAGCTTATACCAATCAAAGGTTAAACGCTTAAGTTCAACGAAATGGTCGCAAATGTACACCACCAAAATTAAACACTACGATACCAGCTCCAAAATTGATTGTTGATGCTGAGAACGAAATGGGCAAACCAAGTTTTCTAGAAACCGTCCGTCAAAATAATTCATTTAGCCCTACATTTATATGCCACAAAAAATAAAATGTATATTTTGGGTTTCGTGCATTGGATAAAGAAACATTTGGAATTTAAAAAAAAATGTTTCCCGAGGGAAGACAATATAATTTTTTCTATTATTTTAAAGTTAACTATCAACATTTATCTTCTTACGAGATAATGACAAAATAACAAGCGAAATCTTAATTTCTTCTGATCTTTTCCCCACATATTAAAATATTCGATTGCTTAACAACAATCTTTTTTAACTTGCAAAGGAATCGTTTTCGGAAACTTGCTTGTTTCGGAAACCGTAAAATATAGGGTGTTTAAATTTAGCATACAGATTAGTGATAAATACCAGTGCCAGTACAAGTCTTTAAATGGCCACTTCCATTTTAACGCCCACAAATCAAAAATACTGTGTTGATGATTGATACGTTTTGTTGTGCGGTATATATAATTTCGGTGAAATCTATACAGTCACCGAATTTCTAATTCAAGCACTTATGGCGTAATTAGTCAAATCAGCGGTGGATGGTAGATATACCTTGCCACCAGGTGGCATTTAAAAACATTGTAGCTTTTTCGAGAAATTTGTCGTTCATTCGTCTGGAAATAATGGAAACAATAAAGTTCCTTTGGGAGCTATACAGAATAGTACTCCGGTCCGGCTACTAACTGCAACAAAAATAAAACTTTTTCCAAATAGCTTTAAAGTCAGGGATCCACGGTCAGACGGACATGACTAGACCGGCTCGACAGCTTTTGATAGCTTACTTTGTATTTCTCTAGTTTTAAAAAAATTAATATATTATTTTTTGTGATTGTTCCAATGCAAGCCGTACTACTTTAATGGACTTTTGGAAAATTTTTATTCAGATAGCCTTAAAACTGTGATACTAGTTTGCGTAGAAATGGACAGACAGGCAGAAGGGCACGGATCGAATCTCCTGGTGATGCTGATCAAGAATATATATACTTTATAGGGTCGGAAATGTGTTCTTTGTAATACTCTTTGCAAATATGATGTAATAAAGTAAGAAACTAGATTTTAGTACTCACAATAATAATAAACTGCCAATATATTTATAATATCTAGTCTTTTTCAGCTCTTTACAACGGTTTGATTAAAAATCATGCAGGCCAATGTTTTGTTCGGTTGGAAGAAATATAAGACTCACGATCAATATGATTATACCCCAATGAGTGATAACACCACTTTAAATGAAAAAACTCAAAAAAACCGGTCAATGACAGCTATTCACATAAGAGTATACCCCAACGATATAGGCTATCAAATTCCGTGCAGAGTCTTTTGGGACTGCAAAACAAGAAGAACCAGACGAATGATTATATTTGGACGTTCAAGATGCCATTTTCTTGTTAACCGATGGGTCGCAGTCGCTGTGCTTTTAATTTTAGCGGCTGCACGCAGTGTTTTTGCTCAAACAGAAATTAAAAGCTATAGTAATTCTTCCACCGGCAACGGAAGACCGGAAAATGTTTTGTTGAGTAACGAAAAAAATATCGGTACAAACGTACTTTTGGAAAAAAATGCATCTTCACCGACCTCTGAAGAGGATCAATTTAATGAAAATACGGCATTATTCCAAATGAAAGTACAAAGTAAGCTGGGGAGAAAAAGTTCCTCTTTACCAAAGGTGGCAGTTTCAGGAGATTTTACAAGAGTTCAAAGCGTGTCTATGCACCACAATTCCTTACTCAATATAGAAAGTATGCTACAACGTCAGTTGCGTGAGAAAGCCAAAGTCGACAGCTTGGAGTCAATTAAAATGCACATACTTATGCGTTTGAATTTAAAAAAACTTCCAAATATAACAAAACCAATATCCGTACCACAAAATATATTAGATAAATTTTATAAAGATTATAATACTTCCTCAAAAAATACAGTTTGGAGTCGTATGGCAAGTACAGACGAATCTCATTTGCTGCCTAAATCAACAATTCCAGAAAATGTGAATCCAAATGACACTTTTGGCAGCGATATTATTACTGAATTATTTGATGAAAGTTCGTCGTCTCAAATGCAAGGAGATGATGCTAACACTGTTAACGAATTTCAATTAATGCACGGAATAGATTTAAATGAAAATCAAGATAAAAACACTGAAATTCCCATTAACAATAACGGAGAAGAATACGAAAGTATTCTTTCACACATTAGCAGCATTTACATTTTTCCTGACCGTAAGTACAAATATTTATTATATGATTTCTTACTAAGTTAAATCGCATATCCAATGCCAATATTGCGAATATATCGAGAAATAAAAACTAACTTCGGGCGGAGCCGAATTGATATACCCTTGCAGAATATTCTGTAAATTATATTCTCCAAAACTATTCATATGATGCATTCTTAATACTCAGGCTTAAATACCGAAGATCTGGAGATGTCCGTAAAAAAAAATGGTACTGTAAGCCGAAACCCATTCTAACATCATGAGCATACAATAGTATTTCATCATAATGCAGGGAAGATTATAGATAGATAGAGTAAATAGTAAAGGTCCCAAATGAGTACCTTGAGGCAGTTCATACTACGCAGATAATTTTGAAACAGGTCATTTGGGACTTTTGCTGTTATATCTATTTATAAATAATCTTTCCTCCAGTATGATGTAATACTAGTGTATGCTGATGTTTATCTTTCTGAGTTCTTCCAAGCACAAAATGGTTCGTAAGCCCAAACAAAAAGTCCTCTAACGACGTAAAAAATAGTAGTGACGATCCACCATCAACATAGAAAATGTATGATATCAAATTTTGGGACGAAAATACCTGACTTTTCGCCTACACAGACATTTTTATCGACAAATTGTTTGTAGCTTTAATTGATTAGAAGCTATGGGCTTAACAAGCTTGTTTTTCAAAAAGGCAAGGTTTCGCCCAACTCAACAAAAATTATTTCAAGAACCTTAAAATTTTAAAAACGACAAAAATGATGAATTATCGGGAAATAGAAATCCTACGGCGAAATATCGGCCAAATAACTACTGTTTTGTTAGAAATTTTATGCAACTGAATTTGAGACTAGTTTTTTTTAATTGTTGTCCGATTTTAATTTTTATTAAAACCGTAATTCTATAATATTTAAATATACCAAATCCCAAAGAACAAAAAAAGATTAAAAAGAGAAAGAAAAGCTAACTTCGGGCGGAGCCGAAGTTGATATACCCTTGCAAAATATTCTGTAAATTGTGTTCTCCAAAATTATTCTTTAAAACTGAGAGACTAGTTCGCGTAGAAACAGACAGACGGACAGACAGTCAGACGGACATGCTTATATCAACTCAGGACGCGATCCTGATCAAAAATATATATACTTTATAGGGTCGGAGATGTCTCCTTCACTGCGTTGCACACTTTTGGCCAAAATTATAATACCCTCTGCAAGGGTATAACAACGAAGTTATAATTTTTTTGAATTGTTTTTTCTGAGGTACTAGTTTGCGTAGAAACGGACGGTCAGACGGACATGGCTAGACTCTCCTGGTGATGCTGATCAAGAACATATATTCTTTATAGGGTCGGAAATATCTCCTTCACTGCGTTACAAATTTCTGACTGAAATTATAATACTCTCTGCAAGGGTATAATAAAACAAGAAAGGAAAGCTAACTTCGGGCGGAGCCGAAGTTGAAATACCCTTGCAGAATATTCTGTAAAATTTATTCTCCAAAATTATTCATATGATGCATTCTTAACACTCACAAAAAATCCCAATTTCCTAACTTTACAAACACCAAAGTTATGGCATTTCCGAACAATCAGTAATATGGCGGCTATAGGATATAGTCGGCCGATCCTTATAAAATTTGGTAGGTCAGATTGATTGGCCAAACATAAAACCCTAAGAAAATCCCAACTTTCTAACTTAACAAACACCAAAGTTATGGCATTTCCGATCAATCAGTTATATGGCAGCTATAGGATATAGTCGGCCGATCCCGGCCGTTCCGACTTATATACTGCGTGCAAAGAAAAGAAGGGTGTCTGCAAAGTTTCAACACGATATCTTTAAAATGAGAGATGACGGACATGCTTATATCAACTCAGGAGGTGATCCTGATCTGGAATATATATACTTTATAGGGTCGGAGATGTCTCCTACCCTGTGCAAGGGTATAAATATAAATCTCATAAATTATTATTTAAGTACAGCGTCCTTTTTTTCCATGAAAATTAAGACTGATTGTGTTGTTTATGTTTATTATGTTTATATGTTTATTAAAACTACTCAACCCGGATTACCTCATGAGTAAAGTTAATAGAGCTATTTTTCCATTTATGAAAATATAATTGTCAGAAATAAATAATTAAACGTGGCGAAAGAACAAAAATTTCATCTACAAATTTATAAATACTAAAGTATATCGGGTAATTAAAATTTAATAGCTTTGACTGACAATTCTGTTATTTTGGAAATTCTTTATGTTAAGCCTGATAATATTCGCCAGGGCTTGGTGGTATTCCTGGGTATGTGCTTAGGCACTGTGCTAAATTGTTTCCCTTATCTCTAGAAACTTCATAATTTTCTTATATTTGGAAGGACCTTTTGAAAATTTTAACCACAAGAAAGGTAAAAAATTAGAGGCCAGTGGTGACTTTTTATCGTATTAATCCAAAATATGCGATATGGGTGGCCACCTCCTCCAACCTGCAATCATTAGGCGGTATCGTGGGGATGTCGGCCGTTCGTACCACGTCTTCCTTTAGCACTGGGGTGGCTTGTCCTTCTGTGAATGGGCCACCCCAGTCGGTACTTTGTATTTCAGACACGACCTGATCGAGAAAAGTATGCTGCCCTTGAGGCAGTGAAAGATCCAATGCGGCGCAGGTGTGTGATTGACGTAGCCGAATTAATTGCGCCTTTTCTTGTCGTTGTAACGACCCTCATTGGGTTGGTTAATCTCCGCCGTCGTCGTTGGCGACAGTGTTCCAATGCCCTGTGCTGACCGCAGGCTGTCTGTCAAAATCTCTTCTATAGGAGATCTTGGGGTGGTCATCGGGGACGTTTGGACTCCTTGGGTAGACGTCGTCTTCGGCGCCCTAGACGGAAATCGGCTGCAGATCGGACCTACCTCGAACACGTTCTCCAATCTGGTGTGTAACTCATGGGTGTCCAGGTCTTTGGCGCAGCCCATGACTTCCGATTGTACACGTCATCCCATTGAGGCCGATACGCTGGAATTCGGCAATAACTGATCCTAGGAACCTTAATCGCCTTCCGAGCAGTATGGAGCCGTATATTGGACTTCCACTTAAAGTATGACGAAGTATTATCTGCCAAGTACGGCTGGAGAATTGGGTACCGTTATCACACACGAACTTCCGGGCGATACCGACGATACCAAGTATACGTACTCGGAAGGGCTTTTGGACATGAGTGGCGGTGTCTTTCCGCTACGGTATTAGCTTTACCCATTTGGAAAAAACGTCGCGAAACACGACGAGCTTGCTATTTCCCTGTATCCCAAATTCCAGTAGAGTTGTCCACTCCCTGCTTTTAACCACATATCTTCTCGGTGAAGAGTCGTATTTTTGTTTTTCAATACTCTGGATCCATTTACACTAAGTTTTCACTTCGGTCATCTATTGACTCTGCATGGTTGCCGGGATAAGCGTCCGCCACTGCGATGAATTTTCCTCGTCGCTAGCGTATGTCAAACTGGAACTGTTGGCACTCCAAACCCACGGTTCAACCATTTAAAAGCTAGACTACTTCGAACCGACAACCCTGCAAATAACATCGCATTTACCTAATGGTCCATATAATTACCAGACACTCCTTCACTGTTGTTGTATAGTTACCATCAGTAGCAGTAAGCCGACGACTGGCGTAGGGGATGACTTTCGCCTAACCTTCGATGTACACCAAGCCATTGTCGGAGTTCTTTAAGACTGCGAGGGATATTTAAATTGGTGAAAGCAGTCTCTCCCTCCTGCTCAGTGTGAATTCCCACGCCACTAATCACGTAGCCTGGGTAGACTTACTTCTCTCTAAAGAACGCGCACTTCTTGCGGTTTACAATTAAATTCTCTATCAAAAATCTACGAAGGAATTCGGTCATATTAGCCAGGTGTTGCTCCTTCGTGGCGCCTATGACAATAATATCGTTCGAAAAGGCGATGGCGAACCCCGTTCACACTATCTAAGGCGCGTTGAAATGTTGTGCTGGCTGAATTAAGTCTGAAAGACATTATTTTGGACCCTAATCTAAAATTTTCAAACCACATTTCGTCCATGGTTAATAAAGCCAGAGGAGTGCTTGGATTTATTAAAAGGTGGTCAACAAAATTCGATGATCCTTATTTAACTAAAACTTTATTTATTTCGTTAGTCCGTCCGATTCTGGAGAATGGGTCTCCCGTCTGGAGTCCGCAATACGGAATACATATTGGTCGTATTGAATCAGTACAAAAATTTTTCTTCTTTTTGCTTTACGGCGCCTAAACTGGGATGCAAATCTTAACTTACCTTCTTATTCTAGTAGACTTCTGTTGATTAATTTACCCTCCCTAGCCAACCGTAGAACGATGCTTGGTACTGTTTTCATTTATAACCTTAAAAATGGTGATATTGACTCCCCCGACTTGGTAAGTCGGCTAAACTTTTCTGTGCCAAGTAGATTAACTAGAAATTATATTCCCCTAATATTAAATCATTGTAGAGTTAACTATGCCTTGCATGAGCCTTTCAGAGTATTGTGTTCTGACTATAATAGATTTTTTCCTATAATCTCAAATCTTGACTCTCTGCCGCTCTTAAAACGATTAATACTAGCTTCATTGGCACAAAATTGATTACTATTACTTTTTTCCCCGGACTTTTACCTATATGTCCTTATCTCGCGTCTATATTCTCGCGAATCGTGCCCCTCGGTCGGTTGGGCGGGTAAGTGAGCCGTGGGACTCCGCGAGAAAAAAAAAAAATAGACCTTTACCTGTAACCATGAAGATCGTGATTTGGCGGCTATCCCGAGCCACGGGTATCTGCTAATAACAATGTTTTAAATCCGATGATTGGCTTGCCGCCATTTTTCCAAGATATCATTGATTCTGGGGAGGGGGTGTGCGTCAGGCACTGAATGAGCGTTCAAAGGTAGATAAAGCACATGCGTTTCAAGGGTATATCATGGCGTATAGTTATCTGATGTTCCGCCACTCACGTGCGACATATTCCCGTTGCTCGGGTCTTAGCAATCGTCTCACAATCTTCGTCTGGCCGAGAATCCTGCGGGGTCCTTTCCGGTTCTCAAACCGTTATCCCATAGACGCCTATCTCAAGAGAGTGGTCATCTGGCGAATGATACTGTTGTTTACAGGGGACTCGTCCCCTTCATGCTATTTATTGCGAGACCCCGATCAATTTTTCTTCCTCCTAAGCCGCCGTACTGCCTCTTTCGTATACTTACGAGCTCGTAACGTTCGACGGTGTTGAATCGAGCTTACTTGACCGTAGTCGGGGGACCTCCGCCGAAGGACGTACTGTTAGCAATGTATTCGTGTACCCATTGCGGCCAAGAAATGCATACCTAATATCAGGGGATGCAACGTAGCGGGCAAAACCAACAATAGAATCACTACTCGCGTGCCAGTTAATTTCACACAAGTGCGCAATAACTATTTATTTTAACTATAACTTAATTAGGAAGGATCTACTATGTGGGTTATGTATTAGGGAAGGATCTTTCCGTTCCACTACGATAACGGTTTTAATAAGAAAGCTCTCCTAAAAAGTTGCAATTTCAAAGTCGGTAAACACGATCTTGCAAAATCTACTGAACAAATCGTTTTGAAATTTTGCACACTATTTCTGTACCTAAATCCTCAGGTACTGACGTCGATTTTTTTTTTTTACAGATTATTCTTCATTTTATAATAACTAATATATCGAATTTTTAGGCTAAAATCACGTTTTTGACTTCAAAGTGCTACCAAAAATCCAACGTAGTTACCTTTAAAAACATCTTAACTAATAAACAATTTTTTTAATCTAGTAGCGAGTTATGCTGTTGACCGCAAAACCTTTTATCTTGGAGGCGCCAACTGAGCTTGGCTGAGAACGGCTCATTCATTTTTTTGTCGATGAAAATTTGTGAAAACATAGTTTAAATGTTGTACTTTGATACGCTTATAAAATAATTAATCTGACATTAACCGTATAATGTGAAAAAATTCATGAAAATAGTCTTTTTTTCCAAATTAACTTCGACTTTCGACTCACTGCGTTATACAATCTAGCCAAAATTATAAAATTGGTATGGTAACAAGGCATTAATACCGTTATTTTCTTTTTTTGAAGAACGAACTTAATATATCAATTTTAAATCTTAATATTAATAATTAAAACTTGTATGATATTAATTTGTTTTATTTCTTCCATTTAGAAATTCAACCACATGTCCGACACAATCGCAAAGCCGATGTTCTTCGGTTTAAAATTGACAGTACCTACTCGGAGTTATCATACGCTACGCTTCATTTATATTTACGTGGGTGGGACTGGATAAACAGCCATCAACCGGAACTCGTTGAAGAGATTAAAAACCAGCCAAGTAAAGAAATTGTTGTGACCATCCACCGTGCTGCAAAGCGGGCAAATACTACAAGCTTTACTCATAAAGTCAAAATGTTTGAGTTTCGGCAAAGTATTCCGTCAGGACTTGGCCAATGGGTTAACGTTGATTTAAAATCTCTGTTTGGCGATCTTGGGTCAAATAATACACAGGAAATTCTAATCAAAGGCGCAGAATCCTGGATGAAGCCACTAGTTGTGATTACCGATAACACATCAAAGAATCCATTGGTACGAAACCTCTTAATTTAATAAAAAGACTATTCTGTTGGAAAGGAAGCAAACTTCGGCAAGCCGAAGTTTATATACCCTTGCAGTTGTTACAAATCTACTACATTTCGATTTCTATGCTAAAAACAATGAAGCTATGTCGACTTTGCGGAGCATTTTGTCATCGTTTCTATGGCCGCTATTGTTGTCCAATTTTAATTTAATTAACAACCATAATTCCATAATATTTAAATATTACCAAATCCCAAAGAACAAAAAAAATAATTGAAAACAAAAACGTTATATATTTTTTTGAATTCTTTTTTCCGATTGTTCCTATGGGAGCTTTATGATATAGTCGTCCAATCCGGCTCATATACTACCTGCAATAGAAAAACAACTTTTGGGAGAGTTTCAAACAGATAGCTTTAAAACTGAGGGAATAGTTTGCGTTGAAACGGACGACGGCTAGATCGATTCTCCTGATGATGCTGATCAAGAATATTTATACATAGTTTATAATAGTTTATAATACCCTCTGCAGGGGTAAAAAAAGTATTTAAATGGTTATTTCGATTTTTATGTTTTTACGGTTTTGTTTTATCCAAATTGATCCAAATATATTGAACTGTTGCCATTTACCATTTAATATAATTTTTCAATCCAGGTGCCATTTTTTGTTAAATATTTTTAAAACTGTCTTTATTTCAGACAGTTCACATAGAAATTGGATCGCAAAAAAAGAATCGAAGAAAGCGCAGCGTATATATGGACTGCACGGAGAATGATCATGACATGCGATGTTGTCGATATCCACTTAAAGTTAACTTTACCAGCTTTGGGTGGCATTTTGTCGTAGCACCAACGTCATTTGATGCATACTTCTGCAGTGGAGATTGCAAAGTTGGGTACCTAGAGCAATATACCCACACACATTTAGCAGCCTTAACTACGTCAGCCACACCGTGTTGCTCGCCTACAAAAATGAGTTCCTTAAGTTTGTTATATTTTGACGACAACCATAATCTGGTGTTAAGTGTTATACCAAATATGTCTGTCGAAGGTTGCAGTTGTTCCTAGAGGACAAAATAAAGACAACTCAAATGTTGTGTTTGAATAATAGAACTAATAAATAATT
The DNA here is from genome assembly GCA_018153305.1 of Drosophila kurseongensis. NCBI lineage: Eukaryota > Metazoa > Arthropoda > Insecta > Diptera > Drosophilidae > Drosophila > Drosophila kurseongensis. The sequence goes on from JAECXX010000034.1 coordinate 2,593,198, forward strand.
TTATGTAAATAAATGCACATAGGGGAAATTATTGAGCGGTTTCAGAAAGCGAGTGATGTAAAGTGCCCATAGTTTCAAAAAAAAAAAAAAATTTTCTTACACGAAAGTAAAATGCTATTATTTTATATAATTTGTACCGTATTAAGAGTCGCTAAAGTTTTTAAGTTAGGCCTGTTATTTCCGTTCGTCAGCTAAGTGAATGAGCGATAGGCAAATAGCTGGCTGACACTCTTCTACCCTGGTACTCAGATCGACAAAATAAATACCAGAAAATTACATCGCGTTGCCAACCTCCAGAATAAACTCTGAGCAAACGTTTACCAGGCCCCAGCAAAAAAAAATACAAAATGTTATCTTTTAAATTGTGTTGTCAAAGCAAAATGCGTTTCGAAACAAACAATACACAGGAAACCTCAAATCTGTGGAGTCTCATCCAGTCATTTGGAACTTGTCCAACAAAAAGGTTTTTTTGATGTCCACAACACACTCAGTACTTGGCTTGAACCTTTTGTCTTTCCAATTTTCATCAGAACTGTTTGTGCTACGGTCGTCTAACAGGTTGGATAATTAATAGATGGACCTTGTTTTCGTGTATTGACGAATTATTTCTAAAGATCCCAAAAAAAAGCGGGTAGCGGGTGCTCCATTCTTAAGCAAATCAGGTGTGGTCATAGCCGGTCAAAAGTTAATCAAGATGTGTTATTACAGAAGACGACCGTGTCTGTCACGGCCAAGAACCCATAAGTCTGCCGGGTGTCGTCTGCGGAGACCCCGTCGACCCAGTGGAGTTGCAAGATGTCTTGCCAGACAGTTTGCATGTGTGAGCAAACGTTCCCGGTATCGACTTGAGGATTTACAAATCGTCTCCGTTACCGTCGGTACTCCCGTGTCCTGGAACATAACTCGGTTTTCTACATAATGGTGTCACTTCACCCCTAGCATCCTCCTGAGAGCCTTTGCAATGCACGTTTGCACCCTTTTTAATTAATAGAAAATTGGATTGCGTTGCCGGTCTAAAATTTAAAAAATTAATCTTTTTAAATGTATTCTTTAAGGAAACGTATGCGAGAACTTAGTGCAATTACAATTATTAGTATTTGTACATTGGCAGAATCGTCTTGTCAAAGTACTTGAGAATATCCTTTCCAGCAAAAAAAGTTTTTTGATTTTATTGCTGTTACCTGTACTTACACACACATTACACCCAGCTTCCATTATTGACTGGGCCATCTTGAAAAAAAATAAAATTGAAATCAATGAATTATTGAATAAAAACTGCATTTATTAATTTGGCGCCTTCAATTTTCAAAAGTTTCCCGTCATCATTTCTAACGTTTTCGTAGTGAATGTATTTTAGTTTTCACTGTCAAGAAGAAGAACTCAGAGTTACAGCGAAAAAATATGACCTAACTATCGCAAAAACGAGTCCGTAAACTGTAGATGGGTAACTAATCCCCCAATATTAAATCATTATAGATCTAACTATGCCTTTCATGAGCCCTTCAGAGTATTATGTTCTGACTATAATAGACTTTTTCCTATTATCTCAAATTCCGACTCTCTGCCGGTCCTAAAACGATTAATACTAGCTACATTGGCACACAATTGATCTTACTAATACTTTTTTCCCCAGAATTTTACCTATATTTTCTTATCTCGCGTCTATCTTCTCGCGAATCGTGCCGTACGACTCACGGCTGCGCCCCTCGGTCGGTTCGGGAAAGTAGGCTGTGGGACTCCAAGCGCAAAAAAAAAAAAAAAAAAAAACTAACTGGGAAATTTTTGGAACGGCCAACCTTCAGCGGATGGGGGATGGATCTTTGTGGGAAGCTGCTTTTAGGTCAAAAACAAGAAAGGAAAGCTAACTTCGGGCGGAGCCGAAATTGATATACCCTAAAGATTATAAAATGAAAGACCGATTTTTAAGGGGATACGGCCACAGCCCAAACCGTAAGAGCAAGAGCAGCCAAATTTTTTCACAGTATTCCCTTGGGGCGTGGGCGCCCACTAAGATCCGATATGTCCCCCCCAGTGGCCCCAAACACCTCCAACATCCATTATTCTGAGCAAAAAAAAGTTGATGTACTTAAGCTTAACTTCTAAAGTGGTTGGAATTTCGATATTTGGCTTTTTCCGAATTTTAGGTTTTGAAAAGGCCTAATTAGAAATCTAAAATAAATTTCGATATCCCCCATAATTTGGGGGCTACATTTAAAATTAACTTTTCGATTTAAAAAATCTAAACCGCTGCTCCGATCAAGATGATTTTTCGCTCAATAGTTATTCTATGGCCCAAATGCTTAAGTTTAATTTTTCAAGTTTTTAAAATTTTTTTAAGTATTTTTAACGAATTTATTTAGATTTTCTAAGTTATTGCGTTGCATTTTGCGAGAGAGCGAAACCCAGAGAGCGGATGCCAAGAGAGCGACGGCCGAGAGAGCAACAGCCAAGAAAACTGATGAGGGGGAGGGGTAGTGCTGCAGGGAAAGGGGAGGGGAAAGAGGCAATTTAAGTTAAATTTGTTTTGGATTTTAAAAACTTAAACTGCTGCTCCGATCAATATGATTTTCGATCAATAGTCAGTCCTGTGGATCAAATGTTTAGGTTTTATTTTTCATTTTGTAGCAGAAGTAAGAGCCTTATTTAATTTCCACCATGGAGGAAAATAGAAAATTACTACAAATTCTGTAAGCAAAGCCAAAATGTTTCCAAGTTAAATATTAATCTTAAGATTCAAACTTTTGACCAAATACGTATGTACATATGTATATTTGGATATGTTTTGATTTGCTTATATGTACAATACATGTACATACATACAATGTGTGTGTATGTTTCTATTCGAAAGTAGATAATGTGCTTAAATACAAATAAAATGATTTATTATACCCGTTACTCGTAGAGTTCGACTATTCAGTAGCAATATGAATTTCAACAGGAGCGGAACATTCCAGGCTGCATGGCAGCCCCAACAACATCAGCAGCAGAATTTGCAATTGCAACTGGAGCCACACAAGCAGCAGCTTGAGTTGTTCCAGCTGCAATTGAACAGCCAACAGCCAACGCAGCATCAACAATTGCAGCAGCAGCAACAACAGCTTCAGCAAATGCAGCAGCAAATTTTAATGCAGCAACAAACGAAAGCTGCGCACCGTGGAAAGGATCGGCCGCCATTCCAAACGCTGCGAGAGGCCCACAACAAGATTCAGAAGCAGCAGCGCCAAATAAAGGGCCTTCAGGACAAGGTGGCTGCCTTGGAAAGTTTCCAGGCTTATGTGAGCTCCGTGATGCGCCTGCCCCAAACATGGAGTCCGCCGCAGGCAGTGCCGCCGCAGGTAGTACCGCTGCAGACAGTGCCGTTGCTGGCAGTGCCGTCGCAGAGTTTCCAGTCTGGCCCTTCTGCGGATGAGCTGATGCAGCAAATCGCCATGTTGCAACAGCAGCTCCAAAAGCAACAGGCGCAGGCGCGAGCCCCCGAGGAAGAGCGGCGAGATCAGCCGGGTCAACCTGGCTCAATGATGGCGCAGCAAATCCAGGGCTTGCAGCAACAGCTCCAGCAGCAAGACATTTCGAATTAATTAATTTTTTTTTATTTGTTTTTAATTTCTTATTTAGTCCTTACTTTAATTTAATTTTGTTCTTTTTCCCTTTCTTAGTTTTAAGTTTAATTTCATTACAATTTCTTTTTAAATAAAAAAATCAAAAAAAAAAATCCATAAAAAAATGCTTATTTTGAGTGGATCTTTATTGTTAACATATCTTGCATTTTCTTTTCCTGGGGTTTTCATTTTCTGTCTTCTTATATGCGTTCCATCTCTTACACGAAATTGGAACATGAAAACAAAAAGTTAAAAGCAACTCATGTAATAGGCACGGTTACAAACCAATACATCCACATCTTACGATGTTTGTATTTGTGCTTGCGTCGCCGCTACGCAAATAGCTGAAAATTAAGGACAAGGAAATGAAGGAAACTAATAACAGCTAAACAGGCGCGAGAAGTTTAGTTTTATTTTGGATGCCTAAGCAGCAAGTGAAAGCTATTGTGAAGCGCAAACATTTTAAAATTTTTCTGTGCGTAAAGTTAATTTAAATTCTTACACGTAAGTTATTTTTTCTATTTCCACTATTTCCACTATACAAGTTTTGTATAGACGCTAATCAAATTCTTGAGAAGCGAAGTCATAGTTGACTTTCATTAGTTAGTTATCCATTTCCTTACAATGTATGGACACTTCACGTTAATATTTAACGTTGATCAGTGAAGTCAATTTTGACTTTAAATATAAGCAAGCTGTGCTTGAAGGCTTTTCACGTTGCTTTTTAACATTGATTAGCGAGTTACTGTTGGCTTTTTTAAGTTGACATAACTAAATCGATTTTTTTTAACTTCTTTAATTGAAGTTGGCTATAAAAACTTTGGTAAAAGTTTAATTTGATCTTTGACCTTTAATACAAATTTAAAGCTTTAATATGTCAATTGAGAACGTTAGTATTAATGGTGAGCTGGTGCCCCATATGGTGGTTAAAATAATTGGCGATGGTGCTTGCCTGTTTAGAGCCATTTCATATCATTTAAAAGGCTCACAGCATTTCTCTGGAGTGATTCGCCAGGAAATTGTAGCTCACGTTGTTAACAATTGGGATTTTTTTCAAGTGCACGCACTAAACTCTAATGGACTAAATTTCATAAATTCTGCACAATATGAAGAGGAAATGATGAAGTCCCGTACTTACGGAACAGAGTGTGAGCTTCAAGCAGCTGCTAATGTATATTCAGTTTGCTTTCATGTTTTTCGAAATGGAAATTTTCATAGCGGTTATGGTTCAGAAGATAACCCTGTTAAATTATTGAAATTTTCTGGTGATCTTGAAAATGGACATTTCGATGTACTTCTTTTGTATGAATCATCACCGTTAACAGATTCACCGTCACAAAGATTAGTTGAGGCTAGCACAAAAAAAAAGCTCCCAAAAGGAGAGCTCGATTTTCTGATAGAACTAAGTCCAACCAAATAAAGGATTGATCATTTAGAACAAATAAAAGATAAAAATAAGGAATATTACGCTAATAAGACGTCAGAAGGACATCTTTTATGGAAAGTAAAAAAAATGTCTGGATTTACATATGATTGCCAAATAGCGTATAGTGCTGACAAAATTATTTGAATTGGGCCCATGAATAATAAATGCAACTGTTGCAATGCTTTGAAATGGAAGAACGAATCTGACGGAATTTGCTGTAGTTCCGGAAAAGTTAAACTTCCCCAACTTCAAACATTACCTGAGCCTCTTAAGAGCCTAATCCTAGACGGTCAACCCAAGCATGCCCACTTCTTAGACCGTTTACGAAAATACAATTCATTATTTCAAATGACTTCATTCGGCTGTAATAAAGTTTATGAAAAAGGTTTCATGCCAACTTTTAAGGTTCAGGGTCAGGTATATCACCTAATTGGCAGTCTATGGCCTACAAAGGAAAAAGAAGCACAGTTCCTTCAAATATATTTTGTTGGTGAGGATGAAAAGGAAACAGAACTGAGATGTAAAAATGCGTCTGATGTGAATCGTGATTTGGTAAAAGCTTTACAATCTATGTTGCATAAAATTAATCCGTTCGTTAAAGATTTAAAATCAACTATTGACAAAGTTCCTGCAAATACTACTGACTACAAAATGATAATTCATGCCGATCGCACACCATCTGGATCTCCCAAGGGTTGCTATAATGCACCAAGAGCAAGTGAAGTAGCTTTACTTATTGTTGGTCAGCAGTTCAAACAGAGAGATATTATTCTTAAAAGTCATAATTCAAAATTACAAAAAATTAATGAACTACACCGTTCCTATGACGCTTTGCAGTATCCGCTTCTCTTTCCACATGGAGAGGATGGATATTCAATTGATATACCGCAAGTAGATCCTCTATCAAAAAAACATTTAAAAAAAAACCGTATCGGCACTAAATTTTTATAGTTACCGAATAATGATTCGGGAGGGTAAAATTAATCATTTAATTTATTTCAAAGCTCTTTTAAGTCAGTTTTTAGTCGATATGTGTGCCAAAATGGAAGCAGAACGGCTTAATTTTATTCGAAACAATCAAGAAAAACTTAGGGCTGAAAGCTATATACACCTTAAAGACGCTATAGGTAGCCAAGATGTAAATCCAGCTCAGCTGGGCCAAATGGTTATTTTACCATCTTTATTCACGAGTTCTGCACGTTATCTGCATGAGAAAACTCAGGATGCTATGACATATGTCCGGCACTATGGCCGTCCTGATTTATTTATAACATTTACTTGCAATCCTAAGTGGAAAGACATTACAGAGTCATTATTACCCGGTCAGATGGCCTATGACCGCCATGATATAATAGCGCGAGTATTTCATTTAAAAGTTAAAGCACTAAAGGCTCTTTTAGTTAAGAACGAATTGTTTGGAGAAGTTCAATGTTTCATGTACACTGTAGAATGGCAAAAACGTGGCCTCCCACATGTTCATTTACTACTTTGGCTTAAAAATCGAATTTATGCTGATCAAATAGACGATACAATATGTGCAGAAATTCCAGGTCCACAGAAAGATCCCGTGCTACATAATATCGTAAAGTCCAATATGATTCATGGACCTTGCGGAATGTTAAACCGTAGTTCACCGTGCATGAAAGATGGCAAATGTTCAAAAAAATTTCCCCGTCAGCTTTCAAAGGAAACAGTAACAGGAATTAATAGATATCCTCTGTATCGAAGAAGGGCTTCAGATGATGGTGGCTTTACTGTAGAAAATAATGGTAATATTTTAGACAACCGTTGGGTTGTGCCATATAATTCAGTACTATTACGTGCAATGGAAGCACACATAAATGTTGAAGCCTACAGTTCAGTTAAGTCTAAAAAAAAATGTATGCAAATATGTCAATAAAGGCAGCGATCAGTCTTAATTTTCCCTTGAAGACCGACGAAATGAAGTTAAAACGTATGAAAATGGAAGATATATAAGCAGTTCGGAAGCCGTGTGGAGAATCCTGGCTTTCCCTATACACGAACGATTTCCAGCAGTTATGCAATTGTCTGTACATTTAGAAAATAGGCAGCGTGTGTACTTTAATCCCAATGATCCGAATCAACTAGCGAAGAAGATAAACACTCCTTCGAATACTACACTTCTCGCTTTCTTTGAACTTTGTAAAATTGATGATTTCGCCAAAACTCTTTTTATATGTTGAAGTTCCATCCTATTACACATGGAACAATACAAAGTTTCTTAGAAGAAAACGAGGCAGTGACGTACCTCATTTTTCTGGAGTTAAAAAGGATTCAGCTTTGGGCAGAGTTTATACCGTTCACCCACATATCAGTGAATGTTATTTTCTTAGACTTTTACTCCATGAGGTACGAGGTCCAACTTCATTTTCGTATTTAAAAACTGTAAATGGAGTAATATACAGTACGGTCTTTGGAATAAGTACAAGACTTTCTTATCGGAAGATATACTTCATTCATTACAAATGCCCGTAAACTCTGACATTAATGACGAAATTATGGAAAGAGTCTATAACAAATGTCTAATAAGCATTGAACATTTTGCATTGTCTATTGGTGGAACATGTCTTAAAGAATATGGTCTTCCTCAACCAATTATTCCTGAAGCCGAATTGGAAGAAAATAATACCGATTATCTAAGAGAAATAAGTTATGAAAGTAACAACACTCTCCTTACCAACAACGAAAATTTGCTTACAGACGAGCAAAAAGTCGTATACAATACAATTTTACAAAGCGTTGGGGCTGAGATGGGTGAAATATTTTTTTTGGATGCACCTGGAGTGACAGGTAAAACCTTCTTGACAAACTTATTGTTGGCAAAAGTTTGAAGTTTATGACGAACCCACCTAGGAGGCGTGTACGCCACAATGGCTTTTCTTACATTTATAATAGTTTTAAGAGAAATTACATGGAGTTCAATAAATATTAAGACATAGTAAGATTAAATAAGTTATATCTAAGTTCAAATCCCAGGGTGGCAACGCTAACCGATATTTAGCCGAGGCGCATTTAATACTAGAAAAGCAAGGAGCTAAGATACCAGTAGTAGGAAAATACTAGAAATCCCGAATGCGGGAACAAGGAGAAAAGGGCACGCGATCACACCATAACCTGGAGCAGGGCCTCTTGGCTTTTCTCTCGGGATCGCGGAACGAGGCAGACTTGTGATCGGGACACGACATCGACAAAACTTCGAGGCCCCAAGTGCGGTCCGTAAGATTATTCGCAAAGCAGGTCAAACGGGACGCCAAACACGACCTTTCGCAGTTCTCCCATCGCGAGTGTTCCGTCGTTTTGGATTTGGCCAAGCGCCACGCTGTCTATCGCGGGTGAAATTTAAGAGGTTGGTACGAAATAGGTTCTCATACGCTCAGAACGGTGTAGCGGACTCAAGTGAGGACAATCTTAATAAAGTGTTTACCGATCGTGTGTATTTTATTTCGTAGTTAGCAAAGTAACCTAACCTTCTTCTCACGACTACAAGTGGGCCCGAACGCGGACATATTTCAAGTTCGCCACTGTAGCCGTAGTTTTTGCTCTTAGTAGTATCATCGGACCCGAACGCGGACCCCTTCCCGTTCGATCCGGTAGTTTCCCTACCCCTCCCCTTGGGATTTGTGCGTGGATACCCGTCCCGCCGGATCCGTTCCCCGGTAGTTTCCCCGCCCCCTTGCGTAGTTCGGGATTTGTGCGTGGATACCCGTCCCGCCGGATCCGTTCTCCGGTAGTTTCCCCACCCCCTTGCGTAGTTTGGGTTTTGTGCGTGGATCCCCGTCCCGCCGGATCCATTCCCCGGTAGTTTCCCCGCCCCTTGCGTAGTTTGGGATTTGTGCGTGGACACCCGTCCCGCCGGATCCGTTCTCCGGTAGTTTCTCTATCCCCCTGCGTAGTTTGGGATTTGAGCGTGGACTCCCGTCCCGCCGGATCTATTAACCTAGTGTCTGGTCTACGTAGTAGTTTGGAGACTGGCACGTGGACACCCGTCCCGGCCGGTCAGACAAGTCGAATCCCTCTGTCCCTTTACTATCCGGCCCCCCTCCCAAAGTATCTTCCCGGCTCGGCCTCGCCCAAAGGTCCAGCCCGGTGGATTTTCCGCCCTCGACGCGAGACCCAGGACTTCAACACCCGCAAAGTATTCTCCCGGCTCGGCCTCGCCCGAAGGTCCAGCCCGGTAGATTTTTCGCCCTCGACACGAAGCACACGACAAGGATTCCACACGTCCACGTTTCCGTCGACACGGACAAGAACCCTCGGTGCAGACTCCCCATTAAAAATCATCCGTTCACCTGTAGAACAGAACTCTCTAGTCCGGTGTTTCGGTGATTTACAAATTTTTTGTGAAGGACTCTTGGATCCGACTGAGATCTGTACCTCGGCCGAGAAAACATCCTTACAAGTGTCGCCCGAGCAGGCTAGCTAAAGATTTATACTAGTGGCCTAAAAACCCACTGTGAAAAGGGTAGAGTCGCCCGGGGAGTCGAGACGAAACGACCAGAGGAATAGAGTGAAATAAGACGATGAGTACTCCTAAGGAATCCGACGGTGAGTACGAAGAAGATAATTATATCCTGGTGTAGGAGTCCGCTGGATATATGCACGCCGAAGAGACGAACTCAACTCCCTTCGGCTTCAAAGCGGATGGTTCCGTCGAAGAGGCCAGGAAGGCGTTTGCCAACTTGGTCAGCGCAGGGTCCTTCCCACAACGCGTGTGGAGCCGGCTAGCTCAGCTGCAGGAGCAGTACAGCAGTCGGGTCCCGAGCCCCGTTACCACCGGAAAGAACGACGAGATGGAGCAATTCGCAGAGTCCCTCCGAATCCCCGTCATCTCCGACGCTGTACCGCTCGAGGTTCCCGCTCGTCATCGAGGAGTACATCCCGGAACTAATCATTTAATTTATTTCAAAGCTCTTTTAAGTCAGTTTTTAGTCGATATGTGTGCCAAAATGGAAGCAGAACGGCTTAATTTTATTCGAAACAATCAAGAAAAACTTAGGGCTGAAAGCTATATACACCTTAAAGACGCTATAGGTAGCCAAGATGTAAATCCAGCTCAGCTGGGCCAAATGGTTATTTTACCATCTTTATTCACGAGTTCTGCACGTTATCTGCATGAGAAAACTCAGGATGCTATGACATATGTCCGGCACTATGGCCGTCCTGATTTATTTATAACATTTACTTGCAATCCTAAGTGGAAAGACATTACAGAGTCATTATTACCCGGTCAGATGGCCTATGACCGCCATGATATAATAGCGCGAGTATTTCATTTAAAAGTTAAAGCACTAAAGGCTCTTTTAGTTAAGAACGAATTGTTTGGAGAAGTTCAATGTTTCATGTACACTGTAGAATGGCAAAAACGTGGCCTCCCACATGTTCATTTACTACTTTGGCTTAAAAATCGAATTTATGCTGATCAAATAGACGATACAATATGTGCAGAAATTCCAGGTCCACAGAAAGATCCCGTGCTACATAATATCGTAAAGTCCAATATGATTCATGGACCTTGCGGAATGTTAAACCGTAGTTCACCGTGCATGAAAGATGGCAAATGTTCAAAAAAATTTCCCCGTCAGCTTTCAAAGGAAACAGTAACAGGAATTAATAGATATCCTCTGTATCGAAGAAGGGCTTCAGATGATGGTGGCTTTACTGTAGAAAAGAATGGTAATATTTTAGACAACCGTTGGGTTGTGCCATATAATTCAGTACTATTACGTGCAATGGAAGCACACATAAATGTTGAAGCCTGCAGTTCAGTTAAGTCTAAAAAAACGTATGCAAATATGTCAATAAAGGAAACGATCAGGCTTCATTTTCCCTTGAAGACCGACGAAATGAAGTTAAAACGTATGAAAATTGAAGATATATAAGCAGTTCGGAAGCCGTGTGGAGAATCCTGGCTTTCCCTATACACGAACGATTTCCAGCAGTTATGCAATTGTCTGTACATTTAGAAAATGGGCAGCGTGTGTACTTTAATCCCAATGATCCGAATCAACTAGCGAAGAAGATAAACACTCCTTCGAATACTACACTTCTCGCTTTCTTTGAACTTTGTAAAATTGATGATTTCGCCAAAACTCTTTTATATGTTGAAGTTCCATCCTATTACACATGGAACAATACAAAGTTTCTTAGAAGAAAACGAGGCAGTGACGTACCTAATTTTTCTGGAGTTAAAAAGGATTCAGCTTTGGGCAGAGTTTATACCGTTCACCCACATATCAGTGAATGTTATTTTCTTAGACTTTTACTCCATGAGGTACGAGGTCCAACTTCATTTTCGTATTTAAAAACTGTAAATGGAGTAATATACAGTACGGTCTTTGGAATAAGTACAAGACTTTCTTATCGGAAGATATACTTCATTCATTACAAATGCCCGTAAACTCTGACATTAATGACGAAATTATGGAAAGAGTCTATAACAAATGTCTAATAAGCATTGAACATTTTGCATTGTCTATTGGTGGAACATGTCTTAAAGAATATGGTCTTCCTCAACCAATTATTCCTGAAGCCGAATTGGAAGAAAATAATACCGATTATCTAAGAGAAATAAGTTATGAAAGTAACAACACTCTCCTTACCAACAACGAAAATTTGCTTACAGACGAGCAAAAAGTCGTATACAATACAATTTTACAAAGCGTTGGGGCTGAGATGGGTGAAATATTTTTTTTGGATGCACCTGGAGTGACAGGTAAAACCTTCTTGACAAACTTATTGTTGGCAAAAGTTTGAAGTTTATGACGAACCCGCCTAGGAGGCGTGTACGCCACAATGGCTTTTCTTACATTTATAATAGTTTTAAGAGAAATTACATGGAGTTCAATAAATATTAAGACATAGTAAGATTAAATAAGTTATATCTAAGTTCAAATCCCAGGGTGGCAACGCTAACCGATATTTAGCCGAGGCGCATTTAATACTAGAAAAGCAAGGAGCTAAGATACCAGTAGTAGGAAAATACTAGAAATCCCGAATGCGGGAACAAGGAGAAAAGGGCACGCGATCACACCATAACCTGGAGCAGGGCCTCTTGGCTTTTCTCTCGGGATCGCGGAACGAGGCAGACTTGTGATCGGGACACGACATCGACAAAACTTCGAGGCCCCAAGTGCGGTCCGTAAGATTATTCGCAAAGCAGGTCAAACGGGACGCCAAACACGACCTTTCGCAGTTCTCCCATCGCGAGTGTTCCGTCGTTTTGGATTTGGCCAAGCGCCACGCTGTCTATCGCGGGTGAAATTTAAGAGGTTGGTACGAAATAGGTTCTCATACGCTCAGAACGGTGTAGCGGACTCAAGTGAGGACAATCTTAATAAAGTGTTTACCGATCGTGTGTATTTTATTTCGTAGTTAGCAAAGTAACCTAACCTTCTTCTCACGACTACAAGTGGGCCCGAACGCGGACATATTTCAAGTTCGCCACTGTAGCCGTAGTTTTTGCTCTTAGTAGTATCATCGGACCCGAACGCGGACCCCTTCCCGTTCGATCCGGTAGTTTCCCTACCCCTCCCCTTGGGATTTGTGCGTGGATACCCGTCCCGCCGGATCCGTTCCCCGGTAGTTTCCCCGCCCCCTTGCGTAGTTCGGGATTTGTGCGTGGATACCCGTCCCGCCGGATCCGTTCTCCGGTAGTTTCCCCCCCCTTGCGTAGTTTGGGTTTTGTGCGTGGATCCCCGTCCCGCCGGATCCATTCCCCGGTAGTTTCCCCGCCCCTTGCGTAGTTTGGGATTTGTGCGTGGACACCCGTCCCGCCGGATCCGTTCTCCGGTAGTTTCTCTATCCCCCTGCGTAGTTTGGGATTTGAGCGTGGACTCCCGTCCCGCCGGATCTATTAACCTAGTGTCTGGTCTACGTAGTAGTTTGGAGACTGGCACGTGGACACCCGTCCCGGCCGGTCAGACAAGTCGAATCCCTCTGTCCCTTTACTATCCGGCCCCCCTCCCAAAGTATCTTCCCGGCTCGGCCTCGCCCAAAGGTCCAGCCCGGTGGATTTTCCGCCCTCGACGCGAGACCCAGGACTTCAACACCCGCAAAGTATTCTCCCGGCTCGGCCTCGCCCGAAGGTCCAGCCCGGTAGATTTTTCGCCCTCGACACGAAGCACACGACAAGGATTCCACACGTCCACGTTTCCGTCGACACGGACAAGAACCCTCGGTGCAGACTCCCCATTAAAAATCATCCGTTCACCTGTAGAACAGAACTCTCTAGTCCGGTGTTTCGGTGATTTACAAATTTTTTGTGAAGGACTCTTGGATCCGACTGAGATCTGTACCTCGGCCGAGAAAACATCCTTACAAGTGTCGCCCGAGCAGGCTAGCTAAAGATTTATACTAGTGGCCTAAAAACCCACTGTGAAAAGGGTAGAGTCGCCCGGGGAGTCGAGACGAAACGACCAGAGGAATAGAGTGAAATAAGACGATGAGTACTCCTAAGGAATCCGACGGTGAGTACGAAGAAGATAATTATATCCTGGTGTAGGAGTCCGCTGGATATATGCACGCCGAAGAGACGAACTCAACTCCCTTCGGCTTCAAAGCGGATGGTTCCGTCGAAGAGGCCAGGAAGGCGTTTGCCAACTTGGTCAGCGCAGGGTCCTTCCCACAACGCGTGTGGAGCCGGCTAGCTCAGCTGCAGGAGCAGTACAGCAGTCGGGTCCCGAGCCCCGTTACCACCGGAAAGAACGACGAGATGGAGCAATTCGCAGAGTCCCTCCGAATCCCCGTCATCTCCGACGCTGTACCGCTCGAGGTTCCCGCTCGTCATCGAGGAGTACATCCCGGAACGGCACACGGTGCCCGGATGCCGCCCAAAGACGTTCGCTTGGCCACTGGCCTGCAGGGGCAGGAGGTGCGGAGTAATACGACTTCCACTCAGCACTTGCTCCCTGAGAAGATACACAAGTGGAACCTACGGTTCGATGGTAGCTCGGATCCGCTAACCCTCATCGCTGTACTCGAGGAGAAGATGACGACGTATAGGATAAATCCGGAAGAGATTCCCCGGGCTATGTCCGAAATCTTCGAGGGCCCGGCGGCACGGTGGTTCCGTACTAGCCATCTGCAGTCTGCCTCTTGGGGAACTTTCCGGAGGGAATTCCTGGAGTTCTTCCTACCTCCGCGATATTTCGAACGATTAGAGGACGAGATTCGGACTCACGCGCAGAAAAGAGGAGAGCCTTTCAAAACATACCTGATCGAGCTTAGGACGAAGATGCAGCAGGCCAGGTACCGAGAAGAGGAAGAGTTGTACCGCGCGTACGAAAACATGGCTCCAGAGTACCGGCTATACATCTTGCGTAGTGAATTCGGGACGTTGAAGCAGCTGACCCACATGGCTACTGAGTACGAATGTGTCAAACAACTCGAGTCGACTCGAGACGGGACCACAGGAGGGACGGACAGGGACCGCGAGGGACCGCAACCTCGGCGCTCACCGAACCCCTTTCGGAACTTGGAGAGTACTACACAGGGAGGACACATGACTCACCGGATGATCGGGCAAGAAACCTCGCGAGTGGACGTGCAGCGTGCCTGCGGCCGTTGTGGTGAGAACGGACATTTCCGTCGCGACTGTCCCAACCCACGTCGTGACTTTTGTTGGGATTGTGGCCGGGTGGGAGTGCTAACAATAAAGTGCTGCCGTCGAAATGCCTCGGGAAATGGAGGACGTCTCCGCCGGAATCCGGGTGCGGCAGAGACGAACGAAGCAACGGCCCGACCCCAACAAAACCCCCGTTAAGGATACACGGTGGACTCATCACAGCAGCGATAGAAGTCGGAGGAAGGTGGGTAGACGCCACCGTTGATACAGGGGCATCGAGGAGTTTCGCTAGTGAAAGTTTTACAAAGCTGGTTGCCCGCGTAGACGAGGTTCGTGAAGTTGTCACCAGAATAGCGTTGGCCGATCGGTCATGTCTGGATGTGACAAAATTCACGTTGGCGGGCACCACAGTTCTCTTACCCATGTTGGTGATGCCCACCATGTTGGACCGAGTAATACTTGGGATAGATTTCCTCAAAGCAGCCGGGACGCGCGTGCGATGTGGACAGGCCACCCTCGAATTGCGATCCGAACCCCGAGCGAGAGGGGATCCTTTGTTACAACCAGTACTCATACCTCCGTGGGACGATCGAGAAGGAGCGGTACACTCTGACAAGTTTAGGGTCCAATTGGGGACTGCCAGACAAGGAGGAACAGAGGTTCTTAGCCCTACGCCTACGTGGGACGCGGCCACGACACAAGACACTGGGAAAACTGCCAGGACGGAGGCGGAGGACTACGACAAAGGGCGACAGATTGTACCATCGAGTCCGAGGCAACAAGGCTTCCTCGAACGAGAGTTGGCTTTGTTCGAGAGTCTCCAGGGAGTATCTCAGATCGCCGAGCATCGCATCGTCATGCGCGACGATAAGCCCTTAAAGCAAAGGTATTATCCCAGGAACCCTGCGATGCAACACGTCATCGATACCCAAGTAGATGAACTGCTCCGCGCGGGAGCCATCGAGCCTTCCAGGAGTCCACATAGCGCACCGATCGTGTTGGTGAAGAAAAAGGGGGGCGATTGGCGCATGTGCGTCGACTATCGACAGTTGAACGCACACTCAGTGCCCGACGCCTACCCTGTCCCGAGGATCAATCACATCCTGGAGAAGTTGTGTCACGCCCGGTATATCTCCACGTTGGATTTGAAAAACGGCTATTGGCAAATACCCATGGCCAAGGATAGTCGTCAATACACGGCCTTAACGGTTCCAGGTCGGGGACAATATCAATAGAAGGTCATGCCCTTTGGCCTGCACTCCGCCAGCGCAACGTTCCAACGTGCTCTGGACAGTGTGATTGGGGCGGAGATGGAGCCGGTTGCCTTTGCCTACTTAGATGACATCATTGTCGTTAGCGCTACGGAGGAGCAGCACCTCGCACACCTCGCCGAAGTGTTTCGCAGATTACGGGCGGCAAATTTGAGGATAAATCCAAGGAAATGTACATTCTTCAAGCAGAAACTGGTTTACCTCGGTCATGTGATCAGCGGCGAAGGGATTCAGACTGATCCTGAGAAGGTGTCTGCGATCAATGGGCTGAAGACCCCCACCAACCTGAAGGAAATACGCCAATGGATCGGGATGGCATCCTGGTACCGGAGATTCGTCCCGGGCTTCGCGACCATCGTGCAACCGGTGACCGCATTGCTGAAGAAAGGCCGGAAGTGGACTTGGGGACCGGAACAGCAAACCGCCTTGGAAGAGATTAGAAGATGCCTGACCACCGCACCCGTGTTGGGTTGTCCGGATTTCGACCGGAGGTTTGTCTTACAGACCGATGCGAGTGACATAGGCTTGGGAGCGGTGTTATCTCAGGACGTCGAGGGCCAAGAGAAGGTCATCGCATACGCTAGTCGTCGACTAACTCCCGCGGAGCACAATTACACGACGACAGAAAAGGAGTGTCTGGCCATCATCTGGGCCATCAGGAAGATGCGATGTTACCTGGAAGGCTACCGATTTAAAGTCGTTACCGATCACTTGGCTCTCAAATGGTTAAATTCCATCGAAAGTCCTTCCGGCCGAATAGCGCGCTGGGCTTTGGAATTACAACAGTTTCAATTCGACGTGCGTTACCGACGAGGGAAGTTGAACGTCGTGGCTGATACGCTTTCCCGACAGCCCTGTGAGGTACTTCAAGGCGCTATCGAGCTCAAGGACCACTGCTAATGGATCAGGAAGATGAAAGACAAGGTACGCGACGAGCCTGAGAAGTTCTCTGACTACATGATGGAGAACAGTCAGCTATAGGAACATGGGTTACCGAGCAGACGACGAGAACTACTTCCCGTGGAAACTCTGTGTAGCCACTTCCTGTAGAGCCCGCGTCTTATACGAATGTCATGATTCCCCAACCGCAGGGCACTTGGGTGTCCGAAAGACGATCACCCGCCTGTCGCAAAGATATTTCTGGCCCGGCATGTACCGCGATGCAAAACAACACGTTCGGCACTGCGAGTCGTGCCAGAAATTTAAGACCGTTCAGACCAAAGCAGCAGGGAAAATGCTTACCCGTGTCGTAAGCGAACCCTTCGACATTCTCTGCGCTGACTTTGTAGGTCCGCTGCCCCGATCGAAACAAGGAAACTCGATGCTTCTCGTTTTCCATGACGTGTTCTCCAAATGGGTAGAGTTGATCCCACTCCGGAAAGCCACCGCTGCGGCAGTCCAGAAAGCGTTTCGGGAACGTATACTCGGGCGAGTGGGCACTCCCCGGAAGTTCGTGTGCGACAACGGAACCCAATTCACAAGTGGGGCCTTAAAAGACTACTTTGCTAAGCTCGGCGTGGAAGTCCAGTACACGGCTCCGTATTGTCCGCAGGAGAATCCCACCGAGAGGACCAATCGCACGGTGAAGACGCTGATTTCTCAGCTGTCGGAAGGAGACTAGAGTACGTGGGATAATATGTTGCCGGAGATTTCCCTCGCTATTAATAGTAGTGTATCGGACTCGACTGGGTATACTCCCGCATTTCTAACTCAGGGACGGGAGCTACGCTTGCCTGCGATGCTGTATGACGAACTCACCCCTGGATCAGCGGTCGCGCATACAGGTCCTAAAGACAAGGGATCTTCGACATCGTGCGGTCGAACCTGCAACGAGCATCTCTGGAGCAGGCGAGGCACTATAACCTTCGGAGGCGTGAATGGAGACCAACGCTCGGGAGCCAAGTATGGCTGCGACAACATCCCTTATCAAAAGCGACCGAGGGATTCGCCGTCAAACTCGCTCCTAAGTATGGCGGTCCCTACACCGTCGCGAAGTTCACATCGCCGAACTTGGTACGCTTGCAACGCCCAGGAGACCGTCGGCGGCGGATCGCCAACATATCTTAACTTAAACCCTACCACGCAGAGGACGCCCTCGATGCGAGCGACGACGACATCACCGGGCCAAGTAACCCGGCACGGTAAGCGGTCTGGAACTACGAAATAACTTTAAGATCCATACTTGTAATAGGTTAAGATTAACGAGTCCTTTGTTAGCTACACCGTTAGGTAGGGAATTCGAGAGGTAGGGTTATACCAATAAGTCTAGATTACTGTTTCAGATGGACGACGTGATCATGCTGTCCGATGACTCCCAAGGCACCGAAGCCTTCTATCCACGGGCGAACGACAGGGGTAGTCACGGAGAAGAAGAGGAGGAGGAGTTCCTCACCTCCGAAGGAGAAGGCGCTCTCAGGTTTACCGTCACGATCAATACGCCTCTATATTGCGCCGCGGGAAGAAAGGGGGGGTGTGACGAAACCGCCTAGGAGGCGTGTACGCCACAATGGCTTTTCTTACATTTATAATAGTTTTAAGAGAAATTACATGGAGTTCAATAAATATTAAGACATAGTAAGATTAAATAAGTTATATCTAAGTTCAAATCCCAGGGTGGCAACGCTAACCGATATTTAGCCGAGGCGCATTTAATACTAGAAAAGCAAGGAGCTAAGATACCAGTAGTAGGAAAATACTAGAAATCCCGAATGCGGGAACAAGGAGAAAAGGGCACGCGATCACACCATAACCTGGAGCAGGGCCTCTTGGCTTTTCTCTCGGGATCGCGGAACGAGGCAGACGTGTGATCGGGACACGACATCGACAAAACTTCGAGGCCCCAAGTGCGGTCCGTAAGATTATTCGCAAAGCAGGTCAAACGGGACGCCCAACGCGACCTTTCGCAGTTCTCCCATCGCGAGTGTTCCGTCGTTTTGGATTTGGCCAAGCGCCACGCTGTCTATCGCGGGTGAAATTTAAGAGGTTGGTACGAAATAGGTTCTCATACGCTCAGAACGGTGTAGCGGACTCGAGTGAGGACAATCTTAATAAAGTGTTACGATGGTTTAATCATATTTACCGATCGTGTGTATTTTATTTCGTAGTTAGCAAAGTAACCTAACCTTCTTCTCACGACTACAAGTGGGCCCGAACGCGGACATATTTCCCGTTCGCCACTGTAGCCGTAGTTTTTGCTCCTAGTAGTATCATCGGACCCGAACGCGGACCCCTTCCCGTTCGATCCGGTAGTTTCCCTACCCCTCCCCTTGCGTAGTTTGGGATTTGTGCGTGGATACCCGTCCCGCCGGATCCGTTCCCCGGTAGTTTCCCCGCCCCCTTGCGTAGTTCGGGATTTGTGCGTGGATACCCGTCCCGCCGGATCCGTTCTCCGGTAGTTTCCCCACCCCCTTGCGTAGTTTGGGTTTTGTGCGTGGATCCCCGTCCCGCCGGATCCATTCCCCGGTAGTTTCCCCGCCCCTTGCGTAGTTTGGGATTTGTGCGTGGACACCCGTCCCGCCGGATCCGTTCTCCGGTAGTTTCTCTATCCCCCTGCGTAGTTTGGGATTTGAGCGTGGACTCCCGTCCCGCCGGATCTATTAACCTAGTGTCTGGTCTACGTAGTAGTTTGGAGACTGGCACGTGGACACCCGTCCCGGCCGGTCAGACAAGTCGAATCCCTCTGTCCCTTTACTATCCGGCCCCCCTCCCAAAGTATCTTCCCGGCTCGGCCTCGCCCAAAGGTCCAGCCCGGTGGATTTTCCGCCCTCGACGCGAGATCCAGGACTTCAACGACCACCCAGTATTCACCCGGCTCGGCCTCGCCCGAAGGTCCAGCCCGGTGGATTTTTCGCCTTCGACGCGAAACACACGACAAGGATTCCACACGTCCACGTTTCCGTCGACACGGACAAGAACCCTCGGTGCAGACTCCCCATTAAAAATCATCCGTTCACCTGTAGAACGGAACTCTCTAGTCCGGTGTTTCGGTGATTTACAAATTTCTTGTGAAGGACTCTTGAATCTGACTGAGATCTGTACCCCGGCCGAGAAAACATCCTTACAAGTTAAAAAAAATAGCCCTAGCTGTAGCATCTTCCGGTATAGCTGCTACCCTGCTCAATGGAGGTCGAACTGCTCATTCTACATTTAAACTTTCTTTGGATTTAGTTAATTTAGAAACACCTCATTGCTATATTTCAAAGCAATGTAATATGGCTGCGGTGTTTAAAGATTGTAAGTTAATTGTTTGAGATGAGTGCACAATGTCACATAAAGGTGGGCTTGAAGACATAAATAGAACCCTGCAAGATATTAATGAGAATACTATGTTGATGGGTGGTATTACAGTCCTGCTAGCTGGAGACTTTTGCCAAACCCTTCCTGTTGTGCCAAGAGGTACAAGAGCTGACGAAATAAAGGCCTGTTTAAAATCTTCATTTTTATGGCCACAGATAAAAAAACTAGCGCTTACGAAAAATATGCGAGTGCACTTAAAAGGAGACAGTTCTGCAGGAATTTTTGCCGAAACTCTTTTAAAAATTGGGAATGGCGTCCATCCAACAGTTGATGGAAATATAGTTATAACATCACGCTTAGGAAATGTAGTCAAAAACGTTCAAGACCTTACATCCAAAATATTTCCTGACATTTCCAACATATCATGTAAAAGCTTAGATTGGCTATCTGAGCGCGCCATTTTGACAACGAAAAATGAAAGAGCAACCACTATTAATAATTTATTGCTAAACTCATTTGATGGTTTAGAAGTCTCCTATAAATCGGTCGACTCTGTTCCTGATGCTGATAATGCTGTTCATTACCCTGTTGAATTTTTAAATTCTTTGAATCCTCCAGGAATTCCTCAGCATAATCTGTCTCTTAGGATTGGAGCACCCGTAATGTTATTGCGAAATTTAAGTCCCCCAAAGTTATGCAATGGGACACGATTGCAGATAAAAGGTCTTCATAAGAATGTAATCGAAGCAACAGTATTTACGGGGTGCGCGAAGGGGGAAACAGTGTTTATACCCAGGATCCCATTAATACCATCCAGTCTGCCGTTTCAGTTTAAAAGGCTACAATTCCCTCTAAAAGTTTGCTTTGCAATAACTATAAATAAATCGCAGGGGCAGACTTTGAAGCTGGCTGGACTAGATCTTAGAGAAGATTGCTTCTCTCATGGACAATTTTATGTCGCATGCTCTAGAGTTAGCTCTGCCAGTAGCCTTATTATTCTCGCTCCTGAAGGATCTTCTAAAAATGTTGTTTACACAGAGGTTTTAAAGTAATCATTTTAATTAACATTATTAAACCTAGAAAGTTTCAGTGGAATAGGTCTAATTGGAGATACCACATTAAAAAAAACGCGCCAATTTCTCTGCCTCAGGGGTGGTGTGGAAATGGGAAAGTCTTGACAACCGTACTCAAAACTAATTTTAAGCGAACGAAGTCGCGCCGGGTACAGCTATATTCTATAAAATTATTCATATGATGCCTTCTTAATACTCATAAAAAATTCCAACTTCCTGACATTAAAAACACCAAAGTTATGGCATTTCTAATAGTTCAGTTATATGGCAGCTAAAGGTTCCATTATTATCCATTTTATTGGGGAAAAACTCAAGTTTTACGTTTTCTTCATCATCGGATTGTTTACTTTTTGTAGGCCGACAACCCAACAACTCAAAAATAAATTACTACACCTACCAACATAAGAATCGAACCAACAGTGCAAATCAGCGAGATAATAGCTGGACCTAACGAAAAACGCTTAATAAACGGTTAAAAAATAATAAAAACGCGCAGTCTGCGTCGCCCGTTGGGATGCACATTCAACTGCGGCCTGCCCTGTATATAAGGAGAATCCAACAAAAAACTGCAGCTATAAACCCAGTCTCCCTACAAAATTTTCCTTACATACCATCGACAGCGACCCCGGCAGTATATTCGCTCAGGCGTTAAGTTCCAACAATAGGTCTCCTCAGTCTCTAAACCGACAATTCAACAATCCACTACAGGTACAATTCAGCAACAAGCTTTGAAGCAGAGTCCAGAAATTATTGGACAACATATCTCCGCAGTTACATCCCAATTGCCCATTGAATCAGAATCAATGATGGTGGCTATAACGAACACCATGGTAGCAATACAGCTAACGCTACAGGAGCTTATGATCGCGCAAAATCTTCTCATAAGCCTCAAAGAAAAATCTGTTTATGGTATTTTTATACCCTTGTGAAGGAGTGAAGGAGACATTTCCGACCCTATAAAGTATATATATTCTTGATCAGCATCACTAGGAGAGACGATCTAGCCATGTCCGTTTGTCTGTTTCTACGCGAACTAGTCTCTCAGTTTTAAAGATATCGAATTGAAACTTGGCACACATTCTTCGTTCCTTTGCACACAGTATATAAGTCGGAACGGCTGGGATCGGCCGACTATATCCTATAGCCGCCATATAACTGATTGATCAGAAATGTCATAACTTTGGTGTTTGTTGGAATTTTCTATGGGTTTTATTTTTGGCCAATCAATCCGACCTACCAAATTTCATAAGAATCGGCCTACTATATCCAATAGCTGCCATGTAACTGAACGATCGGAAATGCCATAACTTTGGTGTTTTCAAAGTTAGGAAGTTGGAATTTTCTATGGGTTTTATTTCGCCAATCAATATAACTTACAAAATATTCTGCAAGGGTATATTAACTTCGGCTACCAAATTTCATAAACTATATAGTATAGCCGCCATATAACTGATTTTTTGGAAATGCCATAACTTTACAAACGTAAAGTTAGGAATTTGGGATTTCCTATGGGTTATATTTTTGGCCAATCAATTCGACTTACCAAATTTCATAAGGATCAGCCGACTATATCCTTAAGCTGCCATATAACTGTACGATTGGAAATGCTATAACTGGAGTTTTTTTTAATGTCAGCAAGTTTGCATTTTTATGGGTTTTTTTTTTGGCCAACCAATATAATTTACAAAATATTCTGCAAGGGTACATCAACTTCGGCTCTGCCCGAAATTAGCTTTCCTTTATTGTTTTATTCTTCTTTAATCTTCTTTTGACGAGACTAACAAAAAGTATTAAAATCTGAAGAAATAGTATACTATTTGTTGCAGTTGGAGTCGATAATGGGATGGACTCTATCGATAGGTTAGGATGATAGAGCGATGGTTTTAGTGGCGCCCCCTTCTGCTCATGCCCTTGGCTATCTAGCTATTTAAACTAGCCCGGTTCGCTCTGGGTATGGCTAAGATGGCCTTGGATTCGTCCATTGACCCACTTTTGGGAGAGGGAAAGGGACTATGGCGTGATGAGCATGACATTGCGTAGGTCAGGAATCGGGTTTAGTTGCTGCCGGAGATCAAAGCAATGAAGACGGAGTTCTTTGTATTTCTTTTGTTTTTTGTTTAATACAAAAAATAAAATCCACCGGGGACCCTAGTACATAGGGCCACGGCAGTTTTCTTTGATTTTCGGAATTTTTGTCTCGGAGGAAGGGCAGCAGCCCTCGTGGGAGTACTCCGCCACCAGTAGCAGCATCAGCAACAGGCAGCAGTAGCAGCAGCAGCAGCAGTAGCAAAAGTAGCAACAGCCACAGGCACAGTAACCGCCATCACCATCAACCAACACCGCCGCAGACAGTTAGGTTATTTAACCAACAAAATTCCACTTTACCTCGGTGAGTCCGTTCCGGCACGTATAACCCGAGCAGCACAACGTCGCGACCACGACGCGACTCCCCTACCATCATTCCCGCCTTTGCCACCGTTCCATCGTGGTGTTCCAGGCCATTATTGCCACTGGCCTCCGTTGAAGTACGCCTCGGCCGGGGCATAGCTCAGAAGTGGCTAAAAAAATCATGAATGTTATTTAAATATACCCATTACTTAATTTACATATGTACTTACCGTTGTTGACCTGTGAATTTATCCGGACTTAGACCCGAAAACCTTAGTTGTCCTCATGTTGCCTGTAAAAAAGGGTCGCGATTGTTAGTTTTCGGCGGGATACATTACAGCGCTTATTACTTACCGTTTGGCCTGTCCCTTCTTTTCCCCAGGAGCTCCTCAGGATTAGGTGACCCGACACACTAACAGTGTGTGCCTTTTTGTGCGCCTCGTTCACTGCGAGTTCCACCAATAAGTGACTGGTGGAACATTATTTCCGCGGCGCCTGTAGCCTTTGCCGAGGGAAGGTAATTTTCCGCTTTGACCGGTTAAATTTGAAGACGGTGGCCAAGTTTGGTCGTAAAGGCTAAGAAAGGATGAATTTTTTTATAGGAGAGCAATGTATAGCATAGGTACTTACTGTGGATATTAAATGTACATATCTATAAACTGTAATGTTCGAGTGAGTTGTCGTTGTGGGGGAGATGGAACTGTCCTAGTCGCGAGGAGTGACTTGGACCAACTGGAATATAGGTGATGTCCCTGCAAAAACTTCCAGGGCATCCTTGGTTGGGTGGGCGTGCTTGGCTGGGTCAACAATAGCCACCAAAACATTTTCCCGTCATCTATAATTATTTACGTTGTTTACATTTTGTTTGTTTTGCTTGTTAGTGATGAGCGATTAATTTGTGATGTGAGACAGTGTAGTCATCGACGTTTATGTTGCGGACTGTGGCATTAGGGGGAATCCGCCCGGAGAGAAGACTGAGCTAGCGGCACTGCCAAAGGACAAAAAAGCAGTTCGTAACATAGTGGCGCCCAAATTTAAACAATAAAATTGTCGAGGCGACGACGTCTCGCCATTTGATGGCCCTGACTCCCCTCGTCATCCCTAACGGTGGCTTGCAACATAGGTTGCAATTGCATCGGGAGTGATGACGGGGAAGTCAAACGGCAAACCGAAAAGCACAGAACGGGAGGCTGGTCAGCAAATATTGCCGACAAATTGCTCCTGGTCACAGGTTTACCAGTAAACCAGTGATGGCATCCCGGCAGGAGCCAGGTTTTGTATCACGGGGTACATCGTGATAGCGAGTACACTGAAATAAATTCTGTGATAAGAGTAGGTTAAATAGCTTGTTTTTTGTTGTTTATTTATGTAAAATTTTGTTTAGATTAGAATGTCTTTAATTCCTGGGTTTTTCTCCCCGTCCTGAATTTCTAATTTTATGTCGGTTATAAACTTAAATGGTAATCGTGACCCGTGGCAACGCCACGCGCTGCACGGTTTCCTCGATGTAAAATAGAAAATGCCGATGGGAAGGAAAAGCCAGTAGGAGTAAAAACCAGCCAAAGTCCTTAACTGGCGGCTATCACCACGAGTGATATCCAGTTCAGTTGACGAACGGCTAGGAGGTGACGGGAAATATGGGTTTGGAGAAAGCGCAGGTCGAGTTAGGTCGGAAGTCCACCGGCGAGGGTCAGTTCCATCTACCCATGTCAAAAAAAAACTGAAAAGATAAATAGGAAATTTTGTATTGGTGGTGCGTGATTTGTGATTAGGGAAGTTTGAGTCATTATTATATATTTTCATTGTTATTTATTATCATAAGCAGGTCCATGGATAAAGATCCAGGGAATAGGCACGGCCACCAGCTAAGGCCGATGGGTCCTCCCGGCGACGAAGAAGACGCACTCTGGTCCACTGACGTAGAAGGTGCTGCAGGGCTCCCGCGGGTATCTCTGGCTGGGGGTTTACCCAGAACGCCAATAGGCGGTGGTCAGTGGAACGGATTAGGGATCAACCGGCGGATCTCGCACAGCATCTCGATTTCCGGGCAATCGTCGAGGCGCAGGACAAACTGCTGATTCCGGAACAGAAGAATTCCAGGAAGAGGGCCTGGAACGAGATTCAGCAGCTGAGTCGGCGGCAAATGCCGCTCTGGCACAAGCGGCCCAGACTTATCGCGCGTCGGGAGTTAGCCAGACGTTGA
Organism: Drosophila kurseongensis; assembly: GCA_018153305.1. Taxonomy (NCBI): domain Eukaryota; kingdom Metazoa; phylum Arthropoda; class Insecta; order Diptera; family Drosophilidae; genus Drosophila; species Drosophila kurseongensis. The sequence continues at coordinate 2,618,977 of JAECXX010000034.1, forward strand.
GGGAGGAGATCCGAAACGGCATGATGAAGTTGCTGAACGACGTCCTTAGGCCAGCCGAGAGCAGACCGCAGCCGCTACGGGAGAGCGAGAATCGCCAAGGATCGATGGTGCCCAGGCCGACGCGTCCAGAAGCCGACGCAAATGGTCCAGCGGGAGAAGTCCAACAGCGGCAGGAGACGGACAGAGGCATCCGAAGGCCTCCGGAGCTGCCGCCTAGGCAGCGACCTCGGCCACCGGTGAACGACTCTGCGGGGATCGACAGCAGCCTGAGCCAAGAACCGAAGTACGATCCAGCAGGCCCGAGTGATCGCCACGGACGGCAATGGCGTATCGAGGATCGCAGAGCTACGGATTTCCGGGACGAGCCGCGGCTTTACGCCAACTCGAGAGCTGGCAACGGGAACCGATATATCCGAGTGGACCGCTGGAATGTTTCCTTCGACGGCGAAGACGACCGTAATTCCGTCGACGATTTCGTGTTCCGTCTGGAGTTCCTGCAGCGGCAACACCAGTGTCCGTGGAATGAAGTTCTGCGAAACTTCCACGCCCTCCTATCGGGCAGAGCAAAGGAGTGGTACGGGGTACATGTCCGCCAATCCAGAGTAGACACTTGGGGCCAGCTGCGCAGGGCTTTGATGGATCGGTTCCGTGGTCACCAGACGGAACACGAAAGAATGCACGAGCTACTTCAGCGTGAGCAGCAGCCGGGTGAAGGCGTGGATGATTACATCCATGCAATGCAGCAACTAGTCTCCCGCTTAAAAAAACCAATGCCAGAGCGGCAGTTGGTGAAGGTGGTTAAGAAAGGCTTGAGGGATGGTATAGCCAGGTTTGTCTACGCGATGGATATACTCACGGTAGACGAACTTCGGGAGGAGTGCGTCGAAGTGGAGAAACAATTCGGTCGCCGAGGCCGCGCTGCTTACGGGCAGTTGAACAAGTTGCGGGTCAGCGAGGCGCGCATACCGGACGAAGTCAACGAGCAGCAAATCCTCGAATCCTCGAGAAATCCATTCAAGCCAGGCTGTTGGAATTGCGGTGCCGCGGAGCACGGATTCCGAGACTGCCCGTCCGCGGAGTGGAAAAGGTTTTGTTTTAAGTGCGGCAGACCGGACACAATCACTCCAAAATGCCCTGAGTGTGCGGAAAACGGCCGACTGGGCAGTCAAAAGGTGGGAGGGACTCGCCCAGATTGGAATCCCACGAGGTAGTTCCTAAAATAGATAACAATAATAACGTATATAGCAAGTCTGTTGGGAATAAGCGTTCATTAAGATACCTACCGGCGGAGGAACGGCTACGGCGATATATGGAGGCGCGAAATAGGATTTTCGCAGAACATCAGCTGAGCGACATGCGTATGGTCTCACGGAGAGTCCAGAAGGCAAGGGAACGCTTCAGGATAAGGAGATCACGGCGACGAGAGGTGGTGGCCGCCGTGAAGCGCATCGATTCCGGCGATCCTAGACCCTTTGCCGACGTGGAGGTTATGGGCCAGCTGCTCACAGGCTTGTTGGACACGGGGGACAGTGTAAGCGTGCTGGGCAAAGGTTGCCGAGAGCTCGTGGAAACGCTGGGGGTGACTGCTCAACCGTATTTCTCAGTAGTCCGGACGGCTTCTGGCGAGGATCGTTCAATTACTGGACGCGCGGAGCTGCCTGTGAAATACAAAGGCGTGAGCAAGATGGTCATGTTCTACCTTTGCCCATACCTGGAACAAACAGCGTACTTCGGAGTCGACTTCTGGCGGGCGTTCGGACTGGCTCCAGCCGTCGTAGGAAACCCGGTGCCAAAAGCCATCAAGGCAGCTGATGAAATCCATGCCAACCAGATGGAGCACTACGCCGAACAGGAGGATGAGGACGAGACAAGGGAGGAACCCGAATCCTGTAGTCTTTCTGCGGAGGAAAAGGAAGCATAAGAAAAGGTCAAGGAGGAATTTCTTACCTTTGAACGGGATGGCCTCGGAACCACCAGCGTGGAAAGGCATAATATTGAGTTGATAGAGGGAGCCCTGGTGTTCAAAGATCGTCCGTATCCGATGTCTCCGGCGAAACAGAGAGTAGTCGAGGATGAAATCGATAAGATGCTGGAACTGGGTGTCATCGAAGAGAGCAAAAGCCCTTGGAGCAACCGCACAACGGTGGTGTCGAAGCCAGGGAAAGACCGGTTCTGTCTGGATGCCCGTAAGCTGAACGCACTGACTGTTAAGGATGCGTATCCTCCGCCTAGTATTGATAGGATCCTCTCCAGGATAGATCAGACGCATTACATCTCCAACGTAGACCTCAAGTTTGCATTTTGGCAGATCGAACTGGAGGACAGGAGCAAGGAGTACACGGCGTTCACGGTTTCAGGCAGACCGTTGTACCAGTTTCGAATGATGCCATTTGGGCTTGGTGCGTCTTATGGATCGGGTGATACCAGCGGAGCTCAGATCCAACGTCTTCGTATACCTGGTTGATCTGCTAATCCTCGCTCCAGATTTTCAGACGCACTTGAGGTACTTGCTGCGCGTAGCCCATAGTCTGAAAGCAGCCGGTTTGACAATAGGGTTACAAAAGTCGAAGTTTTGCTTCAAGTCTCTGACTTACCTGGGGTTTATAGTCGGAGGAGGTCTCCTGCGGATGGATCCTGGACGGGTTTCAGCAATTCAGAGGATGCCTTACCCGAAATCCATGAAGGAAGTTCGAGCCTTCCTCGGCACGGCTGGGTGGTATCGACGGTTCGTTAAGAACTTTGCCACGCTGGCTGCACCGCTCTCCGAAGCCTTGAAGAAGACTGGAAACACCAGGTTTTCATTGAATCCCAGCGCCACGCAAGCAGTCGATGATCTAAAGCTGGCCTTGACGAGCGCGCCGGTCCTGGTTCATGCGGACTTCAAAAAGCATTTTTTTATACAGTGCGACGCATCTCACGTTGGCGTCGGCGCAGTATTGTTTCAGCGGAACCAGGACGGGGACGAGCAACCCATCGCGTTCTTCTCAGCCAAGATGAACAAGCACCAGGTCCACTACTCGGTCACTGAGAAGGAGTGCCTGGCGGCCATCCTAGCCATTCGGAAGTTCAGACCGTATGTGGAAGGGATGCCGTTTACATGCATAACCGATCACGCCAGCCTGAAATGGTTGATGACGATGAAGGATCTGTCAGGACGTCTCGCGAGGTGGTCTCTCCAGCTGCAGGGTTATGATTTCAGTATTGAGCATTGTAAAGGCAGCGAGAACGTAGTTGCAGATACGTTATCCCGCCCCTTGTTTCTGTCCGCCCAAAAATGCAGTCGTCGGTAGGGTATGCAGGCACCATCCGCTCGCAGAACAACAACCAAAGCTGATTTGGTTTGAAGTTTTCTCAACCAGTAAGCGCAGACACCGACTGCGATGTGCCCTGTTCCTATCTCATTAGATTGATTTATATTAATTGGAATACATACATATATGCAAAACATTTTTCTGCTACCCCTGATTTGAATTAGTAAGCCAAAATGAAATATATGCGGAAATATTAAAAATTATACTATAACATATAATATTCTTATTTTTATCATTAACCCAATAGTGAATACGCCCTTATTGCTAGGGTACCAAGTCTGAAAAGTAGCAAAAGACAAAATATTCTTGCCGCATCGAATTGAAAAAAACGCACACATGCATCCCTGTATGAGAATGCATGAACACGCATACATATAAAGACCAATTCAAGCGCAGGCGCAACCTTCTTCAAAATGCGCGTCTCTGCGACTGAACGACCGAACTCGAGTAATGAGCGCGCGAGCGTCAAAATGAGAATAAGAATGAGAGCTAAAAAAACCCGAAGGCACACGAAGTGTCCGGGGCCTGCCGCAAACAGCTGTGGGGCCTCCCGCAAAGATTTTTGAGTGTCCATATTGCTTGTATGAAATGACCAGTCTATATGTTGTATGGTTAGTGGTTGAACGTAGTGAACTTCCTAGTAAACAAGGTATTTTACAAGTTCGGTGTGCCTGAAAAAATACATTCGGATAATGGAAAGCAGTTCACATCCAAGGCGTTTGAGGAGATGACGGATGGCTTCGGTATCCAGCACTTCAAGACTCCGATATACTCACCCCAGAGCAATGCAGCGGAAAGAGTTAACCGTAGTGTCTTGGCAGCAATTCGCAGCTTCTTGGATGGAGATCACCGGGAATGGGATGCACATCTGCCCGAGATTGAGGTAGCCATCCGGAACAATGTCCACTCAGCTACAGGAGAAGCACCGTTCCTCACCGTATTCGGCCATCACATGTTTCTCAACGGTTCCAGCTACAAACAACAATGCATACTTGCTGGAGGACCTCCAAGGTCGCAGTCTCGGAGTGTACCACGCTAAGGACATCCGCCTGTGATCTGAAAGAAGGACACACAAAGTATATAAGATTACAACAAAATCAGGAATACTTCCCGTCATGCGTGGGCCCCGCGTTAGGCGCCGTTCGAACTGCAGGATGATATCAGTGCCGTGTTGATTCCTACCGTATCTCCAAAGCTACCAATTATTTCGTCGTTCTGCTAAGACTCCGGGTAGCGCCTCTCGAAATCTTTGGTTGGTGTTGCAGTTGGAGTCGATAATGGGATGGACTCTATCGATAGGTTAGGATGATAGAGCGATGGTCTTAGTGGCGCCCCCTTCTGCTCATGCCCTTGGCTATCTAGCTATTTAAACTAGCCCGGTTCGCTCTGGGTATGGCTAAGATGGCCTTGGATTCGTCCAATTTTTGTCTCGGAGGAAGGGCAGCAGCCCTCGTGGGAGTACTCCGCCACCAGTAGCAGCATCAGCAACAGGCAGCAGTAGCAGCAGCAGCAGCAGTAGCAACAGTAGCAACAGCCACAGGCACAGTAACCGCCATCACCATCAACCAACACCGCCGCAGACAGTTAGGTTATTTAACCAACAAAATTCCACTTTACCTCGGTGAGTCCGTTCCGGCACGTATAACCCGAGCAGCACAACGTCGCGACCACGACGCGACTCCCCTACCACGCGGCGTTGAGAGGCACCGCCATCATTCCCGCCTTTGCCACCGTTCCATCGTGGTGTTCCAGGCCATTATTGCCACTGGCCTCCGTTGAAGTACGCCTCGGCCGGGGCATAGCTCAGAAGTGGCTAAAAAAATCATGAATGTTATTTAAATATACCCATTACTTAATTTACATATGTACTTACCGTTGTTGACCTGTGAATTTATCCGGACTTAGACCCGAAAACCTTAGTTGTCCTCATGTTGCCTGTAAAAAAGGGTCGCGATTGTTAGTTTTCGGCGGGATACATTACAGCGCTTATTACTTACCGTTTGGCCTGTCCCTTCTTTTCCCCAGGAGCTCCTCAGGATTAGGTGACCCGACACACTAACAGTGTGTGCCTTTTTGTGCGCCTCGTTCACTGCGAGTTCCACCAATAAGTGACTGGTGGAACATTATTTCCGCGGCGCCTGTAGCCTTTGCCGAGGGAAGGTAATTTTCCGCTTTGACCGGTTAAATTTGAAGACGGTGGCCAAGTTTGGTCGTAAAGGCTAAGAAAGGATGAATTTGTTTATAGGAGAGCAATGTATAGCATAGGTACTTACTGTGGATATTAAATGTACATATCTATAAACTGTAATGTTCGAGTGAGTTGTCGTTGTGGGGGAGATGGAACTGTCCTAGTCGCGAGGAGTGACTTGGACCAACTGGAATATAGGTGATGTCCCTGCAAAAACTTCCAGGGCATCCTTGGTTGGGTGGGCGTGCTTGGCTGGGTCAACAATAGCCACCAAAACATTTTCCCGTCATCTATAATTATTTACGTTGTTTACATTTTGTTTGTTTTGCTTGTTAGTGATGAGCGATTAATTTGTGATGTGAGACAGTGTAGTCATCGACGTTTATGTTGCGGACTGTGGCATTAGGGGGAATCCGCCCGGAGAGAAGACTGAGCTAGCGGCACTGCCAAAGGACAAAAAAGCAGTTCGTAACATATTATTTCAGTTTATCTGAACTTAATTTACACGTTCCTAATATTATATTTATTGCTGGATTGGAAGATCATTACGACGAAGACGAGAGCGGCTGCTCACTCTGGTTAGGGCTCTTGCGAGGTGGTTTGAGTGTGTTGACAGTTTATTGTTGTATCTTTCCATGGTTTGTGCTATTTCATCTCTGACGGGGAGTATATTCAGATCTCTCTGAATGTTATCGTTCCGAACGTACCACGGTGCATCGGTGATGGTTTTGAGGATCTTCGACTGAGCTCTCTGCATAATTTCTATGCTGATGTTACTGGAGCTGCCCCACAACTATGAGCCATATGTCAGGATTGGTTTTAGGACTGAGTTGAAGGGCAGTATTTGTAGTCCTACTAAGAGGAGATTGGGAGTTTATAAGCCAGTGCAGGCTCCCCGCTTTCAGCTTTAGGTGTGTTATCTGGGCTTCAATGTGTCTGCGCCAAGTGAGTCGTCTGTCAAGGTGTACGCTTCTTCGTAAGCTTGAGGCAGCCTAGTATTGTTTAATGTAAGCTTGCCCACCCTCTCGTCTGTTTAATGTAAATGTACCGTGTTTACACTTTTGCTCATTGACCTTTATTCGTCAGTCGGCCAGCCATTTTTCAATTACAACTAAGTGAATTGCTAGTTGCGCTGATACTTTTTTTTGGACATTTTGACCGAGTTTGCATAATTAGATAGGCCCCTTCTCGGTTAACAACGGAACATATGAGTTTTGCAGATTACCATTTGGACTCAAGGTGCACCCAGCAACGAAGTCCTAAGGAAACAAATATCAAAAACATTCTGTGAGAGCCGGCAACAGGGTATCTCAGGAAAACTTCAAGTTCTTCGAAAAGAGTGTATAATAGCTGGGACTTATCATGACCACTAACGGCCTTAAAACTAACGTTAAAGTGCGAACCAATTTAGAAAAATAAAAATTTAGGTATCTCATAAACAATTTGAGACTTAGTAGACTTAGTTTAAATAAATCATTTGATGATCATTAAACGATCATTTGATGCGCTTCCGCGCATGGCTTAGAGGCCGTATTGTCGCAGGAAAATCGCACAATAACTTGGATCTCCAGAACAATTTGAAACAATTTCCACCAACTAGTCATTGTGCCATCAAGAAATTATTTGTATGGAGTAAACATTTGTACTGACATTTAGCCCTTTCCACACGCGGTATCCGAAAAAAATACTGGATGGTAATCTCTTCAGAATATATCTTTTTAAAGCCTAGTATCCAGATCGACAAACGATTATGCTAGCGTAAAAACTTTAATCTTTCCAGTGTGGCCAAAGTTTCGAGAGTTCATCAGATTTAAGCGTGCTACGGTCGTACTGTCAATCAGCTGGGTTTGTTGTCAAGCAGTTAAAATTCAAATATCGTATTTGCGGGGAAGAGCCTTTAAATGATATTATCAAATACCTTGGCAAGACAAGTCTGCCGCTGTACAAAGAAATTAATAAACAATACAATTTAAATTTAACAGTTGTTTTTTTTAATTTACTGATAATTATTTGCTAATTTAAAGTTCATAGTTGCACTTTTATTGTGTTTTTTCGTACATTCTGGACCTAAAAAACATTTTGCTCTGACAAGAGGCACCCCAGATAGTATTGATGTTATTTTGTCCTAACATGTAAGCACCTGCAATCGACTTTTGTGAGTTTTTGAGTTTTTCCCTCCATTTCTTATAATGTTCAGTGAGAAGCGCACGCCAAAAGATTAAATTTTTTAATCTTTTCGCTAGGGTTCACCCAAAGTTCATTTCCGCAGACTGGCAACGCTATGGAATTTTTTTCGTCGATCAGGAGACCGACGTGAAAAAAAGGCCCGACGAAAAGTGAACGCCAGCTGTTTGCCTCTCGCTCTCTCTCATGACTGGCGTTCGGTTTTCGTCGATCTGGATACTAGGCTTAAGGTTCTTAAGGCACATTAAGCAATAGCTTAAGTGGAATTTATGAAATACTTCTTTGTGTAAAGCTTTTCTTTATGGGTACCAACTTTTACTATTATGGGATCAAAATAGAGGCCTTTCAGAGCATATATGAGTAGTAGCTGCTACAAAAGCCATTTGAAAAACATATGCAGAACGAATAATTGAAATTTTTATTCAGCCTGAAAAACTGCGCCTTTTCATTGTGTCAAGGGGCAATAAGTTTATCTGTAAAGATTCTCGTTCTATTGGTGCCGTATCATCACTCAAAACATCTCTTACTTATATATTGGCTGTCGTATTGGAGATCTCAAAAGTATTAAATAGCTGGGGTACAGATTTAGCTTCATAAATGGTGAACAATATAGGAGTAACTTTACATTCCGAAAGTCATCGCGCGCATTGAAATTAAAGCTGATCGCCTACATGAATGTTGAAATAATAAAACTTGTCAACCGTGTCAGCAATGTCAGTATAAAGCTCGGTGGCATACTCTTTATACCCGTTACTCGTAGAGTAAAAGGGTATATTGTATTCGTGCAAAAGTATGTAACAGGTAGAAGGAAGCGTTTCCGACCCTATAAAGTATATATATTCTTGTTCAGGATCACTAGCCGAGTCGATCTAGCCATGTCCGTCTGTCTGTCTGTCCGTATGAACGCTGAGATCTCGGAAACTATAAAAGCTAGAAGATTGGCATTTTGCATGCAGATTCTAGGAGTTCCTACGCAGCGCAAGTTTGTTTCAAAAAGGTGCCACGCCCCCTTTAACGCCCACAATCGCTTATATACGATTTTAAAAATTTAAATATTTCGGAAAAGTAAAAATGCAGTTTTATTGTGTTTATCAATACCTATCGAAATGTAGAAGAAATTTTTCAAATCGGACCATTCGTTAAAAAGTTATGCGTGATCAAAGTTTCTATCTCCATCTCCCTCGCACTCCCTTTACCTGAGTAACGGGTATCTGATAGTCGGGGCACCCGACTATAGCGTTCTCTCTTGTTTTTCTATCAGAACAGTTGGATCCTTGTTGTTTTTGCCTCGTAGAGAGTTATTCCTCTTTAATGCTACTCAGCTTTCTGGTAAGTTTACTTTCCTAGACTTCATAGCTTCAAGACTTTGCGTGGTTTTTAGAGAGGAGCTCCCGCGCTTTTATTAAAACCTGTGTCTACTTCGCTCCAGAGTCAGACAAAATTATGAAGCGATACATATGCTTCGTATTACTTGTTTCTAAGATGCTCGATCCTAAAACTATGACGAGATAGGGGCGTTGCGTCTTCCTCCACAAATTTTTGGAGTACTGCCGAATCCCAGATGTTAGTGGCAATTAGAAGCTTTGGATGTGATTTCCCGATTCTGATTTCGGATATCAACCCTGTTGCATGATCAAATCGTTTGAACTAGCAAAATACTTTCTTCAATAAGTGTAAAAAGATGTTGAAGATTTCTCCGTTTCCATATAGTGGGAGTGGTAAGGTTCTCACGCACTTCTGAACTCAAGTTTTTCGTATGAAAAACCGAACACTGCACAGCTGTCATCTTTATAGCATTGCCATTAAAGGTGGGCAGATCCGGAGGTAGTACTTACACTGCAAACACGATTGAAAGCTGTGGTTGTCATATCGTGTGCTTCTTGAGCCTTGGATAGTATTTCTATATTTGGTGTTGGTAAAAGTACAAAGTAATTGTTTAACAAATGAAATTGTATTTTTTTGAGTTAAAATGTAGACAATATAATGCGGAGAGAGCTTAAGAACCTCATCTGGCGTATATTCTTCAGAGTTGTCATATCCTTCATTATGTAGAGTCGTTCAATATTGACTTGACTTGAACTTGATTAAAAAACCAAAACTACAAGTTTTTGATTGTGATTGTGATCTGGTCCCGTGCCATATTGGCATACAACTCAATCAATTGCTGTTAACCAGCATTCTGAAGGACATTCCCAAAAATTACCTAAGACACTCATTCGAAAACCATTTGAATCTTAAAAACTCTGCATCGAACCACAAAAAAAACCGGTTACAATTTTACGACGATAAAAAATTTCTTTTAAAAAATTTGAAAAAATATACTAAACACTTATAAGAAAAAGAACCTATTTATCTGCGAAAAATTTATTATATAACCATTTAGTGATACATTACTGTATGTATATAATTATATTTGCATAAATATTTCTTATATAAATTTAAGGGCCTCGGCTTTCAAGTCGGCTTTTAAATGTGAGTACTAATCAGTAAAAAGAGTATGCCGATTAAAGTCGATATATGAAATGTACTTTTAAGATATTATATTTTCTGTCGAACACAATACGGATATTTTACTATTGTTAATATTATTTATGGTATTGGGGAGCTTACTTTAAAACTATATGTTTTTGTATTTTTTATTAAATTATATAAATAAATATATTTATATAGACATATACATTCATATACTTATTCACCGTTTTCTTATATTTCTGTTCTGCATTTATTGTTTTTTTTCTCAATCGCATTTGTAAAATATTCGTTGTAAATACATTAGCGGCCAATAATAATAAGTTAAATGTAAAACCTTACAAACTTTGTAAAAAAATAATTTCTCCCGCTCTGTATGTATGTACGTATGTACATATGTATGTAAATTATTTCTTAGAAATAATTCTTATTGAAGATACAATCAAAATGTTTTTGAGCCTACAAGAAATGTACGTGTGTTTCGTAAAGAACTAAATAGAAAATGTAATATTTTTGTAAACTTTTTATGGTGTTTAAACACAACATAGGAACAAACATTTTTCTATTTCTGTCAAAATTTATTGTGAGATTTATTTTATTTAATTTTCTCTGGAAATGGAATAAAAACTATAATTTTAACTTTTGCTTTAGCCATAAATAAATTAATAACATTAATAATCAAATAATCAATAAATTCAAATTATTTTTTATTTCCTTTTCAGGTAATTAAGCTTTGTAAAATGTTTATTATAAATTGAAATTGTTGTTGGGCTGATTTACACGTTCACATTTTCTTAGCCTTTACAACCACTGTACTCATAATTTATCATTGGAATTTAAGTACATTGCAATCATTATTTTGTTTCCACAACGGTAATGGTTATCATCTGAAAATATTATTTAAGAATTTGCTCTATCATCAAACATTTACGATTCCAGTTTATTATAAGTCTAACCAAGCACCCTAGATCTTTTTTTTATATTTTTTTTAAACAAACTGGTAATCTATTATTACTCATTAATATATCTTAGATATTTTCTATTTTGAAATACTGATTCTTCGTACATATGAGAACGCATTGAATTCCTTGAAATATTAATGCTACCTTACAAAGAATATTTGTTGTTAGGGCTTAGTTATGTATATTATTATATATATAATATACATATACATATATTATTATAGTATATATATATAAATGCTCATTTTTTTTATAATTCTTGTATGAAATTAAATTGCTCTAGTAATAGTTTATGTAATGTAAAATGTTTATTTTGCGCAATAATAACCTTTATTTAGTCTCACTCGTTTGAATTTTTGACCTTACAGATTTTAGTTTAAAATTATATACATTTAAAAATATATAAGCCTCTATTACAATTAATCGGACTAGATTGATTAATATACTCTTGGGACATATTACAAAACACAGATGTAAAATAATTGTTATTATAAAACATTCAATTTTGAACAGAACTACAATATTTTCGGTTTTCTAACATTCTGCGCATTTACATTGTATTATAAATATTAAATATGATTGACTATAAATGTATAAGTCTTTTTATTCACATTAATCGTAAGCTTTATTAAGGTAGTTGTCACATGTGGGTCATACATCGTATTTTTTAATAAATATAACTATTTTTATCTGCCTTTATTGATATAATATATGGTTCGTGCCGATCTTAATATTAATGCTATTTTATCAGTCAATTTTTATTTTTTAGAGAATTAGTGTTATAACATTTACTTATAAGATCCAATATATTTTTAATTACGATTGTTATTATTTATAAAATGAGAAATTTCGTTTGCTAATTTTCCCTAGGGATCTAAATAAATAATGTGTCTTTAAAAATTTTTCTAGAATATTATGAACAATCAAAGCAAAAGTTAAATTTGATTAACTAAAGTCTGTATTATTAACTTAAAAAAAGATTGCGTAATGATTCTTTTATATGATGATTCTTTTATTTTAAGAGCAAGTGACAAAAATTCAAGGCCAGATGATTAACTGCTATAAGCCATTAGTAGCAGCTTAAACAAAAAAAAGGGTCAATGAAAAAATTTTCTTGAAAACTCTAAAAAAAAAACTGTTTCAATTTAATTTGTTGATATATGTACAAAATGTTGTTCATTTTTGTTGCAATTTATAGGTAACGAAATCACAAAGTTAATAAAAGTTTTGGTTGGCTACATTTATTAATTATCGAAATATGTGACTTGCATTTTGAATTTTTAATGTTATTTATTTAATATTTATAGTATTATTTTTAAAATTTATAAAATTGTTATTGCCATTCATTCGGAATAACTTTTCGAAAATCTGGTAAATCTGCCACAAAGAACTGAATTCAAATTGGAGGTGAAATGAAATCGTCCTTAAACTGGTTACAAATCTCGCTTCTCTTGTCCGGAGATTTTAAAAGAGTGGTACTGAAGTTTATATACGGACAGACAGATTGGTATGGTCAGACCAACTCGTTTATTCATGTATACTTAATGGGGTCGGAAACGATTTCTTCTTTCTGTTACGTACTTTTCAAAGAATACAATATATCCTCTAACTCTATGAGTAGTGGGTTAAAAAATGTATAATAATTAATAAACATAGGATTTTAGGTTATTTTTGTTTTGTGGTCTACAAAATCTGAAATTTTGGTATTTTAAAAAGTATTAGCGAATATGCGCAGCATTATTCGATCTATAGGTCAAAGAAGGTTACGTCTAATTTTCATCTTATAGATATTATGCTATGGTTTGGATATCGTTATAATTTCGAATAAAAATAGACGAAAAAAAAATTTATGACTTCAATTAAAATGAAATAAGAACAGTACTTTTAAATTTAAAAAAATGAAATTTGAAAATAATTTAAATGGGTAATGGACAAAAACTACTCTTTTAAATTTTATATATATGAAAATCTAAAACAAAATTTGTTTCTGTGCCTTAACTGATGTGAAACATTTTAACCTACAACCTTTAAATCAGCAAAAAAAATACTCTTTAGTTTTAAATTTAAGATATTTAAAAACATAAAACAAAACTGTTTTCTGTAGCTTTATTCACATCTGATGTACAATTTTCTTTACAAATACCAAACCAAATACGAATATAAAGAAAACGGTAATTACATTTTCTTTCCTTCACTTCTAAATAATAGTAGTAAATTTGTAAAATAGTCAAAAATGTAGCATTTTAGTTATTGAATTGAATTAAGTGTTTGAATTCTGCCGTCATTTGTTTGTCGAGTAACCGTTTAAGGTCTTTGTTTGTAAACAAAAAAAAAAGAAGCCAAACCAAGTGTCGATAAAATCGTATAGTTTTAGCCTTTTAGCAAAATAACCTAGGACAAAAAAAAATTGAATTCTATTTGCAGGTTCCTTTATGGACAAAATTTTGAACATTTTCTATATGCATTTCTTTTATAATTATGCTAAAAGATTATAAATTCTATGCCAAGCTAGCATCCTTTATGTCCTTTAGCAATAAGAAAGTTGTACAAATTTTTTAAGAAATGTAAAAGCACAAACAAAAGACATTGTGCTTCCATTCTTCCATTTGCATTTTAAGTACATTTTTATTAAAACCCATTTAAAATAATAAGAATTCCAAAATTACGGCCAAGGCAGCCTTTTTCTGAAAAAAGTAGATGTGATTAGATGTAGATTATACAATATAAATTGTTAAAAAAAAAAACAAATTATGCAAATATATCGTTCCTAGGGAAGCAATAGGGTACTGTCTGATCAGCCAATTGTCAATTTTTAACGTAATCAGTGTAGACAAAAAAGACGATATTTTAATGACTTTTAAAATGAGCCCGCAAACGGTATTAAGCGTTAAGCGTCTTCTACACTGCGTTATACCAAAATTATAATACTCTCTGCTGGGGAATAATATGTACCATGGGCTTTTTATAGGAACGTGTTTGATGTGGCCTCTTAACTCGAGCAGAGAAGAATATATGCGCATTTTAATTGACACATTTAACACAAGAAAATAAGAAACACTGTTGAAACTTGCATCATCTTTTTGTGTGTCATAAGCTGAATTTTTATGTTTTGACTAGAAATACTTTTTGTCAACCCCATTGTTAAAAATTATATCAAAATTAAATCTCTTCTACTAGTCGACCGACCCATTTTTAATGCCGGAGGCAGAAGATATTAACTATATTTAGGTATATTTTTCAACACAAATTAAACCAAAAATGAAAAGTGGGCTTGTAGAAGTAGAAAAAATAAAAGTTCATAATATCAAGAAGTCAATACCTCAAATAGTGTCAAAACAATTTTTAACTTAACAAATCTTAGCACACAATTATTTTCCTAGTTTAATAAAATTTTCGTTCGAGCTATAATATAAATATTACGTCGATTTAATTTTAAACGATGCAGCGGTTAAGACTTACAGACTCGAAGACCAAATGGCTAGAATGCTGCACATGCAGCCGATGCACCGTACAAAACCAGTGTAAAATAAAAATATTTCAGATCAAACCATTTTGAAGAAACTAAACTATAGCTACATTTTAAAGCACTTCACGGAAGCGACAAACAAAAAATATTAACAAACTACAAAACCAACTAATTAAAATTTGTTAAACATAATCAATAACTTACAAAAGTAATAAAATTAAAATTATCCTAAAATGCGCATTGCATGGTAAACAATAGAATGGCAAATCGGGCAAACTGCTTCCATAGAAATGCATATTTGATTTGCGCACTCCATGCAAAACATATTATGACCACATGGTACCAAAGCTGTGGTAACATTATTTTCATTACAAACAAAACATTCGCGATGAATCAAGTATTTGTCCGGGTTGGATTGCAATTGAATGGCTTGTGGTTTTTGCTGGTTGTTACATATAGTCGGTTCTTTTGTGTGATGCAGATTTTTTTGATTTGCAGAATGTTCGCCCAGGCCTAAGACCGAGTCCGTCGGACTAATTGAGATTGTGGGGGAGCAGTGAGCAGTGGGTATAATATTTGCAGGTTGATTCCAAATACTAGGCGAATCCCCTATACCCTCATCCACGTCAATTGAATCACTTATATTTTTCCATATATTCAATATTTCTGGAGGTGTGTTGGCGCTATTACTGGTACTTTTTGTTGAAGTTGTTGAGGAAGCAGATGAACAAGATCTTGTTAAAATATTTGCATTAGAGTTGGAATGAATCGATGCGGATGTTGATGTGGGAGGACAGAAGGTTAATGCTTTACTAGATGTATTACGAAATACAACATTAGCTTTTGCCAAGGGCATGGAAACTTCATTTCCGGGAAGGTGTTTATCGGATATTCCTGTTGGTGTTAAAGTTCCTACCATTTCCATGTCAGAGAATTCGGTTTTTGGAAAATAGTTGCCAGTATGATGCCCTTGCATGGGTTTTACAGAATTGCTACCATTTCCAGCTATCTTTATTGAATTATTTGCATAATCCTGTGCAGATGGAATTCCATTCTTATATATAGACGACAAAATTTCTGAGTTTAAATCATCATTTAGTATTTGGGTTAATGAATTTATTGTAGGGAGGGGCGCGAACTCATTCGTCTCAACCGATTCACTACCTTGCATAGTATTGGCGTCACCATTTCCAGATCCGGCCCCAGTTCGGAGGGCAATGTGAGCTTCTATCTGCTTTCGTGCAGTATCTACGTTTTCGGGCAAGCCAGACACTTCAAAAATTGGTTCCTTTTCGCGCGAAGGTGTCACAATGTAGGTTTGAGTTTCTTGTTGAATGTGTTTAATCGTAGCACCTTTGGGCCCAACAACAAGTCCAACTACCCGATAGGGTACACGTACCTGAATGGTTACCTGTCCAGGCATACATGGAGGACCGGACTGCATGCGGGGAACAGCACCACCTCCAGAACAACTTGCAATTCCTACTATGCCGCTACTCTGACCGTCGCCTATTGGCTTGCGTGATGCACGTATTAAGCTAAAGTGGTCAGCAGCGGACAGTATTTCCCGTTTGGCCTTGTTTACATCTTCCTTTCGACCAGTCACTACGAATACCGGTTCCTCTCCTCGAACTGGTGTTTTAATATAAGTGTTAGTTTTGGCTCTCAAAGCTTTGATTTTGCAACCTAAGAACGGAAACAAGATATATAAAATTAAAATATTCTTTTGCTCATAATAATTGTTTAATTATTATTATTTGCGGCTATGAGATTCACAACCTGCAACCCCTTCCCCATAACTTGCTTTTACACCAAAAAGTGTCAGTAAAAATTTGAGCGTAGTGAACAACTTATTAAAAAGTTACAAATAAAAGTTAACCAATGCCAAATTAAAAAAATTATTCTATAGTCGACTTACATTATTTAAATAAAATGGGTCATTTTTATTTAAATATAAAAAAATGGGTCAATTTTATTTAACTATAAGTCGACTCCAAACCGCTGCATTAAGTTGCAATCTTGTGGCAGCTCCTTAATACATACACATCTCTTTTTGTCGAATTTATAAAACATATTTTGATTGCTTAAATGGTAACTTTTTAAAAGTCCTTTGATTTTAATAAATGAAAAATGTATTTTTAATATTGTATAATTAATTTCCCTAAAATCTAAGCTAATTCTGCAGCTCTTAATTAGGTTCCTTATTTTAGCGTTGTCATGGTACGCATATTGTATACCATATTTATACTATACTATAAAGCAAGTATATTCTTGATCGGCATCACCAGCCGAGTCGATCAATCCAAATCCGTCTGTCAGTTCTTACGAAAAATTTTTAGAAAAATAGTAGTCCTTAAAAAACAAGAAAGGAAGCAAACATATATATAACTAAATTAAACCTCCCTTCTTTTACCAATGGCAGCTGTATGATACAGTCGTCCGATTTTTATAAAACTAAAACCGTATTTCTGAAATCTTTAAATAAAATACTATATCTCTGAGTAAAAGGATATATGTTGGAAACAACGAAGTTATAATTTTATTTCCCTTTTTCCTGAATGTTCCTATGGTAGCTTTTTGATATAGGCCAAATTAAAAACGAAACTTAATTCTCAAAGAACGTGCTAAGATCAAGTGTAATGCACTTTTGGATCCCGCTTCTTATCGATTATACTTACCCTGTCTACCGACTATTTCGGCAACATGTTCTGAACTGGGGACTGGAACACATTCGGTCATGTTTTGCGACTTCTTTGATCGATCTTCTAAGCTGACGGTCCCGGCAACGGGTAATAAAAGGCAACTCGATGCCGATGGAGGTGGCAGGGTGTTATCTGTTTTGGAGAACGCGGGCACTCCGTTAATAGCGCCCATCTCGAAGTGACTTTGTGCGATTAAAGATAATGGTGGGGCTTGAGCAGGTTGCGGATAACAAGTCTGATTGTCATTAAATCCGACCAAAGATAGTTCCAACGCCAGTTGCAATGTTCGCGGATCGTCGGATAGAGGTAAAGACGCCGCATTAACTTTTGGATGTTCAATCATTTCGATGTGATGTGCGGTGTTCGACTTGTGAATTGACTCCTTCGGATTAATATTGCTCAAGATTTTTGGTGTCACTTGTGCTGACATTTCAATAGCACTCTTGTCCTTCTTTTGAAGGGGAACAAAGTTGGTGGTCAATGAACAGCTGCTGACACTTTCGCGCGGTGCAATAATACTTTCGCCCGGGGTAATAATACTTTCGCCCAATGAGGAGGAGCTCGATGACACGGAAGCCGATAAGAAATTAAATGATGAGATGGAACTGGATGTAGAATTTGAACTCACTCTATTGAACCCACTAAATTCCGTGTTTATGTGTGCTGCAGACATGTCAATATGCTGTTTAACTTTTAACTATATAATTTGCTTGTTTGGCCACATTATTTAAATCTCCATGTCAGTTTATAAAATATTTGTAGTTCCTTCCCTTAGAAGATTCTCTGCAATATATAAAAAAGACCGAAAGTGCATTTGGTATACATACGCATGTTTATGGGAGTGATAGCCACACATGGGTGTAATGGGTATGCGTTTTCATCATACATAAATGCGTACACTTGGCAGATTTTCATGGTTCTGGTAAACTTACTTACATTTAAAAAACTTTTAAACGAAAATAGTTTTTGATGAGCAAAATTAAAGTATTTCCTCTCTCACTCAATCCGCGATGCCACAGAACACACCGAATACCGCGCTCATAACCAACCCCTAACTTACAACTTTTGTGTCACTCACCCCTTGTAACTTCTTTTATGCACCCGCCCCTCTCTGAGACCAACAACACAGTACACTGTGTGACCACAGGCATATAAATAGTTAGATGTGCGCCTATCTTTAAATGGAATATGACATTTTGGCTGTTATTTCCCATACAACCAATTTAGTACACTATCAATTTATTACAAAATAGATTTTATTCGTCTATAAAAAGTACTGTTAAAGCACTCGAATAAAATTTGATCAAAATTTACGTGTGTACACTAGAAAACTTATATGGCCAGGTACACATTCCCGCAGTATCCCGACACGCTTTGGTATACATATGCGAAGGCAAGGAAATAGGTATTAAGCATTGGAGAATGACTCTCCGGATAATTTCTCTAATGCAAATAAAATGTACAGGTCAAACTACAGCTATTGTTTATTTAGCGCACCAAAATTTAATCAGAATTACATTGCCGGCTATCAGCACTAGATAGGGAACATAATAAAAAAAAGACTCTATCGATATCTTAGAGTTGTGAAACGTTGAGTATAATTTTTTTTAAAGACTATTCACACAGAACCACATTCCGCATAACACATTCACCTCATCCTGGCTTGCACTTGTAATATACAGTTAAGTTGCAACATCTTTGTTATTTCAATTATATCTCCATGTCAACATGGATTTATAAGGCGAAGATCTACGACTACAAACCTTTTGGAGCTAACGTCTTTTGTAATGAATGGCTTTACCAAGAACATGCAGACTGACGTAGTTTACGCTGATTTTATTAAAGCGTTTAATGCCCTCTTCCCATGGAGTCCATCCGTTCGAAACGGTTGGGATTTTTGACAAATGTGAAACTCCGATTCCCACAGAGCACATCCACCATCCACCATCCAGAAACAGCTGATCTGAACAGCTGTGGCTCATCATTTTAGCCCGTTGCATTTTGCACAACATTTAAAATGAGCACAACAGCGTTATAAATGATACTTGGTAACAGACTGCAAGTGATCTACGCGAACAACCAAATCGAACTAATCTGTCTGTAGATTTTTGCCAGCCTGCAGAAAAAATATGAACCACTTTTGCCTAATATTGTCTAACTGGTAACAAATCAAGTTCATTATATATAAATTTTTGTTTTTTGGTTTATAATAATTATATATTTTATTTCATTTTTAATGTTCTGATCCATGTTGTGAGTACGGTATGCGCCTAGGAAAGAGTGGAGCACCTAATGCTGCCACACGGATGGAGCAGTAATTAATTAATTATTACAAGTAAAAACAGCATTTTTTGAATTGGCGCCTTCCTTTTCCCAAGTGAATGTTTCAATTTTCACTGTCTAGAAGAAGAAACATCGCCTAACTATCCGTCAAATTTGGATGGGGAACTAACTGCGAATTTTCGGAACGGCAAAACCTTATGGACCATCCGTTTAACGGATTGTGGATGGATCTCTGTGGGAAGAGGGCATAACTCAGTAAATCTCTCGCTTCTTGTATTTAAGCTAGACTTATTAGGGTTTCCATGTGATCTTCTGACATGTCTTTGTGGTAGAACTCAACGGGTCCTCTTTAAAAGCTCTATCTCCAATTTGAACGGAGTTACTTCCGGCGCCCCAAAAGGAAACCACCTTGGCCCACTTCTTTTTACTTTATTTATTAACGATCTCCCTCTAGTCTTGACAAAGTCGCGTGTCCTCATTTACGCAGATGACGTTAAATTATTACTGCAATGTAACGAAATTTTCAGCAGTTCTGACTTACAATCGGAACTAAACATGGTGTTGTGAAATCATTTGGATTTAAATAGCACTAAGTGCAAAGTAATGACATTTTTTCGTCCTTCGTCCTTCTTGACCCAAAACTTAAGTTTTGTGACCATGTTACTTCCATGGTGAATAAAGCCAGGGAAGTACTTGGATTTATTAAAAGGTGGTCAAAGGAATTCGATGCTCCCTATGTTACAAAGACTCTGTTCATTTCACTAGTCCGTCCAATCCTGGAGTACTGTTCACCATTTTGGAGTCCTCAGTATGGTTTACATATAGACCGGATAGAGTCTGTGCAAAATAACTTTTTATTATTTGCTCTACGGGGCCTTAACTGGAATGCAAGCCTTATTTTATCATCCTACTCTAGAAGACTTAATCTAATTAATCTACCATACTTATTAAACCGTAGAACGATGCTAGGCACGGGGACGTGGAGAGTCCCGAGTTACTGGGCTAAGCTTCTCTGTGCCTAATAGAATTACCAGGAACTTTATTCCTTTTACTTTAAATCATAGTAACTATGATATGCATAAACCTTGTAAAGTACTGTGTAGTGACTATAATAGAATATACCATACAATTTCTACTACTGACTCTTAAAAGCATTAGTTTTATCTTATTTAGCACAAAATTAGTATTAGTATTTTGTTTCGTATGCATTCTAATTTAGTCTGCCCGTTTCCTTTTTCACTTCTCGCGATCCCGTTTTTACGCCCATTTGGGAATAGGGCTCCGCGCGTAACAAGCACTGTTTGGTGTCGTAAGGACCACTTGATAGCGCTGAGTTATAGTATTATCGAGCTAATATGCTGGTTCTTAAATTTTGAATTATCATAAAAAACTAGTGGTGGGCTAGAGCTAAGGTAAGTCGAGTTTCTGGCAAATTTTTTTTTTTTTTAAGGAATAATCGAATATACAGGACATATTGAGTTAGTCAAATTGTTAACGTCAAGTAGCGGCTTAAAAAAAATTAGCAATCGCAAGTGAACACATGAAATTTATCCAACAAAAAGACTTTTTGCCGACACTGGCAAATAATATGTACATACATATAAGGTTTGGTCATATGCTTGGCATTCAAGGGCTGATTATTATTTGTCAAAAGTTGACGAGTTTAAAATGGTCAAAGAAATTTCAAAAGGTGTTTAAAAATAAGCTTTAAGCTATAATTTCCTATATATACTAAGTTAACCAATTGGATTTTTAAAGACTTAAGCCTAGTACTCAGATTGACAAACGAGTACGCTAGCGTAAAAACTTTGATCTTTCCAGTGTGAAAAACATTTCGAGAGTTCATCAGAATTAAGGGTGCTACGGTCGTCCTGTCAGTCAGCTGGGTTTGTTGACAAGCAGTTAAAATTCTAATATCGTATTTGCGTGAAAAAGCCTTTAAAAGATATTATCAACTACCTTGGCATGACAGGTCTGCCGCTGTACAAAGAAATTAAAAAACAATACAATTTAAATTTTACATTTGTTTTTCCGCTAGCGAACTCGTTTTTCGATCTGAGTACTTGGCTTAAAGTTTAAATAAACTCTTACCAATATATTTTCTGGCTGGCATTGGTACGATTGGATGAAATTTTAAAAACTAGTAGTTTTTTATATATTTTATATATCTTGCTCGTTTTTTTCCTGATAATGTTTATAAACCATTTGAGTAAACTATGCTGTTTTTATGCATAATAAGTTGATTTGATTCTTAAAAAGTTTTAATTTTAGAATTCATTTTTTATTAGCTTTTACCTTAAAAATATTTTGCAAACATTTTTTTCCTTTTACTTACAAACTTACACTTACACTTATTATAACTATATTACTTTTAAAATATTTAGCAAACATTTTTTTCCTGTAACTTACTAACATTTTATTATAACCTTTTAATCACCAAATTGGTGATGCATACTTCTCGGAGAAATTCCATGACCAGGGGCGGAAGTTGCTGTGTATTGATATAAGTTGACGTTTGATAGCAAGTTTTTAGACCCGTGTTTTTGTCAAAAATAGGGACAGCCAAGCTCAATCCAACGACATGATCTTGGTCTGGGCTTGCTGCTCTTCCAGCCTTTCTCGAGCGCTATCACCACAAGCTCGGCCTCGTAATCCACCTTTGCGCGCTTTGCCGAGCAAAGAAAGCTGCCTGAGCGTCGACTTCCGCTGCAAACGCTTCCAGGTCAGCGGGGTCCACATCTAAGACCTTCACAAAGTATTCCCTAGTCTCTGCAATAAATAAATTTTGTTAGTTAATTGTAAACCACAAATATAAGTCTGGGGACAAAATCTCGTTCTCCAAGGTGTTCTGCTCCATGTTTTGAGTACGGTATGCGCCTAGGACAGATAGGAGCAACTCTTAATGCTGCCACACGGATGGAGCAGTAATTAATTAATTATTACAAGTATAAACAGCATTTATTGATTTGGCGCCTTCCATTTTCTAAAATTCACCGTCGTTATTGTTTACGTTTTCGTAGTGAATGTTTCAATTTTCACTGTGAAGAAGAAAAACTCAGAGTTGCACCGAAAAAAAAATCGCCTAAAAAAGTACGTCAAATTTGGATGGGGAACTAACTGGGAGTTTTCGGAACGGCAAAACCTTATGGACCATCCGTTCAACGGATGTCGTCCACAGTGCACTGTGGTAGAAATTACTGATTTAGCAGCGATTGATTCAAATTTCAACTTAATTATTGGCGACAAAAATGTTTTGTAATCAAAAACTAATATACCCAATAGGCCAAAAAAACCTTTCATTTCGCATTTCTCTCAATATTCGCACATCTGTAAAGCTTCAAACACAACATATGTATGTGTTTTATGACCTGACGCTAACCGCTCTCCCGCCAATTTTGACCACTTGCTAAAATTTGCAAATAATTTGATTTTATTCATTCCAATTCAACTTTTTGCTATTAAATATGCTATTAACTACAAGAAAAGTGTTTGTGACTTGTAATTGTGTTCGTCCCAAAATTGTATGAGGTGTAGTGCACGTACATAAGAGATATAATGTTTACTAACAAGTTAAACTTTCGTAGACCAGAACTTTTGCGGTTCGACTGGGTTCGATATCAATTTTTTTTATAAGAATTAGTCAATCTTTTGCGCTGTGCAAATGTACAACATGAGCCGCATATTTCCGCATATTACCTTTAAATATATTTTGTGCAGACATATGTATATATACAACAATATTATAGACAGAAATATATATAATGTAAGGAGAACCATCATATACAAGTTAACTAAGTTAACCGGGCGACGGCAATGACCGATCGTCCGAAGGATCGCTCCGGCCAAATTGCTGAGCGTCTGGCCGGAAGCTCGTGCATAGCCGGCCAAGACTACCCATTGGAGTGGCCGCTATGAGTCTCTTTTTAGTTAGCTTTAAGTTTCAGTTTAGATTTGACTTTATATGAATAAAGAGCTGTCGCTCATACAAATTATACTTCGACAACCGTCGTTAAATTCTTATTACAGAAAAACTGTCTGAGTCCCTAGGTCAGCAGGTAAAGAAGGGCAGTCACCCTTCCAACGTAATCTTCGTAATTCATCTTGGAGAATTCTTCGGCCAGCCGGCCAACTACCACAGCGACGAACCTTGCCACCCGCACCCCCCTGGATAAGCTGCAACTGCGAGGGACGGCCCGTGGGATATTTAAATAATTAATTGGCGCTCAACGCAAAAGTACCCACAGCGGTATAATAGGGATCATGTAAGTGAGCACCTCAGTCCTTATACTTCCCGGCATCTGCATTTGTGTGTAACTTATAATAAATAAAAAAATAAGCTCAAATAAATAAAACAAGTAAAACACTGCCAGAATATTTTCTGCAGCTCCGCTTCCATAATTTGTTTGGTGTTAATTTAAAAAAAATAAATACAATATTAATTAGCATACTCATTATTTGATGACATTGTGGAATTTTAAATTGTGGAATTATATGCGTTATTATTATATTTGCTTCTGTGTGTTGTTTGCATTTTTTAATTGCTAAAATAAATATAAATATATCAGACATATAAAATATAAATATAGTATTAAATATCTCGGCCTCGGCGCAAGAGCGCCGCCGGGAAATAAATAAATTGTTAATTTATTTAAATAATTTTATTGGCGACAGAGAATTGTGGGCATTTAATTTAGCCCTTTTGTGTCGTTGTGTTTTTTGCTTATACTTAAAATTCTCTGTATTAGCTTTTCAACAATCTTGGGGTTTTTTTTTGTTTTTTTACTGCTTCCCCGCTCCGCGCCGGTACGCGAACCCGACTCCGCGCATTCACATTTCGACTCTGTTAGCTTCGCTTCTTTGTTTATCATAGCGGCAGCCCAGCTGCCACGGCCCCTTTGCTGTACAATTTTGTTTATGTAAAGCTGCTTAGGCATGCAACTCTTGGTAGATGAAATTTAACATTGCTGTCCATGTCATTCCTAAATTATAGGGATACCAAACAGAATAGCGACTCAGAGTCAGACTCTGAGAGACTTCTAATTACTTCTACACCGAGGCAGGCGGCTACCAGTGCCGCTCCCAATACAAACATGTCCATAAACGCGGATCAGCTCCAGCCTGTCATCCAGGCGGCTATCGCCAACGCCCTAATAGAAAAGGCCGGCGAGGACCAGCGCAGGGAGAATGAAATGCGCCAAACTATATAGAACTTAGCTAGGCAGGTGGCAGAGGCGCGGATATCACACGCCCAGATGGAAACCCCCCAGATCAAAGTTTATGAACCCATTGATATCTCAGGCAATGTTCAATGCAACGAGCCCTTAGACGCCGTTAAATGCCTTCCCGAATTTACGGGGCACAAGAGACATATGTCTCTTGGCGGCAAGCGGCAGTAGCTGCATATTATATATTTAGAAATTATGTAAATAGCTCACTCCATTACCAGGCGGTAATTATTATTAGGAGCAAAATTAGGGGCCCTGCTGATGCCGTGCTATCTTCGTTTGTCACTGTATTGAATTTTGATGCGATTATAAATCTCCTCGATTTCACATACAGTGACAAGCGACCGATGCATGTCATAGAACAAGAGATGGGCACCCTCAGGCAGGGAAATCTCTCTCTGCTACAATATTATGATGAGGTCGAGAAAAAATTGACCCTCCTCACAAACAAAGCCACCATGTCACACGACGCCTCGGCGGCAAGGGTCCTATGCGAAAAATTCCGGGATGATGCCCTTCGAGTATTCATCTCGGGATTAAAACGCAGCCTCACAGATGTCCTCTTCTCGGCAAAGCCGAAGTACATGCCAACAGCGCTTGCTTTGGCCCAAGAGGTGGAGGCAAACCACGAGAGGTATTCCTTCGCGGCTTCGTTTGCAAGAAGCCAGGAGGATAAAGAAAAGAAACGATATCCAAGGACGCAGGAGCGCCAACAGGCCACTCCTCAAAACAATTCGCAAACAGGTGCTAGCAAGAATCCGTATTTCACAAAGCAGCACAAAGTTCAAGTCCACTCTGCTCCACGCGGTGATAGGCCTCATGAGAATACTCCCGAGCCTAAGGACATCGACCCTTCGCTGTCCAGGATGTTCAAGCCATCTCAAGCGCCGGCTTACCAAAACAGGAAACCGGCCGTGTCCGATCGATCTGGCCCGCACAAGAGGCAGAGAGTTAACAACATTGCGCAGAGCGAGGGCGTAACCGAGGGCAAATACACCGCCGCAGCCTGAGGTCCAGGAAATCAATGACGACGCCATTCATGAATATCATTCAGACGTTATTAATTTTTTAGGGGAAAATCCCTGCTACCCGTCATCAGACGAAGAGATAGATACGGGCGCGGCAAAACACTTCATCCGTCCATACGAAGGATTGAAAGGCATCCGCCCGGTAGAATCGCCATTTACGATACATTCTATCCATGGCGTCACCACCATCACTAGGCAGTCCTTTGTCTCCCTATTCAACTTGAAAGCCACGTTCTTCATATTACCAGATTTGTCCTCCTTCGATGCCATAATTGGCCTTGACCTGTTAAAACAGGCAGGGGCATCGCTTTGTCTAGCTTCCGGCCACCTCAAATGGGGCTCCGAAGTAGAACAGTTAGAATTCCAATCGTGCCCCGACGTCAATTTTACCAACATTCGGACGCCCCGCCTCTAGCTAGAGGCCTTTATAAAAATGCTCAGCGAACAAAAAAAAGTCTTTGCAAACGCCAACGAGGCACTACCTTACAACACGTCAGTGGTAGCTACCATCAGGACGGTTAGTGAGGAGCCCATTTATGCCAAGCTTTACCCATACCCAATGGGGGCAGCTGATTTTGTCAATAACGAAATCCAAGAGTTGCTAAAAAATGGCATAATACAAAAGTCAAAGTCCCCCTACAACAACCCAATATGGGTAGTAGACAAAAAGGGCACTGACGAAGCGGGCAACCGCAGAATGCGGCTCGTATTGGACTTTCGCAAATTGAACGAGAGGACGATACCTGATCGCTATCCTATGCCAAATATCTCTATGATACTAGGGAATTTAGGCAAAGCCAAATACTTCACAACACTCGATTTGAAGTCTGGCTACTACCAGATCACTCTGGCAGAGCGTGACCGTGAAAAAACTTCCTTTTCCGTTAACGGAGGAAAGTACGAGTTTCGCCGGCTACCGTTTGGTTTGAAGAATGCTGCCAGCATCTTCCAAAGAACCATCGACGACATACTGCGTGAGCAGATTGGCAAATTTTGCTATGTCTATGTTGATGATGTCATCGTCTTCTCAGAAGACGAAAACGCCCACATACGGCACGTGGATTGGGTTCTTAAGAGCCTGCACGACGCCAACATGAGGGTATCAACGCAGAAATCGCGTTTTTTAAAGAAAAGCGTTAACTTTTTGGGCTTTATTGTCACCAGCAACGGTGCCACAACTGTCCCAGAAAAAATTAAGGCCATTCAGGAATTCCCCGAACCCAAAAATATATTTGAGGTGAGATCGTTCCTTGGCCTGGCCAATTATTACCGATGCTTCATTAAAGATTTTGCATCAATAGCTAGGCCCATCTCCGATATCCTGAAAGGGGAGCATGGAAGTGTCAGCAGGCACAGATCCAAAAATATCCAGGTGCAATTTAGCGAACAGCAACGGCTTGCTTTCCAAAAGTTGCGTAACATTCTGGCTTCAGAGGATGTCATCCTCAGCTACCCTGATTACAAGAAGGCATTCGATCTAACGACGGATGCCTCGGCATTTGGCATTGGCGCGGTACTCGCCCAAGAGGGAAGAGCCATCACCATGATATCTAGGACCCTAAAAGACCGAGAAGTTAACTACGCTACTAACGAGCGTGAACTGTTAGCTATAGTCTGGGCACTGGCAAAATTACGCCATTACTTATATGCAGTAAAATATATAAATATCTATACTGACCACCAGCCATTGACATTCGCAGTATCGGAACGATGTATCGACGAGTCCGGCGCCAAAATGTTTTATAAGCCCGGCAAAGAGAATCTCGTTGCGGATGCCCTCTCCAGACAGCAACTTAACGTTGTGGAGGCGGAAGAAGCTTTTTCGTGTGCGGCCACTATTTACAGTGAAGTGTCGCTCACACACACCATCGAAACCACGGATAAGCCATTGAATTGCTTTCAGAACCAGATAACTCTGGAGGAAGCACGCTTTCCGTCTAAACGCAGCTTCGTGCTCTTCGGAAACAAGAGACGGCACAACATTGACTTCATATGCAAGGAGTCACTGCTTGAGGAGCTCGCGGACGTTATAGTCCCCAAAGGCGTAAACGCCATTCATTGCGATCTGCATACGCTGGCAATGATACAGGATGAATTGGTCCGGCAATTCCCAGCCACCAAATTCTGGCACTGTAAAAACCGTATTACAGATAGTTTCGCAGTCGCTGAGAGACGAGAAATCCTCACCACTGAGCATAATAGGGCTCACAGATCTGCACAGGAGAATGTCAAGCAGGTACTTTCGGAATACTATTTCCCGAAAATGACCAAGTTAGCGAATGAAATCGTCACTAACTGCAATACCTGCGCTAAAGCGAAATATGACAGGCATCCTAAAAAACACGAACTCGGCGAAACGCCAGTACCGTCGCATGTGGGAGAAATGCTACACATAGACATTTTCTCCACTGATAAGAAATACTTCCTCACATGCATTGACAAATTTTCAAAGTTTGCAATGGTCCAACCAATTCCCTCTAGAACAATAGAGGATCTCAAACCGGCTTTACTACAACTTCTTAACGTCTTTCCTAAAGCCAGAGTCATTTACTGCGGCAATGAACCCTCATTGAACTCGTACACTATTCGGGCCATGCTGGAAAATCACTTCGGGGTTAGCATTTCAAATGCACCGCCACTCCACAGCGTCTCCACAGAGACTAGGCAACAAGCTTTCACCGTTATGCGAAGGAAAAACTGTGGAAGCGGACAAGGACAACCTTAGGTAGGCGAGACACAAACATGTTGTCATTCGCTTGATAATTTTTTACTATTTTTTCCATTTTTTATCTCTAGCCACTTGGCGTAAGGTTTTGTCCTTATCATGTTTTATTACCATTATTTGTACTCATAACTCATTTACGCTTTATCTCATATGTTTTGGTGGTGGGCTACCCAAATTTTGTAAAATACTACAACAAATCCAAAATTACAGGTTTAAACCCATACCTCTGCTATTCCTTTTTGCCCTGACATCGGCGCACGTCACGGACTACTCGCAAGCCAAATACATTCCCATCATTGATGGACGAATTTTAGTATGGGGAGAATTCGCATTTTTGAGACACTCAGCGAATCTCTCAGAGTATAGGCGCGTGGTGGAGGAAACTGGTGGCATGATTAACATGTTTCCCCAGTCCCACATGCAAAAGCTTTTGATCGTAGACGTCGGTCACCTGCGTGACCTTCTCAAATCACTGAGCATCCACCATAGGGTAGCCAGGAGTTTAGACTTCTTGGGAGCGGCGTTAAAAGTATGGCGGGAACGCCAGACGCCGAGGACCTTGAAAACATTAAACTTACGGAATTTCAACTTATCAAT
This sequence comes from Drosophila kurseongensis, assembly GCA_018153305.1. Classification (NCBI taxonomy): domain Eukaryota; kingdom Metazoa; phylum Arthropoda; class Insecta; order Diptera; family Drosophilidae; genus Drosophila; species Drosophila kurseongensis. The sequence goes on from JAECXX010000034.1 coordinate 2,648,117, forward strand.
GCAAACAATAGACAGATAAATATTAACAACAAAGTACAGGAACAAATCAATAGTATTACCACCACTGTCAACCAAATTCTGAGGTCGGCTAAAGAATCCCAAGTTGATACGGGACACCTATACGAGATGTTATTATCTCGGAATAGGATGATTGCGATGAAGCTGCAGAATTTATTGCTAGCAATAGCTCTTGCCAAAATCAATATGGTTAGCCCCAGCATATTAGATCATGTAGACCTGGAAAGTGTGTGGATCGAGGAGCACACAGATACCCCCATTAGAGATATACTGTCCGTTGCGTCTGTCAAAATATTACAATCCGTTAACATTTTACATTTCATTATTAAATTTCCAAAAATTAAGTCAGCATGTGTCAAGATCACAGTTTTTCCCGTGTCACACCATGACACAGTACTCAGGCTGGAGGACAAGGTCATAGCAGATTGCAACGGAGAGATTCACACAGTCAAAAACTGCTTCGTGTCACCTGGAGCCACATTTTGTCAACTGGCGCTGAAAAGATCATGCGCCCAAGAACTCCACGCTGGGGGTATTGCGCACTGCGATATCCAACATAGCGATTTGCACCCTATCACCCACGTAGATGAAGGCATTATCATCATAAACGATCGCCCAGCTCGTGTGAGGGTGGACAACGGCACTTACGTCCACTTACGAGGAACTCACCTCATCACCTTCATTGAGAGTACCATGGTTAACGAAACCCGTTACGTCAATCACGACGTGGCCCGGAAAAGGGTACCAGGAGTGGCTAGCTCGCCTTCTCTGAACAGAAGGGCAGTCACCCTTCCAACGTAATCTTCGTAATTCATCTTGGAGAATTCTTCGGCCAGCCGGCCAACTACCACAGCGACGAACCTTGCCACCCGCACCCCCCTGGATAAGCTGCAACTGCGAGGGACGACCCGTGGGATATTTAAATAATTAATTTACATACGTAAGAATATTGAGGTACGCAACAAAGAATGGTTAAATGATGAGCTTATATTGGTGGACCTAAGAACAAATGCTGGGCGACCCGAACTTGCTTTTACTGACAGCTAGGAGAAAACAAAAAAAAAAAGAAAGGAAAGCTAACTTCGGGCGGAGCCTAAGTTGAAATACCCTTGCAGAATATTCTGTAAATTATATTCTCCAAAATTATTCATATGATGCATTCTTAACACTCATAAAAAATCCCAACTTCCTAACTTTAAAAACACCAAAGTTATGGCATTTCCAATCGTTCAGTTATATGGCAGCTATAGGATATAGTCGGCCGATCCTTAAGAAATTCCCAATTTCCTAACTTTACAAAAACCAAAGTTATGGCGTTTCCGATCATTCAGTTATAAGGCAGCTATAGGATTTAGTCGGCCGATCCTTTTGAAATTTGGTAGGTCAGATTGATTGGCCAAAAATAAAACCCATATAAAATCCCAACTTCCTAACTTTACAGTCACCAAAGATATGGCATTTTCGATCAGTCAGTTGTATGGCAGCTATATGATATAGTCGGCCGATCCCGGCCGTTCCGACTTATATACTGCGCGCAAAGGAAAGAAGGGTGTGTGCAAAGTTTGTTTTCGATATCTTTAAAACTGAGATACTAGTTTGCGTAGACATGCTTATATAAACTCAAGAGGCGATCCTGAGTTAGTTTGTATTATTCTGGCAAGCGAAGTGCAGCTAATGCCCTCTTCCCACAGAGATCCATCCACCATCCGTTGAACGGATGGTCCATAAGGTTTTGCCGTTCCGAAAATTCGCAGTTAGTTCCCCATCCAAATTTGACGGAATTTTTTATGCGATAGTTAGGCGATGTTTTTTCGGAGCAACTCTGAGTTCTTCTTCTAGACAGTGAAAATTGAAACATTCACTACGAAAATTAAAAAAAATAATGGCGGGTAACTTTGGGAAAAGGAAGGCGCCAATTCAAAAATGCTGTTTTTACTTGTAATAATTAATTAATTACTGCTCCATCCGTGAGGCAGCATTAGGTGCTCCACTCTTTCCTAGGCGCATACCGTACTCACAACATGGATCAGAACATTAAAAATGAAATAAAATATATAATTATTATAAACCAAAAAACAAAAATTTATATATAATGAACTTGATTTGTTACCAGTTAGACAATATTAGGCAAAAGTGGTTCATATTTTTTCTGCAGGCTGGCAAAAATCTACAGACAGATTAGTTCGATTTGGTTGTTCGCGTAGATCACTTGCAGTCTGTTACCAAGTATCATTTATAACGCTGTTGTGCTCATTTTAAATGTTGTGCAAAATGCAATTGCAGATGCCAAACATTAAAAAGTTAAAAAATTGTAATATAAAATTCTGAGATAAAATAAATTTTAAAATTTTTAAATTTTTGTTAATCTCTAAGGAAGAAAAATGCCGTCTTCCCACAGAGATCTATCCATCATCCGTTGAGCGGATGGTGCATAAGGTTTTGCCGTTCCAAAAATTCGCAGTTAGTTCCCCATCCAAATTTGACGGACTTTTTTATGCGATAGTTAGGCGATGTTTTTTCGGTGCAACTCTGAGCTCTCCTTCTAGACATTGAAAATTGAAACATTCGCTACGAAAATTTAAAAAAATAATGGCGGGTAACTTTTGAAAAAGGAAGGCGCCAATTCAAAAAATGCTGTTTATACTTGCAATAATTAATTAATTACTGCTCCATCCGTGTGGCACCATTAGGCGCTGCTCCACTTTTTGCTATGCGCATACCGTACTCACAACATGGAGCAGAACATTTGAAATGAAATAAAATATGAAATTATAATAAAACAAAAAACAAACATTTATCTATAATGAACTTGATTTGTTACCAGTTAGACAATATTGGACAAAAGCGGTTTATATTTTTTCTGCAGGCTGGCAAAAATTTACAGACATATTAGTTCGATTGGGTTGTTCGCGTAGATCACTTGCAGTCTGTTACCAAGTATCATTTATAACGCTGTTGTGCTCATTTTAAATGTTGTTCAAAATGAAACGGGCTATAATGATGAGCCACAGCTGTTCAGATCAGCTGTTATCGGATGGTGGATGTGCTCCGTGAGGATCGGAGTTTCACATTTGTCAAAAATCACAACCGTTTCAGACGGATGGACTGTATATTGACAAAATGTTATTAGGTGACAGAAATGCAAGTTTATCTATGGGAAGAGGGCATACCACATATTTTTTATATTGGCAGAATCTTATTAGGTGACAAAAAAGCAAGTTTATCTGTTTAATGTAAATACAAATTCGCATCAAAAATACCGAGTCGGTAAAAAAAGAAAAACAGTAAAATTAAGCTGAACCAATACTGCTAATTTATATATTCATAATTTTAGGTGAATCTTATGGTAAAACGGTTTGGCCAACAAAGCCGGAACTGGATGTCGCCAAAACAAGAAACGCCCTAAAATTTACATAATAGGTTTTTATATATTGTAGTTTTTTTTGTCATTTCAATAAATGTAAGTAAAAAAATTATAATGAAACAAATGAAAATATTGCTGAAATTCGGATATTATTTACTGATAAACAGGATTTATTCTTGATGAAATTGGATGATTAGTAAAGCAACTAACGCCTCTATAGCCTATGGACATCGACCCTTCGCTGTCCAGGATGTTCAAGCCATCTCAAGCGCCGGCTTACCAAAACAGGAAACCGGCCGTGTCCGATCGATCTGGCCCGCACAAGAGGCAGAGAGTTAACAACATTGCGCAGAGCGAGGGCGTTACCGAGGGCAAATACACCGCCGCAGCCTGAGGTCCAGGACGACGCCATTCATGAATATCATTCAGACGTTATTAATTTTTTAGGGGAAAATCCCTGCTACCCGTCATCAGACGAAGAGTAGCAGGAGTAGATATGAAGCTTTTGGTAGATACGGGCGCATCAAAAAATTTCATCCGTCCATACGAAGGATTGAAAGGCATCCGCCCGGTAGAATCGCCATTTACGATACATTCTATCCATGGCGTCACCACCATCACTAGGCAGTCCTTTGTCTCCCTATTCAACTTGAAAGCCACGTTCTTCATATTACCAGATTTGTCCTCCTTCGATGCCATAATTGGCCTTGACCTGTTAAAACAGGCAGGGGCATCGCTTTGTCTAGCTTCCGGCCACCTCAAATGGGGCTCCGAAGTAGAACAGTTAGAATTCCAATCGTGCCCCGACGTCAATTTTACCAACATTCGGACGCCCCGCCTCTAGCTAGAGAGGCCTTTATAAAAATGCTCAGCGAACAAAAAAAAGTCTTTGCAAACGCCAACGAGGCACTACCTTACAACACGTCAGTGGTAGCTACCATCAGGACGGTTAGTGAGGAGCCCATTTATGCCAAGCTTTACCCATACCCAATGGGGGCAGCTGATTTTGTCAATAACGAAATCCAAGAGTTGCTAAAAAATGGCATAATACAAAAGTCAAAGTCCCCCTACAACAACCCAATATGGGTAGTAGACAAAAAGGGCACTGACGAAGCGGGCAACCGCAGAATGCGGCTCGTATTGGACTTTCGCAAATTGAACGAGAGGACGATACCTGATCGCTATCCTATGCCAAATATCTCTATGATACTAGGGAATTTAGGCAAAGCCAAATACTTCACAACACTCGATTTGAAGTCTGGCTACTACCAGATCACTCTGGCAGAGCGTGACCGTGAAAAAACTTCCTTTTCCGTTAACGGAGGAAAGTACGAGTTTCGCCGGCTACCGTTTGGTTTGAAGAATGCTGCCAGCATCTTCCAAAGAACCATCGACGACATACTGCGTGAGCAGATTGGCAAATTTTGCTATGTCTATGTTGATGATGTCATCGTCTTCTCAGAAGACGAAAACGCCCACATACGGCACGTGGATTGGGTTCTTAAGAGCCTGCACGACGCCAACATGAGGGTATCAACGCAGAAATCGCGTTTTTTAAAGAAAAGCGTTAACTTTTTGGGCTTTATTGTCACCAGCAACGGTGCCACAACTGTCCCAGAAAAAATTAAGGCCATTCAGGAATTCCCCGAACCCAAAAATATATTTGAGGTGAGATCGTTCCTTGGCCTGGCCAATTATTACCGATGCTTCATTAAAGATTTTGCATCAATAGCTAGGCCCATCTCCGATATCCTGAAAGGGGAGCATGGAAGTGTCAGCAGGCACAGATCCAAAAATATCCAGGTGCAATTTAGCGAACAGCAACGGCTTGCTTTCCAAAAGTTGCGTAACATTCTGGCTTCAGAGGATGTCATCCTCAGCTACCCTGATTACAAGAAGGCATTCGATCTAACGACGGATGCCTCGGCATTTGGCATTGGCGCGGTACTCGCCCAAGAGGGAAGAGCCATCACCATGATATCTAGGACCCTAAAAGACCGAGAAGTTAACTACGCTACTAACGAGCGTGAACTGTTAGCTATAGTCTGGGCACTGGCAAAATTACGCCATTACTTATATGCAGTAAAATATATAAATATCTATACTGACCACCAGCCATTGACATTCGCAGTATCGGAACGATGTATCGACGAGTCCGGCGCCAAAATGTTTTATAAGCCCGGCAAAGAGAATCTCGTTGCGGATGCCCTCTCCAGACAGCAACTTAACGTTGTGGAGGCGGAAGAAGCTTTTTCGTGTGCGGCCACTATTTACAGTGAAGTGTCGCTCACACACACCATCGAAACCACGGATAAGCCATTGAATTGCTTTCAGAACCAGATAACTCTGGAGGAAGCACGCTTTCCGTCTAAACGCAGCTTCGTGCTCTTCGGAAACAAGAGACGGCACAACATTGACTTCATATGCAAGGAGTCACTGCTTGAGGAGCTCGCGGACGTTATAGTCCCCAAAGGCGTAAACGCCATTCATTGCGATCTGCATACGCTGGCAATGATACAGGATGAATTGGTCCGGCAATTCCCAGCCACCAAATTCTGGCACTGTAAAAACCGTATTACAGATAGTTTCGCAGTCGCTGAGAGACGAGAAATCCTCACCACTGAGCATAATAGGGCTCACAGATCTGCACAGGAGAATGTCAAGCAGGTACTTTCGGAATACTATTTCCCGAAAATGACCAAGTTAGCGAATGAAATCGTCACTAACTGCAATACCTGCGCTAAAGCGAAATATGACAGGCATCCTAAAAAACACGAACTCGGCGAAACGCCAGTACCGTCGCATGTGGGAGAAATGCTACACATAGACATTTTCTCCACTGATAAGAAATACTTCCTCACATGCATTGACAAATTTTCAAAGTTTGCAATGGTCCAACCAATTCCCTCTAGAACAATAGAGGATCTCAAACCGGCTTTACTACAACTTTTTAACGTCTTTCCTAAAGCCAGAGTCATTTACTGCGGCAATGAACCCTCATTGAACTCGTACACTATTCGGGCCATGCTGGAAAATCACTTCGGGGTTAGCATTTCAAATGCACCGCCACTCCACAGCGTCTCCACAGAGACTAGTCAACAAGCTTTCACCGTTATGCGAAGGAAAAACTGTGGAAGCGGACAAGGACAACCTTAGGTAGGCGAGACACAAACATGTTGTCATTCGCTTGATAATTTTTTACTATTTTTTCCATTTTTTATCTCTAGCCACTTGGCGTAAGGTTTTGTCCTTATCATGTTTTATTACCATTATTTGTACTCATAACTCATTTACGCTTTATCTCATATGTTTTGGTGGTGGGCTACCCAAATTTTGTAAAATACTACAACAAATCCAAAATTACAGGTTTAAACCCATACCTCTGCTATTCCTTTTTGCCCTGACATCGGCGCACGTCACGGACTACTCGCAAGCCAAATACATTCCCATCATTGATGGACGAATTTTAGTATGGGGAGAATTCGCATTTTTGAGACACTCAGCGAATCTCTCAGAGTATAGGCGCGTGGTGGAGGAAACTGGTGGCATGATTAACATGTTTCCCCAGTCCCACATGCAAAAGCTTTTGATCGTAGACGTCGGTCACCTGCGTGACCTTCTCAAATCACTGAGCATCCACCATAGGGTAGCCAGGAGTTTAGACTTCTTGGGAGCGGCGTTAAAAGTATGGCGGGAACGCCAGACGCCGAGGACCTTGAAAACATTAAACTTACGGAATTTCAACTTATCAATGCAAACAATAGACAGATAAATATTAACAACAAAGTACAGGAACAAATCAATAGTATTACCACCACTGTCAACCAAATTCTGAGGTCGGCTAAAGAATCCCAAGTTGATACGGGACACCTATACGAGATGTTATTATCTCGGAATAGGATGATTGCGATGAAGCTGCAGAATTTATTGCTAGCAATAGCTCTTGCCAAAATCAATATGGTTAGCCCCAGCATATTAGATCATGTAGACCTGGAAAGTGTGTGGATCGAGGAGCACACAGATACCCCCATTAGAGATATACTGTCCGTTGCGTCTGTCAAAATATTACAATCCGTTAACATTTTACATTTCATTATTAAATTTCCAAAAATTAAGTCAGCATGTGTCAAGATCACAGTTTTTCCCGTGTCACACCATGACACAGTACTCAGGCTGGAGGACAAGGTCATAGCAGATTGCAACGGAGAGATTCACACAGTCAAAAACTGCTTCGTGTCACCTGGAGCCACATTTTGTCAACTGGCGCTGAAAAGATCATGCGCCCAAGAACTCCACGCTGGGGGTATTGCGCACTGCGATATCCAACATAGCGATTTGCACCCTATCACCCACGTAGATGAAGGCATTATCATCATAAACGATCGCCCAGCTCGTGTGAGGGTGGACAACGGCACTTACGTCCACTTACGAGGAACTCACCTCATCACCTTCATTGAGAGTACCATGGTTAACGAAACCCGTTACGTCAATCACGACGTGGCCCGGAAAAGGGTACCAGGAGTGGCTAGCTCGCCTTCTCTGAACAGAAGGGCAGTCACCCTTCCAACGTAATCTTCGTAATTCATCTTGGAGAATTCTTCGGCCAGCCGGCCAACTACCACAGCGACGAACCTTGCCACCCGCACCCCCCTGGATAAGCTGCAACTGCGAGGGACGACCCGTGGGATATTTAAATAATTAATTTACATACGTAAGAATATTGAGGTACGCAACAAAGAATGGTTAAATGATGAGCTTATATTGGTGGACCTAAGAACAAATGCTGGGCGACCCGAACTTGCTTTTACTGACAGCTAGGAGAAAACAAAAAAAAAAAGAAAGGAAAGCTAACTTCGGGCGGAGCCTAAGTTGAAATACCCTTGCAGAATATTCTGTAAATTATATTCTCCAAAATTATTCATATGATGCATTCTTAACACTCATAAAAAATCCCAACTTCCTAACTTTAAAAACACCAAAGTTATGGCATTTCCAATCGTTCAGTTATATGGCAGCTATAGGATATAGTCGGCCGATCCTTAAGAAATTCCCAATTTCCTAACTTTACAAATACCAAAGTTATGGCGTTTCCGATCATTCAGTTATAAGGCAGCTATAGGATTTAGTCGGCCGATCCTTTTGAAATTTGGTAGGTCAGATTGATTGGCCAAAAATAAAACCCATATAAAATCCCAACTTCCTAACTTTACAGTCACCAAAGATATGGCATTTTCGATCAGTCAGTTGTATGGCAGCTATATGATATAGTCGGCCGATCCCGGCCGTTCCGACTTATATACTGCGCGCAAAGGAAAGAAGGGTGTGTGCAAAGTTTGTTTTCGATATCTTTAAAACTGAGATACTAGTTTGCGTAGACATGCTTATATAAACTCAGGAGGCGATCCTGAGTTAGTTTGTATTATTCTGGCAAGCGAAGTGCAGCTAATGCCCTCTTCCCACAGAGATCCATCCACCATCCGTTGAACGGATGGTCCATAAGGTTTTGCCGTTCCGAAAATTCGCAGTTAGTTCCCCATCCAAATTTGACGGAATTTTTTATGCGATAGTTAGGCGATGTTTTTTCGGAGCAACTCTGAGTTCTTCTTCTAGACAGTGAAAATTGAAACATTCACTACGAAAATTAAAAAAAATAATGGCGGGTAACTTTGGGAAAAGGAAGGCGCCAATTCAAAAAATGCTGTTTTTACTTGTAATAATTAATTAATTACTGCTCCATCCGTGAGGCAGCATTAGGTGCTCCACTCTTTCCTAGGCGCATACCGTACTCACAACATGGATCAGAACATTAAAAATGAAATAAAATATATAATTATTATAAACCAAAAAACAAAAATTTATATATAATGAACTTGATTTGTTACCAGTTAGACAATATTAGGCAAAAGTGGTTCATATTTTTTTCTGCAGGCTGGCAAAAATCTACAGACAGATTAGTTCGATTTGGTTGTTCGCGTAGATCACTTGCAGTCTGTTACCAAGTATCATTTATAACGCTGTTGTGCTCATTTTAAATGTTGTGCAAAATGCAATTGCAGATGCCAAACATTAAAAAGTTAAAAAATTGTAATATAAAATTCTGAGATAAAATAAATTTTAAAATTTTTAAATTTTTGTTAATCTCTAAGGAAGAAAAATGCCGTCTTCCCACAGAGATCCATCCATCATCCGTTGAGCGGATGGTGCATAAGGTTTTGCCGTTCCAAAAATTCGCAGTTAGTTCCCCATCCAAATTTGACGGACTTTTTATGCGATAGTTAGGCGATGTTTTTTCGGTGCAACTCTGAGCTCTCCTTCTAGACATTGAAAATTGAAACATTCGCTACGAAAATTTAAAAAAATAATGGCGGGTAACTTTTGAAAAAGGAAGGCGCCAATTCAAAAAATGCTGTTTATACTTGCAATAATTAATTAATTACTGCTCCATCCGTGTGGCACCATTAGGCGCTGCTCCACTTTTTGCTATGCGCATACCGTACTCACAACATGGAGCAGAACATTTGAAATGAAATAAAATATGAAATTATAATAAAACAAAAAACAAACATTTATCTATAATGAACTTGATTTGTTACCAGTTAGACAATATTGGACAAAAGCGGTTTATATTTTTTCTGCAGGCTGGCAAAAATTTACAGACATATTAGTTCGATTGGGTTGTTCGCGTAGATCACTTGCAGTCTGTTACCAAGTATCATTTATAACGCTGTTGTGCTCATTTTAAATGTTGTTCAAAATGAAACGGGCTATAATGATGAGCCACAGCTGTTCAGATCAGCTGTTATCGGATGGTGGATGTGCTCCGTGAGGATCGGAGTTTCACATTTGTCAAAAATCACAACCGTTTCAGACGGATGGACTGTATATTGACAAAATGTTATTAGGTGACAGAAATGCAAGTTTATCTATGGGAAGAGGGCATACCACATATTTTTTATATTGGCAGAATCCTATTAGGTGACAAAAAAGCAAGTTTATCTGTTTAATGTAAATACAAATTCGCATCAAAAATACCGAGTCGGTAAAAAAAGAAAAACAGTAAAATTAAGCTGAACCAATACTGCTAATTTATATATTCATAATTTTAGGTGAATCTTATGGTAAAACGGTTTGGCCAACAAAGCCGGAACTGGATGTCGCCAAAACAAGAAACGCCCTAAAATTTACATAATAGGTTTTTATATATTGTAGTTTTTTTTGTCATTTCAATAAATGTAAGTAAAAAAATTATAATGAAACAAATGAAAATATTGCTGAAATTCGGATATTATTTACTGATAAACAGGATTTATTCTTGATGAAATTGGATGATTAGTAAAGCAACTAACGCCTCTATACAGATTCTTAATCTATGTCCACATCAAGTAGTGGTTTAGTGTCGAGGGGTGTTTCTCCAAAAGGTAGAGTAATGCCGTCTTCCCACATAGATCCATCCACCATCCGTTGAACGGATGGTCCATAAGGTTTTGCCGTTCCAAAAATTCGCAGTTAGTTCCCCATTCAAATTTGACGGTGCAACTCTGAGTTCTTCTTCTTGACATTGAAAAGTGAAACTACGAAAATAAAAAAAAATTGGCGGGTAACTTTTGAAAAAGGAAGGCGCCAAATCAAAAAATTCTGTTTATACTTTTAATAATTTATTAATCACTGCTCCATCCGTGTGGCAGCATTACCGTACTCACAACATGAAGCAGATTATGTCCCCAGACTTATATTTGCGGTTACAATTAACTAATAAGTTATATATATTGCAGATACTTTGGAATACTTTGTGAAGGTCTTAAGGTCTCAAGGCCGAGCTTGTGGAGATAGCGCTCGAGAAAGGCGGAGGAGCAGCGAGCGCAGACTTGGCTGCCCTTGATATAAATAATAAGATGAAATATGAAATTATAATTAAACCAAAAACAAACATATTTATATTGAATGAACTTAATTTGTTACCACATAGACAATATTGCGCATAGCTGTTCTTATTTGTTCTGCAGGGTTGCAAAAATCTGCCGACATTTTACCCGATTTGGTTGTTCGCCTAGGTCACTTGCAGCCTGTTACAAAGTATAGCGCTTTTGTGGTCATTTTAAATGTTGTGCAAAATGCTACAGGGTAGAATGATTATCCAAAGCTGTTCAGATCAGCTGTTATCGGATGGTGGGTGGTGGATATGCTCTGTGGGAATCGGAGTTTCACATTTGTCAAAAATCCCAACCGTTTCGATGGGAAGAGGGCATAACAGTAACTTTAAATCAGAGTGATTTTTATAACAAAACCGTGACTTTTGCTTAAAAACTATGTGTGTAGGTGTAAAGACCAAAGCGAAACTACAATATTAGCGAGTTAGTGTTACCAGACCTTTTGAAAAACGGCATAACCGTCGAGTGTGGCCCGATTGCGCAAGAGCAAGAGGGAAGATGTGCTCGGGAAAGGAAAGACGTTGTCGTTTAAGAGCGCGACACTTCTATTAGTACAAGTGTAATGGTTGCATTGGAGGACCAGAATCAAGCGTTGATAGAACTGTTGAAACAAATGAACACAATACGTGGGCCGGTATCGTACGTGAAAACTACTTCAATAATGTTGCCAAAATTCGAACCTGATAGTGCGGGCGCTGATGCAAGGACGTGGTGCAATACGGTCGATTTAATTATCGCTGAGCACATGCTCACATGAAGTGCACTTGTTATGGACCCAAGCAAAGCTATGACCTGGTTTTTTCCAGGAATTGTTTGTGCAACAATTTTTCGGAATTGAAACTCCGGCTGCAACTTTGATGAACATTTTCAATGGGCGTCCGAATCCAGGAGAGAATATTCCCGAATACGGTAGCCGCCTTGTGACGTCTCTCATGGCTAAATTTAAAAATGTATATTGAACTGGAAGAACTCGTCGTATCCATCGTCTTAGCACACCTTTCCAACTTGAATTCCCGCCTTTTAAAAGCCAACAACAACTAAAGGCGCATGTGTATGCAAGGCGAAGCGAATCTGTGGGTGGTAACGAAGTCGAAAGGGATAAGATGAAGTAAGTATCATCACTGTGAGCGAATTGAACATAAAATCGCGGACTGTTTCAAAAGGCGAAATGAAGAACGACTCTGGACCAGCACAACAGGACATGCTTCAAATGCGGAGAGCTAGGTCATTACGTTTCGGATTGCCCAAGGAATCGACATAATCTGCAAGAACTCGACGCTGGGAAACGTGTGAACTTGGTGGCCACAGAACCCAAGCGTATTCTGAACCAATTTGGTGAGTCCATCCCATTTTGTTTTGGTTCAGGCGCTGAATTTTCTTTCGTAAAGGAAAGCTAGTTACAAGAAGAACGTCTTTCTAGCTTAGTGGACTTAAAGGGTATAGGATGTGATCCTGTATGGAGTGCAACGCTGAACCTTTGTAATGTTAATATTAACGAACATTTTTTAGGAATAATGCTTCATGTTACAATGGATAAGTTAATCTTAATTTTAATATTCTTATTGGACGAGAGATTCTAAGTTAAGGCTTTAGAGTTGTAATCGAAGAACATAGGTTCGAAATTCATAAATCAAAAATTATTCAAGCGGTGTCGTCGATTCTAGTTTAGTAAATAGTTTTGATTTCCTCGCAATACCATTTGGGCTAAAAAACGACCCATCGGTGTTTCAACGCACAATAATTAAGGCTTTGGGATCTGTAGCCTATACATTTGTCATCGTTTACATTGACGACGTTTTGATAGTCGCAGAAACCAAGGAACAGGCAATGGAAAGACTAGATAGAGTTTTACAAATCCTAATGGATTTAACCTAGTGACGCCGCTCGAACGATGGTCACTGGGAGTTGACTTTAGCCCGCTATACCGCACCGAAACAAGAAATAGCCAGATCTTGTAGCATAAAATGGTTTTGAACAGACGGATTTTATTTTGTAGGAATATTACAAGTTTATGATTTAACCCTACACATACAAGTTAACTTTACATACCGCAGTCTCCCCTACCAGCTTCTCTGACCTCGTTGATCGGAATAACTTGGGAGCGGAAAACTTAGCTTTTCCTAGCTTCAAGCTGTGTGCCGTATTCACTAAACAGCTAATTCCTCAACCGGTTACATCGAACTAAATATAATCTTTAAATTGTGGCGCTACATTTGAATTGCCCGACAATCGATAATTGGGTTAATCCGTTCCGCGACATCCCCACCCCCGTGAAGCAGCTGCGTTCACCACGTCCAAAACAGCTAACTTGGAGACGGGACGCATAATTAGTCTAGCTCGATCGTCGCTTGCAATTCGCACCGCTGCTCGTCGTGGAACTCCGTCAGCTCCTGGGTACACTTCCTCCTCGACGCCTTTCCTCCATTCCCTGCCATGGACGGCCCGATCAAATATGTATACTAGATCCCCACGACGCATAGGCTCACGCGCTCACACCACTTCTGTCTACGAATGAGCGTTGGTAGATACTCGTGTACCCAACGCTTCCAGAATCGGTCTCTCATCATCCGCGCTATACGCCACTGCTTCCTTGTGGCGCACTTCTTTGGCGGGTGTCCGCGATCTGAAGGGGGCAAACGTTCCGGAGTTTGCTACTCCTCTCAGCAGGTCGTTCGGCGTCAATGGAGTCTCCTAGTCCACCGTGACTGGCAGATGGGTGAGCGGACGAGAGTTGACAATATTCTCCGCCTCGATAAGGAAGCTTTCTAGCACGCGTTCCTTAGGGGCCACCTCCTTCACGGTATGCGCCAACACCTTCTTAACGCATTGGACCAGCCGTTCCCATACGCCTCCCGGAGACGGGTGAGCCGGGCAGTTGAAGATCCATTCGATTCCTTTGGATGACAGTTCACCATTAATCCTTTCTGGCTCGAAAACTTCATCGAACCTTCTGGCTTCACGGTTGGCTCCGATGAAATTCTTCCCGTTGTCGCTTCTCAATCTTGCCACCGGTCCTCGGCGGCACATAAAGTTCCTCATAGCGATTATGCAGGAATCTGTCGACAGATCCTGGGCCATTTCCAAATGGATAGCCCTGTTGGTTAGACATGTAAATATTGCCACCCACTTTTCTCTGTCCGACGTGCTTCATCTTCCTGTGGTAGTGATCGCTTATCATCTCTGACAGTGCGTGCTGGTGCGACATTATGATGGGGCGCCGTGCGTTAACTGGGACACAACCGGCGTCATCAATTCTTCCACACGCACGTATGATTCCATCGTCGTCAAAGTAATGCGAAAGTCCTCGTAACTGACTGTATTTCGCTACGGCTTTCCCTTGAGTTTCATCCGCGAACGCCTCTGATTGCGCCCGCCGGATTAATAGGCGCTCTGCAGACCACGGCACCGTCGAATGAACCTCAGGACCCATGCTGTCGATCTGACCAATCGATCGTAGCTCGAAAACCTCTTCAAAGAAATAAAGCTATTTGCTAAAACCAGTGAGAACTCACACGGCATATCTTCCTCCTCCGTGGTCTGCAGGCTGCTACTATCACCCGGAGAACTCTTGGGCCAGAGCTCCTTAGGCTCCCGCAGGAATGATGGTCCGCTGAGCCACCGCGATTCTTGGCTAAGGTTCACGTGGCGTTGCGGTCTCGTAGCGTCATCAGCCACATTTTCGGCAGATGGTATCCACCTCCATTGGGACACCTCCGTGGACTCTAAGATCTCCGCCACTCGGTTTCCCACAAACTGCTTGTACCACCGGTGGGTGCTTCTAATCCAGTGCAGCACAGTCTTTGAATTAGTCCAAAGGACGCAGCCGCTGATCGTCATATCGTGCATCTGTTTTACGGTGTCCATCAGCCTGGTTCCCAATACAGCTGCTTGGAGTTCCAGTCGTGGGATCGACATCGTCCTCATCGGGGCACATTTGGTTTTCGAACACACGAAATGTGCCCGCACGTCACCGTCGTCATAAGTGGTTCTCCAATAGGCCACCGCGGCAAACGCCGATTGGCTCGAATCCACGAAAATGTGCAGCTGTAGCTCACGCACTCGCCCTACGCCGAAGTAGTGGCGCGGACACCGGAACTCTCTCACGTAGTTCATCTCCAGCCGCCAGCTCTCGAATGCTGTGGCTAGCTCATCAGGCAGCGGCTCGTCCCATTCTACTGATCTCCTCCAGGTTTCCCTCATCAACAACAACACGGCTGGCAGAGACTTGTACTGCTGTGGGCCTTTGAGCAGCGCTGAGTTGAGGGATATGTTGCCGACCTTTGCTGCGGCATCGAAGACTAGACGGATCTTACCAGGTTTATTTTGATTCTCGACCCCGAAATGCGGCAGGTACCAGACTCTGTCGTTGTTGGCTGGAGTGACTTCCTGCGGCTCTAGTCGTCGTGCATACCTTTTTTTGACATAGTCCTCCATAATCCTATTGTAGGCCCGCGCGAATTCCACGTCGCGCTTCATTTTTCGTTCGATGTTGACGAGTCTCTTGAGAGCCATGTCATAACTGTTTGGCAGTCTCACCTCGTCATCCTTCCATAGCAGCCAGGTTTGATATCGTTGGCCCACTCGCTTAGTCGTCCCGTTAAGTATTCCCAAAGCCCGTGCGTCGCCACTAGCTGCGACTGGTGGCGCCGGCTTTACTCCAAAGTTTTCTGTTTCGAAGTAGTCGGTGACCATCTTGTCCAGAAGACGATCCTGTGGGATGGCTAAGAGGCACGATTTATGAGTCGGTGAACTTTCTTGTCCTTTCAACGACCCGAACACCACCCATCCAATCGTGGTGGCGGCTGCATATGGTCCTCCTGTTCCAAGGCTCCTATTTTTCATTGGTTTTCCCAAGTGTGCGTGGTCCAGTCCAATCAAAATCCTCGGGGCCGTATTACTGTAGGGCCTCATCGGCGGGCGTGCACCAGCCTTTGCCGTCTTGACATCTCGACGCAGACTTTGCATCGGCAGATTGAGGTTTGGGACTGCAAACACGTTCCTTAGTCCATGGCGTTTTGACTTGCCCGCTCCACTGATCTGCAGGCTTACCATTTTGGTGCGCTCGCTGGATGACTTGCCACCAAACCATTGAATATTGAGCTGCCGATTCTCACCTTTCAGGTCTAGGCTCCGAATGAGCTCGTCATCTATCATGGTTACGGAAGATCCCTCGTCTAACAGCGCGTAGGTATCCACTTGCATTCCCCGTACAGAGTCACGGGCAGAATACGGAAGAGTAAGTGACCTCCGTCTGACTCGACGCAGCTCAGGTTCCGATGTGGTCTTTCTGTTTCACCGCTGCTCAAACGTTTCTTATCCTCCTCGCGCCAAGCATCTTGCCTCGCTGGTGGCGCGAAGGAACTACTCCGGCTTAAATTTGCTGACTGACCTAACTCATTTCTCCTACGCCAATCATCTTGACTCGCTTGTGGCGTGGGGAAACTACTCTATGCCTCGCCTTTCCGTCGACCACTGCCAGTTTGCAGTGCCCGGTTGCGGTCGCTCATTTGATCCCTCCGAGGACCACCGTATGCCTGTGGTGGCCGTGTGTGTTGATCGTGAAGTAGGTAGTGATGCCTCCTCTGGCATCCATATACATTGCAGCTAACATCTTTTTTGCAAAACCTTGCCATATGTCCACTTTCCAGACACAAAAAACATATGTTGCTTCTTCGCGATATCAATTCGCACGGTTGAAGTCCTTGCAACCCTTGATAAAGTGTTGCCCCTCACGAACTGGGCAACTCCTAACTTGGTTGTCATACCGGTCCAGGTTCTTTTGACCTGCGCTGGCGTGCAGAACCCTTCGCTTGGGTTCCTTGTTCTCGAAGTCCGATATAGTACACACCAGCCTGGCGAGTTCCTCCAGCCATCCACTGAGGTGTACGACCGTGGGGAAGCATCCTATTCCAGCGGCATGCCTGGCCCAGTCCAACCTTTTGCTCAGCGGTAGCTTAGCTATCAACTCCTCCATCAGGATGGGGTTTCCTAGGTGCTTCTCTCCGTTCGGGGTAACTGTAGAATCGCTGCGAGATTGCTGACCCGTTTGGAAAAGTGCACGATCTTGCTAATGTTGTGCTCCTGGATCGGCTGCACATTTCGCACGTTTTCCAGCTGACTGCGTATCAGCTGCTCCGGACGACCATATCGGGAGCGTAGCTGCTCCATTACAGCCTGAACGTTGCTCGGGTGTATAAGCAACTTGACGGTTGCTCGCGCTTCACCCTTCAGGGCCTTGACTAGTCTCTGGTTGTTCTCTAAAGCTGTACAATGATACGCCGCTGTTGTCTCCGTGAACGCGCATTGGAATATTGGCCATTCCTCAGGCTGATCATGAAACTCGGGAAGATCAGGCAGTCTGCGCGGCGTCTACCCATTTAATAGGCCCGGCGATGCTATTCCATAGGACCCAGCCGACTGTGTGTGTACCATGGTTATGTGTTGAGGCTCCCGAAATGCTTGCACATTACTGTGCGCTGGCTGCAATTCGGCCGTTACACATCTTGGCGTGGGATAGCTTGCCGTTGTAGAATTTGCGCTACTCGTGACTAGTTGCCCTATTCCCAAATTTCCACTCAATTGTGGCGGCAAACCTCCACTCAATAATGGCGGCAACTGTTCATGTAAGGATTTAGTCACAAGTTCGCTCAAATTAGGAGCAAGTTTTTCACTCAAAATCTGTCCACTCAAACATGGCGTTGCATTCGCCGTCTCGCTCACTCTATTACCGACCGACCCGATTCCAACGGGATGCCTAGCGGCTGCATCTTGCCCTTGCCCTATGTAGTAGAGCCGTAACTTGGCGTGATCCTCCAGCTGGCTGTAGATCTGCACTCGGTTTCTTCCCCTTTTGCCCGCTGTCCTTAGGAGCTTGTGCCCGCTGCACCTTACCGCCAGCCGCGGCATCCGTTATGACTCTCGGAGTGCCGGCTGATTGATTTCCAGTGGTTGCAGCTTCGAAAGTCTCTGGCTGTCCAAGCCGAGGACTTCGCCGGGGTAAAGATGTGAGCACGTATGGCGAATGAAGAATGCGAACGATGGTCACTGGGAGTTGCCTTTAACCCGCTATACCGCACCGGTATAGCGTAGCGTAAAATGGTATTGAACAGACGGATTTTATTTTGTGGGAATATTACAAGTTTATGATTTAACCCTACACATACAAGTTAACTTTACATACTACAGTCTCCCCTCACAGCTTCTCTGACTTCGTTGATCGGAATAACTTGGGAGCGAAAAACTTAGCTTTTCCTAGCTTCAAGCTGTATGACCGTATTCACTAAACAGCTAATTCCTCAACAGGTTACATCGAACTAAATATAATCTCTAAATTGTGGCGCTACATTTGAATTGCCCGACAATCTATAATTTGGTTAATCGTTTAACCTAGTTTAACCTTCAGTTAAACTGACCCCCAGTCAAATTAGCCATAAGTTAAGCTAACCCCCAGTTAAACTAAACTGCAGTTAAACTAACCCCTGTTAAACTAACCTTCAGTTAAACTAACCCCCAGTCAAATTAGTTATCATAACCTATAGTTAAGCTAACCGCCAGTTAAACTAACTTCCAGTTAAACTAACCCCCTGTTAAACTAACCACCAGTTAAACTAGCCTCCAGTTAAACCTAATAGTCGCAAAATAAAATATCTTGTAGAACTACCCCAGCCACAAACAGTATCGCAGCTAAGGGCATTTATCGGATTAGCTTCCTATTTTCACCAATTTGTGCCAAAGTTCTCAAAAACGTTTCTATTAACTTCTCAAGAATGTAAGGAACTGACTTGGCGAATTTAAGACACTAAGGTAGAAAGTGATAGAAATCTTAACTAGTACTCCAGTATTGACTATCTTCGATCTCAAACACCCTGTAGAGCTGCATATGACAATGTCACGACTCTTTACCAGCGCTGATGTATGCTCCAAAAATGTTAATTTTACAATTAATCTGAAGTCCTGACATTCTGAATGTTCTGGACAAAGTGATCTTCATACTGTTTTTCCATCGGTGACATTATATGCAATTCCTAGAATTTGCTAGTCCACCTTTTCTCCTTCCGTAAGTACAGCACATACTGATGATGTAGATGCTCTCTCTGAAATTTTACTGGCTACAATCCATCCAAGTTTGGTTTTCTGGAGCTTAGGTCGCCAATTCTTCAAATTCATGCACTCAGCTTGTATTATTTTGAAATAGTGCTCGGCTCCAAGAAGAACATCACATTTTCTTGGTTTTCCAAATTAAGGGTTAGCCAACGTTATAATTTTAAGTAACTTCCAATTATCAGTCGAAATGGGATACGTTGGTTGATCAGCGACTATGTGAGTCAAAACCATTGGTTCAAGCCGTGAACTAAAATCGCTCTGTTTTGATTTCAGCTGGACGTTCGATCTTGCATTGGAAGTCTGTGATTTTCCACCAATGCCATTTATTTTAAGCATTTGATTTGTGTGTTCCACTCGCAGATGCCGCCGTGATACCATCCAAGGGGTCAGGTTTTGTTTTTTTATACGCAATAAGCTAAACAGTTTTTTGTTGCAGTGATTGCGATTCGGTTTATTGTTATGTTATTTAGAGCTAATAATGTTTCCCTTACATTATCATGCAATGATTAAATTGTCTTTGAATCATTTGTTATAATTGAATAATCCAAAAATTTCTGAATTAACGTATTACTTAATACTCTTTTTATTGTTGAAATGTTCTTTAATGTTGCTGAAGTAAAATCGATGAAAACATCGATAGTATCGATTGTCTCAAACCATCGTGAAATTCGATTGTTTTTTCTCACTATTGATGTTTTTTGAAGTGCTCTTTGAAAGAGGCACAGGATGCTCATGATTTGATTAAAATTCGTATCGAAGAACGATTTAATCATTATGAATTACGAACGGTCCCTAGAAATACGACACTTCTAGATCCACGCTTCAAAAACGAAGGCTTTGGAGTTGAAGCTCTACGATATATTGTCTGATAGTTCAAAGGCTAGTTCCACAGCTCCAGCACCACCACAACCAAGCTGTTAAAGGTAAACTGTCAAATAAAGTAACATCAAACAGTGCGGTATCCATAATACTAAAGCGACAGAACTTTCAGAAAAAAAAGAGGATGAAAGCAAGGACTCCTTACAACATTGGAAGGTTAGTATTAGACATATATAATAATTTGGACAGATTTCCCCAAAAAGGGAAGGTGAGCAATAATGATTGTCTAGCCTTTAAGGCCATTTCAAAGGAATATCTACGCATCCCACCATTCTCCTGTTCTTCAGAAAGAACCTTTAATCTCCATAAAGTTAAACCAGTCTATTCACCGGGTCCGTACGAAGTTCCAGGCTGCGTGCTTAAATACTGTGCTATAACTCTGTGTAGTCCTCTGCACAAATTGTTTAGCTTGTCTTTAAAAACATCTCATTTCCCACTTATTTGGAAGGAGTCATTTGTTATTCCCTTTAGCCTAGTATCCTGATCGACGAAAACCGTACGCCAATCATGAGAGAGAGCGAGAGGCAAACAGCTGGCGTTCACTTTTCGTGAAGCTTTTTTTTGACTTAGGTCTCCAATTCGACGAAAAAAATACCAGAAAATTGCATCGCGTTGCCAACCACCTGAAATGAACTTTGGGTGAACCCTAGCGAAAAGAATACAAAATTTAATCTTTTGGCGTGCGCTTCTCACAGAACATTATATGAAATGGTAGGAAAAACTCAAAAAACTCGCAAAAGTCGATTTCAGGAGTTTACTTGTGAGGACAAAATAACTAATACTATCTGGGGTGCCTCTTGTCAGAGCAAAATGTTTCTTAGGTCAAAAATGTACGAAAAAACACAATAAAAGTGCAGCTATGAACTTTAAATTAGCAAATAATTATCAGTAAATAAAAAAAACAACTGTTAAATTTAAATTGTATTGTTTTTTAATTTCTTCGTACAGCGGAAGACTTGTCTTGCCAAGGTAGTCGATAATATATTTTAAAGACTCTTACCCGCAAATACAATATTTGAATTTTAACTGCCCAACAACAAGCCCAGCTGATTGACAGTACGAAAACTTTGGTCACACTGGAAAGATTAAAGTTTTTACGCTAGCATAATCGTTTGTCGATCAGGATACTAGGCTTTTCATAAGAAAGGAAATAAATCGAATACAACTATTACACCCCACTTGCAACATCTTTATATCTCCATGTCAACATGGATTTATAAGGCGAAGATCTAAGACGACAAACCTCTTGGAGCTAACGTCTTTTGTAATAAATGGCTTCAGAAAGAACACACAGACTGTCATAGTTTACACAGATTTTAGTAAAGCGTTTGATTCAGTAAATCACTCGCTTCTTGGTTAAAGCTAGATTTATTAGGGTTTCCATGTGATCTTCTGACATGGATCTCAAGTTATCTAAGTGGTATGACTCAACGAGTCCTCTTTTAAAACTCTATCTCTAATTTGATCCGAGTTACTTTAGACGTCCGACAAGGAAGCCACCTTGGCCACCTTCTTTTTACTTTATTTATAAACGATCTGCCTCTAGTCTTGACAAAGTCGCGTGTCCTCATGTACGCAGATGACGTTAGGTTATGCCTGCAATAACTTTCCAGCAGTTCAGACTTACAATCGGACCTTAATGCTTTTCAAACATCGTGTTGTGAAAATCTTTTGGATTTAAATAGCACTAAGTGCAAAGTAATGACATTTTTTCGGGTGAACCCACAATATGCCACGTATACGCTGGGTGGTTGTGCGTTGTCTAGAATCACGCATGTTGATGACCTTGGCGTCCTTCTTGACCCAAAACTTAAGTTTTGTGACCATGTTACTTGCATGGTGAATAAAGCCAGGGGAGTACTTGGATTTATTAAAAGGTGGTAAAAGGAATTCGATGATCCCTATGTTACAAAGAATCTGTTCATTTCACTAGTCCGTCCAATCCTGGAGTACTGTTCAGCAGTTTGGAGTCCTCAGTATGGTGTACATATAGACCGGATAGAGTCTGTGCAAAAGAACTTTTTATGAACTAGAATGCAAGCCTTATTTTACCATCCTACTCTAGTAGACTACTCCTAATTAATATACCATCCTTGTTAAACCGTACAACGATGCTTGGCACAACTTTTATTTATAAACTTATTCACGGGGATGTGGAGAGTCCCGAGTTACTTGGTCGCATAAACTTCTCCGTGCCTAATAGAATTACCAGGAACCATGTTCCTCTTACTTTAAATATTTGTAGATCTAACTATGATATGCATTAACCGTTTGGAGTACTGTATAACGACTATAATAGACTATACCATATTATTTCTACTACCGACTCTGCCAAGCCTTAAAGCATTCATTATACCCTTGAAGAGGGTATTATAATTTTGGTCAAAAGTGTGCAACGCAGTGAAGGAGACATCTCCGACCGTATAAAGTATATATATTCTTGATCAGGATCACCTCCTGAGTTGATATGGCCATGTCCGTCTGTCCGTCAGTCTGTTTCTACGCAAACTAGTCTCTCAGTTTTAAAGCAATCGAATTAAAACTTTGCACACACCCTTCTTTCCTTTGCACGCAGTATATAAGTCGGAACGGCCGGGATCGGCCGACTATATCCTATAGCTGCCATATAACTGATTGATCGGAAATGCCATAACTTTCGTGTTTGTAAAGTTAGGAAGTTGGGATTTTCGATGGGTTTTATTTTTGGCCAATCAATTCGACCTACTAAATTTTATAAGGATCGGCCGCCTATATCCTACAGCTGCCATATAACTGAACGATTGGAAATGCCATAACTTTGGTGTTTTTAAAGTTAGGAAGTTGGGATTTTTTATGAATATTAAGAATGCATCATATGAATAATTTTGGAGAATATAATTTACAGAGTATTCTGCAAGGGTATATCAACTTCGGCTCCGCCCGAAGTTAGCTTTCCTTTCTTGTTTTCTTTCTCTCCAGTTAAAAACAGCTTCTTTTTCAAAAGTTGGCAGCACTGAGTTCTTTGTATAATTCCGAATGACATTCTGAATTTGCTATCCACTGATATATCTTCATTTTACAACTGGTGTATGGAATCTGGTCTGGTTCAAATCGCCTGGTTGATCAGAACCTGTCCTTTTCCAAAGTGGAGCTTTAGAATGTTTGATCGCCATGTTGATCGCATACCTAAAATTGTTGGTTTTTACCGTCTTTGGTCGCCTTGTTGACCGTTAGAGACTGTAATTTTATGCTGACTATCAATAGTTGAAGACAGAAAAAATGGTTTGGTCGCCTAGTTGACCAACAATATTATTATTTTTTTTGTTTAACAAATTGATCGCCAAGCTAATTAAATTTTTTTTTTTTAAATCACACTTGTGATTGATGAAGCAGGATAATTAGGAAATTGTATTTGAGCAAAATATATGGTTCAAATTTTTACCAAATTAAATGGAGCTAGATCGGCCATATCGCCTCACTGTGCGTTATTGTAAAGGCTTATGCTTATGCGGAATTTATTATAAAACAAGAGAGAACGCTATAGTCGGGTGCCCAGACTATCAGATACCCGTTACTCAGGTAAAGGGAGTGCGAGGGAGATGGAGATAGGAACTTTGATCACGCATAACTTTTTAACGAATGGTCCGATTTGAAAAATTTCTTCTACATTTCGATAGGTATTGATAAACACAATAAAACTGCATTTTTACTTTTCCGAAATATTTAAATTTTTAAAATCGTATATAAGCGATTGTGGGCGTTAAAAGGGGCGTGGCACAAAACTTGCGCTGCGTAGGAATTCCTAGAAACTGCATGCAAAATGCCAATCTTCTAGCTTTTATAGTTTCCGAGATCTCAGCGTTCATACGGACAGACAGACGGACAGACGGACATGGCTAGATCGACTCGGCTAGTGATCCTGAACAAGAATATATATACTTTATAGGGTCGGAAACGCTTCCTTCTACCTGTTACATACTTTTGAACGAATACAATACTCTACGAGTAACGGGTATAACAAGAAAGGAAAGCTAACTTCGGGCGGAGCCGATGTTGATATACCCTTGCAGAATATTCTGTAAATTATATTCTTCAAAATTATTCATATGATGCATTCTTAATACTCATAAAAAATCCCAACTTCCTAACTTTACAAAAACCAAAGTTATGGCATTTCCGATCAATCAATTATATGGCTATATGATATAGTCGGCCGATTCCAACCGTTCGGACTTATATACTGCGTGCAAATGAAATAAGGGTGTGTGCAAAGTCTCAATTCGATATCTTTTAAACTGAGAGAATAGTTCGCGTAGAAACACACTTTTGACCAAAATTATAATACCCTCTGCAAGGGTAAAAAATATGTAAGCACATATTTTCAACCCAAAGCAAAATTATACAACTTGTTACATTTTTTTAAACTTTATTTTAAGTAAACAATATTATTCGTAATATCTAAGAATTATGTTGAAGCTTACACAAATTATTTTTTAAAATTACGTAATATGCATTTTTATGCTATACATATTCATTAGCATCAACGAAGACTGTATTCATGGATGGGATTACTTTAACAAATAACTAGTTAGGAACAATTGACAACGAAATATATATATGCTGAAAGTTGTTTGACAATATTTCAAATTAATGATTTTTTTTATTTTTAATTGTCAAAGATCGTCAAAACTTAAACCATGGACGAGTTCTATTGAAAAGAAAAATAAAATATAAAATCTACATATTTATTAAGCACAAATTTTTGACAAATTAATATAAGTCTTGATTATGCACTTACGTAGAATTAAATCTTATAATCTCCGTAAGTTTCGTGAGTCGTGACAAGCAAGCAAGCTTGTACGATAGCGACTAAAAATTTTAAAATAAAACAGTGGAGAGGTCTATAAATTGGCACAATCTGTAAGTTAAGCCTGTCAGCCTTCTCCAAATTTGTCTACTAAAACAAATTTGTTTGATACAAACTTTAATTGAACTTTTACCAAACAAATTTCAAGCCAAGCTTAAGCCAGGTTCTGAGAAAGTGTTAAATTTATGGCCAAAAAATGGTATTCAATTTTAAGGAGTATTTAAGGAGTACAAAATTTTTTGCTTTTTATTTAAAGGCAAATAATAAGCTTTATAACGGTAATTAGCTTGCTCACAAGCTAGCTCCCAAATGGCAGACCAAAATCAAAAGGTGTCCCAAACTGTGGACCTCTCCTGTATACAATTTACGAAAAGGGTAGTTAAAGCTATTTAATACTTAAATGAGTAAGTGGAAATTTTACTGTAGCTGTTGTTGCGTTTGATGATGCCGCCTCTCTCTAGCTCGTTCAATGTGCCGCTTTCGTTCTTCTTTTGTCCAATAACGACCAATTTTGACTTCGGATACAGTATCTTCTTCCGTTGTGGTAAGCTCGTTACAGCGCATGTTTTTTCGATTAGCAACTTGTGGTCGGTTGCCAGTGCGTACTGGCCGTTTTACAATGTATCTCGTTCCGTCTGGGCGTCTCTTAACTTTCCAAACCATTGGAATTCCGTCACCATTTTCGCTATTGGGCAATCCAGAATTTCGTTTCGAACTTGTTGATTCTTGGCATCTGTTTGCAACCTATAAAAAAATTAAATAAATTAGTAAATTCGCCTGGCTTGTCTCAAACATAATATATTTGGTCAAATTTACGGCGCAAAAGAGGGGTAGAGAGAAAAGTCGACGTCAGCATCGAACCCTAAAAACGTTTGTTCAGTTGTTTCCCCTTGAATTAGGTTAACGAGGGGTCATTGTAAGAGAGGTTTCCAGGCAAAGGCAAAGACAAATGGATAAATTCAAAGCGTTATAATTATTCTGATTCCAGATTTACAAGTGTATGACAAAGTGCAAATTTCGTTAGACCGGCGGCGTTCGTTCAGCGTTGTTCGACCGTGCAGACTGTTGCTTCTGGTTGCGTTCCTTTTTCTATGCTCTCGCCCTACACAGGTCCAGATGAGCGAAAAAACAGCTGATCGGGTCGCTCTCAAACTATCGGGGCAACTGAACAACGTTTAGTATTTCAAAACCAGACGTTGCTTCTAACCATTAAGATATTTGTTTAAATAAATGAAAAATGCTAGGATTTAGGATTAAAACAAAATGAAAGTGTTCAAGGATGCCATCGCAGAAAATCTAATTTTATAAAAGTATTACAAGTCCTTTTTTTTCAAGCGGAGCAATCAAAAACTTTCTTTCTTTAAAACCAATTAAAAACAAGAAAGAAAAGCTAACTTCGGCTCCGCCCGAGTGCCTCGACTATTAGATACCCGTTACTCAGCTAAACAACTTTAGATTTTGCATTAACATAATGTGAATTAGAGTGGCCACAGGAAAAAAGGACAAAAAATTCAAATTATCAATTTGGCGATCTCTTAGAGCTAACAGCTTTACAGCACGAGCATCAGCACCAGCGCTGCTTTAGCGCAGGCAGCTTTTGTCCTGCACCAGCATACACACATACGCCATTGTTTGACTCAGACCTCCAATTTGGCTAACTTGATTTGATTTGCATAGTTCTTGGGATATAGTTCGGTATTGACAAATGAAAACCATCGCAATTTCCTTTCATAGAAATCCTTATCGAGAATTAACGTTGACTATGTTGAGCACCTTGGCCAGCTGTTCCAAAGTCATCCGTTAGATGGCGCTATAATATTGCGCCATCTACAACATGAAAGGCGGAAATGTAGGCGCTAGCCAGGCTTAAGCGTTTAATGAGTTTTTGGGCGTTAGGGATTGACGAAACAAATACATATCAATTAAAATTTTCATAATAGCATCAAAACTGTGGCCACAGCTTGTGGGCGTCAGAAGGGGCGTGGCACCATTTTGAAACAAACTTGCGCTGCGTAGGAACTCCTAAAATCTACATGCAAAATGCCACTCTTTTATAGTTTCCGAGATCTCAGCGTTCATACGGACAGACAGACGGACAGACGGACATGGCTAGATCGACTCGGCTAGTGATCCTGAACAAGAATATATATTCTTTATAGGGTCGGAAACGCTTCCTTCTACCTGTTACATACTTTTGCACGAATACAATATACCCTTTTACTCTACTCTTTTAGAAAACAAGAATGAAAAGCTAACTTAAAGCGGAGTTGATATACCCTTGCAGAATACTCTGTAAATTATATTCTCCAAAATTATTCATGTGATGCATTCTTAATACTCATAAAAATCCCAACTTCCTAACTTTAAAAACACCAAAGTTATGGCATTTCCAATCGTTCAGTTATATGCCAGCTTTAGGATATAGCTGGTAGGTCGGATTGATTGGCCAAACATAAAGCCCATAGAAAATCCCAACTTCCTAACTTTACAAACACCAAGGTTATGGCATTTCCGATCAATTAGTTATATGGCAGCTATAGGATATAGTCGGCCGATCCTTATGAAATTTGGTAGGTCGGAATGATTGGCCAAAAATAAAACCCATAGAAAATCCGAACTACTTAACTTAACAAACACCAAGGTTATTGCAATTTCGATTTATCAGTTATATGGCGGCTATAGGATATATACCGCCGATCCTTATGAAATTTGGTAGGTCGGATTGATTGGCCAAAAATAAAACCCGTAGAAAATCCGAACTACTTAACTTAACAAACACCAAGGTTATTGCAATTTCGATTTATCAGTTATATGGCGGCTATAGGATATAGTCGGCCGATCCTTATGAAATTTGGTAGGTCGGATTGATTGGCCAAATATAAAACCCGTAGGAAATCCCGACTTCCTAACTTAACAAACACCAAGGTTAAGGCATTTCCGATCAATCAGATACATGGCAGCTATAGGATATAGTCGGCCGATCCTTATGAAATTTGGTAGGTCGGATTGATTGGCCAAATATAAAACCCATAGGAAATCCCAACTTCCTAACTTAACAAACATCAAAGTTATGGCATTTCCGATCAATCAGTTATATGGCAGCTATAGGATATAGTCGGCCGATCCTTATGAAATTTGGTAGGTCAGATTGATTGGCCAAATATAAAACCCATGGGAAATGCCAACTTCCTAACTTAACAAACACCAAAGTTATGGCATTTCCGATCAATCAGTTATATGGCAGCTATAGGATATAGTCGGCCGATCCTTATGAAATTTGGTAGGTCGGATTGATTGGCCAAATATAAAACCCATAGGAAATCCCAACTTCCTAACTTAACAAACATCAAACTTAACATTTTCGATCAATCAGTTATATGGCAGCTATAGGATATAGTCGGCCGATCCCGGCCGTGCCGACTTATATACTGCGTGCAAAGGAAAGAAGGGTGTGTGCAAAGTTTCAATTCGATATCTTTAAAACTGAGAGACTAGTTAGTAGAAACAGACAGACGGACAGACGGACATGGCTATATCAAAGACCAATATAATCTCTAAGATGCCTTACGACCATACATTGGTTTTGCAATATGCAGCTCGTTTTTTGGTGGCGACGAAAATTCCGCTCTATCCGCTCTCACAAAGTTGAGAGCGTAAAAATCTAAAAATAGAATTGCACGAATAAAAAGTGCGTATGTGTGCGTATTTGTTCGAGAAGACGATTTTCGTCCAGAAATCATTTCTGGACTAAGAAACTAATTGTGTGTCAAAAGAACTTCTATGATTGAATATTATTGAAAATATTTCAATAAAGTTGAATATATTTAAATATACTATGATTGTTAAACAAAAACAAAGTGAAGTATATTTAAATTGAATATATTTAAAGGATATTTAATTAAATATATTTCGCTTTATTTTTTATCCATGGCTGTTTTTTATTAACTTTAAAATGGAAATATTAAATTTAATTTTTATTCACATATATTTTAAACTTTGATTTAATGACTTAAAATATTTAAAGTAATTACGAGTAACATCATATCTAATATTATCAACCTGCATTTAAATATTTTCATAATAAATCAAGCAGTTTTATATGTTTTGTGTAAAAAGGTATGTTTTTAAATTTAATTTAAAAATATAAAACGAAACATTTTATTTAATATGCAGATATTAATTTTTTTATCCATTTTTTTTGTATACCTAATAAATATTTAATCCTATTTATATTTAATATTACGTACATACATATTCATAACTTTTTTCCAAGTTGTTGAAAGCGTTTTGTTATATTTTTCAGAATGTTTTTTCGATGCCATTTTTATACCCTTGCAGAGGGTTTTATAATTTTGGTCAAAAGTGTTCAACGCAGTGAAGGAGACATCTCCGACCCTATAAAGTATATATATTCTTGATCAGGATCACCTCCTGAGTTGATATAGCCATGTCCGTCTGTCCGTCTGTCTGTCCGTCTGTCTGTTTCTACGCGAACTAGTCTCTCAGTTTTAAAGATATCGAATTGAAACTTTGTACACAGCCTTCGATCCTTTGCACGCAGTATATAAGTCGGAACGGCCGGGATCGGCCGACTATATCCTATAGCTGCCATATAACTGATTGACCGGAAATGCCATAACTTTTTTTTTTGTAATATATGCTTTTATTTATTGAATCTTCTCTATATGAGACTAACAATAAGTATATCAAATCTTAAGAATATGACTTAACTTACAGTCATGTAGACTGAATTTAGACTAACGGGCCCTAATATTTATTGCTGGGCTGGTAGATCGTTACGATGCAGACGAGTTCTGTTTGAAACCCGTCTTAGGTTCCTTGCGAGATTATTTGGGTGCAGTGTAAGCTTGTTATGGTAGGCCGCTTTCTGCTTTGCTATTTCATCTTTGACCGGTGGTATGCCCAGATCCCTGTGGATGTTTTCGTTCCGAACATACCATGGTGCCCCAGTGATTGTTCGCAGGATTTTTGATTGAGAGCGCTGTATGATGTCAATGTTGCTGTTGCTCGCGTTCCCCCAGAGCTGGGAGCCGTAGGTCCAAATGGGCTTAAGTGTGGAGTTGTAGAGAAGAACTTTAAAGTCCAGACACAGGGGTCATCGAGAATTTATAATCCAGTGTAGGCTGCTAGCTTTAAGTCTGAGATGTACTTTCTTGCATTCAATGTGCTTCCGCCAGGTTAGGCGTCTGTCGAGGTGGACGCCGAGATATGTTACATCGCTGGATTGGGGAATCTGCGTACTATTTAGAGTTAGCGGGGGGCACGATTTTCTGTTAAGGGTAAACGTTATATGTTTACACTTTTGTTCATTAATTTTGATTCGCCAGTCTGATAGCCACTTCTCAACTACCACCAAATGATCAGCCAGTTGAGCTTTTGCTCTAGTTGGGCATCTCGAGCGGCTCAGGATTGCGGTGTCGTCAGCAAATGTGGACGTAGTCAGCCTCTCGTTCGTAGGGATGTCTGCTGTGTATAGGACAAACAGGGTAGGGCCCAGTGCGCTACCTTGTGGGACTCCGGCTTCAATGTTATACTCGTTGGATGTCGTTGTATTGCATCTAACCTCAAAGACTCTGTGGTAGAGGTACGACTTAAGTAATTTATGAGTGTTTTCTGGCAGTAATGTTATGATTTTATGCATAAGGCCTTCAAGCCACACTCGGTCGAATGCCTGAGAGACGTCGAGGAATATCGCACTACAATATTCCCGATGTTCGAAGGCTGTACGAATTTCTGAAGTTATCCGGTTGACTTGCTCGATGGTTCCGTGGCTTTCACGAAACCCGAATTGATGTGCCGGGATTAAGTTTTGTTCTCTTAAATATGGTGTAATGCGCGTGAGCAGGCATTTTTCCAGTAATTTGGACAGGCACGATAGTAAGCTTATTGGCCTGTACGATGAGGGAATTGTGTGGTCTTTCCCAGGCTTCGGTATCATTATAACCACGGACTTTTTCCATTTTTTGGGGTAGTATCCAAGTTTTGTGATCCCGTTAAATAGCTTGCATATAACATCCACTGCGCAGTTTGGAAGTTCAATTATCATTTTTGGGGTTATTAGGTCGCCCCCTGGAGCCTTTTTCGGTTTTATTTGCTTCCAAATGACGTTAGCAATTTCAGGTGCTTGAAACAAAATCGGGTTGATTGCAATTTCAGAGCTAAGCGCCGGTAGTTGAAAAGAGTTTGTGGCGGCGTTCGGCTGAAATACATTTCGTAGGTGTAAAGCAAATGTTTCGGCTCTGTCTTCGTCACTGCGGGCCCAAGTACCCGAGGAGTTTCTAATCGGAGTGACTGATTCTATCGGAGAGCTTAAATTTGGGTGAGCTCTCCACAAAGGATGCTTTGTACTGGTCGGCGACAGTTTCTCGATGAACCGGCGCTGCGCAAGCTCCTCTTCTTGCTTGAGTGTTTTGGTGAGTCTGCGGGTGGCATCATTATAGAGTTGCTTCGAATGGGGCGATCTGCAGGATTGCCAAGCGCGTTGTAGACGTCGTTTTTCCCGAACCAGTTGTTCGATTTGCAGATTAGTTTTGTATTGGTTGCTACGCACGATTGTCTCTTCTGGTGTTGAGATTTTGGCTGCTACCACGAGTACTGACTCCAGGGCATCAGCACAGAAGTCGATGTCGTTCTCTATGTTTAACTGTGGTGTTAGTTCAATGTGGGAACTTACGTACTTTTTGTACTTTAGCCAGTTAGTTCTAGTCGAGGTCAGCCTGAAGGGGTGCTCGATTACTTTCGGCCTTTGAAGGAGAGTTATTAAAACTGGCGAGTGGTCAGATGATAAGTCCGATAGCGATTTGGCGCTTACTAGATTTCTTGGGATGTTCTTGGTCACAGAGAAGTCAATTAAGTCCGGGAGTTTTCTGGGGTCAGCTGGCCAATATGTGGGGCTGCCAGGGAAGACATAGTCGAGTTTGTTGCTCAAATTTATGATTGCTTTATACAGTTGTCTTCCTTTGGGCGTCACGAGTCTTGATCCCCAGTGCGTGTGCTTGGCGTTGTAGTCTCCTCCTGCTATAAAGCGATCTCAGAGTGAATTGTAATAGTCCAAGAATTGCTCTTCAGTTATTGTAAAACGCGGTGGGCAATAGACAGCGGCTATAGTGATACTGCCGTTGCCTGCTTGGAGTTTTATAGATGTAGCCTGCAAATAATTTGTTGCAAACCTCTGATGAAAGTGGTGCTTAATGCGTTCCCTGATTAGGATTCCAGTTCCTCCGTGAGCCTTACCGTCCGGGTGATCTGTGCAGTATGAAGTATAACCTCTTATTTGGAAGTTGTATTTACTTGTGAGATGCGTTTCTGCCAGCAGCATTACATCTATTTGGTTTTCATTTAGGAATTGAGTTATTTCAAGTTTGTGCCGTGAAACGCCATTGGCATTCCACATGGATATTCGAAGACAAGACATCGATTATTTAGATTGTCGGGATGTGAGCAAATTTATTAAAATGTTTTGATTTTGCATAAGGTTTGTCATTGTTGTTTTCATGAAGGACATAAATTCCATCATACCCTGTTGTAAAGTCAGCATCATGGTTTCCATGCTGTTTGGTATTTGTCCTATTGCTTGCTGAGGTGTAATTGTATTTTGCTCAGAGCATTGTGCTTGTGGGAGTCCCGTCTGATTGGCAAGTCCTGATTTTAGGGCACGTATGAAACTCCACCATTTGTGTTGAGGGGCCCAAATGAAGATCTGGCTGCTTTCGCAAAGAAAACATTAGGTGTGGTTTGGGATTGCACGTACGCATTTCGTGCATTCTGGGAGCGTGCTTGTTTTGCTTGTTGAAACTGACTCTTCAGCTCTTTATAGACCGGGCAGCATCTGTAGTTTGCGGTATGGTTATCTCCACAGTTAGCGCATTTCTTTGTCTTTGGGTCTTCTTTGCTTGCAGGGCAAGGTTCGGATTTGTGGAAGCCACCACAAGCTACGCAGACTGAACGAAGCCCGCAGTTGTTTCTGGTGTGTCCATACTCTTGGCAGTTTGTGCATTGCAGCGGGCCATTCCGCTTGTGCGGTTCTTCAACAGTAATCCTTCTATGCAACAGGAATTGCAGTTTGTAGATCGGGTGCACTTCATTTTTCTTCAAGGCTCTGCTTTCTGGCTCCAGTTCGACCTTAAAGAGTGGTTGCGGCTTTTTATTTTTGTTGATAATATTAATAATATTTTTGGTGAAGAATCCTTTTTCTTTCAGTGCCTCTTTTATCTCATTGGTGGATACGTCGGGCTCTATGCCCTTTAGCACTACTTGCAGGCCCTAGCCTCGTCTAGGTAATTAGTTACAGCTCTGAATTGATCTTCAGTTTTAGCTTGAAGCTTTGTTTCGTGAATATTCCCTTTAACAAGAGGAGTAACATAAAAGTTGTCATTCCCGACCAGCACAACAATTTTCTTTACTAGGGCATTTAAATTCTGTTCCCTTATGTAAATTGGTGGGGGCTTTGGTTTCTTTTGAACAGCCTGTCCAGATTCGGATTGATTACTATCAATTTCCGACAATAGGGCGAATCTGTTGTTACTAGATGCCCCTGGTTGTTCGCTGCCTTTATTTGGGCAATTTTGTTTTGGTTTATTTCCAACCATTTTATTTTGCGGGCTTAGCTTCCGTTTGATTTGGATGTAACGATCCATGCCAGTCTGTATAGCCGGACCCACTTGTTGTTGTTTGATATTGCCGATATTGGCACTCGTACTTGCAATTGGCTTTGTAGTTTTATTCGGCGCTGCAGAAGTTGCAAACCCATTCGAAATCGCGTTGTTGTTAACGGCGACCGTTGATGTTATTGTTGCAGTGGCTGCGGTTGCAGAAATTAACGAGGTCGCAGTGCTCGTGGCTGGTGAGCTGTGAGTCGAAGCTGGGGGTGGGGTTCTACACTGCAAGCTCCATGAAGTGGGAGTTGGTGTGAGTAGGGCGGGAGAACAAGACCGTGCTCTCGCACTGTCAATGTTCAGAAGGGCTGAGTTGCTCTTTGAAGAAGTTCTTTCTACTTCTGTATCACGGGTTGAGAAATAAGAGATATAACTGTTTCTCTGGTCTACGGAGCTTCTACGCTCATTTTTTGAATCGCCGCTCATTGAGCTATCACTCGTGGCACTTCTTAGTTTTTATAATAACTTTGCACTAGTTTTATCATAGCACTGATTATTATTTACTGTTTTTAGCAATTAGATTGCCTTTGTTACACCACTCCAGTATTTTTAGTTATTGTTTTTCACTTTTGAGCGGTTTTTTTCCGGAGCTCGCGCAAAACACGTCTGCATTCTCCGGCTTACGATACATAAATTCATAACTTTGGTGTTTGTTAAGTTGAAAAGTTGGTATTTCCCATGGGTTTAATATTTGGCCAATCAATCAGACCTACCAAATTTCAAAGGATCGGCCGACTATATCCTATAGTCGTCATATAACTGATTGATCGGAAATGCCATAACTTTGGTGTTTGTTAAGTTAGGAAGTTGGGATTTTCTATGGGTTTTATATTTGGCCAATCAATCTGACCTACCAAATTTCATAAGGTTCGGCCGACTATATCCTATAGCCGCCATATAACTGATTGATCGGAAATGACATAACTTTGGTGTTTGTAAAGTTAGGAAGTTGGGAAAAATTTATGTCAATAGCTTATAAACTGCTCGAAATATCGTGAAAAACCTCAAATTTGGACCGATTTCACCCTATTATTCCTATGGAAGCTATAGGATATGGACGTCTGATCAGTACGCCCATTTACCCTGATCGAGGTATGCATAAAAAAATAAGATTTGGAAAGATTTATGTCAATAGCTTATATACTGCTCGAAATATCCTGAAAAGTATAACATTTTAAGCGATTTCATCTTATTGTTTCTGTGGAAGCTATAGGATATAGACATCCGATCGGCACGCGCTTTTACCTTAATTAAGGTATGCATAAAAAATTCGATTTGAAAAGATTCGTGTAATAGCTTATATACTGCGCGAAATATAATGAAAAACATCAATTTTTAACCAATTTCACCCTATTGTTCCTATGGAAGCTATAGGATAT
This sequence comes from Drosophila kurseongensis, assembly GCA_018153305.1. Lineage (NCBI taxonomy): Eukaryota > Metazoa > Arthropoda > Insecta > Diptera > Drosophilidae > Drosophila > Drosophila kurseongensis. The sequence goes on from JAECXX010000034.1 coordinate 2,683,309, forward strand.
AGACGTCCGATCGGCACGCGCTTTTACCCTGATCAAGGTATGCATAAAAAAATGAGATTTGGAAAGATGCATGTCAATAGCTTTTACACTGCGCGAAATATCTTCCATTCTTGCAAGTTATATCCGATTGTTCCTATGGGAGCTATAGGATATAGACATCCGATCGGGGCGGTTTTCAAACTCAGGAGGCGATCCTGATCAAGAATATATATACTTTATAGGGTCGGAGATGTCTCCTTCACTGCATTGAACACTTTTGACAAAAATTATAATTGCCTCTGCAAGGGTATAAAAACCGAGAAATCGCACGTCAAAGTTTCCGGCCGCTCGTATACTTGCTCACTATTCCTTCTGTAACCTTAAAAATATTTTGAATTTGCTTCTGAAAATTTAGGATAGTTTTGGTAGACATTTATGCAAAAAAATCGTTTTTTCAAAGCAATCAAATAAAAATATTGTGGCATCCACGACATGTATATACATATGTATGTATGTATATTAAACAAAAGTGTGTAGGAAGAATAAATTTAGTCTATTAATAACTATCATAGACATGTATTCATATTAAGATATTAAAGCCAGATACTCAGTAATCATGCAATAAATACTTGTTAGGCACATATGTATAAGCTCTTGTACTTAATAATTGATTGTCTCTCGAGATGTCAATGTGAAAAACCAAGTGCTAACATTTAACAAAATACAAGAGGTAGATAAATATCTATTCACTTGTCTACCCGCATGCGAACACAGAAAGCTGATTTGACTGACTTTGCTATCACAGCCCAGCTGTATTTAAAAACAAATAACAAAATTCACTGTCGAATAGGACAGGAACCTTTGAATTGCATTTTCTAGTCATATGACCCATCCTTAAGAAACCGAGTGCAACAATTCTGACAACCAGAACTAAAATATCAAAAAATCATCGTAATACTCAACGGCACAAGCTAGCATAGCTTGTCAGAGAATGCTAAGAATAAATATTAAGAGAACTAACTATTTGCAGCTGATTATAACGGATACAATAGGGCGAAAGGCTTTCAAGCCACTACAACAGAGCAGTTTATTATTTAACTTTGTTAATCAAAATTGTGGAATGATCCCACAATTGTGTTCGCAAACCATTAAACAAATTAAACAAGGAAGGAAAGCTAACTTCGGGCGGAGCCGAAGTTGATATACCCTTGCAGAATATTCTGTAAATTATATTCTCCAAAATTATTCATATGATGCATTTTAACACTCATAAAAAATCCCAACTTCCTAACTTCAAAAACTCCAAAGTTATGGCATTTCCAATCGTTCAGTTACATGGCAGCTATAGGATATTGTCGGCTGATCCTTATGAAATTTTGGAGGTCAGATTGATTGGCCAAATATAAAACCCATAGAAAATCCCAAGTTCCTAACTTTACAAACACCAAAGTTATGGCATTTCCGATCAATCAGTTATATGACGACTATAGGATATAGTCGGCCGATCCTTATGAAATTTGGTAGGTCAGATTGATTGGCCAAATATAAAACCCATGGGAAATGCCAACTTCCTAACTTAACAAACACCAAAGTTATGGCATTTCCGATCAATCAGTTATATGGCAGCTATAGGATATAGTCGGCCGATCCTTATGAAATTTGGTAGGTCGGATTGATTGGCCAAATATAAAACCCATAGGAAATCCCAACTTCCTAACTTAACAAACATCAAACTTAACATTTTCGATCAATCAGTTATATGGCAGCTATAGGATATAGTGGGCCGATCCCGGCTCCGACTTATATACTGCGTGCAAAGGAAAGAAGGGTGTGTGCAAAGTTTCAATTCGATATCTTTAAAACTGAGAGACTAGTTCGCGTAGAAACAGACAGACGGACAGACTGACATGCTTATATCAACTCAGGAGGTGATCCTGATCAAGAATATATATACTTTATAGGGTCGGAGATGTCTCCTTCACTGCGTTGCACACTTTTGACCAAAATTATAATACCCTCTGCAAGGGTATAAAAACAATCTACTACTACTTACTCCTAAAACAAATCATTGCTATATTTGAGTGCTTATTTGTCCACAAGTGTGTACTTTACTAGTTGTAAAAACCAAAGATCATATAATCTCTAAGATGCATAACGGCCATACGTTGGATTTGCAAAATGCAGCTTGTTTTTTGGTGGCGACCAAAATTCCGCTCTCTCCGCTCGCACAAAGTTGAGAGCGTAAAAATCTAAAAATAGAATTGCACGAATACGTACTTGTTTGAGAAAACGATTTTCGGCCAGAAATCATTTCTGAACTAAGAAAAAAGAAAGAACTTCTATGATTGAATAGGATGTTTATTTAAATTGCATTTAAACTAAATGTAAAACTTTTTTATACACCTTAAAAACGAATATCTGCATATTTAATTCATAGTTTCGTTTTACATATTTAAATTAAAGTTAAAAGCATAACTTTTAATACAAAACATATAAATATTTAAAATACAATAAATATAAAAATATTCATCCTGTTCAATCGGAAAATTTCTGAGGCTCCTAAAAATCGTTCACACGTCGCACGCTGAATACCCTAATGACAATTATTCCAATGTGAAGTCATGTATATATTTGCTAGTTATAAATATACTACATTAGAATAATTATTATTATATGTTAGAATTTGAAAATAAAGAGTATATTTCGACAGCGCGCTGCAGCGAAGAAATGCTTGTGAATACATGTACACACATACAGTCGTCGCAGCATGCGGGCAAGAGAGCGGCTGGCTCTACAGCCTTCTCTCGCTGGCTTTTGGGCAAGAAAACGAAAATCCAGTTGAAAAGCCAGCACAAAAACTTCGTGTGGAAAAAAATCTTATGGCGTTATGCATCTTAGAGATTAAATTGGACTTTGTAAAAACCCTGTCAGGCTAAGCAAGGGTGTCGTAGCACTTACCTCTTGGCTACTTACGAAGTGATAGCTACTTAAATTTGGCGCGTTGAACTGTGGACAATGGCTATTCGATTCTTCAGTTTGTTTATCTCTCAATAATTTATGATCCCCTTTAAGTTGAATGTTCTCATTTTCGTAGCTTGCCTTGCTTTGAATCTCTGAAATAAATTTAAAAAAAATGTTCGTATAAAATACTTTAATTTAAGCTTTATAAAATTATAAAAACATATATTATATATATGACTGGCCGAGTGAAGCAATTGTGATGTATTTTGGCTTATATTGTGATTCGAATTTTAATTTAATAGTTTATTGTTTTGCTACAAAAATCAATTCAGATTTGCATTGATTTTGAAATAATGTAGGCTTTTAAATGATTTTATAAGTATCACGTTGGCTTTAAATTTGTGTTTTTGTATTTGTATTTTTCATTGTCACGACATGATGACTACATGCGCTCCTGTCATTTGGTAAAATTGTGGGCATAATTGTAAATTCTTTATAGACGCCCACAATGCATTTATATTTTCTCATTTTGTATTAATAGTGAAGCAAATACACATAAATTAAGTGAATGAAACATGTTTTAAAAACCAATTTTATATATTTAAAAAAGCTTTTTTCGTTTCTTATCTAGTAAATTCTTTAGAGATCACTACGTAATAGAGATTTTATTGTTGGCTGATTTTTTATTGTTTTGTTAGGGTTACAGTTTGTAACCTGTAAGATAAAGTCACATTTTGCGGAAACACAAATTCGCTTTATCTAAGATATTTTTTTAGTATGAAAATCAAAATATATTTGTTTCCGAAACAGAAAATTAACTTAACGACAATACGTGCAGTAAAAAAAAGACCATTATGGAAGTTTTATTTAGAAAGTTTTTTAACTGAGATGGTCAGAGGATCAGACGGACATGGTTGTTGATGCTGATTATATATACTTTAAGGGTCGAACATCTCTATTTTAATGCGATGCAATTTCCTGGATAAAATTATAATTTTTCCCTTCAACAGTATACAAATACCGCGCTATAAATATATAAAATATTTCGGATTGTTCGAATTATACATTACGTCTTCGGATAATAAGCGGTTTGGAAGCTATGTGGCTTGACACAGATCTCTAAACTTAACGACCATATATATATACGTAAATTAAAAGCTACCTTTTGCAACAAAATTCGAAATTAAAATGTATGTTATTATTGATTTGCCTACCGCTGACATACGTTGTTGGCAAATTGGAAGAACAAAGGCCGATACGACCAGATTTGCCAAATGGTAATAGCAACATACTGCTTACAGCATTTGTATCCAAATATTCTCTGGGGCCATCAATCACTGCATTTTCTAATTTTTGGATAGTAGTGATATCGTCCTCAACATTTGTCGTATTTTGATGGGGTGAGGCGCTGTTGTTTGAGCCACCAGTGTTATAGGCACTTGATGAATTATCAACTTCTTCGCCAGATGCCATGTTTCCATTAACAATATTATTTGGTCCATAGGCGCTGTATGCAACTCCACTACTGCTGGATCGGCTTGTGTTGGTCAATGTGCTGCGCAATGTAAAAACACGACTACAAGTTGGTTGCTGGGTTAATTTCAATGGCGGGGGACGACCAACTAAAGTGTGTATAGCTCTGGGATGTTGCGGTTTTAAGCCCAACCACTGAGCGACTCGCTGAGTTTGTTGCTGCATTGTCTTTTCTAATGCTTCGTCCTGTGTCGTTGCTATTGCGGATGAACAAGAACCGATAGATGTCTTCCCGTTTGAACTTTGGTACGGAGAACAATAAAGTGGTTCAGATTCAGAATCTTCTGGAATGGTTTCGTATATGTGCTCACATTCGTCGTACTCGTATTGGACATTAACTTGATTTTGACTTGAAGATTGATTTGAAGTTGTTCGATGATCCAAACTCGCATCTGGACGAAGTTTAATTTTACTACACGACTTGCTGGACTGGTCAAGCATTTTTTTTGGCAAGGAAGATGCTTTAACATCGGAATCTAATAGATGCTGTTCAGATGGCGAGTGAAAACATTTGTCTGACTGCACCCTGGTTTCATTGGATACTTCTTCAAAAGACTGAACTTGACTTATTAAGACCTTATCCAATTTATCCACAACATTCGTGTAGTCATCTGGTAAAAATGTATTGGCGTATTCAAAATTAATGTCATCATCGTCCTCGTCTTCCTATTAAAAGCGCATTAACAATATCATAATTAGTTAAAAACTTAAATACGTAAACAATGCCTAGTGCCTAATTAAAATAATATTTATAAATTATATTCTCATTGATTCTTGGCTAACCTTCATAGAGCTGGATAACATACTTTGCTATCGATTTCAATTAAATTAAATTTAATTAACTAAATTTATTTTAAATATATTTTAATTGGGCACTGTTAATACAAACTCAAGCTTACAGGGTATAGGATTCGACTAACTAGGAGCGTTACTGCAGTGCTACTTTCCGCTATATGTGCTTCTACCTCCTCCTGGTTTTTCACATCCATACCGTTTATACGAAGAATCTGATCACCCTGTCGTAGGCGACCATCTCGGTAAGCTATACTTTTCGGTTGTATACCACTAATAAACACATCCTCGCAGTGGTCTGAATCATTGCAAAGTATATCACTTCTGTTCGTCTCGATGTTTGACGACTGAAATCCAGAAGAGCAAACAATCAGCCCAATTTGATCGCTGTTTGCATTTTCAACCGCTTTAATGAGGGTTACTTCCTGTTAAATAAAAAACATAATATTTAGTTCCAAATATAATGAAGATGTCTTTCAGTATTGATTTAAAATTGAATAGCTTCGAGTATATAAACTTATCTTATTTATACATTTATTATAATAAAAGTCTTCTAGGTATTAAACGCAGTATGTATTTTTATACCCTTGCAGAGGGTATTATAATTTTGGTCAAAAGTGTGCAACGCAGTGAAGGAGACATCTCCGACCCTATAAAGTATATATATTATTGATCAGTATCAACTCCTGAGTTGATATAAGCATGTCAGTCTGTCCGTCTGTCTGTCCGTCTGTCTGTCCGTCTGTCTGTCCGTCTGTCTGTCCGTCTGTCTGTCCGTCTGTCTGTCCGTCTGTCTGTCCGTCTGTCTGTCCGTCTGTCTGTCCGTCTGTCTGTTTCTACGCGAACTAGTCTCTCAGTTTTAAAGATATCGAATTGAAACTTTGCACACACCCTTCTTTCCTTTGCGCGCAGTATATAAGTCGGAACGGCCGGGATCGGCCCACTATATCCTATAGCTGCTATATAACTGATTGATCGGAAATGCCATAACTTTGGTGTTTGTTAAGTTAGGAAGTTGGGATTTCCTATGGGTTTTAGATTTGGCCAATCAATCCGACCTACCAAATTTCATAAGGATTATATACTATAGCTGCCATATAACTGATTGATCGGAAATGCCATAACTTTGGTGTTTTTAAAGTTAGGAAGTTGGGATTTTTTATGAGTGTTAAGAATGCATCATGTGAATAATTTTGGAGAATATAATTTACAGAATATTCTGCAAGGGTATTTCAACTTCGGCTCCGCCCGAAGTTAGCTTTCCTTTCTTGTTTTATATATATTATATTTTACATTTATATAGAAAGATTCTTTGTTTTTCAACATATACACATAGAACTCAACTTAAAATAACGTAAATAAAAATGACCCAAATATATAATAAATCTTTTATTGAAAAATGTATACAAAAATCGACAAATTTATGTTGACTTTGAACGTTTAAGAACGGAACTGGTTTTTGTGATTTTGCGCTACATTTTGCCATCATTTCTATGGCAGCTATGTATATGACATTGTTGTATTGTAATTCTGATATGGTAAATAACTACTATATCTCGAAAGAATATTTTAATAAATACAAAAACAGAAAAAAATATATTTTTTTTATTTTTTAATTTTTTTGGGAGTTATATGATATAGATGTCCGATTTTGTTATAATAAGAGAAAATGCACGATTGGGACAACGCGTGAGGACGAGGATCATTGGCATGGTACAATCGCTTGGCATTCCAATATGATCCCACTGCGAACTACAGTGATGATGAAAATTTAGATATTGGACCAATGACGACTATATGCCAATATTGCAATGCGTTAAAGTTCAAAAGAGAAACGGCTGGATCCATTACTTACAACACCACAGCCACTGAACCCATTGTTCGATGGAAGTGATCCCGATTCCAGCCATTTTCTTCAACACATCCTTGAATACAAAAACTGCTTTCGCATGACTTCCTTTGGAGCTAATATCATTCGAGAAGGCGCCTTCATGCCGACTTGCAAGGTAAAAGATACAACACACATAACCAATCACTCACACCAATACAATGAATTGCAACACATAACAACTACATATACACCACACACTACACCATCACACGATCAGAAGTTACACCGTTTTCTTCAACAAATGACTTTTTGCAATTACAGATACAAGGACAAATATATCATTTGCATCGTTCAATGGTGCCAGCACGAGATAAACCGCATCAATTTCTGCAAATATATTTTATTTCGTCGATGGTGGACCAGCTGAATGTGAGGTGCAATATACAGGAACACAACAGTTAAAAAAACGAATTATTGTACAATTGCAACCATTTTTTCGCGCTAATAATGCTGTGGGTAATATGTTCAAAACCGTATTGGAACAACTGCCATCGGATACGCACAAATTTGTCATAAGAGCGGATTGTACCCAAACAGGTGAACATGTGCGAAGATTCAATGCACCCACCGTTAATGATGTTGCTGCAATTATTGTTGGCGATCCAACTAATTAGCGAGACATTGTCGTTCAGTGAAGAAGCAATATCATGCATCATGCAAACGAGACACATCGTTTGTGCGATGCGTTACATTATCCAATCATTTATTATGATATTGCGTAATTTGAATCCACCGCGACTTTGCAACGGTACTCGACTTTCGGTAAAAAGACTTATCCGAATTTGATTGAGGCAACCAACTGATCAAGGTATGCGTAAATAAGTAAGACTTAGAAAAATTGATGACTTATAGACTTATACACTATATCCTGAAAAAAATCAAATTTCACCCTATTATTCCTATGGGAGCTCTTTATTCAATGCTTTATAAAAATTGATACAGTGAACGGATTTAGCTAAAATATGCGCCGTTTTGTTCTATAATGTGTTCCCATTTAGACGGCAACTTCATAATACCCCCCTCGTAGAAAATAAGGAGAGATTATTTGCGAAAAACTCTGACAGCCAATTTTCACAACCCTCTTTTGAGCCCAACTTTACACCAGTAAGGGCATTCGCCATGGACAGGAACAGGTTGTAGTCACTTGGCGGGCTATATGGTGGATGCGATAAAATCTCCCATCCGAGCTCCCGTAGCTTCTGACGAGTCATCAAAGAAGTGTGTGGTCTGGCGTTGTCCTGGTGAAACACTACACCCTTCCTGTTGGCCAATTCTGGTCGCTTCTAGTCGATCGTCAGCTTCAAACAGTCCAGTTGTTCGCAGTAGATGGTAGAATTAAGCGTCTGGCCATATGGGAGCAGCTCATAGTGTATGATTCCCTTCCAATCCCACCAAACACAGAGCAAAACTTTCCTGGCCGTCAATTCCAGCTTGGCCACTGTTTTGGACGATTCACCGGCCTTCAACCACGACCGTTTTTGCTTGATATTGTCGTATGTGATCGATTTTTCGTCGCCAGTCACCATCCGCTTCAAAAATGGGTCGAGTTCATTCCGTTTCAGCAGCATATCGCAGGCGATGGTGACTAACTCCTATCTCCTCGGCGATGTCACGAGTTGTCACATGCCGGTCTAGCTCGATGTTTTCCATGATTTGGATTTTACGAAGGAAAACTTTAAGACAGCGCGAATTACACATGCAATAACCAAACTTCTTCTGAATAGCGCCGTTTTGTAGGTTATGTCAAGACCTTTTAATCGATATATAGCATTGCCCGATACGAAATGTAGTGGTTTGCACAAAGCCGCCAAATTCAAAAACCAAAAAAAAGCGAAAGGGAGATATTTGACAACCTGATATATATGACCGTCTCTCTAGAAGGGGACGTGGTCCTAATTGAAATTATTTGCGTAAAGTTAAAATTTCCTGGTAATTATACCCGTTACTCGTAGAGTAAAAGGGTATATTGTATTCGTGCAAAAGTATGTAACAGGTAGAAGGAAGCGTTTCCGACCCTATAAAGTATATATATTCTTGTTCAGGATCACTAGCCGAGTCGATCTAGCCATGTCCGTCTGTCTGTCCGTCTGTCTGTCTGTCTGTCTGTCCGTATGAACGCTGAGATCTCGGAAACTATGAGAGCTAGAAGATTGGCATTTTGGATGCAGATTCTAGGAGTTCCTACGCAGCGCAAGTTTGTTTAAATGCAGTTTTATTGTGTTTATCAATACCTATCGAAATGTAGAAGAAATTTTTCAAATCGGACCATTCGTTAAAAAATTATGCGTGATCAAAGTTTCTATCTCCATCTCCCTCGCACTCATTTACCTGAGTAACGGGTATCTGATAGTCGGGGCACCCGACTATAGCGTTCTCTCTAGTTTTATTTACATAGTGTGCTCATTTATTCCGCCGTTGTCTTTATTTCCAGATTATTTAAATCACTTTTCCGTTGTCAAGTCTTTTGCACGTGGACACTGAGGATGGATCGAATGTCTTACTACCTATAGCACAACATGATTTTATTGATATCTTGATGGCAACATCGTTATATCGAGTAAACTAGGTCGCCTTAACTTAAGTCTGCTGATCACATTTCGTCCACGGTTAATAGCCAGGCTCACTTAGACATTATTTATTTCGCTAGTCCGTCCATTTCTGTAGTATGGTTCTCCCTTCTGGAATCCACAATACGGAATGCATTGAATCAGTACAAAAAACTTTTTTTTTACGGCGTTTAAGCTGGGATGCAAATCTTATCTTTCCTTCTTGTTCTAGTAGATTAGTGTTACTTAGTTTACCCCCCTAAATAACCGTGGAACGATGCTTAGTACTGTTTCATTTATAACATTATTCTTGGTGAGATTGATAGCCCCGAGGGTATAACAAGTTGCTTTAATAGTTTATACCCTTGGTCAGAAGGAAAGCGTGACCCTATAATGTAAAAATATTCGTTTTTAGCATTATCGGACGAGTTTATATGGCCATGGGTATCTATCTGTTGTTTCTGTTGCTAGAGACTTAAAACTTTCGTAATTGTCTTTTTATATGTGTACGTAGATCGAGTTTAAAAAAAACCCGGCCGGTCGTTTTTATCCTTTACTTGTAATGGGAACAACCTGACATACATGTATATTGTTATTGATATGTATTGATAGCTGATTTTTAAAACCTTTGCAACGGGTATTATAATTTCAGGCGATTTAATATGGGAACAATTGTTTGTAAAGTTAGGAAGTTGGGATTTTTTATGGGTTTTATATTTGGCCAATCAATCCTACCAAATTTCATAAGTATCGGAGGACTATATCCTATAGCTGCCATATAACTGAACGATTGGAAATGTCATAACTTACAGAATATTCTGCATTCTTTGGCTCCGCCCGAAGTTATCTTTCCTTTCTTGTTTTTAGTAAAATAGGCATAAAACGTAGTCGTTTTGTAATAACTGCAAGAGTAGATAAACTCGGTTTGCCGAAGTTTTATTTGTTTTCTTCTTGGACCTTGAGTTTTATCTAAATCGAATGACCCTATCCTATAGCTGACTCCAGCTCTATCCTATCCTATAGCTGACTCTATTCTATAGCTGACATATATGGTATGGCTATATGCAAATTATTCGCGCAGTGTAAAAGCTATTAACATAAAATTTTCCAAAAGCTAGTTTGTTTTGTGTACTCTGATTAATGCTAACATCCTTTAGCGATGGGGTTAATTAAAGATGTTTTCTAAGAATTATTAATTAATGATTAAACTAGTATATATTTTTTTAGTTAAATGTTTAATAATTTTTCTTCACATATTTTTTAAGTTATTCGCGTTATACCCGCTTTAGCAAAGAATTTAACCTTTTTGCCTGCACAAGCATTTTAAATTACAGAGAGCCGAATGGCAAATGAAATAATTAACATTTCGAAATACCTTTTTACTGACAGCACATGGGTGTAGCTTTAGTTGTTTGGAAGCTAACTTTTTTTTATCGAGCTGCTCAACACAAAAAAAATTAATCCAGGATCCTAAGTCTTTACATTATTTTTGATTCCGACAAACAAAGGCTTAAACATTTTCATTTTGAAAACTACAAAAAATTAAGTATTTATTGAATAAATCATAGCAAGGGTGATCATTCGACTCGTATTTTCAACAAAATGCCTCTCTTTCTCCTGAACCAATCCATTTTCGTTAAACGAATGATGAAAAGGTACATTTGGTGTATTACTCGATATTATCTGACCATTACAACAGATTTTTAAGACATGGTAGTCGCCTATGCACGCTCTCCTGGTGCGCATCTTCACTACTTGTACTGCCGTCCATAATGATATTCGCGCAGTGCACACTGTCGTCAGTTTCCAATATTACTGCAAGAAGATTACAACTTCCGGTTGCCAATGTATTTACAAACAATTCAAAGGGCAGTTCAACTCTCTTAAAGCCAAAAAAAAAACAGGTTTAAAATGTAATGTTGTAGAGCAAATAGGAGAAAGGTTATTCTGGCCGACTTTATATATACCAATAACTACATTTGGTAGGAAAACATTCTGTAGCTCAAAGTACAAAGTTTTTCCGATTCGCGGACTAAGACTAAAAAAGACTGCGAATGTTTGCGAAAGTCTCCAAAGTCTATAAAACCAATCCAATAACATGACTTTGGAGGCCAACCGTATGGGTAAATCATTTGCACAGCCATGTGGCTGCAAAATGTTTTATGTGTACGTGTGTTGGCAGTGCTCTGTTCTCTGACTGCGAGATACATAGGTTCGTACTGAACGCTGTTTTAAACTAAAAAAGAAAATCGCATAAAATCAGACAGATGGCCTTGTCTACATCGGCTGGCTTGGTGATACTAATAATGACTAAGAGCATTTAGTTTAGGGCCAGAGGTGTACAATACTAAAATCTGACCATAATCAAAGAATGTAAATCTGTCAAATGGTAATATATAAAATTAAACTAAAATACAGAACTTAAGTTTTCTTAGTCCTGTAGAAAAAAGGCGATATATTAAAAAGTATACATTAATTTTCACTACCTACCTCAATGTCAATTTCCGGTTCCAAGCATTGTTCAAACAAGTGGTGTTCTTGCTCAATAAAGTGGTCAGTTATCTGCTGTACTAAGTCCTGATCTTTTAAGACGTCGTTATCGATTGAGGTATGAGTTTGTGTTTCCTTCGAAGCCGCAAAAACTGCAGAACTCCTTAAACGTTTGTCATGGCCTAAAGCACGCAGAGTTAATATAACAGGATTCTTTGTTGTGATTCCTTCCGAAGGTGCAGGAATTGTGGACGGGATGAAATCCACTTGTTGAGAGGTACAGGCTGTTTGTGTTGACGCTGATGGGTCTAATTCTGCTGGATTTTCGAATAATGCAGAAAAGACAGCTTCGCATTTGTTTGATTGCAGAATCGAGTCGGTTTTGTCCACATCTGATAATTTGGGATTGGCGTCTGGTTTTAGTTCTAAATCTAATGCATTATTATTCTGTCTGCACAATTCAACAACAAGGGTTTCTTTAGCTTGAAGGAACTTTTGAACCGCTTCATACCTTGGCAAATGACTAATATCGTAACCATTTATCTGGAAAATAAACAATTTTTAATAATTTGATATTGTTAAATGCTTAATGCGATACATATACATAAGAATTTCACTTTTGTAAACTTACTTTTAACACAACATATTCGTACTCCACCTCAACAATGCAATTATTCATATTGCTGACTTATTGCAAAAACTCATATTGTATTTTCATTTAATTGTATACATATTTTTTCGACCGCTGGAAGTGTGGCCAAGTCTATACCTTATAGATACGTCATTATATTATACACCTCAACAAAGAATTTAGTCGATAATTCGTAATCGTCAGCCGAGTTAAGGTGTTGTCGAGTTAGGGCAAAACTCCGTTTGAATAAAGGACTCTCCACTGCGTCGAGTTTCTTATCGAGTTAGCTATCGATTGCTTAACTCAATTTTCCTGTCCACATTAGGCTAAAGCCTAGTATTCAGCTATGAGAGGGAGCGAGAGGCAAACAGCTGGCGAACGCTTTTCGCCAGGCTCTTTTATCACCCCGGTACTACAAAATTTAATCTCTTGGGGTGCCCGTTTTTGTTGGACGAAAAAAACACAACAAAACCCCAGAAAAATCGCCAGCAAGAACTTAGTTCAGCTATGATCGCTAAATTACCAAATAATTATAATTGTATTTTTATACCCTTGCAGAGGGTATTATAATTTTGGTCAAAAGTGTGCAACGCAGTGAAGGAGACATCTCCGACCCTATAAAGTATATATATTCTTGATCAGGATCCCGTCCTGAGTTGATATAAGCATGTCCGTCTGTCCGTCTGTCTGTTTCTACGCGAACTAGTCTCTCAGTTTTAAAGATATCGAATTGAAACTTTGCACACACCCTTCTTTCCCTTGCACGCAGTATATAAGTCGGAACGGCCGGGATCGGCCCACTATATCCTATAGCTGCCATATAACTAATTGATCGGAAATGCCATAACTTTGGTGTTTGTTAAGTTAGGAAGTTGGGATTTCCAATGGGTTTTATATTTGGCCAATCAATCCTACCTATCATAAGGATCGGCCGATTATACACTATAGCTGCCATATAACTGATTGATCGGCTCCGCCCGAAGTTAGCTTTCCTTTCTTGTTTTTAATTTCTTTGTACAGAGGCAGACTTGTCTTGCCAAGGTAGTTGAGAATATCTTTTAAATGCTCTTTCCCGCAAAAAAAATTCTTGATTTTTAACTGATTGTCAACAAACCCAGCTGATTGACCGTTCGACCGTAGCACGTAGCAACTATCGAAAAGGCAGTCACACTGGAAAGATTAAAGTTTTTCTGCTAGCGAACTCTTTTTTCGATCTGCGTACTAGGCTTTAGCAAAGATGGTAAATTGGTGGAAATTTTAAAACATGTCATGTTTGTATATCTGTTTTTCTCGCTTTTGGCAGGTAGTTCAAAAAGCTTATGTTCAGACTCTTAAGAAAAGAAAGAAATAACTTTTTATATAGAGCATATTTACAAACGGTCACGCTGCTAAAGGAAGCCCCACTAATATATTTAATAATAATAATAATTAATTAATTGAATATTAACTTATTTTTAAATTCACGTTCGGTTTGTTTAAATATTTTTATTTTATTCAAAGTATTCTTTGCTTTTTTTAATTCTCATATATATTTTTTGTTATTTTGGTGGCATAGAACGTCAATGGTTAATATCAAATACTAAAAATATATTACAATGTGTGAAATGTAATGAAACAAATATTTTGTACTATGCCCGATTTGAATTGGATGCTTAGGATATATATATATATATTTACTTTTTCAGCTCGCGGTAATAAGGAAGGGAAGAAATTTCTTCTCATCAATAAAATTTATTTTATTTTTTCCATGGTAGGGATGTGTAAAAATAGCGAAACTTTGTGCCATAGGAAGAAGCAAAAACGTAGTCGAATAAATTCCAATCACAGCAAGTACCGTTTCAAAGCAAAGCAGAACAAATAAAAAATTATTTTTAAAATTAGTGTATATGCTGTTTGCCTTTACTTGAGAAGCATCCGAGCTCACAGCAACAGCACGGCATTGATATATTTATGTTTCCGGATGCAAAAACATTATTACACATCATTTCAGCTAAAGCCTAGTACTCAGCGACGAAAACTGTACGCCAGTCATGGGAGAGAGCGAGAGGCAAACAGCTGGCGTTTACTTTACTTCAGGCCTTTTTTCACCTCGGTACTCAGATCGACAAAAAAATAACAGAAAATTTCATAGCGCTGCCAATCTGCTGAAATGAACTATGGGTGAACCCTAGCAAAAAGAATACAAAATTTAACCTTTGGCGTGCGCTTCTCACTGAAAATTTACTGAAAAAATCAAAAAACCTGCAAAAGTCAATTGCAGGAGTTTACATGTGAGGACAAAATAACATTAATACTATCTGGGGTGCCTCTTGTCCGAGCAAAGTGTTTCTTAGGTCAAAAATGTACGAAAAAAACACAATAAAAGTGCAGCTATGAACATTAAATTAGCAAATAATTATCAGTTAATAAAAAGCAACTGTTAAATTTAAATTGTATTGTTTATTAATTTCTTTGTACAGCGGCATACTTGTCTTGCCAAGGTAATTGATAATGTCTTTTAAAGGCTCTTTACCGCAAATACTGATTGGCAGTACGACCGTAGCACGCTTAATTCTGATGAACTCTCTAAATTTTGGTCACACTGGAAAGATTAAAGTTTTTACGCTAGCGTACTCGTTTGTCGATCTGAGTACTAGGCTTAACTTAGCTAGAGCGCTACAGAGATACATAAGTGGTCAATGGGGTGATAGTTCAATGTGAGATGAATTTGCCGGCCTTACCAATCATCATTTCTGATGTGGTCAATTCAAATCGTTTTTTAAAACTTATATCGATGCATAGTCAAAAATTAAAAACATCTACATTACATTTTACAACGAATTTTACATAAAAAACACAAATCTGTTGCGACTCTGGTCTGAATAAAGTATAATGGACAAGGAATATTAAACTTCAAACAATGTAATCCCGTATGTTTACCATGCATTTTTTACATCGCTTAGTTTTGGTATTTTTCTTGAATGTGCCTGAGGAACAAACAATTGCCAATAGTTCCTATTTACATGCAAGTATACAAACACTTTACAGAAATAATAATACAACAAATTTAGAATCTACAGGTGGTATTAATTATAACCTTGGTAAGAAGATTAAATTAAAATTGTGTTTATTGGTGAAAAACTCCGCTACTATGTTTTGAATAAGACAATACAAATACAATGTTAACAATACAAATATTAAGGTAACAAAATTCTAAAACATTGTAAATTTTTATTTCTTTAATAGTCCTTTGAATTAGACGTTGAAAAATGTTTTACTTTGGGCGCTGCTACAAATAAGCAGGCACAAATTTCTACGTTTTTTTTATGCGTAATAATATAGTGTCGTTTAATTTGACCGCCCTTGTGGTTATAATGAAAACTTAGAAGTAGAATTATTACGACTCGCAATTTCCGTTGAATTCCTTATATTTTAAAAAGGCGTATTCTTTTTTGTGATCAATATATTGATATATTGAAACTTGTTCTTCTCAAGGTAAAATAATTTCTAACTTCAAATTAAAATGACTATTAATGAATTTGTTCCTAAGACAATCTTTCTCTCACAAATGTACATACATATGCGAAAACCCTAAAAAATTGAATATAAAATGTTGCGTATGGCCTCAACCGATTTTTTTTACCGATTTCTCATAAAAAACTTATTTCAGTAAAAATAAATAAGTTGATCAAAGGTACATAAGCCTATACACATGTTTTCAAACATATTCTTAAGGTACATATGCCTTTCGTCGTATCCCCTTAGAAACAGACAGACGGACATGCTTATATCAACTTAGGACGCGATCCTGATCAAGAATATATGTATATACTTTATAGGGTCGGAGATGTCTCCTTCACTGCGTTGCACACGTTTGACCAAAATTATAATAAATAAGCTTCATTGCTGTTTTATTCTTTGGAAACCATTAGGACTACAAACTATCGTCTCACAAAAGCTTTCGTTTTTTTGTTTCGGCATTAAAAATTTATGTTACAGTATTTTGTTTGTAAGCCATTGTTTTCCTTCTTAGCTTGTAAGCGACTCGGCATTGAATCTATAATTTTTGGCAACTCACTTTGGAAACATTCCTTAAAGAAATTCTTTTTATAATTTTGGTCAAAAGTGCGAAACGCAGTGAAGGAGACATCTCCGACCCTATAAAGTATATATATTCTTGATCAGGATCACCTCCTGAGTTGATATAAGCATGTCTGTCTGTTTCTACGCAAACTAGTCTCTCAGTTTTAAATATATCGAATTGAAACTTTGCACACACCCTTCTTTCCTTTGCACGCAGTATATAAGTCGGAACGGCCGAGATCGGCCGATTATATCCTATAGCTGCCATACAAATGATTGATCGGAAATGCCATAACTTTGGTGTTTGTTAAGTTAGGAAGTTGGGATTTTCAATGGGTTTTATTTTTGTTAGGAAGTTGGGATTTTCTATGGGTTTTATTTTTGGCCAAATAAATCCGACCTACCAAATTTCATAAGGATCGGCCGACTATATCCAATAGCTGCCATATAACTGAACGATTGGAAATGCCATAACTTTGGTGTTTTTAAAGTTGGGATTTTTTATGAGTGTTAAGAATGCATCATATGAATAATTTTGGAGAATATAATTTCAGAATATTCTGCAAGGGTATTTCAACTTCGGCTCCGCCCGAAGTTAGCTTTTCTTTCTAGTTTAGTATGTTTTTGGAGAAAATCTTATGTTCCTGGACTTTTAGCTTGAGGTTAGCCCAACGATTTTCAATAGGGAAGACGTCTATGGTCTGTTGAGGCGTTGTGAACTGTGGTCTTACTGTCAATCAACTGGGTTTGTTGACAAACAGTTTAAAATGAAATTGGTAGGTCTACCGGCGTACATAAAATTAAAATAACATCAATATTAAATTTAACAAGTGTTGGGTGTCCCAGATGGTTTCCCCGTTGCGTCAGGCATTCATTTACAGTATACATATAGCGAAATCATTATTTAAATATAAAGTGAGTTCACAAATCATAAAATAATAGCTTTTTGTTTTATACTTGTGGATTGCCGCTGGTCAATTTTTAATAGCGTCGCTTTTCTTACGAAACAGTTTTGAAGAAGTTCGATTTAATTAAACAAACTGATTTCTAATTTTTTAATAAAATAGCTTTTTGAATTGGACTGTTAGCGCGCGGCTTGCAATCCTTGTCCGCCTCTCCTGATGTCCAATTTAGCCAACTTGATAGCCGGGCGGTGTACCCACAACTGCGGTAAGTATTCCCTTTGTCTAGGAGTTCCGCTTGCTCGATTCGTCGACATTAAGAAGGAGTTGGATTGGGCTGAAATCATTTTTTCCGTCTTGTCAGTGTGGACAAATGCTCTAGAATTAACCTTTTCCAGAATCTGCCATTGACCGGTTATTCAAAAAATATTCGCCAATTTTACTCCGGTACATTCCATTGAGCCTCGTTCACCTAATCCATTTGAATTGCCAACTAAGAAGTGAGCATATAAATTTTCTGATTCCAAAGAATAATAGTCAACGGTCTTGAGTTTTATGTACATTCGACATCTTCTTAGGAAATGATTTCTGTCAAGACCATTCATCAACATTCAAGGATTTTTCCGACTCTTAAAGTCACGAACAAAGAATTCATTAATTCCATTTATTCATTACCAAACGGTAAAAACGGCGTAAACATTGCAACTAAAAATATATCAAAATCTCGTAGTGAATTCAGATATGTTTAAAAACAACAAGTTATGATTTTATTTCCCTTTTGTTCTAATAGGAGCTTTTGATATAGTTGTCCGATTTAAATTCTACCTGCAACAGAAAGAAGACTTTTTCCACGCACTCCAACGGTAATATCTCTCTCAACCTTTCTGAATATATCTTTGAGGAAAGAACATCATTGCGGAGTTGTTGGGATGGCAAAACTTAACGTTGTTACGCTCCCGACCTATCACTTTCTCTGTCTATCCCGCTCAGATGTGTCTAATATCTTTCGTTCTTCTTGTTTCGATGTGCCTAACATCAAAGTTAATAGGTGTTTCACTCCCGCTCTGTCAATCTTCTTTCTCTCTCATCATAAAGTTCTAAACGCTTTGATTTTTAGTCTGCTATAGTTGCATAGTGGTCCGAGTGATAATAGTGATACTCAAGATCTGACTGTAGATGCAAGAACAGAGCTGAATAAAAAAATCCGAAAAGTCTGTTAAACGAATTCGCTGCTTTCGTAAGGCAAACTTTCACTTTTATATCCGTCTATGACTGGTCCGAACATTATTCATGCACACAGCACCAAAATCAGGCAATTGCCGATCTATTTGGGAAGTTTTTCCAGACAACATATTCTGTTTCATCTCGTACAAATCCGTCTTAATCATATGCCAAGTCAAACATAATTTTTCGTCCGAGTTTAAGCGAAAGCTGCCTTCCATAAAGTTAAACCAGTTTATTCACCGGGTCCCGAAGGAGTTCCAGGCTGCATGATACCGCGCGGAAACCCTGTGTAGACCTCTGCATAAATTGTTTACCTTATCTTTGGAAATTTCTCACTTTCCACTTATTTGGAAGGAATCATTTGTTATTCCCCTTCAAAAGAAAGGAAATAAATCGAATATGTACTAGTAATTACAGAGGTAGATCCAAGTTGTCGGCTATCCCAAAGCTTTTCGAAAACGTTATCACACCCCACTTAAAACATCTTTGTAGATCAAATATATCTCCATGTCAACATTGACTTGGCGTCCCACAGGGAAGCACCCTTGGCCCACTCCCTTTTACATTATTTATTAAGGATCTCCGTCTAGTCCTGACAAAGTCGCGTGTCCTCATGTACGCAGATGACGTTAAGTTGTGCCTGCAATATACAATTTTCTGCAGTTTAGACCTACAATCGGACTAAATGCTTTTTAAACATTGTGTTGTGAAAATCTGTTGGATTTAAATAGCGATAAGTGTAAGATAATGACATTTTTCGGGTGATCCAACAATATGCTGGGTGGTTGGGCGCTGTCTAGAATCAAGCAGGGCGTCATTCTTGACCCTGAACTTAGTAAATGAAGTAAGGGCAGTGCTTGAAATAATCAAAAGGTGGTCAAAGGAATTCGATGATCCATATGTTACAAAGACTCTGTTCATCCTGGTTACAAAGTCCGTCCAATCCTGGAGTACAGTACACCAGTTTGGAGTCCGCAGTATGGTGTACATTTAGACCGGGTAGAGTCTGTCCAAAAGAACTTTTTATTATTTAATTACCAGGACTTCAAATCATTGTAGATCTAACTATGATATGCATGAACCTTTTAGAGTACTGTGTAATGACTATAATAATACCATGTTAATTCCACTGCCGACTCTTTGCCAATCTTAAAAGCATTTATTTATTCTTATTTAGCACAAAATTAGTATAAGTATTTTGTTTCATTTTTCATTAAAACCCAAAAAAAAAAATGTATGGTTATGGTGCTCTGTAAAAAAAAACTTTTATATACAAAAAGGAAAATTCATAAAAATTAAAATTAAAATATGATGTACATTAACTTATTGATTAGAAACGTTAAATATCTATTAAAAGTTTAATCATTTTAGATTTAAAGATTGGTGTTAAGCAAACCCATTTGAATTGAAAAGCGTTAATTTTGCAATCCATTTAACCATTGAATTTTTTATTATTCTTGGCCAACTATAAACTCATAAAAACAAAAAAAAATTGATTTTAGCGTGCTTTTTTCATAAAGGCATTACATTCTACAATTAATAGTTCTGCAATTAATAAATAATAAAAATTGACTTTGTAGCTTATAGTAAAAAACCAAATTAAAATTCTAATAATACAACTTTTTCAGTGGGATATTTATTGAAAGGTGTGCATTTATATATATTAATATACATTCATAAATGTTATATGTGTGTATGTAAATTATATTGTTTTTTGTTTCAGATTAAGGATGGCAACACATGAAGGAATCCATGGGTACCTTTCAAAACTTAATTCCCTTTCTGAAAAGATTACGCGCGATGTAAATAAAGTAAAAGCTGCATACAGTCAAGATGCCTGGCTGACATTGACTTTAAATGAACAGGAAAATATATTAAATAATCAATTAATAAATCCCGATATATGTACTAAGTACTATAATGGGATCGAAGAAAAAAAACGACGAGTAAAAACTGAAAATTATAAAAATGATTACCAACAACTTGGTTGTAGTGACGCTGTATATTTATATAACCAGAAAGACCTGTACACGTATACTTACCAAAATGTTGGGTTAAAAATACTACATGACGAACATACCAGAGATTGTCGAGATGAACATTCATTTCCATTTAGTTATCGAACTAAATCTCAAATAAACATACCGTCAAAAAAATTTGAAGACGTTTCTGTTCTCGGAGTTCCCAATGATGTAACAAAAGCCCATTATTTAAGTTTAAGGACGAACGATTCACACAACCCAAAAATACCCAGTCTCCATGTTCATGATTATGAAAGGGCCGAGGTTAACCAAAGTAAAAAAATAATTTTCAATCGAATAAACGACCAAAAAAGTAAATGTGTGTATAATACCGAGGAATGTTTTGACTCGAATGAAGAACTGCAACTGCTGGTTAGGGTTGCATCACAAAGCAGTATGCCAAACGACTTGTCGGATAATGAAAATGAGTTTAAAGATCTTCGTTATAATGAAAATGCCAAACTTATAACACCTGAATTGGAAATCCCTAAGGGTTTTGATTTTCTCAGCAACTGGTAGTACTAATTTTCAATACATAAAAGCCTATCAATTGTGTAGGAAAATAGTGCATTTTTAAACCAAACTAACTAAATTTTCCGAAAAACTCAAATACAATAAATACTAATTGTAATACCTAACAAATTAAGTGACAATTAAAATAAATACTTTTAATCAAAACGCATAAAGTTCAATATTTAATTTTAAGTAGCAGTCTTACTAACATTAATACGTAAGTAAGCTTAATAAGTGTAAGTGGCTTACTACAATTTTAACAGAGTTTCATAAAAATCCGTATCTGGCCTGACTGTCAGGTCTAAGGGGTATTTAAATAAAGTTTAAAAATTCTTGATCACAATAAGAAGCCAAATCGATTTATTCATTTGTAAGTTAAGATTTTATCCTTCCGCTCTTCTTGATTTAAATAGTTCGGAAATGCTTTGTTATCGAAACATTCACATAGATGTCCAAAAATTATACAAATTTAAATTTGTAAAGCACATATTATTTAAACAACATTCATTTCCCTAACAAAGAGAAACATTTTGAGTTCAGTAAATATACATATTCGGTCTTTAAAAATAAATATAATTAGTACAGAAATTAAATCTCTAAGATTTGTGTTTTTATTCCTTTGCAGAGGATATTATATTAGTTATGTGAATTTCGTAAAACAACTGTAAATAAAGAAGAAAAACCACCTAAATCTGTGCTTTGCTGTTGCTGTGAGGTCTGAAAGCAAAGAAAAAGAAAAGGTTTGTTAAAAACAATGTGTTATTGGATTTAAGCAATTCTAACCAATTCTTTAATAATGTTTAAGCCATTGAAAGTGTTTTCATTCCCTGGTACCCGGGGCTTATAATATTCTTAAATCACGTAACCAAACTAGCCGAAATTTGTCTATCTGCTTTCTTGCAATTTACTCGCTCAGCTTAAAAGCTAAGGGCTTGTAGTTTTTCCAATTGTACTACTTTATGCGCAGGCAGATCAAGCTCGAATCCGCGGCGTACCGTAACGATATATTTTGTACGTATTTAATTAAATTAGCTAAGTATAGCTGTTTTTTCTTTAATATGTATTTATACCCTTGCAGAGGGTATTATAATTTTGGTCAAAAGTGTGCAACGCAGTGAAGGAGACATCTCCGACCCTATAAAGTATATATATTCTGGATCAGGATCACCTCCTGAGTTGATATAAGCATGTCCGTCTGTCTGTTTCTACGCAAACTAGTCTCTCAGTTTTAGAGATATCGAGTTGAGTTTCCTTTGCACGCAGTATATAAGTCGGAACGGCCGGGATCGGCCGACTATATCCTATAGCTGCCATATAACTGATTGATCGGAAATGCCATTACATTGGTGTTTCTTAAATTAGGAAGTTGGGATTTCCTATGGGTTTTATATTTGGCCAATTAATCCGACCTACCAAATTTCATAAGAATCGGACGACTATATCCTACAGCCTCTGTATAACTGATTAATCGGAAATGCCATAACTTTGGTGTTTGTTAACTTAGGAAGTTGGGATTTTCTATGGGTTTTATTTTTGGCCAATTAATCCGACCTACCAAATTTCATAAGGATCGGCCGACTATATCCTATAGCTGCCATATAACTGAACGATTGGAAATATCATAACTTTGGTGTTTTTAAAGTTAGGAAGTTGGGATTTTTTATGAGTATTAAGAATGCATCATATGAATAATTTTGGATAATATAATTTACAGAGGATTCTGCAAGGGTATATCAACTTCGGCTCCGCCCGAAGTTAGCTTTCCTTTCTTGTTTTCTGCTCACTTGTTTTACCTGCCAATTGTCCATGCATCCTCAAAGGACTGTGAGTGTGGATGTACGCTAATAGTGAATCTTTTAATAATAATGGTTTTTATGAAACCATAAAAATCTTCTTTCTATTGCAGGTAGTATATACATCAGAACGAAAACCACTCCCCACCCTTCATAACTAGTATAAATTTATCGAGCCTAAAGTAAATTACGACTTCTACGTCTAGTGTGTCGTAAGGAAGCATGTGACTGTTTTACAGTGCCTCCTTATGTAATCTTCATTCAATGGAACGATCACTGCCAGCGACTGCCATGTGAGCCCCTAATGTCAGTGTCGACAGTACAAAATTATGTCATTGTTCTTGACCCGCTCTTTCTGTTTCCCCCTTAGTAGATTTTTACCAGACAATATTAAATTTGGCTTAACATTGCAATTTAAATATTCATTTGAGTGAGTACAGTGAGTACATTTTAAATAAAGTTCAATTTAATTTAAAATATATTTATTTATATTATTGTTATGGAGGGTATATTTTGGATACAGGAAATTTACGTATAGTGAAAAAAAAAATATTTTAAATTCCGTTCGCTTCGCGAGTGAACTACTAATCGTTGTGCACAAACTAATACCTAAAAATTGTTTTAATTTCGTAATTCTGTTCTGTGTTTTCTTTTCTTGTAACGCCGCCGTTTTTCTTTTGTGCGTTGTGTGTTGTTCGTCGTAAGTCGTAGTGTTGTTTTTAGTGTTGCGTTTGCATGGACTTTAACTAAATTAAGCTCCCGCTCTATCGCTCTCTTTGTTTTGAAAGTTCTAAGCGTGCAGTTTCTGCGCTCTTGCGGTACTTATAACTGCTCGCTTATAAATTTTAAATCGTTTTCTTGGTACTGTGGTTCCAATAGGTAGAATGAGTAATAATAATTTAGTCTGCTTCTTCAAAAATGCAGCCTCGTAATTAGGGCTGACCAATCTAACATGACTTGCTGGCTGTGTGAAAACATGGTGCACTGGCCGGACAAGTGATGACCTTTTAAATGGGCCCAATTTGCAGTTCTGTTGTGATGCTTGTGTCGAGGTTGCGAACGAGATGAAATCGTTCATGCGCCAAACTAAAAGCGGCTTGATGGGGCTGATTAGCTGTTTCGGAGTAGCTAGATATAGTTTTCGCCGAGCTGATGATCTCCTCTCTGCGCTGGATTCGCAGTTTAATAGTCGTAAGC
Source organism: Drosophila kurseongensis (assembly GCA_018153305.1). Lineage (NCBI taxonomy): Eukaryota > Metazoa > Arthropoda > Insecta > Diptera > Drosophilidae > Drosophila > Drosophila kurseongensis. The sequence continues at coordinate 2,707,844 of JAECXX010000034.1, forward strand.
TATTAGAAGAGTCCCTTAAGCGCAAAAAAACCGGTGGTGGTAAGCAAAGGGTAAAACCCCGCAACCGCAATCAAAAGAACAACTGTCAGATCGAGATCAGTTAATAGTATTGGGTGATTTTAATATACCTAGTGCGACATGGTCCCCTGACGAAAACTCTAACATTTTACTTCCTTTAGCGCAGCATGACTTTATTGACGGCTTGCTTGACATTGCGCTATCCCAAGTGAACCATGTTAAGAACTCCTTAGGACGTTTACTGGACTTGTGTTTTGTTTCAAATTCAGAAGGCATTTGCCTATCAAGAACGTCTCCAATTACACAACCGGAAGATCCTTATCATCCAACTTTAGAGCTGACTGTAGACGCAAGAACAGAGCTGAATAAAAAATCCGAAAAGTCGGTTAACCGAATCCGCTGCTTTCATAAGGCAAACTTTCATCTTTTGAATACTTTTATATCCGGCTATGACTGGTCCGAATTTTATTCATGCACTAACTTGGCTAAGGCCGTCAATATCTTTTATAATGCATTGAATTCCTTCTTGTATCTGTGTGTTCCGTTATACTATCCGTCAATTTCAAATAAACCTCCGTGGTTTAATAAAGAGTTGTCACACCTAAAAAATATTAAGTCCAGACTTTTCAATAAATTTAAAATGTCCGGTTCACAATCTGCCTTCTCTCGGTACCTAAGGGCTTCGTCAAATTTTATCGTGCTTAACGCCCGGTGTTATAAAAGCTATTTGACTCGTTGTAGGGTCCAATTTTCACAAGATCCAAAACAGTTTTATAATTTTGTTAACACTAAGCGTAAATCAGCCTGTTACCCTGCATCGCTATCATTCGAAAACTCTACGGCATACTCTGATCAGGCAATTGCCGATCTATTTGCCCAGTTTTTCCAGACAACTTATTCTGTTTCATCCCGTCCAAATCCGTCTTATTCAAATGCCATACCCAAGTCGAACTTGATTTTTTGTCCGAGGTTAAGCGAAAGCTCCCTTCTTTTGGATCTCCATAAAGTTAAGCCAGTCTATTCACCGGGTCCGGACGGAGTTCCAGGCTGCGTGCTTAAATACTGTGCTGAAACTCTGCGTAGACCTCTGTACAAATTGTTTACCTTGTCTTTAAAAACATCTCATTTTCCACTTATTTGGAAGGAGTCATTTGTCATTCCCCTTCATAAAAAAGGAAATAAATGCAATACAAGTAATTACAGAGGCATATCCAAATTATCCGCCATCCCAAAGCTTTTCGAAAACACTATTACACGCCATTTGCAACATCTTTGTAGATCGATTATATCTCCATGTCAACATGGATTTATAAGGCGAAGATCTACGACGACAAACCTCTTGGAGCTAACGTCTTTTGTAATAAATGGCTTTAGAAAGAACATGCAGACTGACGTAGTTTACACTGATTTTAGTAAAGCGTTTGATTCAGTAAATCACTCGCTTCTTGTATTAAAGCTAGACTTATTTATTATTTATAAACGATCTCCCTCTAGTCTTGACAAAGTCGCGTGTCCTTATGTACGCAGATGACGTTAAGTTATGCCTGCAATATAACGAAATTTCTAGCAGTTCAGACTTACAATCTGACCTAAATGCTTTTCAAACATGGTGTTGTGAAAATCTTTTGGATTTAAATAGCGCTAAGTGCAAAGTAATGACATTCTTTCGGGTGAACCCACAATATGCAACGTATACGCTGGGTGGTTGCACGTTGTCTAGAATTACGCATGTTGATGACCTTGGCGTCCTCCTTGACCCAAAACTTAAGTTTTGTGACCATATTACCTCTATGGTGAATAAAGCCAGGGGAGTTCTTGGATTTATTAAAAGGTGGTCAAAGGAATTCGATGATCCCTATGTTACAAAGACTCTGTTCATTTCACTAGTCCGTCCAATCCTGGAGTACTGTTCAGCAGTTTGGAGTCCTCAGTATGGTGTACATATAGACCGGATAGAGTCTGTGCAAAAGAACTTTTTATTATTTGCTCTACGGGGCCTTAACTGGAATGCAAGCCTTATTTTACCATCTTACTCTAGTAGACTTCTCCTAATTAATCTACCATCCTTAGTAAACCGTAGAACGATGCTTGGCACAACTTTTATCTATAAACTTATTCACGGGGATGTGGAGAGTCTCGAGTTACTTGGTCGCATAAGCTTCTCCGTGCCTAATAGAATTACCAGGAACTATGTTCCTCTTACATTAAATATTTGTAGATCTAACTTTGATATGCATGAACCGTTTAGAGTACTGTGTGACGACTATAATAGACTATACCATATTATTTCTACTACCGACTCTTTGCCAAGCCTAAAAGCATCAATTTTATCTTACTTAGCTCAAAATTAGTATTAGTATTAGTCTCGTACGTATTTCTAATCTTAGTCTGTCCGCTTCTACATTGCGCTTTTAAACTTCTCGCGATCTCGTTTTTACGCCTATGAGGCTCTGCGCGTAACAAGCACTGCTTGGTGTCGTAAGGGCCACTTGTTTGCGCTGATCATAGTGCTTCAACGTCCGATTTGCCTCTCCGTTCTCTTCTCTACAGAGCGGATCAGCAGCTGATTGCAGCAACCCCTCAAATGTTTCTAGGATCAGCAGCTAAAAAAGATTCGGTATCCGAGCAATCCGTAGCAGAATGCATGCAACCAGGGACGTCTAAGAATTCCGATTTGTCCGTAGTGGTTTCACAATTAGTGGATACATCTACACAAGGGACTACTGTGTCCGGACAACCGGCTCAAGTTGGTTTTGCAGAAACAATGTCTGCTCCACCAAAATCCCTTTCAATGGTTCCACTAAAGAAACAAATTGTAGTTTCTCGGCTATCCCCTGATCAAATATCTTCTGATGTATTGTCTTATATACAAGACAAAACTAAAGCGGATTGTAATAGTGTAAAGGTGGAAAGTTTAAGTTTTCTTATGCTAGAGACATTTCATCTTTCAAGATAACTGTCCCTAATGAGCTTTTAGTAGCCATATGCTCGGGCGACTTTGGCCGGATTATATGGTTGTAAAAGAGTTCGAGGCTAAGATAAAAAAGAAGGAGCCGTTGGAGTAAAACTTCCTAGTCGAGGCCAAACCAGTGTACCTATTTCAAAAAACTAACTTCTACAAGCTCACTTAATTGTATTCTGATAGCCTTTCCTTTGCATCTCATATTATTGTGTTTACAGAAACCAGGTTAATGCCGGAGATCTTTAGCTCCGAAGTTATTCCAGGTAGGTACTGTGAGGAGACTTAAACTCCCCACAAATCTCGATGCAGGAGATCGGCCTAGTAACAGCGGAGGAGGTGAGAAAGCCGGAGAGATGAAGGGCATACAGGTCGACCGGGAAATATTCGGACCTTGGACTCTCATATAGCAAGGGAAACGAGGTCTTACAGTAAATTGGCGGACTTCGGACTCGCCTAAAGAGGACACACCGTGAATAAACGGTACCTCGATGGACCTTGGACCCGCGTCCGGCAAGGGCAACGAGGTCATACGGTGAATTGACGGACTTCGGACCCGCGTAAAGAGGACACGCCGTGAATCAAGGGTACTTCAGTGGATTTTGGACCCGAGCTCGGCGGGTGAAATAACGGCACCTACAGCGCCTATAAAGGACGGCGCAAGCGCAGCTCGGGACAGTACGAGTGCGAGAATCAGAGCGTGTAAGAACAAGTAAACCGATACCGAAGTGCCCAAGGATCAAGATCAAGAAAGTCGAGACGCCGAACGACGACAAGTCTACAAGGCTGAGGCTACAACGCTGAAATCCAACGGTGCTAGGTCGTGGTCAAATCAAACTTAGGGAGTCCTTGCGCGGTGTCAGTCGATGGAGGTGGCTAGGCGATAAGGGAGAACTTTGTTCTACCTGCTAGGCGATACACCTTGCCGACAAAGTTAAGGCTGTACTCTGGGAGCCAGGCGATAAAGGTGACTTCGTTTCACCTGCTAGGCGATACACCTTGCCGGCCCCGGTAGGGAAGTTCGCATAACATCCAGGGTTTTGGTGGCAGCAAGTCGAAGCGACGTAGCAGCAGGGCAGGAGCCACGCAACAGCAGGCCAGGAGCAACGCAGCAGCAAGCCAGGAGCGACACAGCAGCAGCAGCGAGGAGCGACGCAGCAGAGGACAGCGACACGGAGCAGCAGAGCAGTAGCAATAAGGCTAAATTTCTAAGAATTAATTATCCAGTACCAACCTAATCCTTCTGGCGTTATCCTTTGGTCACGGGCAGTCACCCAATACAAATTTGGTGGAACGAACTCCCAACTTCTCTGAGCTAGCCGAACGTTTTCGCTACGACGGAAAAGACAAGCCCCTGGAATTTTTGGAGCAAGTAGAGTGGTCAGTCGTGACTTACGGTCTCGACATTAACCAGATCCCACGAGCAATGCCGGAGCTGCGACAAGGCAGAGCATCGAAGTGGTTCATCGCCAACAATAGGCACTGGGAGACCTGGGGAGACTTCATCTGCAGTTTCCAAAACTACTTCCTTCCCCGAGGATACATGGCGAAGCTGGCGGACCAGGTCAGACAAAGGAAGCAAGCCCACGGGGAAAACTTTAAAGATTTCATGGTGGACATCAGACCAAAGAAACGCTGGAGAGAATAAAGGAAAACAACACGCCGGCACTCCGGATGTTCATTCGCCCATACGAAGGTCGATATTTGGATACCTTGATGGCGCTGGCAGACGGGTTTGAGGAACTCGACCAGCAACGGGAGAAGTTTGAGCTGGAAAACAATCTCCGTAAGCACCAAGTGCAGAGCCATCCAGTACCAAGGCCAAAAATAGACCAGGGTGCGGTGTGCAGGCGGTGCCAGGAGGACCCGGACGCACAACCAAGAAATACGCCGCGCGGCCACAAACCAGCAAACAATCGCGGCGGATACGTAGCAAATCCTACCCAGGCCTGCCGCAGATGCGGGGGTCCAGATCACTGGGCTAAGGAATGCCGAAACCAACTGCTTACGTTCTGCTGGCGATGCGGAAAAATAGGAGTTCGGACGGTTCAGTGCTGTTCCGGGTCGGGAAACGCCCAGCGACCCCAGCCTCCGAGGGGCGGTCCGGGATCGCAAGGTGCTGCCTCTCGAAATTAATGGGCGACCTGCAGGCGGAAGAAATGCAACTGTCCTGCAACTTTCCTCACCACAATCGGGGCCGAAGTCGAGTGTGCAGGACACAGCGTGTCGATAACGGCAAAGGATAGACGAGGAGGATGGCTGGAGGAGAAACTGAAAACACCCAAAAAATTCGCGGAAGAGGATGTGGAGGGATTTCTAAGGGTCGAGTTGGAAAAACTGGAAGGCAGAAAGGGAGCATCCAACGTCGCCGAACACAGGATCGAAGGACGACCAACCAGTCAAACAGCGGTACTATCCTAAAAACCCGAAAATGCAGGTCGAGATCAATTCCAAGGTAGTCGAGTTACTGGAAAAAGTTTGCATCGAGCCGCCTAGAAGTCCCTACAGCTGAAAGAAAGAAGATGGGGAAGTGGAGGCTGTGTGTAGATTATTGGCAAATAAACGCGAGGTCCGTGAAGGACGCATACCCATGCCGATGATCAACTACATTCTGGACGTACATCAGCAGCCTCGACTTAAGGGACGGTTACTTGCAGATACCTTTGGAGGCAGGCAGTACACGGCGTTTACTGTACCAGGGAACCATTTTCCAGAGGAAGGTGATGGCATTTGGTCTGCACTCCTTATCGGCAGCATTCCAGCGGGCATTATCGTCATCGGACGGACGCTAGAGGAGCACATGGAAAACCTAAAGGAAGTGTTCAGGGGCATCGCATCACAGACCAAGGCATCGGAACAGACCCAGAAAAGGTATTGGCAATTGCGTGAATAAAACCCCCGGCCAACGTTAAGGAGCTGCGACAATACTTGGGAGTGGCCAGATTTTGCCACCCTGGTGCATCCGCTTAACTCCCTTCTCCGAAAGAGCACAGCTGCAGACCGACGCCACAGATTACGGGCTCGGTGCTATTCGGGCAACGAGGATGTGACATCATGGAAGCTGTGCGTGCCAACGGGGTCCAGACGGCGGGTAATGGCGCAGAACCACGACTTGCCGACAGCAGGTCACATGGGCAGTCGGAAGACAATCGCGAGGGTAGCAGCTAGATACCATTGGCCGGGAATGCACCGCGACATAAGGAAGTATGTGCAAAACTGTGAGAGCTACCTGCGGTACAAACCAAGCCAGATACAGGCGGCAGAGTCCATGGGATATTCGCCGGCTTTCGTCACCCAAGGAAAGGAGCCCAGGTTACCCAACGCACTGTACGATGAAGAAACAACCGGCACTGGAAGACAAACACAAACTCCGTCCGAAAACGCACAGAGGCTGAAGAATATCTTCGAGCTGGTGAGGCGAAACATGGAAAAGGCAGCGCAGGCACTCCACTACAATCTCCGTTGACGCCCATGGAAACCGAATATCGGGGAAACAGTCTGGGCCAAGGAACTCCATCTGTCCAAGGCAGCAGAAGAATTCGCGGCGAACTTGGGACCAAAGTACGAAGGGCCGTTCTAAATAATACATTTTGACCCGCCGGTAATATGTAAGGTGCGGCATGTGAATACAGGCAAAAAAAGAACCGCCCATATTAGCCAATTAAAGCCGCAATATATTGGTGGCTAGACTCGGGATGCGAGGGTAAATATAACGGGGGCACACAGTACCTCATCCGAAGAGATGGAGATGACTATATGCGGTATCGAACGCACACACCCATAATTAGAAGCGCGAGAGCGGGTCAGAGACTGTGGAAACTGTTACCGGGCAACGCACACCGAGAAGAGGTCGGTAAGCCCGTCGGAGTCCCGTAGCAAGGGAGAGTTCAAAGGCCGCCGCGTACAACGGAATCAAGGAGGCAAGGACCCCAAGGTTTCGTCAGCGCGCGAGCGGCACGAGACCGGTCTATTTAAATCAAGACTTCCACATGAGCGCAGCTAGCCACAACAGAGAGAGGTGAGGGGTACCTGCACCAGGCGACAGCCAGCGACGAGATGGATGAGGAACTCCGATTCCGTATTTCAGCTTCTGGCGTCGCCCTGGGTGTCGCGATCCCCGTCACCATCCCGAAGGATTCGGAGGGCCGCAGCTGGGTTCGGAAAGTTCAAGTATTTCAAGGAGCTGTATGAAAAAAGTCTTTTGTGAAAACAGTCTGAGGAAAGGTTAAGTCTTTCGGGGAACTGTCTGGGGGATATCTGGTACACAAGTCAGGCGGGGAATTCGAATAGTCTACACATCAAGGTCGGGGAAAATCATGATATCACAGAAGCGATCGTGTTTATGATCTGCAAAGACAATTTTCCTGTCCGGGGTCTGGCGAGGGAAGCCCGTTCAAGGTAAGTGTTTTCGATTTTCATATAAAATTATAATTCATTTTTATACCCTTGCAGAGGGTATTATAATTTTGGTCAAAAGTGTGCAACGCAGTGAAGGAGACATCTCCGACCCTATAAAGTATATATATTCTTGATCAGGATCATCTCCTGAGTTGATATAGCCATGTCCGTCTGTCCGTCTGTCTGTTTCTACGCGAACTAGTCTCTCAGTTTTAAAGATATCGAATTCAAACTTTGCACACACCCTTCTTTCCTTTGCACGCAGTATATAAGTCGGAACGGCCAGGATCGGACAACTATATCCTATAGCTGCCATATAACTGATTGATCGGAAATGCCATAACTTTAGTGTTTGTTAAGTTAGGAAGTTGGGATTTCCTATGGGTATTTTATTTGGCCAGTCAATCCGACCTACCAAATTTCATAAGGATCGGCCGACTTATCCTATAGCTGCCATATAACTGATTGATCGGTACTGCCATGACTTTGGGATTTGTAAAGTTAGGAAGTTGGGATTTTCTATGGCTTTTATATTTGGCCAATCAATCTGACCTACCAAATTTCATAAGGATCGGCTGACTATATCCTATAGCTGCTATATAACCGATTGATCGGTAATGCCATAACTTTGGGATTTGTAAAGTTAGGAAGTTGGGATTTTCTATGGGTTTTATATTTGGCCAATCAATCTGACCCACTAAATTTCATAGGGATCGGCCGACTATATCCTATAGCCGCCACTTAACTGAACGATTGGAAATAATTCGGAATATTCTGCAAGGGTATTTCAACTTCGGCTCCGCCCGAAGTTAGCTTTCCTTTCTTGTTTTACCAATAAAATCATTTCTATAGGAAACAGATCTGGTCGAAGCAAAGTACAACAGCTGCGAAGGTGAAGAACATTTTCCTAGATCTGAATAACATTTCAACGTTCATCTGTCCGTATGAACGCTGAGATCTCGGAAACTAGAAGAAGCTAGAAGATTGGCATTTTGCATGCAGATTCTAGGAGTTCCTACGCAGCGCAAGTTTGTTTCAAAAAGGTGTCACGCCCTCTTTAACGCCCACAATCGCTTATATACGATTTTAAAAATTTAAATATTTCGGAAAAGTAAAAATGCAGTTTTATTGTGTTTATCAATACCTATCGAAATGTAGAAGAAATTTTTCAAATCGGACCATTCGTTAAAAAGTTATGCGTGATCAAAGTTTCTATCTCCATCTCCCTCGCACTCCCTTTACCTGAGTAACGGGTATCTGATAGTCGGGGCACCCGACTATAGCGTTCTCTCTTGTTATCATTAATCAAATTGTGAATAGGCCCGTATTGTTAGGGTACACATTATGAAAAGTAGCAAAAGACAAAATATTCTTGCCGCATCGAATTGGCAAACGTAAGAGAATCCATGAACACGTATACATATGTTTAAAGACCAATTAAAAATGCGCGTCTCTGCGACTAAGCGACCGAACTCGTGCAATGAGTGCGCGAGCACAATAAGAGCTCAAAAAATCCGACACGAAGTGTCCGGGGCCTGCCGCTAAGAGCCCTGGGGCATGTCGCTAGAAAATTTTTGTGTCCATTTTCGTTTTATGATATGGCCAGTGCATATGTTGTATGGTTAGTGGTATTGCCCGCAATACCAACGTCAGCATAAGCACCATAAACTTGTTAACAACCGAGCTACACCAATTCGAAATAAACGATGGTTGAACCGTCCTGGGTCCTGGGTACCCGCTCTAATTCCATTGTCCTCTGTAGCTTCCGACAGTATTGTTTTTGCGCTTACGCAGCAGAACTGTCTTGGCGGATTGTTTCATCCCCGTGTTATGTGTCCTACCCTTTTGAATCTTGAGCACCTATTCTTTAATCTGTCATAGTTTTCGTAGTCTCCAGATTGGTGATTGTCGAGGTCTAAAGTATTTTTCTTGTTGTCTCCTCTGTGCTTTTTATGTATCTCAGGATTAAGTTCCTCGTACTACCTCGAACTACTTTGCTAATCGAAGGAAATCCATTAATGTTGGGCAATCCCCGTGTTTGCGTACTGTTTGAATTTTACTTGACTGTTTCGGTAAATCCACTCTAATTTTTCCTCCTCTTCTGAATCTCATGATTTTTCGGAGTTATCGTGTGTATTCCTTTGTGGGTCATCCTTGCGCTGTGTCTGGCGCTTTCCATTGCCTATTCCTAATGGTTTCTAGTATTCCAGGAATTCCATGTTGGAAGCATCTGAGTAGGATTACCTTGGCTCCTGCTGCTTGATCCAGTTTATTCCCGTATGCTTTCGCAAGTTCCTCTGTTTTACTAATAGTGTCTGTTGGGTCCCAAGTGCCGTTGATTCGCCTTGCCGCAGCAGCGTGTGACTCTCATGGTGGCTATTTTGTTTCTGCCGTTCCTTGTGGGATTTGGGATTCTCCTCATTCTTTTTTGGTGTTGTGCTTGTCTTCGTCACCCTTGATCAGAATTTATATTTTGATGTCTGGTTTTATTCCTGCTATTGTTTCCTGTACTTGCAAGGTTGTTCAGTTTCGGATCTGTTGCTCCGTTCTCGCTGGTGCCTTTAAGTTGGTTGCTAAATCCATCGGGAGTTAATGATGGGCTTTTTGCGTGTTTTTGCAAGTTCTAAGTGGCGTTTGAGCGAGAAAACGCTAAGGTTACCGAAATACCTTAAGCTTTATTTCCTATTGGCCTCGTGTTACTTTGTCCTCCATGTTGTTTTCCTGGGGAAGGGAAGGGAGTAAGCGAAAAATACGTTTTCTCGAGGTCAGCAAAATAGGCCTCTTGAGTGACTTTTTCAAGTTTGGAAACAAAAAAGACGTCACACGAGGCCAAATCTGGAGAATATGGTAGATGGGCTAGCAGTTCGTAGCCCAATTTATGCGTTGTAATTATGGAAGAGCACATTTTTCTTCGCAAAATCGGGCCGTATTTTCTGCACTTCGGCGCCGAATCGGCCCAATAATTCGGCGTAGTACAGCCCTGTGACCGTTTTGCCCTTCTCCAGGTAGTCGATGTAGATAACACCTTGTGAATCCCAAAAAATCACGTTTCCGGCCGACGCGGCACCCATTGCGCCGACAGCTTTCTCATGCCCAAAATTTCTTGCAGGATATGACCCACTCATTCTTTTGACATGCCTACTGTCTCAGCTATCTCGCGTCTCTTCAATCGGCGGTCTGCCAATACGAGATCGTGGATTTTTGTCACGTTATCCTCCGTGGTAGCCGTTTTCGGGGCACCTGGGCGTGGCTCATCAAAAATCGACGTGCGACCACGTTGAAACTCGTTAAACCAATATTTGACGGTTGCCATCGAAGGAGAAGACCGGGTTTGTCAGGGGAGGAGTGTTCTGGTCGATCTACTTGTCTTAATATGATTAAGGTGCCTCGTGCATCGTTAGTTGCACATCCCGCTACTCTGCATCATTTCCGGTTCGGGAGCCGGACGCCGGTGATCCTGTCCAGGTAGGTCGCAAAGCCGATTTAAGCTGAACTCTTACGGTTCTACCTCCACTACTACAAAGACTACCGGAACACTTATCCTGAGATCCACACAGTTTCGAAAACTTATTTCTCAGTTCGCAAAAACAAAATAAAAACGTCTGTTTTTGCTAAATCAGTAATTATGAAGATCCAAGAGAAGGGAGCTTTCGCCTAACCTCTGACGGATGAAACAGAATATGTTGTCTGGAAAAACTGGGGAAATAGATCGGAAATTTCCTGATCTGTATTTGCCGTAGAATTTTCAAATGATAGCGATGCTGGGTAACAGGCTAATTTACGCTTAGTTTTAACAAAATTATATAACTGTTTTGGATCTTGTGAAAACTAGACCCTACAACGAGTCTGATAGCTTTTATAACACCGGGATTTAGGCACGGTAAAATTTGACCGAGCCTTTAGGTATCGAAACGCCTTCTGGATTTGAAACAAAACACAAGTCCAGTAAACGTCCTAAGGAGTTTTAACATGGTTTACTTGGAATAGCGCAATGTCAAGCAAACCATCAATAAAGTCATGCTGCGCTAAAGGAAGTAAAATATTAGAGTTTTCGTCTGGGGACCATGTCGCACTAGGTATATTAAAATCATCTAATACTACTAATCGATCTCGATCTGACAGTTTTTTGGAAATGGACTGAATAACGGAAAGATGATTTGCGTACATTGGGAACTCAGATGATGGTGGGATATATGAACAAGTAATATATACAAAACTACCGGGAAATGATAATTTTACACCTAGAAATTCTTCGAAAGTTCGACAGCAATCAAAACTCCACCTACCCGTCTGGACTGACGATCAAGGGCTGTAAATTATGTACTGACCCGGGAAAATTTCGGAGCTAAGAATATCCGGCCTTAACCAAGTTTCTGTACATACAATAATATTATATGGGAAGGAAAAACTATCCGAGTACAATTTAGTCAGCTTACTAAGTAAGCCTCTTGTATTCTGATAGGAAAGAAGGAGGCTAGTTTTTTGGGTCAGGGGAGTATGTAGAGGGCGCTGGTGATGGTTCATTAATATTATTTTCCATTTCCCCTGAACTATTATTTTTTCTCTTAGCTTCGTACTCTTTATGAATATGCCCTCGGGCCAGAAACTGGCGGAACACACAGATGCAAAATGAGCATATGGAATCCCAATCTTAAATGATTTCGGCTAGAATAGCCAAGGCACTTTTCGTGATAAATTGTATCACATGTATGTCAGGGAATACTCTGCTGTCAAGACGAGATAACTTTCTTGCAATTTTTCAATGAACAGAAAGCCAATATCACTCGGACCACTGTGCAACTACAGCGGACTAAAAATCGAAAGCGCTCAGGAACATGAGAGAGAAAGGAGAGCGACGGAGCGGGAACGAAACACCTAATAACTTTGATGTTAGGCACCTCGAAACGAGATAGAACGAAAAGAGAGTGCGGGAGGTTAACACCGATTAACTCCGATATTAGACACCTCTGAGCGGGATAGACATAGAAAGTGAAAGGTCAGGTCTGTAACAATGTTTAGTTTTGCCATTCCAACAACTCCGCAACCATGTTCCACTCTTCAAAGACATATATATTAGAGAGGTTGACAGAGAGATATTACCGTTGGAGTGCTTGCCGTTCCAACAGCGCGCAACGACGAAGAGAAAGGCAGGCAACAGAAAAGCAATAACAACAAACCAGCACCGAAATAATTTTTAAAAGTTTTATTTTCTAATCACAAGTTAATCACGATGCACTCGCGAAGCGAACGGAAACTTATTAAAGGTGTAGAAACGTTAAAAAAGAATTAGTTAACCCCGGTGGTTTCAAACAGAAAATGAAAATTCGGAGCGCAAAACAAACACGACCGTTCACTGTGAGGAGCGAAAGATTGATATAACAACTTTTTTATACATCCAGGTACTTTATTTACTTTGAAAATAAAATGGTCCAAAAATGTTTTGTATTTAATATACTTTTTTTACAAAGTACCACACACATTGACAAGTTTTGCCGTGCAAAACACTTTTTGGGTATAGGATGCGTACACAACGCCAATGCCGACCTAAATGAGTTTTAAAACAGAATTCATTTACCCGCCCAACCGACCGAGGGGCGCAGCCGTGTCGCGTACGGCACGATTTGCGATAAGATCGACGCGAGATAGGAAAATAAAGGTAAGGGTCCGGGGAAAAAAGTATTAGTTAGATCAATCTTGTGCCAATGAAGCAAGTATTAATTGTTTTAGGAGCGGCAGAGAGTCAAGATTTGATATTACAGGAAAAAGTCTATTATAGTCAGAACACAATACTCTGAAAGGCTCATGCAAGGCATAGTTAGATCTACAATGATTTTAAATTGAGGGAATATAATTTCAAGTTAATCTAGTCGGCACAGAAAAGTTTAGCCGACTTAACAAGTCGGGGCAGTCAATATCACCATGTATAAGGTTATAAATAAAGATAGTACCAAGCATCGTTCTACGGTTGGCTAGGGATGGTAAATTAATCAAAAGAAGTCTACTAGAATAAGAAGGTAAGATAAGATTTGCATGTCAGTTTAGGCGCCGTAAAGCAAAAAGAAGGAAGTTTTTTTGTACAGATTCAATACGACCAATATGTATTCCGTATTGCGGACTCCAGACGGGAGACCCATACTCCAGAATCGGACGGACTTACGAAATAAACAAAGTTTTAGTTAAATAAGGATCATCGACTTCTTTTGACCACCTTTTAATAAAGCCAAGCACGACTCTGGCTTTATTAACCATGGACGAAATGTGATTAGAAAATTTTAGTTTAGGGTCCAAGAGAACGCCAAGATCGTTTATAAGAGTTATTCTATCCAAAGAGCTGCCACTTAACGTGTAAGTCGCGTATATCGGATTGGCCCGATAAAAAGTCACCAGCTTGCACTTGGAACCGTTTTAATTTAGTAAATTATCTCGGCAGCAGTTTTGAAAATTATCTAGATCGGATTGCAAGTCTAAATGGCAGGAAATGTCCTTATACTGCAGGCACAACTTAACATCATCTGCGTACATAAGTACGCGAGAATGACTTATAATTGACTTAAAAGTAACGGACCCAGATGGCTCCCTTGTGGGACACCGGAGGTAACACGGAGAATTTCAGAAATTGAATTTTTAAAAAGGACCCTTTGTGACCTGCCATTTAGATAACTTGAAATCCATTTAAGCAGATCAACTGGAAAACCTAACAGGTCAAGTTTTTGAATAAGAAGTAAGTGATTAACAGAGTCAAATGCTTTACTAAAGTCAGTGTAAATGACGTCTGTTTGAAAACTACTATTGAAGCCTTTTATCACAAATGTAGTGAGCTCTAGAAGGTTTGTGATTGTGGATCTACGTTTAATAAATCCGTGTTGACACGGAGAAATGATTGATCTGCAAAGGTGCTGCAAATGAGGAGTAATAATTTTTTCAAAAAGCTTAGGAATAGCTGTCAACTTAGAAATACCTCTGTAGTTACTGGCTTCTAACTTCTTACCTTTTTTGAAAAGGAACAAATGATTCCTTTCAAATATTTGGGAATTGGGAGGTTTCTAGAGATAAGGTAAACAACTTGTGAAGAGGTTTGCACAGGGCCTTAGCGCAATACCTAAGCACGCACCCAGGAATACCATCGGGCCCTGGCGAATAAACAGGCTTAATACGAAGAAGATCCAAAAGAAGAGAGCTTTCTGTTAAAGTGGGACAGAATATGAGGTTTGACTTGGACATGGTGTAAGAATAAGGCTGTGATTAATAATCTAAAGTAGAGTAAGTCGTTTGAAAAAATTGGGCAAATAAATCGGCTATTGCCTGATCTGTGGTTGCCGTCATGTTTTCGAACGACAGCGAGGAAGGAAAAGAATTAGATTTACGCTTGGTGTTAACAAAATTATAAAACTGTTTCGGGTCCTGAGAGAACTGGACCTCACGGTTTAAGTAACTATTATAACACTGAGCATTAAGCACGGTAAATCTTGACCGAGCACTTAAATATCTAATAAAAACAGATTGAGAACCGGTATTTTTATATTTCCTAAAAAGTCTGGACTTTACATTTCTTATGTGTGTCAACTCTTTGCTAAACCAAGGTGATTTATTGGAAGTTGACGGATAGTACCACGGAACACAGGAATTAAAAAATGAGTTTATTGCAGTGTAAAAAACATTAACTGCATCGAACATATTATTGCATAAGTAAAGATCAGACCAATTAAAGCCAGAAATAAAATTATTTGGCCTCAGAAAGTCTGCCTTGCGAAAACAATGTATTCGTTAGGATTTTTCTGATTTTTCTTCTATAACTCTACCCGTATCAAATGAAAGTTCGATTGTTGGGTGATTGGATCTTCAGGTTGCGTGAGTGGTGCTACTCTGGACAGAAACACACCTTCAGGATTTGATACAAAACACAAATCAAGTATTTCGAACATGGTTTACTTGAGATAGAGATATGTCAAGTAGGCCGTCAATAAAATCATGCTGTACTATAGGTAATAAGACATTCGATCCATCCTCAGTGGACCAAGTAACTCCAGGTATATTAAAATCACCTAGAACTACCAGCTGATCCCTATCGGAAAGCTTATTTGCAACGGACTTAATAACGGATAGGTGATTTAAATAATCAGGAAGTTCAGACAACGGCGGAATATATGAGCAAGTTATGTATATAAAGTTACCAGGAAGCGATAACTTTACACAAATAAATTCAATGGTATTGAATTCATCAAAAAATAACTCCTCAGACGGGAGGTTTGAATCAACTCCAATTAAGACTCCACCTCCCCGTCTAGAGGGACGGTCATACCTATATATTGTGTACTTACCTGGAAAAACTTCGGAGCTAAAAATCTCCGACTTTAACCAGGTTTCTGTAAACACAATAACATGAGATGCAAAGGAAAGGCTATCGGAATACAATTTAGTGAGTTTGCTACGCAAACCTCTTGCATTCTGATAGGAAAGAAGGAGGTTAGAAGTTAGTTTTTTGAAATAACATAAGTTTCATTGGCAGATCATCGGAAGGTTGGGAGACGGTACGTATTTAACGGTAGCAGAACCTCTGGATATTCCCAATCAATTAAACAAAAACAACGACACTGCTGTTGCTAAACGATGTACTTGGACCCCTGCAGTTGAAAGTGGACGCGATAATAAAGTGCGAAGGCAATACAGCACAGATGAAATACAACTAGCAACGCCAACGATGAAATAAAAATCTTTTGTGACATGTCGTAGGATCAGTATTATATTCAAGTAGCGTTGATAGGAGAACTCGAGATTAAGGGCGTCAGTCAAAGAAATGAAGAGGTCAGCTGCAGTTGGTTGTCGGTATAGAACTGATTTTTAACAATGAAATATAAATGTTGTAACCTATGCTGGTTAAATATCTATATCTTAAACATGTATAAAGCTTATCTGCGTATCTTAAGTGGTTCTCGCTCAGTTGTCAATCTCTATGTTCTGCATT
Organism: Drosophila kurseongensis; assembly: GCA_018153305.1. NCBI lineage: Eukaryota > Metazoa > Arthropoda > Insecta > Diptera > Drosophilidae > Drosophila > Drosophila kurseongensis. The sequence goes on from JAECXX010000034.1 coordinate 2,724,181, forward strand.
CGCTGCATTACTTCGTCCGCTGCCGTCAATACTCGGATGTGAACTTGTCGGCTTGTATATAATAAGTCAGACAACAATTGCCCAATTGCTGGCTCATGTATTTTCTTTATGGGTAAGAGGGTGTGGGAAATCGGTTATTGGTAACTATGTAGCGTGCTCTCTTCACCTCTTATAGAAAAGAAAGCGTTGTTTCTAAAGGGAGCCGACGTACGTCTTGTTGTTGTTGCCAAGGAGCTTTGCTGCTTTTTATACCCTTGCAGAGGGTATTCAATTTTTTTGATCAGAAGTTTGTAACGCAGTTTCCGACCCTATAAAGTGTATATATATTCTTAATCAGGATCAATAGGGGAGTCGATATAGCCATGTCCGTCTGTCCTTCTGTTTCAATACCGTTTACGAGCTCAGTTTAAAGGCTAGCGATCTGAAACTTTCAAACTCGTCCTAAAGCATGTGTACGCAGATCAATTTTGAAAATCGGATTGGCCCGATAAAAAGTCACCAGCTTGCACTTGGAACCTTTTTAATTTAGTAAATTATCTCGGCAGCAGTTTTGAAAATTATCTAGATCGGATTGCGGATCGGAGTCTAAATGGCAGGAAATGTCCTTATACTGCAGGCACAACTTAACATCATCTGCGTACATAAGTACGCGAGAATGACTTATAATTGACTTAAAAGTAACGGACCCAGATGGCTCCCTTGTGGGACACCGGAGGTAACACGGAGAATTTCAGAAATTGAATTTTTAAAAAGGACCCTTTGTGACCTGCCATTTAGATAACTTGAAATCCATTTAAGCAGATCAACTGGAAAACCTAACAGGTCAAGTTTTTGAATAAGAAGTAAGTGATTAACAGAGTCAAATGCTTTACTAAAGTCAGTGTAAATGACGTCTGTTTGAAAACTACTATTGAAGCCTTTTATCACAAATGTAGTGAGCTCTAGAAGGTTTGTGATTGTGGATCTACGTTTAATAAATCCGTGTTGACACGGAGAAATGATTGATCTGCAAAGGTGCTGCAAATGAGGAGTAATAATTTTTTCAAAAAGCTTAGGAATCGCTGTCAACTTAGAAATACCTCTGTAGTTACTGGCTTCTAACTTCTTACCTTTTTTGAAAAGGAACAAATGATTCCTTTCAAATATTTGGGAATTGGGAGGTTTCTAGAGATAAGGTAAACAACTTGTGAAGAGGTTTGCACAGGGCCTTAGCGCAATACCTAAGCACGCACCCAGGAATACCATCGGGCCCTGGCGAATAAACAGGCTTAATACGAAGAAGATCCAAAAGAAGAGAGCTTTCTGTTAAAGTGGGACAGAATATGAGGTTTGACTTGGACATGGTGTAAGAATAAGGCTTTACTAAAGTCAGAAGGAGCTTTGCTGCTTTTTATACCCTTGCAGAGGGTACTCAATTTTTTTGATCAGAAGTTTGTAACGCAGTTTCCGACCCTATAAAGTGTATATATATTCTTAATCAGGATCAATAGGGGAGTCGATATAGCCATGTCCGTCTGTCCTTCTGTTTCAATACCGTTTACGAGCTCAGTTTAAAGGCTAGCGATCTGAAACTTTCAAACTCGTCCTAAAGCATGTGTACGCAGATCAATTTTGAAAATCGCCCCGATCGGACGTCTATATCCTACAGCTCCCATAGGAACAATCGGATATATCTTGCAAGAATTTATGATATTTCGCGCAATGTAAAAGCTATTGCCATGAATCTTTCCAAATCGTATTTTTTTATGCATACCTTGATCAGGGTAAAAGCGCGTGCCGATCGGACGTCTATATCCTATAGCTCCCATAGAAACAATAGGGTAAAATCGGTCCAAATTTGATGTTTTTCAGAATATTTCGCGCAGTGTAAAAGCTATTGCCATACATTTTTTCAAATCGTATTTTTGCAATATGAAAGCTATTGACATGAAACAATGCAAATCTAGTTTACATATTTATGTATACCTTATTCCTTTCGCTACTTTTTCAATTTTAGCAATTTCGGTAAAGACTGTAAGGATATTAAAACTTCAGCGTGCCGAAGTTAGCTTCCGTTCTCGTTTTCATTGTTTTCAGAGCTTGCGCTCTTACGCGTTGGCTTTCGTTTTTAATTTTTCGTTTATATTATATATTATTTGTAACAATATTTGATGATTTTTATGGGCAACATGAGGAAAACTTTTCGATTAAATGATTTTAGGTGTTTGTTCTATATTTTTAATAACATCAGCGTTAAACGTCGGCGAGTGCAGACGTGTTTTTAATTCTCTTGTGCCCCGGAAGACAATCGTTAAAAAAAACCCGATATATAATAAAAATAAACGGCGAAAGACGCTTAGTGCGATGAAAAGTCGCAAGTAATTAATTTGTGTTCTTTAATCTAATACTAAAATACAAATTAAAACATAAACAAGAGAGAACGATATAGTCGAGTGCCTCGACTATTAGATACCCGTTACTCAGCTAAACAACTTAATATAAATATGCCCTCTTGTAATAAATTGACTAGAAATATTAAACATACATACTTATATTGGCTAAACACATACATTCTTATTAAAGTCTAAATGTTTGCACAACACGAGTAACGGGTATAGCGAATAGCCTTCTTTGAAAGGAGTTATCTTTGCCGGGCAATTGCAACTGTGTACAATGTAAATACATACATATGTATATATATGTATGTTCAGCGACCACTTTGGGGACACACAAATTTTGGGGTTTCCGTTATAAAACTGAATAAAAGAGGACCCAAAAACTATCCACAACAAATTTTGGAGCTCTTCAAGCTTTCCCACGTTATTTATTTACATTTGTGTATGTAGCGTCTATTTCAGGAACACGAAATATATATTGAATTTTGGGGACTTTGTCCTCAAAATAAACTTTTTATTAAATACATAAATTGGGCACTTTTTATATAGGTATAGAATGCTTATTTCGGGGACAAAAGTACAAGGTTGCCACCTGGATGAACATATTGCTTATACCAACGTACACAACGAGGACACTCCATCGAGTCCCCAAAATTATATTCATATAGACCTTACGTTATATAAATCAATTGAACTTTATTTTATAAAAAGACGATTTTCGGGACAACAAATAAAGAGACCCCAAAATTATATTCATATAAACTTTAAGAAAATAAATAAGTTTTCCAACTTAGAGGTCGCTTTTGACAGAATCATTGCATTGAGAAATTTTTTGACATCCACCGAGGTACTCAAATAAAAGGTTTAAACATGTAACGCCGTGTAATTTTTGCAATTGTTTTTAACTTTTTATTTTTGAGCGAAAATGAAAAAAATACACTTACATTTCATTTATAAGTTTTTAAATCATAAAAATAAAAATAACATTCATGAATAACATTCTTTATAATGTAACTTAAAGTTTATATTTTTTCTTATTAAGAGAAGATCCAGTCTTGCGCCCTTCAGCTTTTCTCTGGTTGTCAATCCAAGACTTGACTTGCTGGGGTGTTCTATCCTTAAGATGGGGATTCCTATTGATTACCTCGATGCATTTTTTTAACGAAGGTAATTTTGAAATTTGAGCTGGTTCGCCAAACTCGATGGTCAAGGCGTTAATTTCTTCAGCAGTCCAGCGTTTTCGTTGAATTTTTCCAAAAGAAGATCCTAAAAAAGGGTTTATTAAAAATGTTATTAATTTTATTCAAAAGCTAAAAATAATATTTAATAATTTTAGCGATTTTAATCTTAGAAGGTTTTAAATGCAATTCATTGCAATACATACTCTTTTTTCGTTGTTTTTAAAATTTTGGAGAAACTCGTCATCGGATCCACTTTCAGATTTGTTGTCCGAATAGTTTGACCCGGAGTCTTCGAAATCATCTACAAAATATAAACAACTATATTTATAGTGCTTACAAAAAACATAATACAAAATAATTCTTATTTTAATAAATTAATTTTTACATAGATTATATTTAAAGTAAATAATAAATTTCATTCTTTATACTCGAACATACTGGTCAAAAAATATGTGCTTTATTCTTGTAAATAATTAATTAATTTTAGTCTTAACATAAATCACATTTTTTTTGTTGCACAAAAAATTGTATTGCAAGATATTGTTCTTGATTAGAGCCAGATCAACCACAAACAATTATCACCGTTAAAAAGAAGTTATGATCATAAATGTTAATAAATATGTAAGCCACTGGCACCCATTAACATTACTCACTATTTGTTAACGGAACAGGAATAGATTCATCCTCTGGATCGTCGTTTCCCAAAGCTGCCATTAGCATTTTTGACACCTCTGTAATTTCTGCTACTGATACAGGTATGCGGTATATGCTCTTGTGTATATCCTTGTGGTGTCCCATAAAGTTTGCAAGTCTGTCTATTTGCATATCTTCTACATTTAACAGAGAGGTATACGTAGCTAAATGTTTTCTGAGCATAGTACCTCTTAAAGCCATTGGACATCTAGCTCCACACCTTTCCGCAAACATTTTTAAAATGGGACACGCCCTTACATAAGGTTTTGCTAAGGGCTTACAATGGGCAACGCTGAATATATAGATGTTTGTTTCTTTTACGCCAGCCTTTTTTCTATACTTTAAAATAGTCTCTATACAAAATTTATCAAAAGGCGTAAGAAGCACTGGAACCGTTCTATTCAGCTTTCCGCGAATTGTTAGTCTTGTATATTTATTGGCAATCTCTTGTGATTCCTTTGATAGGGATGCGAAATTTTCAAGGTCCATATTTTCCTCAATGGCGTGGCCAGTGTTATAATTCTCAATAGTGAGTCGTTCAATTTCACCAGCTCGTCGTCGATTAAAAATTTGCAGGGCGATAAGTGTACTTTGAATCAAAGAGTTCCAGGCATTTAAATCAAATTTATTTTTTAATACGTGAAGAGCTTTTTCTGAATTGTTTCTGACATAATCAAAAAGTTTTTTAATATCTTCCTTACATGGAAGAATGGTTCGTGCTGAACGTTTGATTTTCGACTGATCCTCACAAGCTTTTTTGTTTATAAAAATCGGAATTTCAGTTTCCCATAAAACTAAAAAATCTTTTACTGATTTTTTTTGATCGTCATTCTGTGTTTTTATGCTTTGTGCCAGTAGTCTGTAGGCGCATTTTTTTATTAACGCGGTGAGGTTAGTCGCTACCGAAGGCGTTTTAAAAAATTGAGTGGTTGAATCCCATTTCGCAACAGAACGAATGCAGCATACAAGAACGTCTAAATGTTTCGGTGCAATGGCGTCTTTGAGCTCTCGAATGTCTTCAGAATTTTTCTTTAATTCCATAACCAATCTGCTAAGCAACCTTATATTCGCTCTAATCATGTCATATTGAAGTTCATTGTGGCGGAAGTATTGTTCATTTGCATATAATATTATAAGCTCATCGTAAAGTAGGTTTCGTGAAATTTCGTCATCATTTAACACCGGCAATACTTTTTCCCGTAGAACATCGACAGCAGAGTGATGGACAAATCCTGTTTTGGCACGACCATTCTTAAGTAAATCACGAGTTCCTTTTTTGTGACTACTACCAGGGCAGTTTTTTACATGGCTGCGCAAAGTGTTCTTTGGAAAGAACCCACAACAAAATTTGCAGCAAACAAAATCAGCAGCTTGGTTTTTTGAGTTTTTTTGTTTCTGTCGAGGAACAATCAAAATGCCTTTGTTGAACTGTTTATCTGTGTTAAACATGAAGTCGCCTTTCTTTCTGATTTCATCAATTAATTGTTTCCTTATTTTGTCATTTTTTGGAAGACAATTAAATTTCCTCACTGAGCTCTCATTCTTATGAACGAGTTGCAAATGGCGTGCAAATTTTGTTTGCAGTTTTTGACAGAACATACAAAAATGTTTTTTCGATTTTTCTATCAATTTTTTGGTTGGAATAATCAAGTCTCTTACGTCATATAAAGGAACATCAGGCTTATAAGAAAAACTTTGAGATACCGCGGTATTATTTAAAGAGAGATTTGTGGAACTTAGTATATAGGTTGGATCTGTGAAATCTAATTAAAAATTTAATTTTATTAATTTGAAAGGTGCCACATAACTCAAACAAAGATTTATGTGGCTTCTCTGTATCGGGGTTGTCACATAAATTTGTTCCAGCCAAATATGGGTTTTACTTATATTAGTGTATTTTATTAGGTGGAAAAAACGTTTTTTTGACATCCCCGTTCGAAGGGGACAAACAGGATTTCAAAAGATCTAAAACAAAAGCAAAGCTGTTTTTAAGATTTGGAGAATATTAATATAAATTAGTATGAATTATTAGCGTGACATTTTCTACAATCTATTAAGGACATGTACTATTAGAAAAATGTAGACTAGTTATATAACATATATACATAAAAATATAATTGACAAATATAGCTTTACGTACTAGCAGAATTTTCTATACTTGAAGATTCTGGGTTTTCAGGAAGTGTGGATTCAAAATCTGGTTCTGCAAAAAGAATAAATTTAATATAAGTACCGTTTTTAAATTAACAATTTAAAAAATCTTTTACAACAAAAAACTATTTTTTTCAACTAAGTTGAATTCGGTAAACACTCTGGTTTTTGAATAACTTTGTGTAATATATTTTAAAAGAAATATATTAATAGTTTTGTTATAAGGCTTATATACTTACTTTCACAGTGTTCGACATTCCCATCTGTGGCTTCTGGTTCATCAAAAACGGTTAAACTTAAATCTGGATCTGCAAAAAAGAAAATTGATATATTAAAACAGTAACTAAATGAATAGCAAAAAAACATCAAGTTTATAATATACCAAAAAACAGTTTATGTTAAAACAAATCTATATATATATTTTATGGATGTTATTGCATTTTTAGGGTTATATCTCGGAAAAAATTTCGTTTTTATTTAAAGGCTTGTACAATGAATAAAATATAACTTTCCGATTACATTTGATCGGATCAAAATTAAATGGGATTAAAGTTACCAAAATTTCAATTTGGTTTCGGTTTTGGTAATAGCTATTTTTTGTTTTTGATTCGGTGCCTTGTTAAATTCTAAACTCAAACAAAAACTAGTAGTTACAAAAAAAAAGAGTTACAATTTGCAACGAAACTATTTACTGTCTCTGTGTAAGGCATATATAATATACTTACTTTCACAGTGTTCGATATTTCCAACTAGTTCTGGTTCTGGTTCATCAAAAACGTTTGAGTTTGAATCTGGATCTGCATCAAAAGCGGTTGAATTTAAAATTGGATCTGCAAAAACAAAAATTAAGATATCAGAACAGTTACTAATTGTATTGGCAATAAAACCTCAAACTCGTAATATATTTGCAAAGGAGAGGTAATAATAAAATAATGTATGTTTAATACTTACTTCCACTGAGTTCTATATTCCCAACTGTAGCTTTTGGTTCATATTTAACGGTAGAGTTTGAATTTTGACCTGTAAAAAGGAAGTGCTATAAATTAGTAGAGTTATATTATGTTTAAAAATAGATTAACCGAAAATATGTTATATAGAGAGCTAACTTCGGCAATGAGCTAATCAGCTATTAGTAGGTAATGTTGGTATTTAAACAAATAATGTATAAAATACTTACTTTTACAGAGCTCGGAGTATGGGCCTGGGCCTTTTGCGTTCTTAGCAGTGGATTCTAGATTTAGATGCGAAATTTAAAATATTAGTTTTAACTTATTGAAATTTTCTTGGTGCTTAGATATTCTTAAATTAAATTTAAGAATCTTAAACACAGTCAAAATAAAATAGTTTATCCCGCATTTCTTCTCAATTTTTGCAGTATTCGGTTTTATGAACACTTACAAAAAAAAAATCATACAGATCGGACCGTTAAAATGTCAAATATAATAACCTTTGGCTATGTGAAAAACAATATTAAGGCTTTGGATACATTTTGGCGCGACAGTTCCAGGGAAATTTTATATGTCCATAACTTTTTTTTCTAATTAGCCCTTCGAACATCTTAGAATTGACGCATAGATTATTTTTTAGCCATGTTATTTAAATACTGTCTTAATTCCGATCACTTATTTCCATTTAACTGGATAATTATTTTGAGAACCTTGTTTATGACACATAAAATAAATATAGACTGGACTTTATATTACTTACCTGCAGCCACTTTAACTTTTTTCTTAATATTCTTCACGCGCACACGCAATAACTTTTTGGGACTCATTTTGAAGCTTAGGCGGTTAACAAGAGAATGCAGATCCGATATGTGCATATATGAGTATGTACATTGTACTTTCCGGTCCGAGAAACTTTCGATAATTTGTTTGTATATACAATAATATCCCATTCACACTAATACTACTTTCAATAACGCAGCGCGTTTTTTGTTAATTAATGATTGCTCACTGCCGCTAAAATTTGCAACATCGAAAAAGTTGTTGCACCGTGTTAACGTTTAGTACGCCGGTTAGTACAATAATAGTATTTATTTGTTAAGCCTAGTATCCAGATCGACAAACAATTACGCTAGCGTAAAAACTTTAATCTTTCCAGTGTGACCAAACTTTTGAGAGTTCATCAGATTTAAGCGTGCTACGGTCGTACTGTCAATCAGCTGGGTTTGTTGACAAGCAGTTAAAATTCAAATATCGTATTTGCAGGAAAGAGCCTTTAAAAGATATTATCAAATAACTTGGCAAGACAAGTCTGCCGATGTACAAAGAAATTAAAAAAACAATACAATTTAAATTTAACTAATTTAAAGTTCATAGCTGCACTTTTATTGTGTTTTTTTTGTACATTCTGGACCTAAAAAACATTTTGCTCTGACAAGAGGCACCCCAGATGGTATTAATATTATTTTGTCCTCACATGAATCGACTTTTGTGAGTTTTTTGAGTTTTTCCCTCCATTTCTTATAATGTTCAGTGAGAAGCGCACGCCAAAAGATTAAATTTTTTAATCTTTTCGCTAGGGTTGACCCAAAGTTCATTTCCGCAGTTTGCATCTCGCTTTTTCTCATGACTGGCGTACGGTTTTCGTCGATCTGGATACTAGGCTTTAGAAACACAGTTGCGTATTTTAATAGATGTTGCAGAAACGCCGTCTGTCTGAACAATGTATTAGTTTGAATTTACGTATGTACATTAGGGCGGACTATTTTTCCGATTGGTACCTTTAATTAGAGCATGAATAAAAATTCTACGTATCGTATAAATAATTTTTAGTCAAACTTTGTGACCGTTGCGCACCTCCTAAGTGTTTAAATAATTTGTTTTTGTTTTTCCACAAATTTATTGAACACAGAAAGCTATCATTTAAGATTCTGAGCTCATATGACCTTAAAGAAGTCCACCCTAATATAATTCATACACAACAATGAACAAAACTCCTAATTTAAACATATTGAAGTCCATTTTGCTGCAAAAATCTGGGGATTCGTGATAAATTCCGATTTTATCAGGACAATTATCCCAAGCACACATCGGGAACTCTGCCGACATGGCTCATTTAAAATTGCCCCCATATCATGAAACCATCAGCCTGGTCTCCAGATAATAATGTTATTGATAATTGGTGGGCTATATTGGACAGAAAAATTCGAAAGCGTAAAAATTTCCATAAGACGGACCTAAAAAACGCATTACTCGAAGAATGGGTTCTTAATCTTTAAAAATATGTGGTTGAAATAAACTGTGGCATTCATTTTACCTGTTATTTGAGTCTTAAAATCAAAATAAATATTAAAAAAATATTTAAAAATGTAAGAATTGATGAAATAAAAGTTAAAATACAGATCTATAAATCTGGGTTTAAAATGTTCCAATATCCCTCTAAATTTGGCAAATACAGCGATTTAAAGTTTTACTTGAGCACTGGTTGAAATAAGCTGTGAGCTACTGTATATACATATGTATGTAAGCATTACCAACATGTAATGTGACTACGTTTTCATTATACAATACTAGATCATTCATACATTTATTATTATTTTAATTTATATATTTTGTAATTGTTTGCTAAAAACTCAGTTGCGTATTTAAATGGATGTTGCAGAAACGCCGTCTGTCTGAACAATGTATTAGTTTTTGTTTACTTTTGTACATTAGGGCGAACTTGTTTGCCTTACTTAGGAAATGAAGAAAAATTCTACGTATGTATGTGTGCCATGCCTACTCTAACGCCCACAAACCGCGAAAAAACTGTGGCGCCCAAGCTGTACTGAAAACTTAGACTGAAATGTATTTCTTGCTTCGATACCTTGAAGGAACGGCTTCAGGAAGAGTGGGCTAAAATTGGCCCCAAATACACCAAAAAATTATTCAAAATATGCCAAAACGTTTGGCCGATACCATAAAAATAATGGCTATCATACGAAGTATTAAATTAAGTTTATTTTCATGATAAAAATGTTTTTTGTAGTTATATAAGATAAAACCGAATACTAAAGTAACGCAAAATGTTGAGTTTTTTTGTTTATCTATGTTTTTTAGTTTTAATTTTAAATAAAACCTTACTATATGCACCTTTCCGAATAGGTAATAAAAAAGCTTTATTTTCCATTTTGAAGTTTGTTGTTATTGTTAGTTTTAAACATTTTATTTGCGATTGAAGTAAAAAAAACAAAAAACCGAATATTAATGAGATCCACTGTAAAAACAATTTGACACGCACACTCTAACAGCCAAAATTCCCTTAAAGCATATTAACAAAATCCTGGCGCCCACATCTTTTCAGTTTTTGTTAAAGTGTAAATGCCATTTTGTTTGGTTATTAATAACTGCCGAAACCTAGAAGAAATTTTTTATATCGGGGATCGGAAATGTATGAAATCATTACGAACATGTAATGTGACTACGTTTTTATTATACAACTACTAGATCATCGATACATTTATTATTATTTTAATTTATACATATATTGTTATTGTTTGCTAGAAACACAGTTGCGTATTTGGATGTTGCAGAAACGCCGTCTGTCTGAACAATGTGTTAGTTTGAAGTTACGTACATACATATGTGCATTAGGGCGGACTTTTTTGCCTTTAATTAAAGCATGAAGGAAAATTCTACGTGTCGTATAAATAATTTGTAGTCAAACTTTGTGTCCGTTGCGCACCTCCTAAGTGTTTAAATAATTTTATTTGTTTTTGCACAAATTTATTGAACACAGAAAGCTATCATTTAAGATTCTGAGCTCATATGACCTTAAAGAAGGCCACCCTAATATAATTCATACATACCTATGTATGTATGTCTGTAAGCATTACCAACAAACAATATGACTGCGTTTTAATTGTACAATAATATATTATCGATACATTTATTTCATAAATTTATTTATGGTATTTGTTTGTTAAAAACACTTTTGATTTTTCTGAACTGCCGTCCCCCTACCCTTGCAGTTCTTGCAATATGTATATGTATGTATGAATGGGAGGAATGTGGGAAACCGAGATTATTATTACATATAATTTAGCTTAAATATAGCTTATGTTAAGTATTTTCCACATTTTCATCGACATGGTGAAAAAGTATCATATTAGCCCTCCTTCTTCTATTAAAACGCATGGCAGCAAGTAGGTCTTGCTCTTTTTAATGGATACTAATGGAGTTCTTGTTTCCGTTAATTCCGTTTCGTTAACAAACTTTCAACAATTTCTAAATGATAAAAATTTAAATTATAAGTTTTTAACCTTTGCAAAAAAAAAAAAAATTTGAAATTTTGTAATTGCTATGTTTTGTATACTATTCGATACATAAGTAAACTCATTAATCAGGAATTAACATAAAAATAACTTTTTTTATTGAATATTATTGTTGTATTGCCAATTAAAAAAAAAAAAAACCCTTTGTTGGAAATTGGTAGTATATAACCAAACCCAAAAAATTAAATAAAATAATTTTTTTTTTATGAAAGTGGAGCAAAACTTTGCCAACTATCTGTTTCTCTTGGTTGCCATTAAAGATTACTTCAAATAATTTAATTATTTGTGAAGTCCCCAAACAAGACATTGATACGGTATGCATATATACAGCACAGAGATGCCACCTTTCAGAAAAAAATTATGTACAATTTTTTAAATATAGCTTTAACTTAAGAATTTTCAACATGTTTTCATCGAAATGGGGTTAGACTATCATATTAACATAAATTTAAACTTTCCACATTTATAGGCATTGCATTACACGCACTTTTATCAGAAGTCCCCATAATCAATGATAAATATATATTAAAAAAATAAAAGTATTCAAAACTATTATTTAAAATGAGTGTATATAAGAACAGGTTATTGAATCTTTGCAGCAAAAAGACCTCTTTTTATAACAGTAAATAAATGGACCAAAATAATTCGTACTTCACTGCGTATATTAAAATGTCCCCGAAATAGACGCTATATGCCAGAAAATTTTGAGGACTGTCCCTAAAATCAGCAAAAGTCCTTTAAATGATCGATATATATAAAAAATGTCCCCAATGTCAACGTTGTGCATATATATGCTTACATACATACACACATACGCCATTGTTTGACTCAGACCTCCAATTTGGCTAACTTGATTTGATTTGCATAGTTCTTGGGATATAGTTCGGTATTGACAAATGAAAACCATCGCAATTTCCTTTAATAGAAATCCTTATCGAGAATTAACGTTGACTCTGTTGAGCACCTTGGCCAGCTGTTCCAAAGTTATCCGTTAGATGGGGCTATTGTATTGCGCCATCTACCCCAAGACATTGGTACCACGGGCCATGAAAGGCGGAAATGTAGGCGCTAGCCAGGCTTAAGCGTTTAATGGGTTTTTGGGCGTTAGAGTGGGCGTGGCAAACTTTTATTAGGCCAATCGATAGGTATTGACGAAACAAATACATATCAATTAAAATTTTTATAATAGCATCAAAACTGTGGCCACAGCTTGTGGGCGTCAGAGGGGGCGTGGCACCAAACTACTTGCGCTGCGTAGAACTCCTAAAATCTACATGCAAAATGCCAATCTTCTAGCTTTTATAGTTTCCGAGATCTCAGCGTTCATACGGACAGACAGACAGACGGACAAACGGACAGACGGACATGGCTAGATCGACTCGGCTAGTGATCCTGAACAAGAATATAAATACTTTATAGGGTCGGAAACGTTTCCTTCTACCTGTTACATACTTTTGCACGAATACAATATACCCTTTTACTCTACGAGTAACGGGTATAAAAATGAACAAACAAATAAGGTGATGAACCCAAACGAAGTTCGGGCGCAACGCCAACGTAATCAAGACGAGCGTCGGCTGTCTCTGCAAAAGAGCAATGCATACTTCTATTTCGTATCGACAGACGAAGCCGAAGCAGCAACAACAAAAGCTTCTGCTCTACCGCGATCGTTAGCCCCAACACCGTCCAACGAACTTTTCAAAACGAAAGGGCGCGCTCTCTCTCTCCGTCAATGTCAGCGACGGTGCAAAGCGGGGTAAGCGATAAGTGCGTTTCCCCTCTTCCTTGCCTTGCCTCGCCCCAACTGCCCTCATGCCTGGACATGGTTACCAGCACAGTGACGACATAAGCAACTGTAAATGCAATGACAACAACAACAACATCAGTTTCGTCTGTATGCCCGTCGATCGTTCTACCTGTTGTGCCAGCGCACTTACCAGCTACAGCTAGCGCAGCAACGAAAAACGCTCCAATTAAAAAGCTAGGTTCGACAATACAGACTGGCATGGATCGCTACATAAACATAAAAGGAAAATTAAGTCCACAGGACACGAAAATTGGTAACGTCGGAAAAATTAATCGGGCTTCCTCAAGCCAAGAAACTGTGCAAAACTCTAATATAGCAAATAGATTTGAAATTTTGGATGATACGTCTGACGGAATCTCTTCTACAGTCATAGATACGGACAAAAAGAAAGCAAAGCCGCCTCCACTTTATATTCGAGAGAAAAACTCCAATAACCTTGTTAATATAATAATCGATCTGATTGGTAAAGATAGCTTCCACGTAATCCCCTTGGCTGCCCAGCATACAAGGAGTTAAAAAGTCGGATCAACCAAAGAGTGTCAACAGCACGATCTCACTACACACCATTGATACCCTCCAAATCCGCACCTGGAGTTTTCTTTTCGTCAGCATCCCCATCTTCACTCGGCAATTCTACTATATCTAAAAAGTAAGCACAAACTTGAGCTAGCACAATTTATGAATGACCATGAAATCGACGTAATGTTACTTACAGAAACCCACCTTACCAACAAATACAATTTCCAAATCTGAGGGTATATGTTTTACAATACTAATCATAATGATAGTAAGGCCCATGGAGACACTGGAATCCTTACTAAAAACCGCATCAAGCACCACTTCCACAACACGTTTGCTACTAACTACCTGCAAGCCACATCTATCAATATACAGTTGGGTTGACACAATCTAGCTCTAGCAGCGATATACTGGCTTCCTCGATTCACGATATCCGAAGCCCAATTTATCGACTACTTCAACTCACTAGGCAACTACTTTATAGCAGCAGGAGACTATAACGCCAAGCAAACGCACTGGGGATCTCGCCCCCTGACGTCGAAAGCTAGACGACTGTATTACGCATTTATAAAACCTAGCAATAAACGTGACTGCGACAGCCAGATAGTAATGACAGCCCCGTCATGCTAACCTATAACAGCACAAACTGGCTCAAATTAAAAACAAGAAAGGAAAGCTAACTTCGGGCGGAGCCGAAGTTGAAATACCCTTGCAGAATATTCTGTAAATTATATTCTCCAAAATTATTCATATGATGCATTCTTAAAACTCATAAAAAATCCCAACTTCCTAACTTTAAAAACACCAAAGTTATAGCATTTCCAATCGTTCAGTTATATGGCGGCTATAGGATATAGTCGGCCGATCCTTATGAAATTTGGTAGGTCAGATTGATTGGCCAAATATAAAACCCATAGAAAATCCCAACTTCCTAACTTTACAAATCCCAAAGTTATGGCATTACCGATCAATCAGTTATATAACAGCTATAGGATATAGTCGGCCGATCCTAATGAAATTTGGTAGGTCGGATTGACTGGCCAAATAAAATACCCATAGGAAATCCCAAATTCCTAACTTAACAAACACTAAAGTTATGGCATTTCCGATCAATCAGTTATATGACAGCTATAGGATATAGTTGTCCGATCCTGGCCGTTCCGACTTATATACTGCGTGCAAAGGAAAGAAGGGTGTGTGCAGAGTTTCAATTCGATATCTTCGAAACTGAGAGACTAGTTCGCGTAGAAACAGACAGACGGACAGACAGACGGACAGACGGACATGCTTATATCAACTCAGGAGGTGATCCTGACCAAGAATATATATACTTTATAGGGTCGGAGTTGTCTCCTTCACTGCGTTGCACATTTTTGAACAAAATTATAATACCCTCTGCAAGGGTATAAAAAGTAAGTTCGCACATTGAACTTACACCACAGCTAACCGGCGAAGATGACATCAAAAGAACAGTAAGCATGCTAGAGTCAGTTTTGGCTTCAGCGAATGCATAAATAGAGCAGCTAGTTCTGGCAAATCGTCGTTCCCGGCGCGAATGGCAATTACTTCGATCGCCATCTTCTAAGCAACAGTTAAAAGAAGCTTCACGTCGACTCACCAATGCACTACGACAAGAAGAAGACAGATCCCAACAGCGCTATATAAAGCAACTATCTCCATCCAGCTCAAAATTCCCACTATGGAAAGCCCACTCAACACTGAGCCCTCCAACAGTAACAGTTACGCCAATAAGGACCCCTGCAGGTTGCTGGGCCCAAAGCGACAAAGACAGAGCCGACACATTCGCTGCCAACCTTCAAAATGTGTTCCAGCCAAATCCAGCAACAAACGAGCGTAATATAAGATCGCAAACAGAAGACGACTTCCCTATTGCCCAACCAATTGTATTTCGACCATGCGAAGGCATAAAAACTATAAAAGAGCAGCTACAACCGAGAAAATCTACAGGCTGCGATCTAATAACTCCAAAAATGCTTATTGAACTCCCACCATGACAAGACTGGGCTGCTTCCCAAAGAGGTGGAAAAAGTCAATCATCATAATGATACCAAAACCTGGAAAAGACCACACACTCACCACCTCATACAGACCAATAAGTTTACTTTCGTGTCCATCAAAACTCTTCGAAAAATGCCTTGTAACCCGTATCCTCAGAAGACATAAAAGTATCCCAGCACATAAATTCGGCTTTCGCAAAAAGCATGGAACTATCGAACAAGTGAACCGCATAACATCAGAAATCCGAAGTGCATTTGAAAGTAGGGAACACTGCACTGCGGTATTTTTGGACGTCTCTCAAGCATTCGACAGAGTATGGCTTGACGGCCTAATGCATAAAATCAAAATAATGCTCCCTAATAACACGCATAAACTTTTAAAGTCATATATTTACAACAGGATATTTGTTGTCTCACAACTATACTTCCATGTCAGCTGAACATAACATCTCAGCTGGAGTTCCTCAAGGCAGCGTTCTCGGGCCAACTTTATACCTACTCTACACTTCTGATATCCCTATGAGCAGACAACTGACTATGTCTACGTTTGCTGACAACACCGCGATCCTCAGCCGATGTAAATGTCCACAACAAGCCTCAGCGCAACTTGCGACCCATCTAGATGCAGTCGAGAACTGGTTCTCAGACTGGCGTATAAAAGTAAACGAACAAAAATGTAAACACGTAACCTTTACCTTAAATAGACGAAATTGTCCAAGCCTTACACTAAACAACACCGTGCTTCCTCAGTCAGACGAAGTAACGTATCTTGGCGTACATCTCGACAGACGGCTTACCTGGCGCACGCAAATTGAAGTTAAACGAACTCACCTAGTGCTGAAGGATAAGGTAATAAGCGCGAGGTTTTGCGTTTCGCGATGCAAATCGCATATCGTAAACTAAAGTTTTAATTAATTAAATAATTAATCTTTACGCACTAACTATAAACAAATGAGTAAGAACGTGGATCAGCGCACTCAACGACAAAAACAACAAGACGAAGCCCGTGAAAAAATTCAGAGAGAACAAGACAAACGTCGTCTCTCTTTGGCCCGTAACAACGCCTATTTTACGGTGACGAGTAATACTCTAGAACCGAAAGTGCTTGAAGGTGCAAGTTTACTGACCGCCGAAAACCAGAGAGCTAACTCTTGCTCTCCCGCCCTGCTCTTCACCGCTCGAACGCCATGGAGTGAGCAATGCAAGACTCCAACAGAGCTTCTGCCGCCTAGCGCAACAACAACAGAAACTACTACGACTACTACAACGGTCTCTGTCGCCAACAATGCAATAACGACTCCACCCTCTTCTTGTGCTGCGGGTAAAGCAACAACACAACCAAGTGCAAAAATCGGTGCAAACGGCCAAAACAAAGCTACGGTAGAAGAAATGACAATTCTGCAAGCGGGTTCGACCATGCAGACAGGCATGGATCGCTACATTAATATCTCCAAGCGCAAGCTAACACCCCCAAAAAACTCGGACGGCAATAAGCCCAAAATAAATCGTTCCAACAAAGGCCCTGTAAATCCCGGGCCATTAGATGAAAATAGATTTTCCATTCTGGCGGAGCCTGAAACAGAGTCTGAACAATTAGCCACAAGGAAACTAAAGCCCCACCCTATTTTTATTCGGGAGAAGATCTCGAATGCCCTAGTCAACAAAATAGTTGAGCTTGTCGGAAAAGATAACTTTCATGTTACTTCGCTTATGAAAGGGAATATAAGCGAAACTAAACTCCAAACCAAAACCGAAGACGATTTCCGAGCAGTGTCGAAGTACTTAAACGATGCCAAAAAGAATTACTACACGTACCAGCTGAAAAGTTGCAAAGGTTTGCAAGTTGTGCTTAAGGGAATAGAACCCGATGTGACCCCCTGCGAAATTACAGAGGCCTTAAAAGAAAAGGGTTTTTGCGCAAAAAATGTTATAAACATTATGAACAAAAACAAGAAGCCGCAACCACTCTTCAAGGTCGAGCTGGAGCCAGACAGCAGAACTTTGAAAAAAAACGCAGTGCACCCGATCTACAAGTTGCAGTACCTTCTGCACCGTAGGATCACAGTGGAAGAGCCGCACAAGCGGACCGGGCCAGTGCAATGCACAAACTGCCAGGAATACGGTCATACCAGGGCTTACTGCACCCTCAGGTCAGTATGTGTAGCTTGTGGAAACTGCCACGGCTCCGAACCCTGCCCTGCCAACAAGGAAGACTCTCTCACTAAAAAGTGTTTAAGCTGCCAAGGAAACCACACAGCTAACTACAGAGGCTGTCCAGTCTACAAGACGATGAAAAGTCGGATGCAACGAGCAACAACGGCACGATCCCTGAACACACAAAACACTTACATGAGATCACAAACGACACCGGAAGTTTTCTTCGCAAGAGCAGCCAGATCATCATTTGGCCCTTCAATTACCACCAACGGAATTTCTTACGCCAGTGCTCTAAGATCAGGCACAGCTCACATAGAGCCGAAAATTGATAACATCCAGCAGGCCATGGGACAGCCACAAGGTAACATGGAATCTATGATGATTACTTTGCAACAAAATATGATGGAATTTATGTCCTTCATGAAAACCACCATGCAAACCCTTATGCAAAACCAAAATATCTTACTACAAATGCTTGCAGCTCAGCATTCCAAATAAACCATGCCTAGCCTTCGAATAACTCTGTGGAACGCCAACGGTGTTTCACGGCATAAACCTGAAATAACTCAATTTCTGAACGAAAACCATATCGACGTTATGTTGCTGGCAGAAACGCATCTCACCAGCAAATATAACTTTCAAATACGGGGATACACGTTCTATGGCACCGATCATCCAGATGGTAAAGCGCATGGCGGAACTGGAATCTTAATAAGAGACCGCGTCAAACACCACTTTCACCAACGGTTTGCTAAAAATCATCTGCAAGCTACATCGATAAAATTACAGTTGGGCAACTGCAACCTTGCCATTGCCGCTGTCTACTGCCCACCCCGCTTTACAGACCAATTCATGGACTTCTACAATTCGCTTGGAGAGCGATTCATAGCAGCAGGAGATTACAACGCCAAGCACACGCACTGGGGATCCCGCCTTGTGACCCCCAAAGGAAGGCAACTATAAAATGCACTCATTAAAACATGCAACAAACTGGACTACGTTTCACCACGCAGCCCTACATACTGGCCTTCAGATCCTAGAAAACGACCTGATTTAATTGATTTTGCTGTGACAAAAAACATCTCTCGCAATCTAATATCTGCAAAATCGCTTTTGGATCTATCATCGGACCACTCACCAGTGCTAATAACTCTGCTTCAAAGCCCGGAATTAATCGAGCACCCTCGCAGGCTGACGTCGCATCGAACCAACTGGCTGAAGTTCAAAAAGTACGTAAGTTCCCACATTGAACTAACTCCACAGCTCAACATCAAGGAGGACATCGACTGCTACGCCGATGCACTGGAGTCTGTACTCGTCGCAGCAGCCAAAGTCTCAACACCGCAAGGGAGGGATGGGCACACACCAACACAAAACTAACCTTGAAATCGAACAGCTTGTTCTGGAGAAAAGACGTTTGAGACGTACTTGGCAAACCAGCAGATCGCCATCCTCCAAACAAAGTCTTAAAGAAGCTGGTCGCAGACTTACCAGGGCTCTAAGGCAAGAAGAAGAAAAAGCACAACGCCAGTACATTGAGAAACTTTCACCCACCAGCACTAAGCATCCCTTGTGGAGGGCCCACACAAATCTAAGTGCGCCGGCCAAAATAGTAATCCCCATAAGAGACTCTTCAGGCAGCTGGGCCAGAAGCGACAAAGACAGAGCTTGTACATTTGCTTTACACCTTCGAAATGTTTTTCAGCCAAACCCTGCAACTAATTCATTCGCACTACCGTCGCCGTCAATTCGAATTGAATCTGAGACGGAGCCAATTCTGTTTCAACCAAATGAAATTGCAAAAGTAATCAGCGAGCAATTGAAACCAAAAAAGGCCCCAGGCGGTGATCAAATAACTCCCAAAATGTTAATCGAACTGCCAAACTGTGCAGTATAGGTTATGTGTAAACTCTTCAACGGGATTACACGACTTGGCTAATTCCCAAAAATATGGAAAAAATCGGTAATCATAATGATCCCAAAGCCAGGGAAAGATCACACAATACCAGCTTCGTACAGACCGATAAGTTTACTCTCGTGTCTGTCAAAACTGCTCGAAAAATGCCTTTTGACGCGCATCATTCCATATCTGAAAGAGCACAACGTTATTCCAGCACATCAATTTGGATTTCGAGAAAGCCATGGAACAATAGAGCAAGTCAACAGATTAACAACAGAAATAAGGACTGCATTCGAGCTTCGGGAATACTGCAGTGCGGTATTCCTTGACGTTGCACAGGCTTTCGACCGAGTCTGGCTTGATGGCCTTATCCATAAAATCAGAACGATCCTGCCGGGAAACACTCACAGGATACTTGAATCGTACCTTGACAACAGAGCCTTCGCCGTGAGATGCAACACCACAACATCCGATGACTACGCTATAGAGGCTGGAGTTCCCCAAGGTAGCGCCCTTGGTCCAACTCTATTTCTCCTCTACACCGCAGATATTCCCACGAACGAGCGGCTAACTACTTCTACATTCGCAGACGATACCGCGATCATAAGTCGGTCCAAATGCCCAACTCAGGCAACAGCACTACTAGCTGATCATCTCGTTGTAGTGGAGAGGTGGTTATCAGACTGGCGTATAAAAATAAATGCGCAAAAGTGTAAACACATAACGTTTACTCTTAACAGACAAACGTGTCCCCCGCTAACCCTGAATAACACACCACTTCCACAAGCTGACGTTGTAACGTACCTTGGCATCCCCCTAGACAGGAGACTTACATGGCGGAGACATATCGAAGCTAAGAAAATTCACCTAAAACTAAAATCAAACAGTCTTGGCTTATAAACGCGCGCTCCCCCCTCTGCCTGGACTTCAAGGTCCTGCTCTACAATTCAACGCTTAAGCCAGTCTGGACCTACGGCTCCCAATTGTGGGGAAACGCGAGCAGCAGCAACATCGACATTATTCAGCGAGCACAATCAAAAATCCTGAGAACTATCACTGGGGCACCTTGGTATGTTCGGAACGACAACATCCACAGAGATCTTGGCATTCTACCCGTAAAAGATAAAATATCAAAACAAAAAGCGTCCTACCACACCAAGCTAACTTCTCATCCAAACCAGCTCGCCAGGGGCCTAGCCAGGGCTTCCATCCGGACCCGATTGCAACGCAATGACCTTCCAGCTCAGCAATAGTTATTAGTGCCCCTAAATTTTCGCGCCAGTCACCTTGACTGTCGGATAGTTTTTTTAATTTAAGATTCTATATACTTATTGTTAATCTCAATTCAGAGAAGATCCAATAAATAAAATGCAAATGTTCTAAAAAAAAAAAAAAAAACATAGTGCTGAAGGCAAACAGTCTGCATTGGCTTATAAACTCCCGCTCCTCCCTCAGTCTGGACTATAAGGTCCTTCTCTACAACTCCGCTTTGAAACCAATCTGGACTTATGGCTCTTAGTTGTGGGAGAGCGCCAGCAACAGCAACGTAGAAATCGTGCAGGAAGCCCAATTAAAGATCCTGAGAACTATCACCGGGGCACCCGGACAACAAATTGAAAATTACTACACAAAGCTGTCAACCCACCCAAACCACCTCGCTAGAGCATTAACGTTGGTATGTAGCCGTTCCCCCTTTCGTCGTAACGACCTCCCATCCAGCAACAATTATTAGGACCGTCTAACATAAATACAGTTTAACAAACTGTTAGAATAATGTCACACTTTAAGATTTTAACACATTTTGTTAGTCTCGAAGAAGATTCAAAATAAACAACCAGAGTCTGATAAAAAAAAAAAAGAATCGTTGACATTGGCTTTGAATATGATGCTATATGTGATGCTTATATGTCCCAATAAGATTGCGCATGAGTTTGTTCTTGTTGATTAGATCGATCTGAAAGCTGTAAACCGCTGCATAAACCGTGGTAAAATAACGTGCGAATTACTTAAAATCTGCCGAACTGACACACGGCAGCAGTTTAGCCGCACCCCTATATGAATCTCGGAAGCTCCAGTGAAGAATAAGAAGAAGAAGCAGTGGCACACAATTTTGCTCCTGTCCGGCTTGTACTTGTCGAGTAAATCGATCTGAAAGCTTGATGTTTATCGCTGTAAGTATCTAGTATGAAAATTAATGTATTTCAGACATGCCATTGCATAGGTTCCGGAAGCCTGAAAGATTCTGAATTGCATACCGTTGACCGGCAGAAGAGCACTAGTAGATTGTATACTCAACTCTTATGTCCAAGATATTGCATATTTATCCCAGTAAAGCTCAAGGTTTCCATGGCATTGATAGCCGGGTTGCCAAGGCAAGGACTAAGAAGATAGTCCTCATTACCATGTTAATGTCTAAGCCTAAGCTTAGGCAATGTGAATTGAACTACCTCCCTCAACCGGCTCATGCAGCTTACCCAATTTGTGTTGTATTCCGAAGCAGATTAAATCTAAATCTGGTAGGAGTATCTCTATGCTAGGTGATATTGTTTTCGTCGTCTCCTCCCAGTATGGTAGAGCAGTATGCCTATATGTACACCATATTGAGCCAAACTGGTAATTAATAATCCAGATCGGTTCTTTATTAACAAAACATACCAAGTTTTTGTGGTACAGGGATCACCGAATTTACATATTTTCGGACGTTGATGCACTGTGATCAGCGCAAACAAGTGGGACACCAAACAGTGCTTGTTACGCGCGGAGCCCTATTCCACAATGGGCGTCAAAAAACGAGACCGCGAGAAGTGAAAAAGGAAACGGACAAACTAAATTAGAAAGCATACGAAACAAATTAGAATGCATACGAAACAAAAAACTAATACTAATTTTGTGCTAAATAAGATAAAATTAATGCTTTTAAGATTGGCAAAGAGTCGGCAGTAGAAATAGTAAGGTATAGTCTATTATAGTCATTACACAGTACTTTACAAGGTTTATGCATATCATAGTTAGATCTAGACAGACTTAAAGTAAGAGTAATATAGTTCCTGGTAATTCGATTAGGTACAGAGAAGTTTAGTCGACCCACTAACTCGGGACTGTTCACAACCCCGTGAATAAGTTTATTAATAAATGGTGTGCCAAGCATCGTTCTACGGATTAATTAGGTTGGTAAATTAACTATAAGAAGTCTTCTAGAGTAGGATAGTAAAATAAGGATGGCATTCCAGTTAAGGCCCCGTAGAGCAAAAATAAAAAGTTCTTTTGCACATACTCTATCCGGTCTATATGTACACCATACTGAGGACTTCAAAGTGTTGAACAGTAGGGATGTCGGAAATATATCAAAATATCAATATATCGATATTTTTCCTCTTAAAAAAAATATTATCATCGCGATATTTTTTGGGCAAAAATAGGTGATATTGATATTTTTTGAGATGATATTCCCGATATTTTATTTTTGGTCACTCTTAAGTTAGAAAGAGAAAAAAAATGTAAACTGCGAAAATGAGTTCAGCGAAAGGGTTTTACACGGACATAAAAGCTTATTCAGCGCAGTGCATATTGTGCCTGAAAGTAATAAGAACTAGTGGTAACACAACAAATTTGGTGTCCCACTTAAAAAATAAGAAACCAGATGCTTTTTTGAAGTGTTCATAGGTAAGTAAATGGAATATGGCGGAATTACAACTACACATACAGTGTGTGCGTTATTTTCCGCGAAATTTACCGGTGTATGACATGCTTATATGTGTAAAAAGACATCTTTTTTTTGTTATTACGATAAAAATTTAAAATGTAATGTGTTTCAGAAAACCACCAAAGGTGAAGGTGACCAACCGAGCATTCAATGAGCTTTTTTGGGTGCAGCAAATAAAAACGGTGAGGAAAATAATGGCTCAATGACTCTAACTAAATTTATGACTAATCTTTTTAAATAATTTTTTGCCAAATTTTAAGCAAAAGACCGAAGAATTACCGATTCGTTGATCCATATGATATGCAAAGATAATATGCCCGTTAGATGCGTGGAAAAAGAAGGGATGCAAAACTTTGTCAAAACGTGCGTTCCCCATTACAAATTGCCAAATCGATGGAAGGTATGTGCTCTCTTTCTGAATTTATAAACTTGTACATTTATTTCTGTATGTATTTTTATATATTCGTTGTCTTGTGTTTTTAGAAATTCCAAGTCAAAACTTTTAATTATTTATGTATCTAAAATTGCAACTTTAAGTATGTATGTATATAAAGGCATGGACCATTTGTCAGTCTAGTTCTAAACATTGATAATGTACATGTTATAGGATATATATTTAAATGTTTTTGTGTTGGTGGATTCTAACTATATAACTTCAAGACAAAAAGTAGTTTGTATAAAAATAGATGAGATAAAGATCTTGCTACCTGAATTCTTCAATAAGATTGAATAAAATATTTGTTTTTAGGTTACAAATTTGATATCCGAAAAATACACAGATAGTGTAGAGAGGGTGAAGAGGGGTTTTAAAGAAGTCGAAAACGATTTCAACTAGATCTTTTTTAACAATAACTGTGCATTTTTTACATGAAAATCAGCTTCAGTTTGTTTGTCTGCAGGCTGCTAGGATGAGCCAGGTTCGATCAATTGTGTATTTGATAGTGACAATTAACATTTAACGTTTGTTTTTCGTCCGTTTTAAACTAAATATTGTCATACTTTTAAATGACTAATGCTTAAATAACCCTAAATTTAGCATTGTATTTGTATTTTGATTTGTAATTGTATTTATGTGTGTGATTTGTGACTTGGGGCTGTCCACATATGCTATAATCTTTGGATTTTTATATACAGATGGATTAATCGGAGCGAAATTAATTTTTGCACAAATACTTGCAAGTTCTTATAAAATGATTACGTATTTCCCCACATAATCCAACATAATCATTTTGTTGACCCCCTCCCTTCCCCTAGGTGATTACGTAATATATGGACAGCCCCCTTGTGTTTTAATAATAATAATACACAATTCATTTGGTTGTGGACGATTCTGTGAAGACCATTCAGTCCTTTTCTTTTGTTTTAGACAAAGTTAAGCGTATCGTCATGCACTTCAAACACAGCACAGCTGCTATGGACGCACTACGCAGATATCAAATGGACAAATGAGTGCCAGAAGGAAGAATCAAAACACTAATTCAAAGCGTGGACACTCGATGGAACTCCTGCTTGGATATGCTAAACGCGTTCGTTGCGCTGGCTGACGAAGTGGCAATTGTTATTTTGAGTAGACGAACATCAGGAAACTCACCAGAAATGCTCTCAGTGGAGGAGCTTAATATTTGTCGCGATTTTTGCCATGTTCTCCAACCTTTTAAAGAAGCCACTGATAATGTTTGCGGAGATTCTTACGTGACCGTCAGTTTAGTGATTTCAATGATTTCTATGATTAACACAAAACTAAAAGAAGCTAACGTGGTTACCGCTGAGGGCATCCTAACAAAATATATCAGAAAAGCGATTGAGTGGTTTGCTGCAGAATAATATACTGATGAAAGCTACTATGCTTGATCCTCGATTTAAAAAAATGTACTTCAATATGCCTCTCCACGTCAAAAATGTAACAGATGATATCGTAAGGCAGATGATTGAAAATAAAGAAACAAAAATACATACTGAAGGAGAAATGGATTTCGGAGACATGGTAGTACAGGACATGGACGTACAGGAAAGTTTTTTGGATCTCCACAACAGGACCATAGAACTCCGAGAATTTGTAGTCCAGAATTCGGAAAGAAAAGAAATGCAACTGTTCTTTAGTATGCCATTCTGTAATTGGGAGACCAATCCCTTCGAATTTTGGATATCGCAAACACAAACAATGCCCATGCTAGCGAAGGTGGCATTAAGTTGCCTCATCACGCCGGGTAGTTCCGTTTCTTCTGAACGGTTGGCTTCTGCCATTAAGTGTGTCGTATGTGACTCCCGTAGTCGTATGACAGACCAACATATTACGGAAAGAGTATTTTTAAAATCACTGAATACCCATTTGTTTTCATTACAATAAATAAGTTTAATTATATCCATATAAGACGACCGAAAGGCCTCAGCTGCTAATGCTCTTATTAGTTCATAGTTTTAAAACTTAAGCTAGCTTTATATAAATAAATAAATTATATCCATATCCTTCATAATTTTGTTATTATTTTTTTAATCGAAGAACGTAAATAAGAGTTTTTTGAGAGTGGGTATAATATATATTTTTTTAAGTTCGATGACTACTATTCACTTTTAAAATACAAAATAGTTTATTGTGTCTCAAATTGCTCTTATTTGCAGTTCACGGTTGATGAAATCAAATATTATAACGTTTTTTGATTATAAACATTCTTAGGCCTATAAAAGACCCAAATTTACAGCAACAGGAAACCTTTATTTAAATTTAGCTGAACATTAAAAAATATCAAAAATACTCGATATATCGATATTTTTTTTACGATATTTTTAAATATCATCGAGTGATATTTTTTTAATGCCCTCTTCCCATAGAGTCCATCCGTTCGAAACGGTTGGGATTTTTGACAAATGTGAAACACCGATTCCCACAGAGCACATCCACCATCCACCATCCACCATCCAATAACAGCTGATCTGAACCGCTGTGGCTCATCATTTTAGCCCGTTGCATTTTGCACAACATTTAAAATGACCACAACAGCTTTATAAATGATACTTGGTAACAGACTGCAAGTGATCTACGCGAACAACCAAATCGAACTAATCTGTCTGCAGTTTTTTGCCAGCCTGCAGAAAAAATATGAACCGCTTTTGCCTAATATTGTCTAACTGGTAACAAATCAAGTTCATTATATATACATTTTTGTTTTTTGGTTTATAATAATTATATATTTTATTTCATTTTTATTGTTCTGATCCATGTTGTGAGTACGGTATGCGCCTAGGAAAGAGTTGAGCAACACCTAATGCTGCCCCACGGATGGATCAGTAATTTATTAATTATTAAAAGTAAAAACAGCATTTTTTGAATTGGCGCCTTCCTTTTCCCAAAGTTACCCGCCAATTTTTTTTTTAATTTTCGTAGTGAATGTTTCAATTTTCACTGTCTAGAAGAAGAACTCAGAGTTGCACCGAAAAAACATCGCCTAACTATCGCATAAAAAAGTCCGTCAAATTTGGATGGGGAATTAACTGGGAATTTTCGGAACGGCAAAACCTTATGGACCATCCGTTCAACGGATGGTGGATGGATCTCTGTGGGAAGAGGGCATAACAGCAAATATCATCGATACGATATTTTTTCAAAATCCAACAACCCTAGTGAACAGTACTCCAGGATTGGATGGAGTAGTGAAATAAACAGAGTCTAATGCCCTCTTCCCACAGAGATCCATCCACCATCCGTTGAACGGATGGTCCATAAGGTTTTGCCGTGGGGCAGCATTAGGTGTTGCTTCACTCTTTCCTAGGCGCATTCCGTACTCACAACATGGATCAGAACATTAAAAATGAAATAAAATATATAACTATTATAAACCAAAAAACAAACATTTATATATAATGAACTTGATTTGGTACCAGTTAGACAATATTAGGCAAAAGCGGTTCATATTTTTTCTGCAGGCTGGCAAAAATCTGCAGACAGATTAGTTCGATTTGGTTGTTCGCGTAGATCACTTGCAGTCTGTTACCAAGTATCATTTATAACGCTGTTGTCCTCTTTTTAAATGTTGTGCAGAGTGCAACGGGCTAAATGTTTGTTTTTTTGTTTCCGTGCTACCACACGGATGGAGCAGTAATTAATTAATTATTACAAGTATAAACAGCACTTTTTAAATTGGCGCCTTCCATTTCCAAAAGTTACCCCTCTTTATTTTAGTAAATTTTTGTAGTGAATGTTTCAATTTTCACTGTCTAGAAGAAGAACTCAGAGTTGCACCTAAAAAACATCGTTAAGCGATGTTGGGAATGGATGGAAAACTAACTGGGAATTTTCGGAACGGCAAAACCTTATGGACCATCCGTTCAACGGATGGTGGATGGTGGATGGATCTCTGTGGGAAGACGGCATAATACTACTAACTGATCTCAATCTGACAGTTATTTGGAAATGGTCTGAATAACGGAAAGATGATTTGCGTACATTAAGAACTCAGATGATGGTGGGATATATGAACAAGTAATATATACAAAACTACCGGGAAACGATAATTTTATACGTAGAAATTCGATGTCAATAAATTCTTCAAAAGTTAGTAATTCAGACGAAAGACTTGAGTCGACAGCAATCAAGAACAGCAACCTACCCGTCTGGACTGACGATCAAGGTCTGTAAATTATGTACTGACCCGGGAAAATTTCGGAGCTAAGAATATCCGGCCTTAACCAAGTTTCTGTACATACAATAATATTATATGGGAAGGAAAAACTATCCGAGTACAATTTAGTCAGCTTACTAAGTAAGCCTCTTGTATTCTGATAGGAAAGAAGAAAGAAGGAGGCCAGTTTTTTGGGTCAGAGGAGTATGTAGAGGGCGCTGGTGATGGTTCTTTAATATTATTTTCCATTTCCCCTGAACTATTCTTTTTTCTCTTAGCTTCGTACTCTTTTACGAATATACCCTCGGGCCAGAAACTGGCGGAACACACAGATGCAAAATGAGCATATGGAATACCAATCTTAAATGATTTCGGCTAGAATAGCCAAGACACTTTTCGTGATAAATTTTATCACATGTATGTCAGGAACATGATACAATAACATAAGGTAGTCTCGTCGGCTGTCTAAACGTTCGGGTTTTGGTCAGTGCGTGTTCGTTTTTTGAAGAGAAAGATTGTCTGAGGACGAAATTTTGTAAGAATTAACCCTTGTGCAACATGACCCTTTGACATATTAAAGTTTTATTTTAAGATTAGAATATATTTTAGAATTAAGTATCTTAACAAAAGACCGAACATTCAAAAACAAAAACGACGCCGAATTTCAAATTCAAAACTATTAAAAATTAAATTATGAAAAAAAATTAAACCTCTTTTATTATGAAAGGCAAAAAAAACCCTGAACCATATTAAGGTTAATCCACACATTCTATTGTCGCTCTGCTCGCACTTACTAAACAGTGCCCATTTCACTCCCACTCATTGTAATGATTGTAAGGGTACCAGATTTTGCCGACGAGACTACCTTATGTTATTGTATCATGGTCAGGGAATACTCTGCTGTCAAGACGAGATAACTTTCTTGCAATTTTTCAATGAACAGAAAGCCAATATCACTCGGACCACAGTGCAACTACAGCGGACTAAAAATCGAAAGCGCTTAGGAACATGAGAGAGAAAGGAGAGCGACGGAGCGGGAACGAAACACCTAATAACTTTGATGTTAGGCACCTCGAAACGAGATAGAACGAAAAGAGAGAGAGAGCGGGAGGTAAGCGCATGAGTTTCTATGAACTTTGCCGAGTAAGAGTTGCAGAATAACTTGGTGGAAGATACTTTGTGTGACAACGTTGAAGACGGCATAATTGTAGTTTCCCATTTTGTTTTAAAAATGATTTCGGGCAAGTGGGTGCAGCTTTTGCCTACTTTAGGTTGATATATGTTTATTATAAAGATAAGAGTTTCTCTTTTTGTTTTAAAAATGATTTCAAGCAAGTGGGTGCTGCTTTTGACCGCTTTTGGTTGAATGCCTACATAAATAAAAAAAATGTTGGCACTCGAAATAATGATAATCAAACATGATCAAAATTTCTTTTAGATATAGAAACCTGCCTTGTATTTTGTTATCAGTTTCTTTCAATTTCCTTCATTCTTTGCACATGGAAGTGGTTATATATTTGTCTAATATCGTATAGACCAAACAAAATTGATCCAATAAATGAGCTCAACAATGGTAGTGTTCCAGCGATCGGCTGATTAAGCTTTAAATTTTGATAGACAAAATTAATGGCCACATGAATGCCCGGAATATATATATTAAATAAGACTGATAGTAAAAGCATTTTGAAAATTAGAAGCATTAGTTTATTTAATGGAACTAATGCATGCTTTACATCGAAAGAATTTCAAGATTTTTTAGAGAAAAACAACGTTAAGCACATAAAAATAGCTTCTGGATCTCAAGTCGAATGAGTAAATAGAAGCATCGGCCCCATAATTGCTAAATTGACCGAACCAGGGAACGGATATTACTGGGAACAGTTGAACATGCTTTTAATAATACAGTTCAAAACTTAACATCCAAGTCAGGTTTTATTCAGAGTGTCTTAACAGGGCAAAGTCATAGATAGCTTGAAGGAAAGTTTAGAAGAATGAAATAAGGATAGTGAAATTAGAAACTGGGAGAAAATAAGACACAAAGCCAGTAATATCATTGAAAAGTAACAAGAGTACAATAAGTTGCGAACAGACTCTAATAGAAAACAGCCTTACTCGTGTGAGCAAGAGGGTTTCGCAATGATTAGAAATTTTGACTCTCACTTGGAGCTTCGAAAAAACTAATATCAAAGATTAAAGGTTCTTATAGAGTAACTAAAGTACTACATAGCGATAGATATGTCTTGGAGTATGTTAAGGGTTTTCAACTGTCAAGACCACATTACAAGGGAGTTTGGGCAATATCGAATATGCCCCCATGGATCAATAATGTTAATAGTTAAGACATCAAGAACTCTCCGGTCAGGATGGCCGAATTGTAGCAAGCAGTCATACACACAAGTACATTCACACCTACACTTTAGTATTATCCCTGCAGTTCCGAAATTCATCACTACAAAAATTCATCACTGTTTAATCAGCAGCGGACTGCGACGCCGGCAGAGCCAAAGGCAAAGTCGGCAGAGCCGAGTGCGACGCAGGCAGAGCCGAAACTCTCAGTCCCCGATCGTAGGCAACGCAGAAAAATTTCCATCTCCCTCTCTTACTCTGTCTCTCTCCCCATAAAATGAGCTGAGAGGTGGAGGACAATGTATTAAAATCAGATCGACCTTTATACACCCTTGAAAATAAATTAGCATAATTTTTGTATTGTAGTCGTTGATTCTTATTAATTATATTATTTTATGGAAATACTTTTTAAAAATAAAATTATTATGATAGTTTTGAAAGGTATGGATTCCTTCTTTAAGTGAATTTAAGTTATGTGATTATTTTGCATAGTCGGACATGCTGTTATATACCCTGCTTTGACGCGAAGCGAAACATGTAAAGACAAATTAGGCAAAGGAAGAACAATAGGATTAACGGCGCCCTTGTTTTCAACTGAAGTTGTTTTCGCGGCTTTTACGTGCACTTGCATTTGAGAGAACGGAGAGAACAGATCGAAGCTGAGATTTATTGTGAAATGTTATAACTAAATTTATCAGAAATTTAGGTAAGTGTTATTTTATTAATTATTTTGAACTGTACCTACATATACTGTTAATATATTTATTATTTATTTATTATTTAAGGCGAAGCTTATAATAATACTGTTGGGCCAGCATAAACTAAGCTGGACTTGGCCGGCGGCAAAACAAGAAACGCAGTAAGTTTTTATACATTTTATAATAAATTTTCTATTTTAGATATACTTGGTCAGGATGAGCCAGTACATAAAGCACGAAGTCAAAAAAAGAGCACCGAAACCGAAACATCCTAAACACCTCCGAGACAACTGAAAACGGACATATGTAGATTGAATTAAGTTGAATTAATTATTTATATGTAATAAATTAAATTAAATAATGTAATAAAATAAAAAAAAATGTATATGAAAATTTACTGAATGAATTTTACTGATGAAAAAAAAGCGATGAAAAAGCGATGAAAATGCGATGAAAAAGCGATGAGAATGCGATGAAAAAGCGATGAATTACTGATTAAAGAGTGATGAATTACTGATTAATTCATCACTCTTTAATCAGTAATTCATCACTCGTTAATCGCTTTTTCATCACTCGTTAATCGCTTTTTCATCGCATGTTCATCAGTAAATGCTGTTTAAAGAGTGATGAATTACTGATTAAATGGTGATGAAAAACTGAAAAAAGAGTGATGAATTACTGATTAAAGAGTGATTAATTTTCACTGATTAACTCCTAGGACATGCCAATGTTAAATTCATCACTAATTTGTATGAAGTTTCATCGCCGATTAATCAGCAGTGATGAATTTTTGGTGATGAAAAAGCGATTAAAAGGTGATGAACGGTACTGCAGGGTAAGGACCCTATTATACATATAAGTACATACTCTAACTTAAGTTCCACAATTATTATATTCTATATATGTCTCTTTTACTATTGTGCGAAACACATTGTCAACCGAATACTCGAATACTATGTCTGTCTCGGTCTCGCACGTACGATCGGTTTAAGTTCCACCACTAACCATACAACATATAGACTGGTCATTTCATACAACGAAAATTGACACAAAAATTCTTTTGCGACTGGCCCCAGTGCTCTAAGCGGCAGGCCCCAGGGCTCTAATCGGCAGGCCCCGGACACTTCGTTTGCCTTCGGGTTTTTTGCGCTCTCATTCTTATTCTCATTTTGATGCTCGCGCACTCACTGCACGAGTTCGATCGTTCAGTCGCAGAGACGCGCATTTTAAAGAAGGTTGCGCCTGCGCTTGAATTGGGGTGTATATGTATGCGTGTTCATACATTCTCATACAGGGGTGCATGTGTGCGTTTATTTCAATTCGATGCGGCAAGAATATTTTGTCTTTTGCTACTTTTCAGACTTGATACCATTAGAATACGGTCGTATTTATTATTGGGTTAATGATAAAAATAAGAATTTTATATGTTATAGT
Source organism: Drosophila kurseongensis (assembly GCA_018153305.1). Classification (NCBI taxonomy): domain Eukaryota; kingdom Metazoa; phylum Arthropoda; class Insecta; order Diptera; family Drosophilidae; genus Drosophila; species Drosophila kurseongensis. The sequence continues at coordinate 2,757,036 of JAECXX010000034.1, forward strand.
ATATTTTTTAATATTTCAGCAAAAATTTCATTTGGTTTACAAATCCAAATCAGTGGTAGCAGAAAAATCTTTTGCATATACACTCACTCGCATATCTCTGCGTACACCCCAAAAAAATTTCAAAATCTGTATCAGGATGTTTTTATTATATATTATTTATGGCGTCTTTAGTTTATTTAGTTTAAGCTTAATTTACATTCGTTTAGGTTTAGTTTATTAATCTCTGCTTGTCTTTTACTAATCTTCTTTCGTTGCGCTCTCATAACCAAGTGATCTCACTGCTCGCAGGCAGCTTGCTTTCAACCCCTGTTTGCACAGAGAGGCGCTCTCTTGAGAGAGTAACATGCTCTCTCGAGAGAGCGTAACTCAAGGGATAGTGTGACCAGAGCATACTTATATTAACTGGCCTGCTACAACTCGGCCGTCCTGACTTTGAGATAGCCCTCTATCTCTGTCTTGATATTATAGATTATTTTTATACATTCGTTACATTATTTACAGTATTTACAATTTTTCTTACAATCTATTAGTTACAATTACATATAATTATCATATCTTTATCCAGTGTCTAATATTATTTGCACTCCAAATGCCTTGATATGGATTACGAGATAACTGAAACCCGTCAATATCTTTAAGCAAATACCTGTCATTTTTCAATATTTTTTCGATTACATAAGGACCTTTGTTCTTCGGAATAAGTTTTCTCGAGACTCCCGCCGTACTATCAAAGTTTTTAACCATAACATAATCTCCTTCTTTATATTCTGTCGCACATTTCTTTTTCGCATTGTAGTGTTCTTCATTTTTCATTTGAGCCTTTCTCTGTGTTTCTTCTGCTTCTTTTCTAATGTTTTCTAAAGATTTTCTAACATTTTCTACCTCTTCTTCATCTTCTAATTTTTCTTTTAACTCATCACATACTTCTCCTCTTTGTGTTATTCCGAACAATGTTTCACTTGGACGCTGCTTAATGCTACTATGAATCGTATTATTCATTGAATACTCTACTTTTTCAATAACCCTATCCCAGTGTAATCCCCTTTCCGGCTCTGTCAATTTTGCAATCATAGGTCCTAAGCTTCGATTAATTCGTTCAACTTGGCCATTAGCCTGTGGCGAGCCCGTCGCGATTTTTATGTGCTTAACGTTACTATTTTCCATAAACTCTGCAAAATCAGAAGAAGTAAAACAACTCCCCCGATCAGATATTATACATTTCGGTCTGCTATATGCTCGAAAGTAATCAGTCAATGCACTTATCACCTCCTTTGTATTCGTCGTTTTTGTTGTGTACAACCTAACAAACTTTGTGAACGCATCTACAACCGCGAATATATGTTTTTTCGATCTGCTATTATCCACCGGCCCATAATGGTCTATATGAATAATCTCGAAAGGCTTATTACCTTTTGGTATACTATGTAAGTGTCCATCTCCTTTACCTACTTTCGGAGAATAAGCGATGCATTTTAAACAATTTTGAATATGCTCTAAGACTTTTTCCTTCATATGTGGAAACCAGTAGCTTTTGCTAATGACATCTAACATTTTGTCCCTACCAATATGACCCATTTCGTCATGGTACTTGTATAACACATGTTCTTCCATTCTATTCGGTACATAAAATAATAATCGGTTGTCATTACTTTTTCTATAAATCACCCCATTTCTCATTTCATATAACTTATGCTCACTCTTTTCTAATATTTTTCTAATCTCTTGAACCTTAACATCTTTTGACTGACAAATTACTAAATTTGTTTCGAATGTATTCGCCTCTACTATCATTATGTTATTGCACCTACTTAATGCATCTACATGCTGCATTTGACTGCCTGACCTGTGCTTTAACTCATAATCAAACTCCTGTAGCTCGAGAGCCCATCTTGCTATTCTTGGATTCAACTCAATCTTATTGAGCGTTAAGGTTAAGGAATTGCAGTCTGTCACAATTCTAAATCGTTTGCCAAGTAAATATATTCTAAATCTTCTTAACGCGTAAATTATGGCTAAAGTCTCTAACTCAAAACTGTGGTATTTTGCTTCCGTTGCTGTCGACCTCTTTGAAAAATAGAAAATAGGATGCAACTTGTTGTCATCTTTTTTCTGAAGAAGCACAGCACCAAATCCTAAAGCACTTGCATCACAGTGAAGCTCGACATCATCCCTGTAATCGTATATCGCCAGAACTGGCGCTTCCATTAATTTTGCTTTTAAAAGCGAAAAACAACTTAATTCTTCTTCCTCGAACTTAAACTGCCTATCCTTTCTCACTAAGTCATACAAAGGTTTCGCTAAAATTGAAAAATCCTTAATGAATCGTCGAAAGTACGAGCAAAGCCCCAAAAAACTCTGTACTGCTTGCACCTTGCCTGGAATCGGAAAATTTTGTATAGCTTCTAAACCTTTACTGTCAGCTTTAATTCCATTATTCGAAATCAGAAAACCTAAATATTTAACCTTGTCTTGTAAAAATTTACATTTGTCCATTCTCAATTCTAACTTATTTTCTACTAGTCTCCTAAATACTTCTAATAATACTTCTAAATGCTCTTCTAAACTTTTGCTAGCAACTAAAATGTCGTCCATATATATGATGACCTTGTTTTGTCTTATCATGTCCGAAAATATGTCATTAACAAATCTCTGGAATACCTGTGGAGCTGTTTTTAGACCCATAGGCATCCGCAAAAACTCAAATTGCCCCAAAGGCGTAGTAAACGATGTATATTTTACCGACTCTTTGTTAACAAATACATGAAAATATCCGTTCCTAAGATCCAATTTCGTAAACACTGACTTTCCAACTAAATTATCTAAAAGGTCGTCTATTAATGGTATCGGATAATTATCCTTCGCCATAATTTTGTTCAATCTTCTAAAATCTATACAAAGCCTAAGTTCTCCCGATTTCTTCTTCACTAACACAATGGGAGAGGCGTACTCCGAACTACTAGGTTGTATAATTCCATCTCTAACGTATTCCTCTAACATTTTTTGTAATGCCTCCTTTTCACAATATGACAGTCTCCTTGGTGCACAACTAAACGGTTTTGAGTTTTCTAATATTATGTTCATTTCACATTTTATTTTCGGATTTTCCGGTCGCTTGACCTGAACATAACTTGTTTCTAACAACTTTATAAACTTCACTCGATCACAATAATTTACTTGTTCACCAATATTATAAAGTTTTTCATTTTTAAAATCATCTAAAATTTTTATATTCATCATTTCCTTTTCAAAGTTATCATAACAGAGATCCATATTTAAATTTCGATCTTCTAATACTGCTAAAGATTTACTGCTTAAACATTCCTTTTCCGAAAAATTTTCTTCCAACGTTTTCCCTCCCAAAGTTATATTCCTTAAGTTCTCGCTTTCCAAAATGCTAGACTTTAAACTCTCTTTTTCTAATATTTCATTTCCTAACCTTTCTTCTTCTAAACTTTCATTTCCTAAACTCTCAGTTCCTAAACTCTCAATTCCTAAACTCTCACTTCCTAATCTCTCACTTCCTAACCTTTTCTTTCCTAAACTTTTACTTTCTAAACTTTTACTTTCGGACTGAAAATTTAACTCATTAGGTTTCTCAATATTATTATTCAATAAACTAATATTTGCGCTCTTATCGACTTGGGTTTCAATATTCTCAACAGTTATCATATTTAAAGTTTCTAAATTCATTTTCAAATTGCATGCTTCCATAAAGTCTCTGCCCAGCACAATATTACAGCTCATAGATTCATTTGCCACCACTATTAAATTAAAAAAAATCTTTATCCCTTCTTTTATAATGAAACATAATACTTTTCCAAAACTTTTTAATAAGCTCTTGTTTAAACCATAATAAGCACCTTCCTGAGGGTCTACTCTAATATTTTTGGGTACATAAGCATATTTTATGAGCGATACTGGGCTTCCTGAATCTATCAAGCACTTTGTAATTATTGGCTGATCAGGGTTTTCATAAACAAAAATTTTAAACAATCTTACATAATTATTAGCGTCTTCCTTCTTATTTTGGGGACATCCTCTGATGAAATGATCCATTGCCCCACATCCATAGCAGGACCCTGGAGTTCTCTTCGGTTTGATGCAAGCTCTTGCCCAGTGTCCTTTTCCATTGCAGTTATAGCAACGCGATTCCTTGCTTGCCGGATCACTCCTCAAAGTTTGCACCTTTTGCCCTCCAGGAGCCCTTGCCGGCAGCATTATGTCAGCAAACGCTCTCAGCATCCTTCCAGGGTTGTTGAAACACTGCAGCTTCGCCTGCGTACGCAAATTCGCTTCTGGAATGCCGACAATAAGGCCATCCAACAGCTCGTCATCTTCCATGTTGACATCTCGGGCCAACCTACGTTTCTCTTCGAAATATACTGCAAACTTCTCGGACGGCTTCCATAGACGGGCCTCAAACTTGCGCCTCAAATCTGCTTTCGATTCGTTGCCGCCAAAAGCAAGCTGTAACTGGTCCACCAGCTCACTCGTCGGACTTAAGAAACGGGTTGCATCTGCGTGCAGCCACTGCAACGCGCTGCCTTTCAATTTTCCAATAAGTAGAACTCTGCTCTGGGTGTCCGACAGCTTATACAACTTGGCTATATTGTCCCACTGGGAGACCCATGCGCGAACAGACATATTATCCGAAAATTCCAATAGGACTTCCTTGGCTAAACCAAATCCCGCTGAAGAAAAATCGTCTCGCCTGCCTCTGCCAACACTCGTGCCGATTTCGCCGTTAGCGTCGTTTCCCGGAATCTCGAAGTTTCCAGAAATTTCGTTGGCGTCTCCTTCGTTTCTTTCCGCATCATTCGCCGAACCGTTGCTACATTCGCCGTCTCCCTTTAACACGTTGCCGCCGCCATTCTCAGAACTGTAGCTTATGGCGCCGCCGTGTCGCGCGCCGCCAACTCTCGAACCGACGCTGTCGATTTGCTGCTGAAGATTTTCTATAACTTTCTTGGCATTTTTAATTTGCTGATGCAGCTCCTTCATGGTTAATTTATAGGTGCACTGCCTTGGCCTCCAGATGGAACTGCACTTCATTAATATCCAAATCAACTTTGGTTCTGTTTCGCAAAATTTTTCACTCGATCCCACTTCTGAGATTGTATCAGGATGTTTTTATTATATATTATTTATGGCGTCTTTAGTTTATTTAGTTTAAGCTTAATTTACATTCGTTTAGGTTTAGTTTATTAATCTCTGCTTGTCTTTTACTAATCTTCTTTCGTTGCGCTCTCATAACCAAGTGATCTCACTGCTCGCAGGCAGCTTGCTTTCAACCCCTGTTTGCACAGAGAGGCGCTCTCTTGAGAGAGTAACATGCTCTCTCGAGAGAGCGTAACTCAAGGGATAGTGTGACCAGAGCATACTTATATTAACTGGCCTGCTACAAATCTAACTTTAAACCCTAGCTGTTCGGCCATTTATGCATATATTCAACCCATTCTTTTTTTTAAACATAATTATAATTTATTGTCTTCATTGACGTATTTTTTTTTAAATTATTCAACAGTGTCTTATATTTTATTTTTAATTTTAAACTTAACACTACCAAAAAATGTACCCGCAAAAGTCTGCGTACACCTGTTTAAAACACAAATAATATTATTTTTAGTAACTGGTAGGGTATTCTTTTCTCTGCAAAACTTCCGTAAGGCGTCTCGGGATGGAATCCACTTTTTTTTGTCTCATTTGCAGTAATTTTCCCCTACTCCTCGAGAATCACATTCTTGAGCATTTTTTTAGATGTTATCGTGTGTCTTCGGATTTTCCTCTCAAGAAGATCCCAAAAATGCTCATTTGGGCTTAGATCAGGACTTTGGGGAGGTGTTCGCAGCTGATTTATGACGTTATACAGCAGCCAAAGCTTGGTATTCTGCGCCGTATGCTTCGGGTCGTTGTCTTGTTGGAACCAACATTCACTTTCGAGCCCTAATTTTTCAGCACTTTCTTTTAAATTGTTTTTTAATATGTCAATATAGATTTTCTGATCCATTATTAACTCGATAAATACCAATTTTCCAACGCCACTTGCTGCCATACACCCCCACACCATTATTCCGCTTCCTCCTTGCTTTACTGTGCCAACCAAATTTTCTTAATTTGAGGCTTCTCCGCTTTTCCTCCATACCAAAACCTTTCCCTTGATTCCAAATATGCAGAATTTAGTTTCGTCGGGAAATATAATCTTATTCCAGAAGTCTTGGTGTTTGGAAATATACTCATTAGTAAAGGTTAGGCGCTTAAGTCTATTGACTTCCGATATGAGAGGTTTTTTGCGGGCGACTCTGCTATGGTAGTCAGCCTTTTTTATGGTCCGGCGTACAGTATCTTCGGAAACTCTTTTGGAAAATCTATCCTCGACCTTCAGCTTTGCCTGGTGAGCTGTCGTCCTTGGGTTGAGCTGAATAGATTTGATAATATTTCTCTGCTCGCGGATTATAAGCAAAGGCGGACGGCCAGAACGAGCCTTTGGCAAGATACTTCCAGCCGAGTTGTAGTTATCTATCACTCTTTGGATGGATGAGTGGGTTCTACCAACTAAAGCACCAATTTCTCTATAAGATTTTCCATCCAAAAAACCTTTTAATATAATTTTCCACTCCTCAACAGAAATTTCCTTGCCTTTTTGTTCCATGTTGCAATATGCTCGTTATTATAATGAAAAAGTTTCATTTTAACTGCGTAATGTCTATTTTTAGGCATTCTAAAGTAGATCGGCGACAACAAAATTAACGGAAATCGCACAATCCTGCATTCCTCGAAGTTGAAAACTGCTGTACGCAGACTTTTGCGCGTACACTTTTTCGTAGTGTTAGGTTTAAAATTAAAAATAAAATATAACCCCCTGTTGAATATTTCTAATATTTCTACGTCAATGAAGACAATAAACCATAGTTTTGTTTAAAAAAAGAATGAATAAAATACATGCATAAATGGCCGAACAATTAATGTTCAAAGTTAGATTTTGAAATTTTTTTGGGGTGTACGCAGAGATATGCGAGTGAGTGTATGTATGTATTCCAATTAATATAAATCAATCTACTGATATAGGAACAGGGCATATCGCAGTCGGTGTCTGCGCTTAGTGGTTGAGAAAACTTCTAACCAAATCAGCTTTGGTTGTTGTTCTACCGACGATTGAATTTTAGGGGTGGGGACAGAAACAAGAACGGCTGTTTGGCTTTTGTTTTGTTGAAATTTTTTAGGACACTTGTCTTGAATTTTATGTTTAATGAGCTTTGGTTGATTTTTTTTTTGACTCGCAGGGTAATTTTGTTTAATGTTGTTATCTTATGATCAGTTGTATATATTTTTATGTTTGCTTATTCTTGAAAGTCGCCGCTCGGATTAGTTACCGATAAATATACATACATAAATATAACAATTGTATAATTTTAATCTTGGAAAATAACAAATTGTTTAATCACTATAAAGTACAGACAGAAATATTCAAAGAGATTTTCTGAAATTTGTATTACTATTTTAAATCAAGAAGTAAGCTTTTAATGATTTTTATATATTTAAATTTAAATCGAAAACTAAAACAATATAAAAGTTTATTTATCCAATTTTGTTATTGGTAGGATAGCATTATAAAATGGATAATTTTCGTATGCTATGTTTTTTTCGAGCGGTTTTCGCCGCTCTTGTTTCTGTCCGCCCTAAAATTCAATCGTCGGAAGGGGGTATGCAGGCACCATCCGCTGCGATATGCCCTGTTCCTATATCAGTAGATTGATTTTTCTGCTACCACTGAATTGAATTTGTAAACCAAAATTAAAATTTTGCTGACCAGTTTATATGTTGTATGGTTAGTGGTTCCACTCTTGTAAAATAGGCTAAACATAACTTGGAAAAGAATAAACTCAGTTTTGCGGCTATCACTAAATCAACAGCACGTAATTGTGCCACCTACACTAATAAATTAAATTTATTTGAATTTTGTTGTTTCTAAAAATATTTGGTTACCCATAAATATGTTCGCCTAGTTATTGTGTGTACTAATTTTATAGGAAGACACAAAAACTCGGATGGATAAATATATTCGGACAGGCGTATTGCATAAGACAATAAGTCTTTCACTGAAAGTGAACGGTCGTGTTTTTTTTTCTATTTTGTTTCAAAGGGTCCCAATTTGCAGTTCTGTTGTGATGCTTGTGTCGAAGTTGCGAACGAGATGAAATCGTTTATGCGCCAAACTAAAGGAGGCTTGATGGGGCTGATTAGCTATTTCGGAGTTGCAAGAGATAGTTTTCGCCGAGCTGATAATATCCTCTCTATGCTGAGTTCGCAAAAAAAACGCTGGTGGTAAGCAGGGGAACACTAAAAAAGATTCGGTATCCGAACAATCCGTTGCAGAATTAAGTTTTCTTATGCTAGAGACTCATCGTCATCTTTCAAGATAACTGTTCCTAACGAGCGTTTTGAAGCCATATGCTCGGCCGGATAATATGGTTGGAAGAAAGTTCGAGGCTAAGATAAAAAAAGGGGCCCGTGGGAGTAAACTTCCTAGTCGATGCCAAACCAGTGTACCAATTTCAAAAAACTATCCTCTAACCTCATTCTTTCCTATCAGAATGCAAGAGGCTTGCGTAGCAAGCTCTCTTAATTGTATTCTGATAGCCTTTCCTTTGCATCTCATATTATTGTGTTAATGCCGGAGATCTTTAGCTCCGAAGTTATTCCAGGTAGGTACACAATATATAAGTATGACCGTCCCTCTAGATGGGGAGGTGGAGTCGTATGCCCTCTTCCCATAGAGTCCATCCATTAGAAACGGTTGGGATTTTTGACAAATGTGAAACTCCGATTCCCACAGAGCACATCCACCATCCACCATCCGATAACAGCTGATCTGAACAGCTGTAGCTCATCATTTTAGCCCGTTGCACTCTGCACAACATTTAAAAAGAGGACAACAGCGTTTTAAATAAAATTTGGAAACAGACTGCAAATGATCTACGCGAACAACCAAATCGAACTAATCTGTCTGCAGATTTTTGCCAGCCTGCAGAAAAAATATGAACCGCTTTTGCCCAATATTGTCTAACTGGAACAAATCAAGTTCATTATATATAAATGTTTGTTTTTTGGTTTATAATAGTTATATATTTTATTTCATTTTTAATGTTCTGATCCATGTTGTGAGTACGGTATGCGCCTAGGAAAGAGTGGACCAACACCTAATGCTGCCCCACGGATAAATCAGAAATTAATTAATTATTACAAGTAAAAACAGCATTTTTTGAATTGGCGCCTTCCTCTTCCTAAAGTTACCCGCCATTATTTTTTTAAATTTTCGTAGTGAATGTTTCAATTTTCACTGTCTAGAAGAAGAACTCAGAGTTGCACCGAAAAAACATCGCCTAACTATCACATAAAAAAGGCCGTCAAATTTGGATTGGGAACTAACTGGGAATTTTCGGAACGGCAAAACCTTATGGACCATCCGTTCAACGGAGTGGATGGTGGATGGATCTCTGTGGGAAGAGGGCATTAATTGGAGTTGATTCAAACCTCCCGTCAGAGGAGTTATTTTTTGAGGAATAATGGTATTGATACCATTGAATTTATTTGTGTAAAGTTATCGCTTCCTGGTAACTCTATATACATAACTTGCTCATATATGCCGCCGTTGTCTGAACTTCCTGATTATTTAAATCACCTTTCCGTTATTAAATCTGTTGCAAATAAGCTTTCCGATAGGGATCAGTTGGTAGTTCGAGGTGATTTTAATGAAAATGGATCGAAATGGAATTGATTTGTGTTTTGTATCAAATCCTGAAGGTGTGTTTCTGTCCAGAGTAGCACCACTCACGCAACCAGAAGATCCATATCACCCTACAATCGAACTTACAATGGACAAGGGTAGAGTTATGGAAGAAAAATCAACCAAACGAATACATTGTTTTCGCAAGGCAGACTTTCTGAGGCTGAATAATTTTATTTCTGGCTATAATTGACCTGATCTTTACTTATGCAATAATATGTCTGATACAGTTATTGTTTATTACATTTTTTAATTTATGTGTACCGTGGTATTTTCCGTCAATTTCCAGTAGATCACCTTGGTTTAGCAAAGAGTTGACACACTTAAGAAAATTAAAGTCCAGACTTTTTAGGTTCTCAATCGGTTTTTACTAGATATTTAGGTGCTCGGTCAAGATTTACCGTGCTTAATGCTCAGTGTTATAATAGTTACCTAAACCGTTGTAAGGTCTAGTTCTTTCACGACCCGTAACTGTTTTATAACTTCGTTAACAACAAGCGTAAAATTAATTCTTATCCTTCCTCGCTGTCGTTCGAAATCATGATCAGGCAATAACCGATTTATTTGCCCAATTTTTTCAAACGATTTACTCTACTTTAGATTATTCATCACAGCCTTATTCTTACACCATATCCAAGTCAAACCTATACCCACATCTGTCCCACTTTAACTGAAAGCTCTCTTCTTTTGCATCTTCTTCGTATTAAGCCTGTTTATTCGCCAGGGCCCGATGGTTTTCCTGGGTGAGTGCTGAGGTATTGCGCTAAGGCTCTGTGCCAACCTCTTTACAAGTTGTTTACCTTATCACTAGAAACTTCCCAATTCCTAATTATTTGAAAGGAATCATTTGTTATTCCTCTTTTTAAAAAAGGTAACAAGTTAGAAGCCAGAACCTCAGTACTCCTCATTTGCAGCACTTTTGGAGATCAATCATTTCTCCGTGTCAACACGGATTTATTAAACGTAGTTCCACAATCACTTACTTCCAGAGCTCACTTCATTTGTGATAAAGGGCTTCAATAGTAGTTTTCAAACAGACGTCACTTACACTGACTTTAGTAAAGCATTTGACTCTGTAAATCACTTACTTCTTGTTCAAAAATTTGACCTGTTAGGTTTTCCAGTTGATCTCCTTATATAGATCTCAAGTTACCTGAATGGCAGGTCACAAAGGGTCCTTTTTAAAAATTCAATTTCTAAAACTCTCCGTATTACCTCCGGTGTCCCACAAGGAAGCCATCTGGGTCCGCTACTTTTTACATTATTAAATAACAATCTTCCCTTTCCGCGAACAACCAAATCGATCTAATATGTCTGCAGATTTTTGCAAGCCTGCAGAAAACAATGAAAATTTTGCCAATATTGTCTAAATGGTAACAAATCAAGTTCATTAAATATATTTATTTTTTTTGTTTTATAATAATATCAATAAATATATTTTATTGGTATTTGTAAACCACAAATATAATTCTGGGGACATACTCTCGTTCTCCAAGGCGTTCTGTTCCATGTTGTGAGTACGGAAAGCGCCTAGAAAAGAGTGGAGCAACTCTTAATACTGCCACACGGATGGAGCAGCAATTCGTTAATTATTACAAGTATAAAAATCATTTTTTGATTTGGCGCTTTCCTTTTTCAAAAGTTACCCCCCCATTATTTTTTTTAATTTTCGTAGTGAATGTTTATTTTTACTGTCAAGAAGAAGAACTCAGAGTTGCACTGAAAAAACATCGCCTAACTATCGCATAAAAAAGTCCGTCAAATTGGGAACTGGGAATTTTCAGAACGGCATAACCCTTTGGACCATCCGTTCAACGGATGGTGGATGGATCTCTGTGGAAAGCAGAATAAACTAAAATTTTCTAATAACATTTCGTCCATGGTTAATAAAGCCAGAGAAGTGCTTGGATTTATTAAAAGGTGGTCAAGAGAATTCGACGATCTTTATGTAACTAATGCCATCTGCCATCCTTGATATTGATAATAAGATGAGATATGAAATTATAATTAAACCAAAAACAAATACAACAGACTAGAATTATTAGCCAAAGCTGTTCAGATCAGCTGTTATTGTATGGTGGATGGAGGGTCTGGTCTGTGGGAATTGGAGTTTCACAATATGTCAAAAATCCCAACCGTTTCGAACAGATGGACTCCATGGGAAGAGGGTATAATGTATGTAAAAAAAATTGAAATTAGCTTCAAACTCAACCTGAGTTTAATTGGCCTTTTGTGAAAACTTTGACTTTCTGATTTGATAATGTCCTCTGCAATAGTAATTAATAACAGCTCTTACGATTTCGAATCATTTTGGGTATTGCCTAATCGATCAAAATGGTAAGTATCTTTAGGTCGGTGGTTTTCCACAGAAATTTTTACTTATTAACTTTCAGCACTTACTTTGCCGCGGTTTACCAAACGTCGTTTAGGGAATACCCTAATTCGAATAATATCGATTGCTATACGATAACATTGGTTGACTACGAAGAAGCATTTTATCGGTTGACGTTGTCCAGGCGAAGAGCGAGCGAGAGCGTCTTATAGGTACTACTAATTCAAGCGCGTGTGCTAAAATGAATTAGCATGATTAGTGAATGTTTTTGTGTGCGTATTCATCCAAAAACAAGCGCTGTGTCATTGAAACAAAAAGCTTTGAAAAATTTCATTGGCGATAGAATTTGTATTAGTGTTATTGTGTTAGTATTCTGTGGCAGACATAAATAAAATCAAACAAAAAAGGCATGTATGCTTCAAGACGGACTATTTCTGACCAAAAAATAAACTTTCAGACATAACCTAAATATGCATAACCTAAATTAGTCGCAAAAATCTAAGCGAATAGTTTTGCATACAAGTATGTGTGTAACAGTGCAGAATAAATTCTGTTCGTTTGTGTATCATGTATTGGAAAGTGATTGTTATATGTACATTTATATATGCGTTTGGATGTTCCAATTAAGAGTTGCCACGCTTTAAATATTTTACATAATGACGTATAATTATCTGTCAGTTTTTGCAATTGGTGGCCAAAGCAATTAATAATTATCCGGACAAGCTAAAAAATACATTTTATCAATGCTGTATGCTCTTTATTTTTATAAAGGTACCACCACCACAAAATATCTTATGTTCGGTTTTCGACTAGGTGGCAATATCAACAGCAGCCATGGCTGTGTGAGTTCACTGAATACACTAGTAACTTGTACCGTCCCCGTCGTATAACGTGCACCGAAATTAAAATTCAATTACAACGAATATATAATTAATTTTTATTCAAAATTAATTTTTCTTTTAGGATAGTTCTTAAACATTTTAAAATTTCTCTTAATTTATTTTGTGAAATGTGAAAGATTGCCAATTAAGTGTGTATGTTATTCTACACATACACACTTTGTGAAATCATCAAAGTGGCTTGGCATGCATACATACACACAAGAATACATACATATGTACTTATATAGAGAAAATCAACTTCTCGTTCGCTATAAGCAAATATTCTGCGGTCTATTCGCAAAGAAACAAGTGCTTAAGTTTAATATATTCTGTGTTTTAAATAAAGAATATTCATTTTTCGTCTGGTAGGTTTTCTTGGATCTCCATTTTGTAATGATTTCTGGTTTTTGCTTGTATTGTCTGTACCCATGGGCGAACGGACACGCGAATTTCTACTTAATTGAAAATATCTTCTGTTCATAGCCGTGTACAGCAAAAACCATATATGTATATATGAATATAGATCGAATTTAATATTTATTTATGTATATAGGTATGGTATACAAATTCGTTATATTGACTAGAATAACATTTAAAAATCAATATTTATTTGTGCTTGCTGGCGACAGTGAAATTATGAAAGGTAGACTTAAAATAGAGTGATTGCGTCAATGATGGCTGCCCCACCAGAGTTGTCAAATAAGTTCTACACATGTATGTATATCTATGTACCAAAATAGTGGAGTATGTACTTACATATATATGTATGCAATGGATTAAATGTCTTCAATTAATGTGCAATTCAATATTTCTTAAATTATGTCGTCTGACACGTGAATCCGTACATAAATATTAAAATATGTATATGTTTTATATATACATATATGTATATTCATTTAGAGGAAAACCGCCTGTTGTGCAGCAATCGTTATATTATCAATATAAACAAGCACCATTATAAATTCATGTAGCTTTTGTTTTTTTTATCATTTACTAAAAAAAAAAAATTACTTTTAAAGCAAAGTAAAAAACAAAATGGAAACCAACATTTTCTGATTTCTATAGGAAATGGTTGTTTACATGAAAACAAATCTCAGAAATCTCTTTAAAAAATGTTCATTCCAAAGTTAACCTAACCTCGTTGTCTAAGAAATCGTTTTCGGTTGAATGAAAAATATAAACCAACATGCACTTTTTTTTAACAATTCCTTATTTAAAACTTACACGGCCATTTTCAAAATTATTGTTTTATAAACTTGCAGAGGGTATTATAATTTCAGTCAAAAGCCCAGTACTCAGATCGAAAAAAGAGTTCGATAGCGGAAAAACTTTAATCTTTCCAGTGTGACTGCATTTTTGTGAGTTCATCAGAATAAGGCGTGCCAAGGTCGTACTGTCAATCAGATTCGTTTGTTGACAAGCAGTTAAAATTCAAAAATTGTATACATATTTGGCTTAGAGCCTTCAACAGATATTTTCAACTACCTTGGCAAGACAAGTCTGCCGATGTACAAAGAAATAAACAAACAATACAATTTAAATTTAACAGTGGTTTTTTTAATTTACTAATTATTATTTGCTAATTTAATGATCATAGCTGCACTTAGTTTTAACAGGCAAAGATTTTATTGTATTATTTCGTACATTTATGACCTAAGAAACACTTTGCTTTGACCAGAGGCTCCCCAAAAGATTCAATTTTTTAATCTTTTCGCTAGGGCCTGAAGAACGTTCATCCAGACCTTATTTCAGGTGGTTGGCAAAGCGATGTAATTTTCTGTTTTTTTTCGTCGATCTGAGTACTGGGGTGAAAAAAGAGCCTGACGAAAAGTGATTGCCAGCTGTTTGCCTCTCGCTGTCCCTCATAGCTGGCGAACAGATTTCGTCGATCTGATTACTAGGCCAAAAGTTGGCAACGCAGTGAAGTACATATGTATAATAGCATAACAAGACGAGTCGATCTAGCCACGTACGCCATTTGTTGTTTCAACGGACTAATATTCTCTAATTTCTAAAGCAATTTGGATGAAACCTTGCAAAAAGTCTTGATTCTGTTGCAGGTATCGCCCTACTATATCATAAGCTACCTCCCAAAGGAACAATCCGAAAAAAGGAAGTAAAATATAATTTATTTGTTTCTTAACATATATCCAAATAGCAATTCAATCAAAATTACGGTTTTAGTTTTATAAAAATTGGAAGATTCTTTGGGAACAAACGGAAAAAAGAGAGTATAACATATACCCATATATATTTAGTCATTTTTAACGATTTCAGAATTGACTTTTATTTAGCTGCCATAGGGCGGTCAAAAAATTTCACGAAAATTCAATCTATCTTAATAGCTTTTAAGCATAAAATATAGAATATTTAATTTTTCTGGCACGTGCGTGGGTATATCAACTTCGTCATTCCGAAGTTAGCATTCTTATTTCAATATTAGTTTTGTGTATTACATATAAAATTACAGTTTGAATAGCAGTTTTTAAAAAACAATTTCAATAATTTCAAAATGAAAGTGTAAGAATGTTTGTATAATATGCTATGTAAGTTAGTTTATGTAAGTATACCTAAGTGCAAGCAGAAAAATAATTGTGCCCCAAGTGCAGCGGTAATTTGATTGCTGGATGCTAATTTGCAGGGATAAGCCATTGAAACAGGGCGAAACATAAGCTTGTTTTCTTTGGGTAATCGATTGTGTCACTGGATTTGTTCCAAAAAAAAAACCTTTTATGCATGGTTCTCCATTAAAAATAATCTAAAAATAAACTTCCCACTATAAAAGAAAGGGGAATAATCAGGTGCCACTATCGCTATTAAAGATGCATTCTGTTGGTAATAAAATACAACTTAATTCAATTGTTTTTCAAAGCAAATCTTATCTCTGTTGCAAAAAACACATTAAAAATGTTTTTCTTTGTAAATCTGACCGTTCATAATTCCCACTGCTACTAAACTGCTCCATGCAACAAGACAATTTTTTGAAATATTCCAATACCATAATTAGTAGCGCACAGCTGCTTTAAAAAAAATTTAAATTAGCTGCAAAATATGGTTGACGGACAACAATTGTATAACTTTCGTATTAAAATAAAAACAAAGAACAGATGTTCGTTCGTATTTTTTGTGCTATTATTATTAAGGAAGTTATATTACATTTTAAAAGCATATTGATATATTCTGATGATCCAATAACAACCAAAAATGTTGTGTCGAAACAGCTGCTAGGACTTGATAGGCCTATTTGGATATCTGGATTTAATATTTTATATACATAAGTATAATACAGCAAATATGAATTTTTTTTTTGCTTCAAGATCTACCTAATATGTTATATGCTTCTAACAAATGAGTAGCGTGTTATGCAGAGAAACATTTTGTAAATATATGTATTTATTTCATATATATATCTATGTTTAACAATTATTTGAATGTATCAAAACTTAAAGAAAAGGCTTAGAAACGGACAGACACTTCGATGCTAATTAAGGTTATGAGCACTTCGAAACAAGTATTCGTTTTATTTTGAGTGTTAATACCAATAATTAGCATTTACCTTTTTCCCCGCCGAATGTAAACGTTACATATCCGAAAATACTTGCCGTTTACGAGCTATACCTTTTTCTCGACGTGTACTCATTTATGGAACTAACTTGCCAAATTGAGTATAAAGTTTTATTGTCTTAAAAATATAAACAATCGTATACAACATACAAAAATTATAAATGTATAATTTTTTAAAATTTTATTTACAGAGCACGGAAAGCACAAGGATACAAGTTAAGTCATTCCTTTTCTAACAAATTAAAGAGTTCATAAAAATTGCGATAAATTCTTACGATAATGACGTTAAAGATCAAGTTGATGCTGGAATAGTTGGTAATGCAACTTTTGAAGCTAACGATCAGTTAGAACACTTAAGCACTATGCGCGAAGCTCTTTTTTCCCAAGATGGCTGGGGCTGTCAGCATGTCAACCAGGATACCAATTGGGAAGTACCCAGTTCGCCGGAGCCGACCAATAAAGATGCTGCCGGACCGACAATGTGGAAGCCAAGCATTAACAATGGTACTGATCTTTGGGAGTCCAATTTGAGAAACGGTGGTCAGCCGACAACCCAGCAAGTTCCAAAGCCGTCTTGGGGTCATACACCTTCCTCTAACCTTGGTGGAACTTGGGGAGAGGACGATGATGGGGCAGACAGCAGTAGTGTGTGGACAGGAGGATCGGTAAACAACGTGGGATCTGGAGCGGCAGTAGGAGTAAATCAAGGCGGAGTTAATGTTGGACCAGGAGGTGTTGTTTCATCGAGCGGACCTCAATGGGTACAGGGTGTTGTTAGCGTTGGACTTGGATCAACTGGTAATTATATGAACACAAATGGGAGTGCGAGGGCGATTAGGGAAGGACTTTTGCTTGCCATCCAAAATCTAAATAATCAAATTTTTTGCGAGAGTTAAGGGGTTATCCGGGTCTTGAAGCACAAAAAAAAAGCCTATTTTCGTGAATTTTGTTAAAAGATCTTAAGACAATTTCACAAATTTCATTTATTGTACATTAATGTTTAAGGTTTGACCAGCATTGTGTAAAAATTTGAACCAAAAATTTTAAAAATTGAGCCGTTGAGGCAGGCTTGAACTTGACCACATAAAAAAATTGTGTCCTTGCGGTAGGCAAAATATCTCCATCAATTTTTATCTGAAATTAAAAAACCAAAGTTATTCTGATAGTGTATGTGTCTGGCTTGTCCTCTACGAGCCATTTTTTTTTAAAATAAAAATTAAATTTTTTTTAGCGCTTTTCATAAAAAGTGTAATTTTTGACGTCAATTGGCCATATTTTAGCTTATAAAATGAGTTTTAATTGAAAATAAAAAAAATCCCTCCGTTAAGGACAAGAAAAACATGTCTAAAAGAAGTGTGCAAAAGCAGAAGTCGATCGGTGCAAAAGTTTTTGAGAAAACGTAGTCACGTCGGTAGTCACCGAGTCGGTAGTCACCGACTTAAAAATAGTGGTTTTGAGAAAATCGCGTTTAAAGTGCCGCATCTGCTCGACGCCAGAGCCCGAATTGCCTGTTGGACTCATTCGTACGCTGGGCTTTATATTTCTCCTATTCCTACAGTTTTGCTTCTATCGACAAGAAATTTTCGGATAACATTCCTGACACTTTGTACTATTATATAAAAAAGTTTGAAAAAAAATGAATTTTTTGAAGTGTCAAGACCCGGATAACCCTTAAGAGAATTAAGACTTGGGTTATCGAAACTTTAAGCTATAATGTTCTCTCTCAATTTAAAGGAAAAGTACGCTAGTTCTTAGTTGCTTAAATGTATTGAATATTTTTGAAAGTGCTACAAAGCATGGAATTTATTCCTATACTTACTGTGTTTAAGTTAGCTGTTTTCAATTTATTTTAATTTGTATAATTGTGTTTCAGAATTTCCATGCATACACTAATTGGTTCGTTTAGAATCATTCCATTGTTACCACTTAAGGACAATCAATAACTTAAATAAGTCGTGTATTCCTCTTATTCCTCTTAAAATTTAAAATCTTAATTAAAATAGTGTCATCGTCTTGCCGAAGTTAGCTTTCTTTCTCATTAATTTTTTAATTCGAGTATTTTCAATGAATTTATTTTCACTCCTAACAGGTAGCGGAGCAAACAATTTAACTGGGACTACTGGAGTCGTCGCAGGTGGTAGCGGAAACTCCAACAATACTGGCAACGGATGGGGAGACCATCGCGAAATTCGTCCTTTGGCTGGATCGATGGATATTCGGAATGTTGATCACCGTGGCGGTAATGGTTCTGGGGGAACTTCTAGTGACCCCCGCGACATACGAATGATTGATCCCCGTGATCCCATTCGAGGAGATCCCCGCGGGATATCCGGTCGTCTTAATGGAACATCAGAAATGTGGGGTCATCATCCGCAAATGTCGCATAACCAGATACAAAATATCAACAAAATGGTTGGCCAAAGTGTGGCAACTCCGAGTACGAATGTTCAAGGAACATCAGGTCCGGGCATCGGTCCCGGAGGTCCTGGTCCTGGACCTGTGCCGGGCAATATTCCGACACAGTGGGGGCCAACCCAAGCTGTGGGCGTTGGCGTGAGTGGCCCTAAGGACATATCAAAGCAGATAAGTGGATGGGAGGAACCATCGCCACCGCCTCAGCGCCGCAGTATTCCTAATTACGACGATGGTACTTCATTGTGGGGCCAGCAAACTCGTGTTCCGGGTGCTAGCGGTCACTGGAAGGACATGACCGATCCAATTGGTCGTGGTGGTCATCTAATGCGTGGTCAAAACCAGTCGGGTGGTATCGGTATCGCCGGCGTTGGCAATAGCAATGTTCCAGTGGGGCCCAATTCCAATAATCCTATGAATAGTTTAGTTGGACAGCAGGCTCGCCTACCATCTGTGGGAGGGGTACAACACAAGCCAGACGGAGGCGCTATGTGGGTACACTCAAACAATGTTAGCGGAAGGAATACTGTATCTGCTGTCACGTCTTGGGGAGATGACACTCACAACGTTGCCGCCCCAAGCGGTGCAACTGTGTCCAGTAACAACTGGGTGGATGATAAATCCAACGCGACACTGGCACAAAATTCTTGGAGCGATGCAGCTCCAGTTGGAGTTAGTTGGGGAAATAAGCAAAGCAAACTGCCACCCACTAGTGCCTCATCGGGTTGGAGCACTGCTGGAGGTGTGGTGGATAGCGTTGATCTGGGATCCGAATGGAACACACACGGTGGGATCATTGGAAAATCTCAGCAGCAGCAAAAGCTAGCGGGAATCAATGTTGGGATGGTGAATGTTATTAACGCAGAGATGATCAAGCAGAGCAAGCAATTCCGGATTCTTGTGGAGAACGGATATAAAAAGGAAGACGTGGAGCGGGCATTAGTTGCTGCCAATATGAACATCGAAGAAGCAGCCGATATGTTGCGTGCTAACTCATCTTTGGCAATGGATGGTTGGCGCCGACATGATGAGAACCTTGGCTCTTATTCTGATCACACGAGTTCAACTAGTAGCGGAGGATTTTCTGGTCGTTACCCAGTCAGCAGTGGACAACCTTCAATGTCTTTTCCTCATGTAAGTGCACTAGATATATACGGCCGCGCTCTCATATCTTCTTTAGCTTCCAAATTCAAACTATTAAAGGTGTTCCCTAAAGAACATTTAAATTATGTGTTGAAATATTTTTGCAATAAATATGTTTTTTTTTTATAATCATAAATTTATGCATATTTATATTTATATATATATTTTAAACGCAGTGAAGAAGACATCTCCGACCCTATTATATACATTCTTGATGAGGATGGCGTCCTGAGTTGATATAAGCAGGTCCGTCTGTCCGTCTGTCTGTTTCTACGCAAACTAGTCTCTCAGTTTTAAAGCTATCGAATTAAAACTTTGCACACACCCTTCTTTCCTTTGCACGCAGTATATAAGTCGGAACGGCCGGGATCGGCCGACTATATCCTATAGCCGCCAAATAACTGATAGATCAGAAATGCCATAACTTAGGTGTTTTTTAAGTTAGGAAGTTGGGATTATTTATGAGTATTAAGAATGCATCATATGAATAATTTTGGAGAATATAATTTACAGAATGTTCTGCAAGGGTATATCAACTTCGGCTCCGCCCGAAGTTAGCTTTCCTTTCTTGTTATACCCTTTCAGAGGGTATTATAATTTTGGTCAAAAGTGTGCAACGCAGTGAAGGAGACATCTCCGACCCTCCTGAGTTGATATAGCCATGTCCGTCTGTCTGTTTCTACGCAAACTAGTCTCTCAGTTTTAAAGCTATCGAATTACAACTTTGCACACACCCTTCTTTCCTTTGCACGCAGTATATAAGTCGGAACGGCCGGGATCGGCCGACTATATCCTATAGCTGCCATATTGGAAATGATTGATCGGAAATGCCATATCTTTCGTGTTTGTAAAGTTAGGAAGTTAGGATTTTCTGTGGGTTTTATATTTGGCCAATCAATCCGACCTACCAAATTTCATAAGGATCGGCCGACTATATCCTATAGCTGCCATATAACTGATTGATCGGAAATGCCATAACTTTGGTGTTTGTAAAGTTAGAAAGTTGGGATTTTCTATGAGCTTTATATTAGGCCAATCAATCCGACCTACCAAATTTCATAAGGATCGGCCGACTATATCTTATAGCTGCCATATAACTGAACGATTGGGATTGCCATAACTTTGGTGTTTTTAAAGTTAGGAAGTTGGGATTTTTTATGAGTATTAAGAATGCATCATATGAATAATTGTTGATAATTTAATAATTTTGGAGAATATAATTTATAGAGTATTCTGCAAGGGTAAATCAACTTCGGCTCCGCCCGAAGTTAGCTTTCCTTTCTTGTTTTAAAAATATTTTCTTAATAACTGTAACTAAAACAATTTTAACCTTTTTGCAGAATAACATTATTAATAACATGGGTGGTACTGCTGTTACTGGAGGTGGAAATAATAATGCCAACATGACAGCCTTGCAAGTTCAAAAGTATTTGAGTCAGGGCCAACATAGCGTCGCTGTAGGACCTCAAGCCGTTGGTAATAATTCCGCCGTATCCGTCGGATTTGGCCAGAGCACATCTAACGCAGCAGTGGCAGCAGCAGCTTCTGTAAACATAGCAGCAAATACAAACAATCAACCATCGGGCCAGCAAATTCGAATGCTTGGCCAGCAGATTCAGTTGGCCATTCACAGTGGTTTCATATCTAGTCAGATATTGACTCAACCGCTAACACAAACTACCCTTAATCTGCTAAATCAACTTCTTAGCAATATAAAGGTAATTATAATCTGCATGTATAATATTTTTGCTACACTTTTACTTCCTAAAAACTATTTAATATCGTTTCAAATCGTTTTGCTTTCAGCATCTCCAAGCAGCGCAACAATCCCTCGCTCGCGGGGGAAATGCGAATCCAATGGCAGTAAATGTGGCGATATCTAAATACAAGCAGCAAATTCAGAATTTACAGAACCAAATAAATGCACAACAGGCTGTGTATGTGAAACAGCAAAACATGCAACCAACTTCGCAACAGCAGCAACAACAGCCACAACAACAGCAACATCCCTCTGTACACTCAGGCAATGACTATTTAAGAGGTCACGATGCAATAAATACCTTGCCAAGCAACTTTTCTGAGCTCAATATTAATAAGGTAAGGTCAACGAAAATTGTATTTTTCCAAAATTAAGGTAGTCAATAAACTTTTAGGGCCTTTTTTGAGTATTAAAGGGGATTTTCCTGAGTATTAATAGTTTTTTTGTCCATTTTTATTGTGATGTTTTTGGCAGTGTCTCCTTTAATTAAAAGATTTAAAAAGCGATCGTTTAAAGGGAAACAACAGTAAACATTTAAAATTGTAGGTAGTGGCCTGTCTGAGCAAATGTTCATTTTTTCACAAAAACTTGTATAAAATAAGCACTAGCTCGCTCTGCTAGAAATAGAAAAAATTTGTAAGTTCTACCCACATTTTTGGACCTTACCCGATTTCCTTTTAAATCTATCAGCTAAAAGAGTGTCCTTTAAGAAATATTTTTTTGACACACAACCACAATTATAAAAGAAGAAGGCTCCAACATAAATCAAGAACAATTTTAAGAAATTTACATTATGTTTTCAGCCAAGTGGTGGATATCAAGGAGCGTCCAATCAACAATCCCGATTAAATCAGTGGAAGCTTCCAGTATTAGACAAGGACATAAACTCTGACAGTACGGAATTTTCCCGTGCCCCAGGGGCAACTAAACAAAATTTACCGAACAACTCAAGCAACATAAGCTCTTTGGGCCTACAAAATGATGGGTATGTATTTCTTTGAAAATAACCAATAGTTTTGGTCCAATTTTCTACAATTTCAAATTAATTGAATATCATATCATTCTATTAAATTAGATATTGAGTTTGTATTGGTTTTAAATAGGGTTTCCATAAACAGTGTGGTTATTATTTATGTGTAATACAATTTTGAACACAGTGCATCTCTTATAATACAACTATTTAAACAAGAGCAAACCAACTATTTATTTAAAGATAGAAAAAAGCCAAAAACATAAAATTCAAACCTGAATTTTAAAAATCCGTCGGCATTGTTCTTAAATTTGGTTGAATTAGGTGGTATTAAGAATTTTAAACTATTTTTAATTATTAAGACAGATATTAAATCGACGTTTAAAAACCCCAGTATAATGTAAAATTTGTTTTTTAACCTTTATTGCTTATTGTTTCATAGAGAAATTAATATTTAAGAACTGTATATGGGTATATATATTAAATGTGCCTACTAAAATTTTTTCCAACAAACTAATTTTCACATTCTTAAAATATGAATCCATCAAAAAATGAACTAATAATAATAAGTCACGGACCAAAAAAAAACAAAATAATAAATTTTTTGTAACATTGATCATCGGATTTAATAGTACGTGGTCAACTGGACGCAATATTGGGGACGGTTGGCCAGAGCCCTCATCTGATAACGAGAATAAAGACTGGTCAGTTGCTCAGCCAACTTCAGCAGCAACTGCTTACACCGACCTGGTCCAAGAGTTCGAGCCAGGAAAACCATGGAAGGTAAAACTGTTCAATTACATAAAACCGAAACATATCCAAGCAGAAGTTTGCTTTTAAGGGTTCTCAGATCAAAAGCATAGAAGACGATCCCAGCATTACTCCGGGAAGCGTTGCAAGATCTCCACTATCCATTAATTCAACGCCAAAAGATGCTGACATATTTGCCAATACCGGCAAAAATTCTCCGACTGATTTGCCGCCTCTAAGTTTATCGTCGTCCACATGGAGTTTTAATCCAAACCAAAATTTCCCAGGGTAAGTTAAAAATGATGTTAAAAACAAAATAGGGCTGAATCAATTGTGTTTTTTAATGGTATAGTTGGTCTGATAATAGCCAGCAATGTGCCGCAACTTCTGAGCTTTGGACAAGCCCTCTAAATAAATCATCGTCTCGAGGACCCCCGCCCGGATTGACTGCCAATTCAAATAAATCTGGTAACGGAGGAAATTGCAGTACCTCAACATCATCTACCATCAGCGGAGGTGCTAATGGTTGGCTGCAGGCTCGAAGTGGTGGTGTTCAAACTCCAAATTCAACTTGGACAGGTGGTAATACGTCATGGGGCTCTAGTTGGTTGCTTCTTAAAAACCTAACAGCTCAGGTATGTTTTAAGTGTCAGAGCTTCAATTTAACAATACCTACTTATCTCATACGTGTAAAACGGCACTTTGTTCAATTATAAATTCAGTTAGAACTTTGTAACGCGGTGAAGGGGCAATATAAAATAACGCGATAAAAAAGTCGTTAGGATCGCAACGATATTCAATTTTGTGACAAAAAGTGAGTCATAGGAAATGAAATGTAAATGTTTTTGATGTAAAGTTTTTAACGCAGTGAGGGAAACAATTTTCGAAGCTATATATTATTTTTATACCCTTGCAGAGGGTATTATAATTTTGATCAAAAGTGTGCAACGCAGTGAAGGAAACATCTCCGACCCTATAAAGTATATATATTCTTGATCAGGACCACCTCCTGAGTTGATATAAGCATGTCCGTCTGTCCGTCTGTCTGTTTCTACGCGAACTAGTCCCTCAGTTTTAAAGATATCGAATTAAAACTTTGTACACACCCTTCGGCCATAGTTAGGAAGTTGGGATTATTTATGAGTATTAAGAATGCATCATATGAATAATTTTGGAGAATATAATTTACAGAATATTCTGCAAGGGTATTTCAACTTCGGCTCCGCCCGAAGTTAGCTTTCCTTTCTTGTTAATATTATGATCAGGAAAATTTTTAACGATCTATCCACGCCCGTCCAATTCTGCGCAAACTAGTTTCTCAAATTTAAAACTATTTGGATGAAACTTTTTCAAACTGTTTTTTGTCAGTAGTATCAAAGTCGGTTTGGACGACTAGTTTACCTTTTATCTGCCATTGAAACAATAAAATACTCTGCATAGCAGATAACTAACTAAGTCACAACAAAACAAAAGTTTTTTTTGTCGAGGACAGAATTTGCTTCTTCACATTGCGGGCTACTTTATTAACCATTTAATTGCGTTTGTTTTTTTAGATTGACGGTCCAACTTTACGTACACTGTGTATGCAGCATGGTCCCCTCGTTAGCTTTCACCTATATTTGAACCAAGGAATTGCCTTATGTAAATATACAACTCGAGAGGAGGCGAACAAAGCGCAAATGGCGTTAAACAACTGTGTTCTCTCCAACACCACAATATTTGCTGAATCTCCGAGCGAGAATGAGGTGCAGAACATAATGCAGCACTTACCACAAACAACTTCATCTGCAAGCTCTAGTGGAAGTAGTGCTGGCAACGGCGGAGGCGTTGGCACTCCATCCAATAGTGGGCCTAGCAGCTCAGGGGCTAGTTTGTCTGGAAACAGTAGCAACGGCAACGGTAACGGAAATGGCGGCAGCAGCGGCAATAATGGCAATAGCAGTGGCAGTGGCAACGGCAGTGGTGGCGGTGGCAGTAACCCGATTCCAAATGTGGCAAATTCGAATCTACTTGGATCTAGTGGAGGATCTGTCTCTAATCCTTCTGGTGGTGCTGCAAGCTCTGGAACAGGTTCTGGAAGTGGTACAGCGAGTAGCAATTCCATAAATGGTGGGCCAGGATCTGCAAACAATGCTGGCTCAAAGAGTAGTGCAAATGTAACTGTAACCGGTGTTCAGTCTAGCGCTTCTAGCCTAACTAATAGCACCAACTCAACATGGCGACAAACTGGCCAAAACCAAGCTCTTCAGGGTCAAAGCAGGCCATCAGGCAGAGAAGCTGACTTTGATTATATATCTCTCGTTTATTCCATTGTTGATGATTAAGAGATCAATGACCAGTTCCGTTGGTCATTGACCATTGACTATCGCATTCTGTGACTCAAGACACACACCCAAAAGCTTCAAATGATTCGATACTAAGTATGTATGGAAAGCAAGACCATGTTGTGAAGAATATAAAAGTGGATCGACTGATAGACGAATGGACTTAGAATTTTGTATGCCCGTAGATTTATTTTTCTTCATCGTTCATAGATCTAAAGATGTATATGTAAGTTAAAATTTAATCAATATAAAACAAAAACAAACCCGACATATAGATTTACATATATATAATGTCAAAAAAAATGATACACTTGATGGTTTGCTGTAGCAAAAAGGCATACCTTCCTATTTAAGTTAAAGTGTTTTGACTTTGGCGCCCATAGATTATACTTTGGGAAACGGGAAAATATTCTCAACAGTGTATATGTGTGCATGCAAACTCATATAAGGTAAAATATACATAAAAAAATATATATGTATGCACGTACATCAAATTTTCAGTAACGACTGAAATCGAGTGTCGGTAGCATTAAGGGACAAAGTCTAATGTAATTATCTAATTAGAAGCCTTTGATTTCCAAGATTGACATAGAGAGAACATATACAAGATCCATGTATATGAATATCTTTTGTGTACATACATATATGTTGGGGCTACGTCCTATTTTGCTGCTTGTGCATATCGATCAAATACCTACTATTCATGAGTGTTTTTGTGTTTCCATTAAGGAAAAATACCTGTGTTATATTCATTATAGGAAGTTATAATCTTATTACGGTTTTGCTTTCATTAAAGCATTCCCACCGAAAAAATTCGGTTATACATTATAAAATCACAATAAAAATATCAATGAAGTTATTTATTGCCTTTGAGTATTGAGCCGTTGTCGTTGTGCGTGGGAATGTATTCTGTTAATATAATAATACTACATAACTTCTGTTTAATTACAAGTAATTTATCCATTCATAAAAAGTGAAATTTGTAATTATTAGGTGAGATAAGATTGAGTAGGATGAGATTATATTGATTCTACGGCAATAAAAGTGCAAGTGTAACTGGTATCTTTCAAATTAAGATTTAAGGATATGGTCGTTTCCACCAGCTCTAAAAACTATTTCAATCATATTTCTAGATCAAACAAAAACAAGAAATTAAGCAAACTTCGGCAAGCCGAAGTGTATATAACCTTGCAGTTATTACAAATCGACTACATTACGATTTCTTTGCCTATATTACTAAAAACAATGAAGCTATATCGATTTTGCGGTGCATTTTGCCATCGTTTATATGGCAGCTATATGATATTATTAATGAGGGACTAGTTTGGCAAGTCGTCGAACAAAAGTTTTTTTTATAGGTCCCAAAATTTTATAAAAAAAATCCAAACAAAATAAAAAAAAAGATTTTTGTTGTTTTTTTTTAAAATATAACAAGAAAGGAAAGCTAACTTCGGGCGGAGACGAAGTTGATATACCCTTGCAGAATATTCTGTAAATTATATTCTCCAAAATCGGATAAGTTGGCTAAAGCAAAACTCATAAAAAATCCCAACTTCCTAACTTTAACAAGAGAGAACGCTATAGTCGGGTGCCCCGACTATCAGATACCCGTTACTCAGGTAAAGGGAGTGCGAGGGAGATGGAGATAGAAACTTTGATCACGCATAACTTTTTAACGAATGGTCCGATTTGAAAAATTTCTTCTACATTTCGATAGGTATTGATAAACTCAATAAAACTGCATTTTTACTTTTCCGAAATATTTAAATTTTTAAAATCGTATACCAGCGATTGTGGGCGTTAAAGGGGGCGTTGCACCTTTTTGAAACAAACTTGCGCTGCGTAGGAACTCCTAGAATCTGCATGCAAAATGCCAATCTTCTAGCTTTTATAGTTTCCGAGATCTCAGCGTTCATACGGACGGACAGACGGACAGACAGACAGACGGACAGACGGACAGACGGACATGGCTAGATCGACTCGGCTAGTGATCCTGAACAAGAATATATATACTTTATAGGGTCGGAAACGCTTCCTTCTAGCTGTTACATACTTTTGCACGAATACAATATACCCTTTTACTCTACGAGTAACGGGTATAAAAACACAAAAGTTATGGCTTTTCCGATCGTTCAGTTATATTGCAGCTATAGGATATAGTCGTCCAATCCTTATGAAATTTGGTAGGTCGGATTGATTGGCGAAAAATAAAACCCATAGAAAATCCCAAATTCCTAACTTTATATATCAACTCAGGAAGTGATCCTGATCAAGAATATATATACTTTATAGGGTCGGAGATGTCTCCTTCAATGCGTTGCACACTTTTGACCAAAATTATAATAAAAATTTATAAAAAGGCTGGCTTGTGACTTTATTTTTTAAAAAAAATCGTATTATACAAAATGATAGTCTTTTTTTTTAATTTTTGAACGGAGCATTAGAGGCAAATGACACTTCCAGCATATTTTCTTGGAAATATATTAATTGAAAATTGTCGTCTTAGAAATCGCCTTCGGACTTCTGTCGGGTAGTAGCCGGAGAAGTGATGTCGATCGGCCACTTTTGGTCAAAAGTGTGCAACGCAGTGAAGGAGACATCTCCGACCCTAAAAAGTATATATATTCTTGATCAGGATCACCTCCTGAGTTGATATAAGCATGTCCGTCTGTCCGTCTGTCCGTCTATCTGTTTCTACGCAAACTAGTCTCTCAGTTTTAACTTTACAAATCCCAAAGTTATGGCATTACCGATCAATCAGTTATATAGCAGCTATAGGATATAGTCAGCCGATCCTTATGAAATTTGGTAGGTCAGATTGATTGGCCAAATATAAAAGCCATAGAAAATCCCAACTTCCTAACTTTACAAATCCCAAAGTTATGGCATTACCGATCAATCAGTTATATTGCAGCTATAGGATATAGTCGGCCGATCCTTATGAAATTTGGTAGGTCGGATTGACTGGCCAAATAAAATACCCATAGGAAATCCCAACTTCCTAACTTAACAAACACTAAAGTTATGGCATTTCCGATCAATCAGTTATATGGCAGCTATAGGATACAGTTCTCCGATCCTGGCCGTTCCGACTTATATACTGCGTGCAAAGGATCGAAGGCTGTGTGCAAAGTTTCAATTCGATATCTTTAAAACTGAGAGACTAGTTCGCGTAGAAACAGACAGACGGACAGACAGACGGACAGACGGACAGACGGACAGACGGACAGACGGACATGGCTATATCAACTCAGGAGGTGATCCTGATCAAGAATATATATACTTTATAGGGTCGGAGATGTCTCCTTCACTGCGTTGCACACTTTTGACCAAAATTATAATACCCTCTGCAAGGGTATAAAAAGAGGCACCACATCCGAATAAAAACGAAGGAGATACAGATCGCATGTGGTCCTAAATGAATAAAGACACTACTGCTCTAACATACTGGTAGGAGACGACGAGAACAATATCACCAAGCATAAAAATACTCTCACCAAATTCATATTTAATTTGCTTCGGATTACAACACAAATTGGGTAAGTTGCATGGTGCCGGTTGAGCGAGGTTTTAAATATGGCGGTCACAAAGTGACCGGTAAAGGAACTGTAGTTCAAATCACATTGCCTAAGCTTGGGTTTAGAAATGAACATGGTAATGAGGAAGGGTTGGCAACGCTGCTATCAATGCCATCGAAACCTCGAGCTTAACTGGGATAAATATGCAATATCCTGGACATAAAAGTTGAGTATACAATCTACTAGTGCTCTTCCGACGGTCAATGGTGTGCATTTCATAATCTTTCAGTCTTCCGGAACCTATAATGGCATGTCTGAACTACATTAATTTGATGCTAGATACATAAGTACTTACAGCGATAAACATCAAGCTTTCAGATCGATCCACTCGACAAGTACAAGCAGGACAGGAGCAAAATTGTGTGCCACCGTTTCCTCTTCTCATTCTTCACTGGAACTTCCGAGATTTATATAGGGGTGCAGCTTAACATGCGTGCTATTATTCGCAGCCAATGTCAACGATATTTGACGTGTTTTAAAATCGCTCCGCCGTGGGATTAAAAATATAGAACAAATACCTTAAATCTTAAAATCGAAAAGTTGTCCTCATGTTGCCCATAAGTTTCCCAGGTTGTGCATCCGAAGAGAGTGGACGTGTTTCGCGCGAGCTCCGGGAAAAATTGAAATTTTTCCAATTATCTCTTTGCGAAAAGACGCTCTGCGTAGGCATGGGTACAAGTCCTCGTGTTACCCATGAACAATTTTAAGATTAGTGTAATAAATTACTAATATAAACGATAAAATAAAAAATTAATTAAAATTAGCACATCTCGGCAACAACTATGCAACATTACTATGTCCAAGCGGCACAGCACCGAATGCGCCGTGTAGTGCCCAATGCCCGTCCTCCGACCCCTTCGACCTTACCAACATTATAACAACAACTACCAGCACAATGCCCGTACTTACAGTGACAAACTTAATTATTGGCACAGCAAGCATGTTAAACTTTAAGGCTATTTTTCGTCTTCTAATATGCTGATATTAAAATAAAACAAAATATTTTTAGATAGAATCATTAATTTTATATTAAATTCAAGAGACTTCATTAATTTATCTTTTATAAATAATTTATTAAAAATAAAAAACCAAAGAATGGACCAAATTTCCCTGAACAAAATTATTGGCACACTTGGATTTTAATCAACTATTTTGTTAAAACTATCGATTTGGCCACTTTTTTTTTAATTATCACATTTGCCTCTATAATCTTAATTGTATAATGATTAATTTTATAGCTTAAATTGTTTTAGTGCCTTAAAATAAAGGAAAAGTTGTTTGATTTTACAAGGTAAAAATAAAATCAACCGCATGTGTTCAAAAATTAAAATTTAATAAGCAGGATCAATGCAAATC
This sequence comes from Drosophila kurseongensis, assembly GCA_018153305.1. NCBI lineage: Eukaryota > Metazoa > Arthropoda > Insecta > Diptera > Drosophilidae > Drosophila > Drosophila kurseongensis. Next base: position 2,787,889 of record JAECXX010000034.1, read on the forward strand.
GAATGTCAACATTGGGGAAAGGATGCCCAGAATCCATTTTTCCCATTCGGAAAAAATCAATCGATTTGAAAAGTTATCTAACACAAGCCCTTTGCCTAGGGAAAGGATTACTATATCATATGAGAAGGCCAAAACTCAATTGGCATACTCAGATTTTTATTTCGCTACCAAATGGTTGTTTTTGACTTTTAAAATCGATTGATTTTTTCTAGCAGCAAGTCGCTTGTAGAAACCATCATGCATGGCCTGAAAAAAGGCTGTTGGGTGAATATCCTTACCAAAGTCCTTCTTATCATCAACTTTGATTGAAAAATTTTAATTTTTGAACCCATGCGGTTGATTTTATTTTTACCTTGTAAAATAAAACAACTTTTCCTTTATTTTAAGGCACTAAAACAATTTTAGCTATAAAATTAATCATTATACAATTAAGATTATAGAGGCAAAAGTTATAATTAAAAAAAAAATGGCCAAATCGATAAAGTTTTAACAAAATAGTTAATTAAAATCCAAGTGTGCCAATAATTTTGTTCAGGGAAATTTGGTCCATTCTTTGGTTTTTTATTTTTAATAAATTATTTATAAAAGATAAATTAATGAAGTCACTTGAATTTAATATAAAATTAATGATTCTATCTAAAAATATTTTGTTTTATTTTAATATCAGCATATTAGAAGACGAATAATAGTCTTAAAGTTTAACATGCTTGCTGTGCCAATAATTAAGTTTGTCACTGTATGTACAACTGTGACTCCGACACTAACAACAACAACCAACACAACAACAACCAACACAACAACAACCAACACAGCAACAACCAACACAACAACAACCAACAAAACAACAACCAACACAAAAACAACCAACACAACAACAACCAACACAACAACCAACACAACAACAACATCCATTGCAGTTACTCAACGCCCGGCATCGGCAGTTCTGACCGACAAACTGGAACCGATCGCTATGTGCAAATAAAATGAAAATTAAGCCCGCAATCTTCTAGAAAAACAAACGCAACAAAAGTATCAAAATCAAATATCAAATATTATCCGCTGACAAATAATAGATTCTCGATTCTTAGTGACACAAACAAAGATAAACAACTACGGCCATGAAACCAAGGCCAATACCCATTTATGTTCGTCACGCAAATTGTGCTGAAATAGTTTTAAAAATATCTGACCAAATTGGAGCTAACAAGTTCTATGTCACTTCTATAATAAGAGGAAACATAAATGAAATAAAAATTCAAGTAAACGACGAACAAGATTATCGATCAGTGGCAATAAGGGGTACAATTAGTCATCAAAGGAATTGAACAGTTCCAACCATTAAAATAAAAAGGCTAACGGAGCTTTCACAAAAAACTGGAATCGTTCGCTACGTGCAAATAAGTCCATCCTAAGGAATGAAAATAACTGAAATCAGTGTGCCAAATAATGCGCTGACAAAAAATACATCTTTGACCTGCAACCTATTTTTAGTTAACATAAATTAAACAAAATTACAAGTGAAAGACGAAAAAGAATTTGGAAAAGAGTCAATTACCTCGACAGCGAGAAATTAAATTAATACACCTACCAACTTAAAAGCTGCAAGGGATTATAAGTGATTATCAAAGAAATCGGAGCAACAGTACTAACAACGAGATTATAGCTGGAACTAGCGAACCGGGCGTTAATGTCAAAAAGGCTATTATGTTCATAATAAATGCATCGTAGACTTACCGTTAAGGAACCCCACAAACAGAATGGAGCCGTACAATGCACAAACTGCCAGAAATATGGACACACGAAAACTTATTGCACTCCAAGCGCCGTCAGCCTTCCCTGCGGGGATGCACATTCAACTGAGGCCGGCACTGTAAATAAGGAGAAGCCAACAAATAATTGCGAATCCCTAATAGCTAACGGCTATTAAACTGCAAGTCCATCGCAGAGAGGAGATCATCAGCTCGTCGAAACACCTAATCAGCTCTATCAAGCCGCCTTTAGCTTGGTGCATGAACGATTTCATCTCCTTCGCAACCTCGACACAAGCGTCATAACATAACGTAAAATCAACGGACTTCGTTTGCTAGATGTTTTCACACAGCCAGCAAGTTATTATTGTTTCTCATTCTTCGTATTCGAACCACAGTACCAAGAAAACGAAATCGAAATTTGTTGGCAAGCAGTTAAAAGTACCGAAAGAGCGCAGAAACTGCACGCTCAGAACTTTCGAAGCAAAGAGAGCGGGAGCGTAATTTAGTTAAAGGGCATGCGAAAGCAACGCCAAGAACAGCACTACGACGGACAACGCACAAAAGAAGGATGGCGGAGTTACCAGCTTGTTATAGAACTGCGTAAGTCGTCCCGGCGATAGCTTTAAAAATGATCTAAATCGGATTGTACGTTTAACTGGCAGGACATATCCTTATGCTGCAGGGATAACACGGAGAATTTTAAAAATATACGTTTTGCGTCCTGTCACTCAAATAACTTAAGATCCAAATAATAAGATCAACTCGAAACCTCAACTGGTCAAGTTTCCGAACAAGAAGTAAGTCATCAGAGTCAAATACCATCTGTTTGAGAACTACTTTTGAAGCTCTTTATCACAAATAAAGTGAGCTCAAAAGGCTAGTTGTTATGGAGAGGTGCTGCAAAAGACTTCAAATACTAAAACCAAGAAAGGAAAGCTAGCTTCGGACGGAGCCGAAGTTGATATACCCTTGCAGAATATTCTGTAAATTATATTGATTGGCCAAATATAAAACCCATAAAAAATCCCAACTTCCCAACTTGAAAAACACCAAAGTTATGGCATTTTCGATCTATCAGTAATATGGCAGCTATAGGATATAGTCTGCCGATCCCGGCTGTTCCGACTTATATACTGCGTGCAAAGGATCGAAGGGTGTGTGCAAAGTTTCAATTCGATATCTTTAAAACTGAGAGACTAGTTCGCGTAGAAACAGACAGACGGATAGACGGGCATGCTTATATCAACTCGGGGCGCGATCCTGATCAAGAATATATATACTTTATAGGGTCGGAAATGTCTCCTTCACTGCGTTGCACACTTTTGACCAAAATTATAATACCCTCTGCAGGGGTATAAAAATCATCGCGTTGCCGACTACCTGCAATGAACTCTGGGTATACCTTCGCCAGGCTTTAGCAAAAAGATTCAAAATGTAATCCTATGAATTGTCTGTTGTTAGAACAGAAAATCGCTTGAAAGAAAAAATTATCAGTATATACAAAAAAAAAACAATTTAACATTTTAAATTGCATTGTTTTTAATTTCTTGTACACCGGCAGCCTCGTCTGCCAAGTTAATCGAGAATACCCATTAAGGGCCCTTGATCTTTCGCGCTTCACATTGAACGGTCGTGTTTTTGTTTTTTCGCTGGCGAACTTGTTTTGGATCTGAGTACAAGGCTCAAGCATCAAAATAGCTTGCTTCCTTTCTTATTCTATTATTTTGCTGTAAATATTCGTATTTTTTCTATGATATAATCATCCGATTTTAATACAATCAATTGGATCATTTTAACTGTAAAATTGGTAGATACATACATTTTTTACTGAAAAGTCTTTAAATACCAAAAAATGTAAAAATATCGGTGAATCGCTTTCCCTCTTTTCTCTTTTTTTACACATTTGTAAGGCTTCGCCAGTAGCTCAACAAATACAATTATAATTTAGCCCAGTTGCATTTTCATCCCCAGATGGAATGTGCACACAATGTATTCGATAGCAAGCGGCTTACTTCTACTTCAGCTAATTTCATTTGCTTCGGGAGTTCCTCCCTTAGTAAGAGTTGGTAAAATACTTCTGCATATGTTGCAATCAAGCTTTTGATATTCTTTTATAGGCGCCATATTTTCAAACCAGAACGGAAAACATAACTCGGAGTTGGCGTTTAGATACGCAATTCACAAGTTAAACTTAGACAAAAGTCTTTTGCCTGAGACTTCCGTTGAATACTACATTGAATATGTTAACCGATTTGACTCCTTTGAAACAGTTCAAAAGGGTAAGCTGAAAAAACGCCAAATTTCTAAATTTATTATTTATTGCCGTACCTGAATATTAGTGTGCAAGCTGGTACATGTTGGTGTTCAAGCTGTATTTAGTCCAACTGATGCGGCTTTGGCGACTCATATAAATTCGATTTGTGATGCCTTGGACATTCCGAGTATAGGCCGGTCTGCTCATGATTTTTCCATTAACGTGTATCCGTCGCAGCAGTATGTCAATCAAGCCTTTATTGATGTAATACATTATCTGAATTGGACCCGCTTCGGAATTTTGCACGAAAAAAATTTCGGTAAGTCCCAAATCCTTCAGCCTAACAAAAGATTTTCGAAAGATGTAATACTCAGGTCCCATTTGGAACCTTTCATTCCACTATTTGTCACGTAAGGGGGCTTTTAAATCTATTCGACAGGTTTTAAAATGATTTTTCACCATAAAAAATGAAACTTGTTAATCATATGTTAGGTAAAAAAAATTATAATTTTCGTAAATCCATAACCAAATCGACTGAATTCACTTTTAATGAACGAATTTAACTGGTAATATTTGGTTCGTTACAAATTTTTTAAGTACATATGTGCTAGCAATGCCACTTTCTCAATTTAAAGCAAGTAAAAAGAAAATTTGATATTATTTAAAGAAAAAAAATATATATACATATATAAAAATAATTAATTTGGAAGTATCTGAGGAAGCACGCACGCGAAATACGGCAGCACGCTTTGTCAGAAGGCGTAGTGATTGAATTTGAGCTAGAGAACGCGCACTGAACACTGCAGCTGATGCTCATAGGATCGTTAGGAATAACCCCATAACTCGTGCGCATCAGTAGTATTTAAACACATTGCGTAGTCGGGAGACACGACTACAGCGGAGACTTCAAGAGCAACAAATTCAGGAAATGGCTAAGGAAAGAATATTAACATATAGGAGCAGTGCCCAAAATTGTCAGGCGGAATCTTTAAGGCAGTCGCAGCGAAACATGATAGAGCTGAACTTTCCGCGGATGAAAGGGAGAATCAACGGGAACTACAGCGCTGGAGGAGCCGAAACACTGCGCGGGAACAATATTTACGAAACATAAAGGACATGCCGTGGAGGAAAATGGTTTCCTTGGCTTGAACAAATTTCTTATATTTTCTAAGTTTCCGAACATGAACGTAGGCAACGCATTTTATTTAAGTAGGAAATTTCAACGTGTCCAATTCCGCTTATGCGCATAATCTCACTTGGATATGAATGCGGAATAAGAGGAGCGGTGGAAAATGTTCCTATTTATCGCAGGTGAATCTGACCGAGAAGAAGTTGAACAGCTTTATTCTCAACAAATTAATCAGCAAGAAGAAGAGCTAAATCTAGGCGGTCATGAAGCTTTATTAGAAAATAACAATACTGAGCTCGAACGTATTGCTTTGGCCCCTGGGGAAGGCCGCCGTCTAACAAACCTAACCCTAGATGAGGAAGAACTTTAATTCCCATCTTGCGGTGAAATATTTAAGGCCAATGTGACCTAAGCAAAGAAAGATAGATCACAGATTCGTTTCTACGACCGTCGTTGTGCAGTGGTACCTAAAGTCCTTTATATGTAACAGTTTTATGAGATGCAGCGAATTCAAAACACAATTTCCATTGCCCTACGTAAAAAGTCAGGTGCGGTAACTGCGTTATAAGGGATAACGGGTATCATATTCTCAAAGGTCTTCGTTCCGCCCCAGCTCATTGGCAAGCTGAAAAAAAAGTTATAGCCATGATAAGACAATTTGGGTTGCCAGCATTTTTCATAACTCTTTCCTCTGCTGAATTTAGATGGAATGAGCTGGTAGTTATTATTTCTCTTTTGTTGGATGGCAAAAATATTAATGACGACGAAGCGGCAGCTCTTTCGAGTACCGAACAAGCTTGCTTAATCCGATCTGACTCAGTAACATGATCTCGTTACTTTGACAACAGCCTCCGACAATTGCTGAAAGTTTTCAAAAGTTCCGAGATATTTGGCGAGTATACCCAGTCCACTATTATTGGAGATCTAGATAAAAGAGTGCGGATAGTGCGATCTAACAGGGAAACAGTACAGCTTCCTGAAAACTCCACTGATATCTTCGAGAAAGACTTACTTGATCGGTATGAACAAAGGCATGAAAAATTAGAGTCAATATGTTTTGCAGAATGTGCGGCTTGGTACAATATCGGCAAGTCAAATTCTCAAGCAAAAAGGTCCACCGAAGATTATGATGAACTGATCGACTCAGAACCAGATGATGAAAACGACATTGCTGAACAATGTAACGCACTAGTAGATGGGATTGGTAGTGGTAAAGGGCGTAAGCAAGCCTTAATTCTTAAATGGGTTCGCTTTAGCTTTAACTCTTCCCCAACTGATAATTTTAAAGAGCATGTAATGTTCTTCTTCCCGTGGAGGAGTGAGGAGTCGGACCTTACTTCAAATGATAATGAAAGAACATTTAGGAATAACTTTGAAATAATCAAGGCCAACAAAGAGCAATATGACGTGTGTGATGATATGGAATTGGAGAGGGGTCTTCAAGATTTGCATAATTTTGATAGAGAACCAAACAGTCCTTTTGCTGAGGGGCTCGCCTCCCAATACCTAGATGTAGAGTTTAGAGCCTGGCAGTACCAAACGTTGGGCAAAATGCACTGCAAGATGATATTGAGAATATTCCAGAGGATGGAGAACTTCCACTTATTAGACTTCCCCCTTTGGTATCTGAAGACACACTTTGCTCGCTTACTAGGTCGCTTAACTTTAAACAACGCCAGTATTACGCCCATGTAATGCATAATGTTGTAGCAAAGAAAATGTTTTATGAATATGTTAGTGGAGGTGCTGGAGTCGGAAAAGTAGGCTGATTTCAACAATATATCAGTCTATAACGAGGCAACAGATTCTGCAAAGGTTTTACTTTATGCTCCTATTGGAGGACTTTCACTTCATTCTGATTTCTCCCTTCCTGTTAATCAATCTTCGGGTCCCTAAAGACCCTTAAGTAATGACTCTTTAAACACTATGCATTGTAAGTTAGTTGACATCCAATTAATTATTATATATGCAATTTCCATGTTCGGATCGAAAGCAATAGAGTCAGGACGTAAAGAATGGCCCAAAATCTGAAAACCTCAGAAACCCAGGGCTTAGCATATACTCTTCAGCTCAAAAAAACGGCAAAGTATATGGTCACCGTCAATATAGACACAACTGACGGACTAGTAAATGGTGCAACTGGCCTATTAATGCAAATTGATCATTGCATGGTTAAAGGCTTCCCTATAGTTACAGGACTCTGCATTAAGTTTTCAGATCGCTTGGGACCAAAGCCAGGTCAAAAGTTCAAAGAAATGATAATCCCGGTTGGACTCCCATTCAGAAAACAGCCCGAGTTTTTCAGTGCGGAAATTTAGGACATTCTTCGATTGATCGTAAGCAATTCCTAGTTGTTCCAGCTGAGGCTATTACCATCCACAAAAGCCAAGTAGCAACCTACAGCTAAGTCGCAGTGCATCTTAAAAGAGGCATTGAGCGAGATTCGCTTTTCGTAGGGGCAGTGAATAGATAGCAATCGTTTGAATGGTCTTGGGAAGAACGGAATACTCATCTATGCTAAGGAGAGTATTTCGCAAAATGTTGTATTTTTGTTCGAAACAACTAAATCTATAAGCCCGATGAGCACCTACCAATCGATTGCATTTAAATTTCTTGACACGTCATTTTTAATTGTCTATAGGAGTCCTAGATTTTCTAGGACTAAAAATTAAAGCTGACGTCTAAAAAGTGCGCAGAATAAATAATAATAATATGGTAATATTAGGAGATTTTAATATTTGCAGATCCTTAAGAACTTATTCTCTGGAGGCAATTTTAAATGCGTATAACCTTTTTGGAACAAACATTTTGAATTCTTTTAAAATTAAGTTAATATGGCTGTCATTTTCTTTCTGACCAAATAAATACACTGAATAATTTTTATAATTTGAATTTCTGCAAGGTTTTTTGTTAAATCGCAGATTAATGTTACTGCATATTCATTTCCTTGTTCAGATTTGGGTAGTGGACCGATCGTATTACCCTATTAAAAGCCACTTGGGGCGTTTGAGTTATGGTCAATGGGGTATGTACATATTTGAATGTTTAGTCGCTTTTGACTTTTGGCTTTTGTGGCATTTTCTTACATAATTTGATACCTTTTGCGTTTTTATTTTAGCTATTGGATCGGCATGGAATATAAACAGAATTGCTTCTTTCTCTTTTTAATTATTTGATAATAGGGTCACCGGCTTAAGTAGCGCTACTCTTAGAGATTGTAATATTTTATTGCCCATTATTTTAAAAGATTCTATTGATGTAGTGTCAAAGATCTTTTCGCTCTGTGCCACTTTGAGTTTGCTGATATTAAGTATACCGGCTTCTTTTTCAAGCCTTTGAAAGAACTGACCTATGTCGAGAATTCCATTGGTGTACATATCGCTAACGTCAATTCTTGCCATAACATTTTTTTTACATGTTTAAGTAAACATAATAAATCCATTATTCGCAGTGTCACTAATTTTTGTACCTCATTATTTACAATGACTTTTTATACGTTGGGCTGAAAAGCTTTGTCTAGAGTTTGCTTAAGCAAAGCTACTTGTTCTTTTCCTGCGTAGGAGTTCTTCTGTTAACTTTGGTTTCTGGTATTGACTTTCAGAATTTTATTATTTGTTTGAATGTTTTTCAAGTCCGTGATAGTAATTCTTGATAGCGCTTGGGCCAAATAAATACACTGAATAATTTTTATAATTTGAATTTCTGCAAGGTTTTTTGTTAAATCGCAGATTAATGTTACTGCATATTCATTTCCTTGTTCAGATTTGGGTAGTGGACCGATCGTATTACCCTATTAAAAGCCACTTGGGGCGTTTGAGTTATGGTCAATGGGGTATGTACATATTTGAATGTTTAGTCGCTTTTGACTTTTGGCTTTTGTGGCATTTTCTTACATAATTTGATACCTTTTGCGTTTTTATTTTAGCTATTGGATCGGCATGGAATATAAACAGAATTGCTTCTTTCTCTTTTTAATTATTTGATAATAGGGTCACCGGCTTGAGTAGCGCTACTCTTAGAGATTGTAATATTTTATTGCCTATTATTTTAAAAGATTCTATTGAAATGGTGTCAAAGATCTTTTCGCTCGATGCCATTTTGAGTTGGCTGATATTAAGGATACCGGCTTCTTTTTCAAGCCTTTGAAAGAACTGACCTATGTCGAGAATTCCATTGGTGTACATATCGCTAACGTCAATTCTTGCCATAACATTTTTTTTACATGTTTAAGTAAACATAATAAATCCATTATTCGCAGTGTCACTAATTTTTGTACCTCATTATTTACAATGACTTTTTATACGTTGGGCTGAAAAGCTTTGTCTAGAGTTTGCTTAAGCAAAGCTACTTGTTCTTTTCCTGCGTAGGAGTTCTTCTGTTAACTTTGGTTTCTGGTATTGACTTTCAGAATTTTATTATTTGTTTGAATGTTTTTCAAGTCCGTGATAGTAATTCTTGATAGCGCTTGGGCCACGTAATAATCTTTGCCCTTCAGGTACTCTACTGTAAAATTATATTCCTCTAATTCAAGTCTCATTTGTGTTAGTTTGGAAATGGGGTTTACTATTGAAAATTGGTAGGTAAGTGCTCTGTGATTTGTTTTGACAGTGAAGTGTCTACCATAAATATATGGTCTGAAATATGTGCCCAATGAATTGCTGATAGTTCTTGTACTTATGTGCTCTTGTTGCTTTCGCCTTTTGTAAAAGATCTTGATGCGTATGCAACAGGGAGCTGGAGTCCAGTTTTGTTTTGAGTTAGGACTGCTCCACAAGCTTGCTTGCTAGCATCTGTAATTTTGCAAAATTCTTTGCTAAAATCTGTAATTGTAAAAGAGTTGGGTTTATTAATGCCGATTTTAGATGTTCCAAGGCATTTTGGCATTCAGTTGTTTTACATCTTTCTTACATAATCTTGTTATGTAACGAGAATAGTCAGCAACATTTTTTATAAACCGTCTGTAAATTACAAAATGCAACAAATCTTCTAGCGCTGTCCCCATCATGTGGTACTGGATAATTTTGAAAGACGTCGTATTTTTTGTGGTCGGGCAAAATTCCTTTGCTGATTATTAAGTCATCCATATAAAGGAATGCTTGCGAAGGTTCTAGTCCAGAGAAAGCTATAGTCATTAAATTATTTGTAGTAATCGATTCGGTTTCTAGTCCGAATACATTGCAATATTAAGTGCATAATGTTGTTAATTGTTTATGAAATTGTGGCGCAAAGTTTTTCGAATGTTGTTCTGTTTTCCAATTATGTTTAAGCCACATCGTAGTTTGAAAGAGGTTCATATTTCAAGTTGTTTATGTTGACTACCTGATCTGTATTTGTTGTATGCTCTCTTCCCATAGAGTCCATCCGTTCGAAACGGTTGGGATTTTTGACAAATGTGAAACTCCGATTCCCACAGAGCACATCCACCATCCGATAACAGCTGATCTGAACAGCTGTGGCTCATCATTATAGCCCGTTTCATTTTGAACAACATTTAAAATGAGCACAACAGCGTTATAAATGATACTTGGTAACAGACTGCAAGTGATCTACGCGAACAACCCAATCGAACTAATATGTCTGTAAATTTTTGCCAGCCTGCAGAAAAAATATGAACCACTTTTGCCTAATATTGTCTAACTGGTAACAAATCAAGTTCATTAAATATAAAGGTTTGTTTTTTGGTTTTTAAAAATTTATTTTTTATTTCATTTTTTATGTTCTGATCCATGTTATGAGTACGGTATGGGCCTAGGAAAGAGTGGAGCACATAATGCTGCCACACGGATGGAGCAGTAATTAATTAATTATTACAAGTAAAAACAGCATTTTTTGAATTGGCGCCTTCCTTTTCCAAAAGTTACCCCTTATTATTTTTGTAGTGAATGTTTCAATTTTCACTGTCTAGAAGAAGAACACAGAGTTGCACCGAAAAAACATCGCCTAACTATCACATAAAAAAGTCCGTCAAATTTGGATGGGGAACTAACTGGGAATTTTCGGAACGGCAAAACCTTATGGACCATCCGTTCAACGGATGGTGGATGGTGGATGGATCTCTGTGGAAAGAGGGCAATAAACGCATTTTGGACTGTATCGGAATCCATACACTGTTTATTTAAATTTTTCGGACAACTTGGGGACGTGGGGACAGAAACAAGAACGGCTGTTCGGCTTTTGTTTTGTTTACATTTTTTATGACACTTGTTTTAAATTATGTTTAATAGGCTTTGGTTGATTGATTATCTTTGATTCGCAGTGTAATTTTGTTTAATGTTGTTATTTAATGATCTATTTGTCTCTATATTTTTATGTATGCTTATACTTAAAAGTCTCCGCTCGGATTAGTTACCGATAAATATACATATATATGTATAATAATTGTATAATTTTAATCTTGGAAAATAACAAATTGTTAAATAACTATAAAGTACAGACAAAAATATTTGAAGTGATTTTCTGAAATTTGTATTACTGTTTTAAATCAAGAAGTAAGCTTTTAATGATTTTTAATATATTTAAATTTCAATCGAAAACTAAAACAATTTAAACGTTTGTTTATCCAATTTGGTTATTGGTGGGATAGCATTATAAAATGGATAATTTTCGTATGCTAGCGTGTTTCGCCGTTCTTGTTTCTGTTCCCACTCCTAAAATTCAATCGTCGGTAGGGTATGCAGTAAAGGGTATGCAGTAAAGGCTGCACGGCAATCAGTAGATTGATTTATATTAATTGGAATACATACATACATACATATGTATACTTAAGCAAAAACATGTTATTGTATCATGGTCCGGGGCCTGTTCGAGCTCTGATATGCTCCTCCCATCATTCCTATTATCCTATTATAGACTTCTGTAATCACATCTTGTGTGTTCATGGCCAATTATTGTGTTACAAGGATTTCTCCAATGCAGTTTTTTAATTTATCAACCTTCTGGTTGAATATATCTTTATTGAATTATTCCTAATTTTATTACAATGATACGTATAGCAGCTGGACCGCCAGAGACGCCGGCAGAGCAGCGGTCAGTGCTTATGTATAAATGTATGTATAATATATGTAAGGGCTGGCTCACATGGTGACAGAGCCGTCGCGCAAGTCAAATATGCCGACTAAGCTCTGCCCAGTCCCCTTGCACTCAACGGCGATCATATTATCGGGCACATCTGTTTGGGACTTTCGCTTATATGTATAAATTAATTAATTATTTATCCCACGGGTCGTCCCTCGCAGTTGCAGCTTATCCAGGGGGGTGCGGGTGGCAAGGTTCGTCGCTGTGGTGGTTGGCCGGCTGGCCGTAGAATTCTCCAAGATGAATTACGAAGATTATGTTGGAAGGGTGACTGCCCTTCTTTACCTGCTGGCCTAGGGACTCAGACAGTTTTTCAATGATAAGAATTTAACGACGGTAGTCGGAGTATAAATTGTATGAGCGACAGCTCTTTATTCATATAAAGTCAAATCTAAACTGAAACTTAAAGCTAACAAAAAAGAGACTCATAGCGGCCACTCCAATGGGTAGTCTTTGCCGGCTATGCACGAGCTTCCGGCCAGACGCTGTGTCAGCAATTTGGCCGGAGCGAGCCTTCGGACGATCGGTCATTGCCGTCGCCCGGTTAACTTAGTTAACTTATACGTATTGAGGCCAAGTGCTAATAAAACTAAAAACAGTGTGAATTCGATATGTGAACATACTACAATCCATTTTCTCAAATTCACCCCACTTTTTCCAACTCCTTTGAGACCTGTTTAACGATTTCTTGGGATTATTTAATGCTGTTTGATACTGTCACCAAATTATCCATATAGAAATCATTTTTTTATAATTATAATAGCAGTACCATGGGTGACCGTAGTTAATTTATAGACTCTGATTGTACTTTTTTGAGAATCTTTCTATAAGACTTGCAAAAATTCTAGATCGCTTTCAGCTATATTTATTTCATGATACGTGTTTTTGATGTCCGCTGGAACTACATACTGCCTCCTACGCCATTTTAAAATTATGTCAAAAATATCTTTTTTAACTATATTATATCATTAAAACATTTATTATAAGTTGTTTTTGCTGACGCATCAAAAAGAACCCTTTTTTTGTGGTTAACCTCGCATCTCTAATTACGGCTTGAGGTTGCCTCAACCATATACATATCGTCCCGATGAGTCTATGTGTGTTGTTTTCGTGAAATTTTCTTCAGAAATCTCGGACTCGAAGTCCTCCTTACTTTCTTCTTCCGATTCCCAAAATCTTTCCTTGCACTCTATCATGGTCGCCACTATCGTGCTACTTCCTTTTGATTTGGTGCATCCAGACACTATCCAACCAAAGTCTCTGTTTTGACCAAGAAAATTTTAGCATATAAATCGGCTCATATAGTTAAGTCCACTCGACCTGTCTTGTTAAACTCCAGATCGGCTAATGGGTAGTTTTGACACCTCGTTTTATCAATATTTAATGAGCCCATTGGTAACGCTTTCATTAATTTTGGGAGTACAATTGCATTGACTACTAATTAATTTTTCCTTTTTTTTTTAACGGTTTAATGTTTAGTTTTATTTTATTATCTAATATGCATTTTTTTATCGAGGAAACTCCATTAATCTCAGTATAGTTTTTTATTTTTGGTTACTTGAGTATTTATAAAGCTTCCTCCGATATTATAGTACTCTAGGATCCACTGTTTTTCAAAGCATCCACTAGCTGATCTCACATGAATCAATGCTGTGGCCAATAAGGCTTGTTCCGTCGTCTTACACGTATTCACTTTATTCATTTCTTTATTATTATTATTTCTTGCAATTCAATTCAATTCCAGCAAAGAATTTCATTTGTGCACTTTTTATTTTCCTGTGGAAAAGAGAAAATGAAGCTGGGTCTTTGCTCTAAGAACTCCATGACATGAGAATGTGTCTGAATTTCCTTTTGTCTTTTTTAGATGACTCTCATAAAAATGTAGGTAATCTTTGTTAAATTTCCGAAGTATTATTGTGTATTATCTTCTGATAATTGTGATTTTAATTTTATTATATAAATTAACTGTCAATAAATATTTTAGCTTAGTTAGCAATTCCCAAGCAGCTTCATAATTTTTTCCAGTGCCTAGTACTGAGTAGTACTGAGGCCCTCTCGTGTATGAATGAGTTCCATAAACAACTCATTAAACAGAACCCATTTTTTTGAATCACCAAAGAAAGTGGTTATCTTAATTTTTGCTAGCTTAGGTAATTCCTCTGCATTTACTACTATAGTTTCCTTAGCCTAATTTTTTCATCGTTAAGTCATATCTATAACATATCAAATGTTTTGGACGTCGAATTCTAATTCGGTTATCGTGTCCTCAAATGCCGATCTTTTAAAACAACGTTTTGCTTCATCTATCAAAAGTCTTAATTTTCCAAAATTGAATTTTATTTTTTCTAAGTCGAAGTTAATAGAGAGGCAATTTAAATTATTATAGGTTTCCTCGAGGTACTTCCTTAAATTACCAACATTGCTGAAAAAATCTTTCTCCAACTTAGCAGCCATCGAAACGGGTTTAATTTCGCCTATTTCTTACATATTTTGTTCACTTCTTCCTGGCCTAACCAAGTCCTTTTCAAACTGTATCTTTAGTTTAGCAAATCCCATCATCATCGCATCATAATGCTTTAATGTAAAATATTCGTGCTCAGCTACACCTATCTTTAGCAAACTACTATGTTTGAAGCTATTGGATTACTCGAGGTCAAACGTTGGTTATATTTTAATTTCTTTTATAACACAACGTTTTTTTCAAACTTAACTTGGGGGACTATGATAGGACTAGCTAGTTTCGTTTGCACGTCACTTCAGACTCATGAGCTATCTACGGGGATGGAAGCAGAGCGTCAGAAACTCCTCAATGTAACGCATTACTCAGAGGTTAGTACAAGATTTAAGCGTCGAAGAAGAAATTTGCAGGATAATAGGAGAGGAACATTCAAGAGCCCACCGAAACACCAAAGAAATGAAGATGGAAGTCTTAGGAAAATGTAACCTTTCCATGATGGCATACCGAATTAAGTCTTTTTACCAAGTTTGTAACATGTTTAAATACGACAGACATCCGAACAAACCCCAACTCCAACTAACTCCGATTCCAAACTAACCGTGAGAGATTCTTCACATCGACTTGTTTACGTTTGAAACTCACAAATTCCTAAGATGTATTGACAAATTTTCTAAGTTTGCCAAACTCTTCCCAATTGAATCTTAGTCGGCGATATATCTGCGCGAAAAACTGGCCGAAGTCCTTCATTACTTCACTGCAGCAAAAACAATGGTGTCAGATAATGAAAGGTGCTTACTTTGCCCGACGGTTCAGAACTCTTTACAGTCCTTGGGAATGGCAGTGTACTACACACCACCCAAAAACAGCGAAGAGAATGGTCAGATAGAGAGGTTCCATTCAACAGTTATCGAAATTTATAGGTGCTTGAAGGGCAACCTTCCAAACCTTAAAGTAATAAGCTAGTTTCAAAGCTGTAGACTCTGTAACTAACACGCCACACAAGGATGGACCTTGTTTTCGTGTATTGACAAATTATTTCTAAAGATCCCAAAAAGCAGGTAGCGGGTGCTCCATTCTTGGGCAACTCAGGTGTGATCATAGCCGGTCATAAGTCACGGCCGAGAATCCATAAGTCTGTTGCAAAATGTCTTGCCAGACAAACGTTCCCGGTATCGACTTGAGGATTTGCACCTCGTCTCCGTTACCGTCGGCACTCCCGTGTCCATGAACACAACTCGGTTTTTTACATAATGGTGCCACTGTACCCCCATCATCCTCCTAAGACCCTTTGTAATGCACGTGCCCCAGCAAGTGATAAGTGAGCCGCACCTTGGCTTGAAATGATGGAGGAGCCAGTCTATTTTGTCAAGTTTAGTTCTTGCTAACCCACAGAGTCGATTAATTTGTCCCTTTTAACAAAGGCGACGCTGTAAGGTAACTCCGAGGTAATTCACCTTTTCTACGTGCTTAAGCCTCTTACTATCAATGTAGAGGCTACGCGAACGGCCAAAGCGGAGGGTAAATGTGACATGCTGCGTTCTGTCAACATTTAGCGGAACGTTCCATCCAGAAGCCCAGCACTCAAATTCGACCAAGAAGGCCTGGACACGTCGGGTGCTACTAGCTGCAAGAAATGCAGTGTCATCTGCATATGTGGCCAGGAGTGTACAATGGTACCACTGGGCTTGGAAGATCCGATGTGTAAATTGTGTACAGGACCAGACCAAGGACGCTTTCCTGCGGGACACCTGCACGAATTGGGCGAAGTCCAGAACGATGCCCACGAATATCTACAGCAAACTCCCTATTATTTAAGAACGATTCAATGAGTTTTTCAGAGTCTCTCTGGCAAAAGCGGCATTAGCTTGTAGAACAATCCTTCGTGCCAAACCCTGTCAAGCCTGTCGAACGTCGAGAAAAACGGCTGAGCATTATTTGTGATCTTCGAAAGTTAACTACTCTGTGTACTTGCTCGATAGCACAATGGCGACTACGGAAACCAAACTGGTGGCTTGGAAGTGCGTCTTCAAAGGCTTTAATAGATAGAAGTCTACCAAGCATGATCCGCTCAAAAATCTTGGAGAAAGTGGAGAGCAAACTAATCCGCCGCTTCCGGGCAGCATGGATCTTTTCCTTTTTTTGCCATCATTGTGACAAGGTATTGGAAATTACCAAGGTCCAGGCAAGCATTAAAGAGGAGACAGAGCTGCGCAATGACTGAGCTAGGCAGAGCCTTTGCTACTTTGTCATCAATCGCGTCCATGCCAGGAACTTTAGTAGTAACCAGTCGCTTTATATGATCACGCACCTTATCTTCGTCTACTGAAAGCCTTATCCTAGAGATTGTTGTCTGGACCTCTTCGCTTGCTACAAATTTAAATGGAGTATAGCGATTCTCAAGACCATCAGCAAATACTTCAGCAAATTTTGAAATCACTGTGAGCCCAAGTGCCATAGCTACGTTTAAAGGAAAAACTTTGAAGCGATTGTTTTTTAAGGTTGCGGGTGCATTTCCCTAGCGGAAATCCGTGATTCTGGTTAGGACTAATTGCACTGAGCTTGTGCGTGATCCTGGTTAGGATCAATTGCACTGAGCTTGTCCATAAAAAATTGACTGTTCTGACACAGTAGCCTTTCACCTTGCCATATCGATGACATGCCTCGTCCCCATCGAGACACGGCGAGGTTCATGACCTTTTTTGGCCAAGGCAGCAATATTTGGCTTTAAAGAAGACGAAGATCGAGGAGGAATATGTATACTCCTAGAAGGAGGGACAGCTTTATAGATCTGTTCAACTAAGACCTTAGCAAAGGAATCGACGTCGTTCCTGAGTCAAGCAGTAAGTTGCGCACTGAAACTTTTTAGATCTGACCCCAAGGCAGAAGCCTGGATTTGGTAACCCCAGAAACTGTGGTACGCATTCCAATCCCCTCCAATGAGGGGGATTGACGCAGATATTCCAGTAACAGCACCAAACGAAATTCTGTCAAGCCCTGTGACCAAACGTATGGCAACTGCTTGTAGGTGAGGCTCCGATATTGTGGCGCTAGGTGGCAATCTAAAGAGGATTTGACGATGACAGCAGAACCACCACGACGTCGATCATCAGAGTGGTTAACAGAGTGTACAGCATATCCATTAAAGTGGAAGAATGAACGGCTGCTAAAATGTGTCTCTTAGATCATTAAAATGTGAGTTTTGTGTTCCTGGAGGAGGTGATCAATCTCAAGAGATTTGCCAACTAAGTTGTTGGAGTTCCAAATAATGATATTTATCGCAATGCGTTGACCCTAATGGATTGGTCGAACTGGAGCCAGAAAGCAGAGCCTTGAAGAAAAATGAAGTGCACACGATCTACAAACTGCAATTCCTGTTGCATAGAAGGATTACAGTTGAAGAACCGCACAAGCGGAATGGCCCGCTGCAATGCACAAACTGCCAAGAGTATGGACACACCAGAAACAACTGCGGGCTTCGTTCAGTCTACACTGGATTATAAATTCTCGATCACCCCTGTGTCTGGACTTTAAAGTTCTTCTCTACAACTCCACACTTAAGCCCATTTGGACCTACGGCTCCCAGCTCTGGGGGAACGCGTGCAACAGCAACATTGACATCATACAGCGCTCACAATCAAAAATCCTGCGAACAATCACTGGGGCACCATGGTATGTTCGGAACGAAAACATCCACAGGGATCTGGGCATACCACCGGTCAAAGATGAAATAGCAAAGCAGAAAGCGGCCTACCATAACAAGCTTACACTGCACCCAAATAATCTCGCAAGGAACCTAAGACGGGTTTCGAACAGAACTCGTCTGCATCGTAACGATCTACCAGCCCAGCAATAAATATTAGGGCCCGTTAGTCTAAATTCAGTCTACATGACTGTAAGTTAAGTCATATTCTTAAGATTTGATATACTTATTGTTAGTCTCATATAGAGAAGACTCAATAAATAAAAGCATATATTACAAAAAAAAAAAAAAAAAAATTGAACACCCGCTGTGACAATATTTGCTTACATTATTAAAAATCCAAATACAGTCCACTATAAATCGAAAATTTACAACACATACCCGCCGGCCAAATTTAAAATAAAATTTTCCGCCATATTGATTACATATATTACATCCATATTACATATATTACATATTACATATATACATACATTTATACATATTTTTCTACATAACTACACCTCAATTCCGAAAGCTCAAGTATTTCCGTCGGCCATCCAATAAATATATATTAAATAAATTCCCAAAGCCGACGTGAAATAACTTTTGTGTCTCAGTGTGTTTTTCTTATTTACATATTTTGGACACTATCCATCCATACATCTACACATACACGCGAATTGCAGTACCGCAAAAAGCTCGATACACACCAATACACAGCCCGCAAAAGTTCGGGCAGTTGTTTTTCAATCACCCCATCTCCAATAAAATGAAACAAATACTAAAAATTACTGTCAGTTCAAAAAAAAAAAAAAAAGGAGGAGAAATATAAAATACTGTCGCCATCGCGGAACTAGTGGAATCAATTTATTAATTTATTGATTTATTAATTTGTTTCTTCGGTTTCACATTTTTTCAAAAAAACGCCCATTCCAGTATTTTTTTCTTATTTATTGAGCTTGGTAAATCTACATATATATCGATACTCGATTTTTTCTTTTGGGGATAAAATAGAAAAATTGGAAAAAAAATACCACCCGCATACCACTGCAAGGTATTTTTTCTTTTGTCTCCGAATATTTTTTAAAATAAAGAAAAACAAAACCAATAATCTCCAAACACTGCCGGGGACATCCAATCCCATCCTAATTCGGCCAACCACCCCCTATAAAATACTAAACGACAAATACCTCATCAAATACAGTATTTTTTCAGTATTTTTATTTTGTAGTATTTTTTTTGGTATTTTTTCCATTTTTGCTCCATCGTTCCACCAAAAGCCTGGGGAATATTTTAACAATAATTCAGCCACGCATATCGACTATTTTAGCTGGTCGATACCCTATTTCCACCGGTCCATAAGTGGGTCCGTAATTGTTTCTCTGATTTTTGTCCGAAATATCAGCGCGCACATTCCATCCTAACAGCATCCTAGTTTGGTATGTCCAGGGAAAGTTCCAACAAACTATCCCCTGTTCCATCACCGAAAATACCAAAAATCACGGTGAGGACGCCCACACCTAAAAAGGCAAAGTCGCCACATCCCAAAAAGGCTCCTTCTCCCATCGTCAGAATAACGCGAGCCAACACAAAAATGGTTGCAACGGCTGCCGACCTCGCTATGAGCCAGTTTATTAAAGTCTCGGATCGACTGTCCGAATTGTAATCGCGAATAAATATTCCCTCGGCGGTCCCTCCTACGTTATCCGTTCCTCAATATACCGAGACGAAATCCGAGAGGTATGGGTCCGCATCAAAAAAGAGTACGATGCATGTACCGCATGCCTTGTAGCAGCCGGAGAAGGTGCAGCTGACAGCTTGCCAGTCCTCAAGGCTAAGTACGGTTATTGCTACAGCGCGTACGAAAGGTGCGGCGCCCAGATAGCAGATATGATAGCGCAAACTCCGCAACTTCCGCAACCTTCCCCAACGCCAGCTGATCATTCTCAGACATACATTCCGTCAGGCTGCCGACTTCCGCCGTGCGATACCGAGGTTTTTACCGGCGACTATCTTTGTTCGCGACTGCGAAAGCACACATAACTGCTTCACGTGCCGCGGCCGCCATCACACCCTCCTACACCGAGGCAGCCCATCCCCAGCGCGCGCAAATCCAACGCCAACGCCCAGATCCAGACCAAATACTCTCGGTCCCTCGGCTGCCAGTCGCACGCAGTCAACGGTTCAGAATTATTTTGCGGCAGGCACTAGGTCAGTCCTCCTAGGCACCGCTATAATTAATATATGCCATCGAGGTTCCAATTTCCAAGCGCGAGCCTTAATAGACTCCGGATCTGAGGCGACCTTCATCACTGAGCACCTTTTCAACCTGATGAAACTGCCGTTCCAGGTTATCCGAGCACAGGTCTCAGGACTTAATCAAACGGTCTCCGCTGAGACCAAAAAGATTCACGATCCGTTCTCCGACCCGGCCTAGTTTGCAGTTAAACACCGCTGCCTACGTGCTTCCACAAATAGCCGGAAATTTTCCTTCATGTCCGCTTCCGCAACATTTCCTGCGAGATCTTCCCGAACTTCCGCAAGCGGATCCAAAGTTTTATGAGAGCGCACAAATAGATCTTCTAATCGGGGCCGATATACTTCCATCCATTCTACTAAGCGGTACCCGAGCGAACATCTGTGGCTCGCTTCTCGGTCAAGAGACCATTTTCGGCTGGATTCTAACAGGACCAGTACCCGCTCCGAGGCATGATCAAATATCAGCCTTTTCCACGCAAGTTGCACACACGTATGAAGCGTCCCTCAATAAACTCCTCACCAAATTCTGGGAGGTGGAGGATCTGCCAGTAAAGGTGGCAAAAGAATCCGACGTGATTTGTGAGGACAATTTCCTTCGGACCACCACAAAAGAAGAGACCGGCAGGTATGTCGTGAGTCTTCCTTTTCGAGATCCTGAGAACATTAATTGCTCCCTAGGACATTCCAGATCCCAGGCGCTGGTTCAATTCTTAAGAAACGAGCAGCGGCTAAAAAGGGGCGGTACGTTAAAATCCAAGTACGACTCAGTTATTCAAGAATATCTCGACCTCAATCACATGAGAGAAGTCCTTCCTACCCACGATTCAGCGTGTTACTACCTGCCACACCACGCAGTGTTAAAACCGGCCTCCAGCCCTTCAGATAATGGGGTCAGCTTAAATGATATCCTTCATGCTGGCCCGGTCCTACAGTCCTATCTAACCATCCAGATCCTGAAGTGGCGATATTTCCGATTTGTGTATAGTGCTGACATCGAGAAAATGTACCGGCAGATCTGGGTAGATCCGAAGCAGACAGCGTTCCAACGTATCTTATTCCGCGATAGCGAAGGATACATTCGAGATTTTGAGCTTAAAACTGTTACGTTTGGGGTCAATTGTGCACCGTTCATGGCAATTCGGGTACTGCTGGCGACCGACGTGCAACTAACCCATCCGAGGGCGAGTAAAGTTATTCGTGGTTGCATGTATGTCGATGATGTCCTTTCGGGAGCTGACTCTGCAGAAGGGGCTCACCTCACCATTCGCGAGTTGCAGAGTGCCCTCGATTCGGCTGGTTTTCCATTGAGGAAATGGACCTCCAACCACAAAGAAGTTCTGGCTCATATCGAAACCGATCATCTTTTATATGCCGATTTCCTCGAAATAGATACGGAAAGCACGGCGAAAACTCTCGGAGTCCGTTGGAAAGCAACATCCGATGAGTTTTTCTTCGCCCCCCCGACCTATCCACCGAAGCTACACTCACAAAACAACATGTTCTCGCCCAAATTGCGAAGCTGTTTGATCCAGCAGGCTGGCTCGCTCCTTTCGTGGTCTGTGCCAAGATTTTCATGCAGGAGATCTGGCTGCATGATCTAGGGTGGGATGATGAACTTCCAATTGAACTGTGCCAAAAGTGGCGTGATTTCCTTCAAAGCTACTCAGTCCTTGATCAAGTCCGAATTCCCAGATGGGTTTCCTTCCGCCCAGAGTTCCGAGTGGAACATCACGGATTCTGTGATGCCACTCAAAAGGCGTACGGTGCTGCGATCTATGTGCGCGTCGAGATGGGGCATCTTCTCACGGCCAAGACGCGCGTGGCGCCAGTAAAAACTGTGTCGCCTCCCAGACTAGAGCTGTGTGGAGCTCTATTGCTATCCGAGATGGCCGAATCCATCCTCCCCCATATGCCGATGCTGTCCTCGAAACTCCATTGTTGGACCGATTCCACGATTGTGCTTTAGCCATGCAAGCAAAACCAGCATGCCAGTGGACAACGTTCAACGTTCGTTGCCAATCGGGTAACAAAGATCACCCAGTCCACAGAGGCAGCCAATTGGTCGCATGTTCAATCCGAACACAATCCAGCTGACTTGGCCAGTCGGGGCGTGCCCCTACAAGAACTGGTCGACAACTCCCTTTGGTGGCATGGGCCCACTTGGTTGCAAAAGCCACGAGATCAGTGGCCTGCCCAAAGCACCGACTTACAGGTGACCGAAGTGGAAAGGCGTCTTGTCAAGGCCCATGTTGCGTCCATTCCGACAGAAGACATCCTTGATCGCTTTTCCAAGTTAAATATAGCTTTACGGGTCCTTGCGTATGTCCACCGTTTTGTTCAACGATGTAGGAAACAGTTGCCGATTCCGGAAGTCCATCTAGAAGCCCAAGAACTTGTCGCCGCTGAACGGCTCATGGTCATTAGCACTCAGCGCAGATATTTTGCTAATGAATATCGCTGCTTGAATCAAAAGCGCCCTGTGTCCTCGACAAGTTCCATCCTCTCCTTGAACCCCTTTCTAGATGAGAAAGGGCTTATAAGGGCGTGCGGCCGAATAACGGCCTCCGAAAATTTGCGATATGATGAGCGACATCCTATAATCCTCCCGTACGAATGTGCACTCTCTCGACTACTGGTAAATTTTACGCATCTCAAAGCCCGAAAGTTATCGAGCACCCCTTCACGCTGACCTCGACTAGAACTAACTGGCTAAAGTACAAAAAGTACGTAAGTTCCCACATTAAACTAACACCACAGTAAACATAGAGAACGACATCGACTTCTGTGCTGATGCCCTGGAGTCAGTACTCGTGGCAGCAGCCAAAATCTAAACACCAGAAGAAACAATCGTGCGTAGCAACCATTACAAAACTAATCAGCAAATCGAACAACTGGTTCGGGAAAAACGACGTCTACGACGCGCTTGGCAATCCTGCAGATCGCCCCATTCGAAGCAACTCTTTAATAAAGCCACCCGTAAACTCACCATAAGCCTCAAGCAAGAAGAGGAGCTTGCGCAGCGCCGGTACACCGAGAAACTGTCGCCGACCAGTACAAAGCATCCTTTGTGGAGAGCTCACCCAAATTTAAGCACTCCGATAGAATCAGTCACTCCGATCAGAAACTCCTCGGGTACTTGGGCCCGCAGAGGCGAAGACAGAGCCGAAACATTTGCTTTACACCTACGAAATGTATTTCAGCCGAAGGCCGCCACAAACTCTCTTCAACTACCGCCGCTTAGCTCTGAAATTGCAATTAGCCCGATTTTGTTTCAAGTACCTAAAAATTGCTAATGTCTTTAGGAAGCAAATAAAACCGAAAAAGGCTCCAGGGGGCGACCTAATAACCCCAAAAATGATAATTGAACTTCCAAACTGCGCAGTGGATGTTATATGCAAGCTATTTAACGGGATCACAAAACTTGGCTACTACCCCAAAAAATGGAAAAAGTCCGTGGTTATAATGATACCGAATGCCTGCTCTCGCGTATTACACCATTTTTAAGAGAACAAAACTTAATCCCGGCACATCAATTCGGGTTTCGTGAAAGCCACGGAACCATCGAGCAAGTTAACCGGATAACTTAACAGAAATTCGTACAGCATTCGAACTTTGGGAATATTGTAGTGCGATATGCCTCGACGCCTCTCAGGCATTCGACCGAGTGTGGCTTAAAATCATAACATTACTGCCAGAAAACGGTCATAAGTTACTTAAGTCGTACCTCTACCACAGAGTCTTTGAGGTGAGATGCAATACAACGACGTCCAACGAGTATAACATTGAAGCCGGAGTCCCACAAGGTAGCGCACTGGGCCCTACCCTGTTAGTCCTATACACAGCAGACATCCCTACGAACAAGAGGCTGACTACGTCCACATTTGCTGACGACACCGCAATACTGAGCCGCTCGAGATGCCCAACTAGAGCAACAGCTCAACTGGCTGATCATTTGGTGGTAGTTGAGAAGTAGCTATCAGACTGGTGAATCAAAATTAATGAACAAAAGTATAAACATATAACGTTTACCCTTAATAGACAATCGTGGCCCCCGCTAACTTTGAATAGTATGCAGATTCCCCAAGCCAGCGATGTAACATATCTCGGCGTCCACCTCGACAGACGCCTAACCTGGCGGAGGCACATTGAATGCAAGAAAGTACATCTCAGACTTAAGGCTAGCAGCCTACACTGGATTATAAATTCTCGATCACCCCTGTGTCTGGACTTTAAAGTTTTTCTCTACAACTCCACCCTTAAGCCCATTTGGACCTACGGCTCCCAGCTCAGGGGGAACGCGAGTAACAGTAACGTTGACATCATACAGCGCTCACAATCAAAAATCCTGCGAACAATCACTGGGGCACCATGGTATGTTCGGAACGAAAACATCCACAGCGATCTGGGCATACCACCGGTCAAAGATGAAATAGCAAAGCAGAAAGCGGCCTACCATAACAAGCTTACACTGCACCCAAATAATCTCGCAAGGAACCTAACACGGGTTTTGAACAGAACTCGTCTGCATCGTAACGATCTACCAGCCCAGCAATAAATATTAGGGCCCGTTACACAGTGGATCCAATGATAAATCTAGCGGAATAAAAGTTGATTTTTAATTTTTGTTTTTACTTAATTGGAAATCTCAAAAAAACTTTTGAATACGCTTTTAATTGCATCCCTGATCGGCTGCGAGCTTTTTAAAGTTTACCTATTTTCAGCACGTGCTCATGCAAAGATTTGAGGCTGTTTCTGATTCTTTTTTAAACATAAAAAAAGGGATAAATTACAGTTTATTCAAAATAATAACTTTGGCTTCCTTAAAAATAATGTATGTACTAAATATAAATTGTATGTTCGTGACCTGTCTATCCATGTGTAGGTAAAAAACGTGTTATTTGTAAGTTGCTTTTGCAAGAATTACTTTTGAGCAGTTTACCAACTTTGTTGAACTATAACTAACGTTATTCAATCGTATTCAAGCTACTTTTAGTATTTGAGTAAAGTGTCAGTGAAAATGTCCAAAATGATCACCAACTACGTCCAACTCTTAAGTCAGTTGCATTTTTTAGGTGAGATGTCAGTCTGTAAGCGCTTACTTTTTTCCATGTGGCTTGGGGAAAAGGTTGCATCAAAAAAGTTGTTAGTGCTAAACGAATTTGTGTTTGGAACAATTTTGGAGAACAAAAACCTATCAGAAAACTTATAACAGAAATACAATGGAAGATGTCATGCCCGCCTTGCTGGTATTTTCTGATCCACTAATTACATCTAAAACGCCTACAAAGTCGGCGAAGTCTATTAATTTTGATAACGTCGTTGCTGGACTGCTAATAAATTTTCCAAAAATTAATAATGATTCTGATTGTTCTGATTCAGATTGAATGTCACATTATATATATTAAAACTAAAAAAAATATAAGTGAAACTTAACAATTTAAAAAAAATCACTCATTTACACTGTAGGTATATGAATTTTTTAACATTTGTATGTGGTCTGTGGGAAATAACTAACGTATCACTATGCAATTTAGAGGATTTACGTAAAATAGGCTAAAGGCTGTAGGTACAAAGTTTCATTGAAATATCTATTCATTTACTCGAGTTATTAATAAAATTCCGCTAGCTGGGCTATTGGACCCACTGTGCGTTAGTCTAAATTCAGTCTACATGACTGTAAGTTAAGTTATATTCTTAAGATTTTATATACTTATTGTTAGTCTCATATAGAGAAGATTCAATAAATAAAACATATTAAAAAAAATATATATATATATATATATTTTCAAAATTGTTTTTGCGGGAAAATTTGTTTTTTAGGTTGCAAAGGTGCGAGAATATAAAGTTAACTGTTTGAAGTCTTTAAACGTTTTAATGTTTGTCACATGCTTAACACTTGTAATAATTAAATAAATAACACACAACTGAATTTCTGATAAATTTAATTCTTACCTTTTCACAAAAAAATCTTAACCTTGATCCGTTCTCTGCGGTAATGAAATGCAAGTACATGTAAAAACGCGAAAACAGGCTCGTGATAAAAAGATCTTTATTGTATGTTCCCATATTTATAGGGAATGTCAAGCTACTTAGTCTAAGGGTACATAGGGTTTGTTCGTAAATAAGTGTGCTGCATGTGTCACTCTGCTTTCCACAGCAGTGGCTGTGGATCGTTTCTGCTGTCTCGACAGATAAAGGCTGCCCAGTCAGAATAGAAAATAAATTTAAAAAAAAAAATAAAAAACAAAAGTTGAGGCCTAGACTAACACGACGCGCCTCGACCCAAGGATATGCAAGCAAGGACTGACTCAACCCTGCAGAGTGACTCAAGCTCTCCTTCCGACCCTAAGCTCAGCCATAAGTTCACAGCGATAGATTATGCCATCCGCGACATCAATACCAAACTGGACACTCTATTTAAGCTGATGCAGGAATGCAGAATCCAACAAGGCTTTCGAAGAGCTGGTCCAGGTTCTCATTGCGCGATTGCCGAAATGACTCAACCAGCATTAAATATCGGATTGTAGAACGCTCGTGTATTGGTCAGAGTTTCTGAATGGCTTCGATTATTCCTCAGATTATTCCTCAAATGTCACATTAGCAGCGAAATATCTACCTCCAGCAGATAGATAGATTCTATCAATTTGAATCCTGGCTGGCCGGACTTGGAAGTAAATTTATTGCTGGCGGTGACTATATTGCCAAACATGCATGGTGGGGAAACTCACGAGCCTGTTGCATAATCAATGGATACGCTATAGACAGGCTACAAATAAGAACACTCGATGAACTCTCCTCGGACCACATTCCTTTCCAGGCCATAATGCATGCAACACCTGTGAAAAAACCATAGCGCTCGCGACTCCTTGCCAGAGGTGCTAATATAAACGCTTTCAAAGCCATGAGCCTTTTCATGCCCATGATAAACCAGGCTGCTAGATAGCTGCAACCAGAAATCGCCAAAATACAGAGACCTCTATACATCTCCAGCTACCACCCAGAATTGGGGCAATTCTCAACCTAAAGCGAAGAGTAAGAAAAGAGTATGCAAGAACGGGAGACCTAGAATCCATCAGATACATAATCGGCTGGCTAACTGTCTAAACAAGGCACTCGGCTGAAGAAAACAAAAATCTATAGACAGTTTTTTGGAAAATCTGGACACAGACGCTAGTTCTAACTACTCGCTGTGGCGTATCACAAAACGGTACAAGGCTCAACCCACTCCAAAATCAGCAATTAGAAACCCCTCAGGTGACTGGTGCCGTACGAGCCTAGAGAAAGATGAAACGTTCGCTAACAACCTCGGGCAAAGTTTCAAGCCTTACGACTATTCGAGTTTCTGGAATCTCCATTTCAAATGAGCCTGCCTGCTAGCCCTGTCTTACTGACAGAGGTTAAAGACCTTGTAGGTAAACTTTTACCGAAGAGAACTCCCGGTGAAGACCTTCTGGAAAACAGGACGATTCGACTCTTACCGGATCAAGCCATACAATTCCTGGTGTCATTATTCAACAGCGTACTAAGTATGGAAAGTCCCGAAAATTTGGAAATCGGCGAATATAATCATGATGCCAAAACCAGGAAAATCGCCGACTGACGTGGACTCATACAGGCCAATTAGTCTTATATCATCTCTGAGAAAAATCATGGAAAGGCCGATCCTGAACAGGCTACTAACTTACGAGAATGTCCGATTCCGGAATTCCAGTTCGGCTGAAACATGAACATGGAACTCCTGAACAATTGCACAGAGTTGTCAACTTTGCTTTAGAAGCCCTAGAGAAGAAGGAGTATGCAGTTGCTGCCTTTCTTGACATCCAGCAGGCTTTTGACAGTGTGTGGCACCCTGGGCTCCTGTACAAAGCCAAAAGTCTTTTTACGCCACAGTTGTTCCAGCTAGTGAAAAGCTTCCTGGCATTAGGTCTAAATTTATAAGTCTATATTAGCGCCAAGTCTTTTCTATGGACTTCAGGTTTATGGCATCGCTGCAAAAGCCAACCTCAACAAAATCCGGGTTTTGCAAGCGAAAACACTTAGAAGAATTACTGGAGCTCCGTGGTTTATGCAAGCCAGAGACATAAAACGTGATCTCAATGTGCCCAAACTTGGAGACAAGCTGCAGGAACTTGCTCAGAAGTACATGGAAAGGCTAAATGAGCATCCCAACAACCTAGCCAGAAAACTTGGTACCGCTGCTATAAACAGCGCTAAACCATGTAACCGAATCAAAAGAAGATTGAAACGACACCACCCTCAAGTCTTGCCGGACCGGATTTTGACCTAGCAACATTACCTTCCTCATTATTAAAACAAAAAACAAAAAAAATATCACGAAATTACTTTTTGCCCTAAGTAACGCCTAGACTAATTATTGTATTATTTTTGTAAAAACCGATTAGATTAAGCTGCCAGTTGGGTAGCAGTGTGCTAATCTTAAGAATAAAATTTCCACACTTATAAAAACAAAAGAAATTTAAATATAACCAACGTGGGATCTCAAGTTTTAATCAAATACATACATTAAACGACACATTTTGTTTGGTGTATCACTCGTGTGGAAGGAAGGGAGATCGGGGCTTAAGATGCCAAAATCCCCCAGTAGTAGGATATTTGATAAAATTATGATATTAACTTAATTAACTAAATTTATTTATTTGACAGGAATTATTAACCTACATCAGCTATCCCGCTCTATTCAGGGTGAAGTACACATGCGACAAGTTTCTCAAGGGTCTTATCTGTCTGTATTGAACGAATTTAAAAGCAAGGAAATTCACAATATTATTATTGATACAAGCTCGGACGGTATATCAATTTTATTAAAAAATGTAAGTATGATCCCTATGTTTAGGGTTTTTAAAGAACACTCGGTAGCTTCTTACGCGCTTTGCATAATTCTCTTAGGGCATTCTTTAGTAAGAGCCATAGGGCACAAGAAATTATTTTAAATTTCGATTTCTGAACATATTTCAGCCATTAAGCCTAGTATCCAGATCGACAAACGATTACGCTAGCGTAAAAACTTTAATCTTTCCAGTGTGACCAAAGTTTCGAGAGTTCATCAGACTTAAGCGTGCTACGGTCGTACTGTCAATTAGCTGGGTTTGTTGACAAGCAGTTAAAATTCAAATATCGTATTTGCGGGAAAGAGCCTTTAAATGATATTACCAAATACCTTGGCAAGACAAGTCTGCCGCTGTACAAAGAAATTAATAAACAATACAATTTAAATTTAACAGTTGTTTTTTTTAATTTACTGATAATTATTTGCTAATTTAAAGTTCATAGCTGCACTTTTATTGTGTTTTTTCGTACATTCTGGACCTAAAAAACATTTTGCTCTGACAAGAGGCACCCCAGATAGTATTAATGTTATTTTGCCCTCACATGTAAACACCTGCAATCGACTTTTGTGAGTTTTTTGAGTTTTTCCCTCCATTTCTTATAATGTTCAGTGAGAAGCGCACGCCAAAAGATTACATTTTTTAATCTTTTCGCTAGGGTTCACCCAAAGTTAATTTCCGCAGACTGGCAACGCTATGGAATTTTCTGGTATTTTTTTCGTCAATCAGTGGACCGACGTGAAAAAAAGGCCCGACGAAAAGTGAACGCCAGCTGTTTGCCTCTCGCTCTCTCTCATGACTGGCGTACGGTTTTCGTCGATCAGGATACTAGGCTTTAACTCATAATGACGCTCTGTGAGGGGCATAGAAATTTTTCAAAAGTTAAGCCTAGTACTCAGATTGACGAAATCTGTTCGTCAGCGAAAGGTAATCAGCTGGCGAACACTTTTCGTCGACCCAGAAAATTCGCCTGCAAGACCTTAGGGCAGCTATGATCTCAAAATTACCAAATAATTATCAGTAATTAAAAAAAACAACTGGTAAATTTAAATTATATTGTTTTCTAATTTCGTTGTATAGCGGCAGGCATGTCTTGCTAAAGTATTGGCGAATATTCTATAAAAGCTCTTTCCCGCAAATAAGACTTTTTAATTTTAACTGCTTGTAAGCGACCGTAGCACGCTCAATACTGATGAACTCTCAAAAATGCTGTAACACTGGAAATATTAAAGTTAAAGTATTTAAAGTAATAGGCTTTATTGTCGCATTGTTATTTCTGTGGTGGTTGTTTTGTATGGACGTGATATTTTTTGGATGGTTGCTGTCTGGTACGGCTCAAGTGTGACCATGCAAGTGATAATGAGAAAGTATTGATTCCAAGGAAGCTGTGGGTAGGAATTAATTGAAACTTTCCATAAAGTTAGTTCGATTGTTTCGAAATTTTTTTAAATATCTCTTGACTTAGCACACGCTTTGTTAGGGACGTGAGAATTTTTCAAAAGTTGGTGTCGATTGGTATTTAAGAGTCCATCCGTTCGAAACGGTTGGGATTTTTGACAAATTTAATACTCCGATTCCCACAGAGCACATCCACCATCGACCATCCGATAACAGCTGATCTGAACAGCTGTGGCTCACCATTTTAGCCCGTTGCATTTTGCACAACATTTAAAATGAGCACAACACACAAGCCTTATAAATGATACTTGGTAAAAGACTGCAAGTGATCTACGCGAACAACCAAATCGAACTAATCTGTCTGCAAATTTTTGACAGCCTGCAGAAAAAATATGAACTGCTTTTGCCCAATATCGTCTAAATGGTAACAAATCAAGTTCATTATATATAAATGTTTGTTTTTTGTTTTATTATAATTTCATATTTTATTTCATTTTAAATGTTCTGCTCCATGTTGTGAGTACGGTATGCTCCTAGGAAAGAGTGGAGCAACACCTACCATAAGGATGGAGCAGTAATTAATTAGTTATTACAAGTATAAACAGCATTTTTTGAATTGGCGCCTTCCTTTTCCAAAAGTTACCCGCCATTATTTTTTAAAATTTTCGTAGTGAATGTTCCAATTTTCAATGAACTCATAGTTGCACCGAAAAAACATCGCCTAACTATCGCATAAAAAAGTCCGTCAAATTTGGATGGGGAATTAACTGGGAATTTTCGGAACGGGAAAACCTTATGAACCATCCGTTCAACGGAGGGTGGATGGATCTCTGCGGAAAGACGGCATTAAACGACAGAAAATTAGTTGGAAAATTTAGTTGCCATGGCTAACGAATTGGTTCAAGTAATGGAGTGGGCGGCACTTTCATATCCCTTTAAACTACGCCAACTGTAATTTTTCAAAAACTGTGGATACAATTTTTATCAAATTTTCGGCACACGCTCTGTGAAGGACTTTATTTCTAATTAAATTTTGTAGTCATATTTTTGTATGGTGTTTTCACCGTTAAGGGATTTTCTTAAAAACTGTGTATACGATTTTTATAAAATTTTGAGTTTATATCTTTGAAGCCGTTGTCCTCTAAGCCGTTGTATCTTGGCACACGCTCTGTGGGTTGAGATATTTCCCAAAGTGTGGGACTCGATTTTTCAAATACATTTTTGAAATACTTACAGACCTCCAGTATGCTCAAATATTAAGTGGAGCCCCCCATTCTCGATTTCAAATTTTGACGACTTTCAATGGGCTGGTAAATCATCATATATTATTTTTTAGGCTTGTAACTTTGCATCCATTTATATGAAGTCTTAATCCTAGTACTCAAATCGACAAACGAGTACGCTAGCATAAAGACTTTAATCTTCCCAGTGCACAGTGGTCGGGCTTGTATGGAGCCGCGGCCATAAATACTTCTAGAAGTGCTATCGTTATAAAACTTTTACCAAAAATCTAAAAAAATATTGTAAATGTATGTTAGAAAAATTGGCCAGATCGTACCACTATATCCTATAGCTTCCATAGGAACAATTTTCTCAGTGGTTGCGTTCACATGAGAGAGCAGTCATAAATTCATTTCTTGTAATCATAATAGGCTGAACTTTTTAATGTAAGTTATTTACAAACTTGGAACTGTAATATAAAAGTATGGGAGTGATTAATCACTCCACCTCCCACGCCCAACTTCCCAAAAAAGTTATAACAAGCAAAGCGAACAATAATAAAAAATTATATAATATTTAAATGGTTTCATCAAGTAACAAAAGATACATTTTTGAGTTAATAAATGTTCGAATCATTAAATATTGGTGTTTAGTTAATTGACATTCCATGAAAAGAGCTAATACTTCTTCAATTTTTATTTCGGAAGCGGATTTATTCTCTTGGAAATCAGCCAACCTCTGCGACCTCCGAGAAATCCTTTTTGGGACGTCCACGAGATAAATGGGAAACCTTTGCTGGTGTACAGCATTTTAGAACAAGAGTTTGCTTGCACTCAAGCCAATCAGAATATTTTTTCATAAACTTTGATTCTGTCCGTTTAACGTTTTGCCAAAATAATGCGATCTTCTTACAAATGTAGGATATTTGTTTTTTTAAATCCTCCACATCTAGCTCATATCCTGAGTATTTAAGATCCTTAATTAAAGCATCCAGCACATTTTTAATTCTTTGGGGTTGAATGCCGCATTCATTCTGCCAAATGCTAAAAACATGCTTTCGAGAATACTGGTAGTAGGTATTTGTTCCTAATGAGAGAATACATTAATAAAACAACAAAATAATCTAAAAACATAAAACATAAAACACTCATCAAAAACAAACTACAACCACAACCAAGCACACATAGACACAGAACAATAAACTGCTTCCTCCTAGATAGAGCTGCTAAAATAAATGAGGTAAGGTTGCATTTTTTACCGGCACAAGTGCATCTGCAAGTTTCTGCAGCTGACTTAAACACTTTTATTAAGTAACAAGAAAGGAAAGCTAACTTCGGGCGGAGCCGAAGTTGATATACCCTTGCAGAATACTCTGTAAATTATATTCTCCAAAATTATTCATGTGATGCATTCTTAATACTCATAAAAAATCCCAACTTCCTAACTTTAAAAACACCAAAGTTATTGCATTTCCAATCGTTCAGTTATATGGCAGCTATAAGATATAGTCGGCCGATCCTTATGAAATTTGGTAGGTCGGATTGATTGGCCTAATATAGAACCCATAGGAAATCCCAACTTCCCACCTTAACAAACACCAAAGTTATGGCATTTCCGATCAATCAGTTATATGGCAGCTATAGGATACAGTCGGCCGATCCTTATAAAATTTGGTAGGTCGGATTGATTGGTCAAATATAAAACCCATAGAAAATCCCAACTTCCTAACTTTACAAACACCAAAGTTATGGCATTTCCGATCAATCAGTTATATGGCAGCTATAGGATATAGGCCTCTGGCGGAACCACTGTGCATTGGGTTAGTTTTGAATATCCAGAATTGTTCCACTCATTGAAAATGTCCATATGTTTCGTTGTTAAATGCCGTTTTAAGTTTGTTGAATGATTGCCGGACAATTTAACAGCGCAAACACTACAAATTGACTTCTTCTCTTCCAAATTAAATTTAAAGAATTGATGCACATTTTTATAAGTCTCTTCCCATTTTACACAACAAAATATTTCACAACTCGACACACTCAATTCCCGTTCACAATTGATATATTTCGTCTGCAAAACAGAAAAATAACGATTTGCTTGCCTATGCGTGTGAATGTAAACCAATACATACGCAAAAGACCTTTTGCTTCACTCAACACGACAAAACGGTCTTGATAACCAGAACCAAACAGAATAGAAAAAAAAGGTTTTGCTCTGAGCGCGAGCGAGCTCATTAAAGAACCCATAAGTCGGTTGCTCTCTGAGTCTTTTCGTAAAGAGTCAGGAAAAGACACTTATTTGCAGACAACGAAACATGGTCGACCGTTATTTGCGAGCTCTGGCAGGAAGTCATCGTACAAATCAATCAAGGGAATCCTATGCATATCTGGCTCAAAGCCTATCCGCCATCGATATAAATTTAATGGGTCTGTGGCAGGTGGAAACAATTGCTACATCGGCCAAGCGACTCAAGCCCGAACACAAATTGTGTGAGGAGCACTTTAAGCAGACTGTAACGACCTGATTCTTTATTTCTGCTCGCTACGTAAACGTGCGGCTAGCTCAGAGAGGTTGTGAGTTCGTTCCACCAAATTTGTATTGAGTGACCGCCCGTGACCAAAGGATAACGCCAGAAATGATTAGGTTGGTGCTGGTTTATTAAATCTCTAAAATATAGCCTTATTGCTATGATTCTGCTGCCCGTTGTCGCTGTCTCCTGCTGCGTTGCTCCTGGCTCGCTGCTGCTCTGCTCCTGGCGTGCTGCTGCGTCGCTCCTGGCTTACCGCTGCGTCGCTCCTGGCCTGCTACTGCGCTGCTTTGGCTTGCTGCTCCGGGTGACTGAGATCGGGACGACTCCACCAAGTCTCTGGATGTTATGCGAGCTTCCCTACCGGGGCCGGCAAGGTGTATCGCCTAGCAGGTGAACCGAAGTTACGCCTTATCGCCTAGCCACCTTTATCGCCTGGCTTCCGGAGTTCAGCCTGGACTTTGTCGGCAAGGTGTATCGCCTAGCAGGTAGAACAAAGTTCTCCCTTATCGCCTAGCCACCTTTATCGCCTGACACCGCGCAAGGACTCCCTAAGCTTGACTTTACCACGACCTAGCACCGTTGGATCTCAGCGTTGTAGCCTCAGCCTTGTAGACTTTCCGTCGTTCGGCGTCTCGACTTTGCGATCTTGATCCTTGGGCACTTCGGTTTCGATGTTTACTTATTCCGCGTTCACGCACTCGCTCTGATTCTCGCACTCGTACTGTCCCGAGCTGCGCTTGCGCCGTCCTTTTTATAGGGTCCGAAGGTCCGAAGTCCGCCAATTTACCGTATGACCCCGTTGCCCTTGCCGGGCGCGGGTCCAAGGTCCATCGAGGCACCGTTAATTCACGGTGTGTCCTCTTTGTGCGGGTCCGAAGTCCGCCAATTCACCGTATGACCTCGTTGCCCTTGCCATATGAGGGTCCAAGGTCCGAATGTTTCCCGTTTGACCTGGATGCCCTTCATTTCTCCGGCTTTCTCGCCTCCTCCGCTGTTGCTAGGCCGATCTCCTGCATCGGGATTTGTGGGGAGTTTAAGACTCCTCACATTTCCCCCTTCCTTCGGAAACGTAATGAAAGTGGTGACTTTCCCCGCCCTTGATGTTTAGACTACTCGAATTCCCCGCCTGAATTGCGTGTTAGAAGCTCCCCAGACAGTTCCCCGAAAGACTTAACCGTTCCCCAGACTGTTTTCCCAAAAGACTTTACTCGTACAGCTCCTTGACAGACTTGAACATTCCCGCGACTGTTTCCCTAAAAGACTTTTGCATACAGCTTCTTGAAAGATTATTTCTCCCGACTGTTTCCCTGTTTAGACAGTTCCCCGTTCCCCAGACAGTTCCCAGTTCCCAGTTCCCCAGACAGTTCCCAATTCCCAAGACAGTTCCCCGTTCCCGAGACAGTTCCCCGTTCCCCTGCGTGGAATTCGAATTTTCCCGCCCAGACATTTCCCCCAACTAAAAGTCACCATTTCGATTCCCTCGGTCCGGCAACTCCCTGGAATCTCACCACGATCGCGTTTACCGATTGTGGGTTCCAGTGTTGCCATCGTCGTTGCCTTTTCGTTGTCTTAAGTTGCCATTTGGGTTTTTTGAACATAGACACAACCAATTTTCTTAACCCATCGATCGCAACTGTCGATCGACCGCCTATCTCGGCGCCCCCGTCCCTATTGCCTATGTCCGGCAACCCTTTATTCTAAAAGGTAAATAAACAAACCAGTTTGTTATTTTAAAACCATTAATGGTTTTTATTAGCCCCTCAGGACTCTCACCACCCCGTTGGACACCCTGATGCGGTAGCGGACGCCGTCTACCACCATGAGTTTGGCCCAGCGGCTGCTACGGGCTCTCTCCCGCTGCCTATTGGCCTCGGCTGCCACCCTGGGCGGCCACTCTTCTTCGGCCATCTCCTGCCAGTGGCTGCTGTCCGCCGAAAGCTGGCGGCTCACCGGCGGCCTGGCTGGTGGGGACCGCGGCTCCGGGTTCGACGTCAGCCTGGCGATTTTGGGCGGCCGCGCGGCTTGCCCTCCTGAAGTCGGCCACACCCAGGGCCCCTTCTCCCAGCACTCCGGCTCCCCACCGAGCCGTTTTGCTGGCGACGGCGATGGCGTTGGCACCCACGGCGGCGGCGGAGGCGGAGGTGTCTCCGCTCCGTGCCGTGGTGCCTGGGATGGCCATGTTGCCTGCAGCGGTGACGGTGGTGGCGGTGGCGGTGCTGCGGCCCGGGGCGGCGACGGTGGTGGCGGTGGCGGTGCTGCGGCCCGGGGCGGCGACGGTGGTGGCGGTGGCGGTGCTGCGGCCCGGGGCGGCGACGGTGGTGGCGGTGGCGGTGGAGGCGCTTGCAGCGGCGGCTGCTCCGGGGGGCCTGGCCGGGCCCATAACGCTGCCTCTTCGGCCTCAGCCTCGTCCAGCCGCTTCTGCCACTCCCTGGCTGCTGCGGCTGCCCGTGCCACCGCCCGCTGCGCGAATACTCGCCGCACCACCTCTGTCCGGGTTGCGAGTATGCGCACTGCCTCCTCCGGGTGGCCCGAGGGCGCTGCATCTTCCAACCGGATCCGCCCGAATCCGGCTGCGGCCCTCCTTATGCGGCGGAATGCCATCCGGGCCTTTGCCGCCCGACGGGGCTCGTCCTCCTCGTCCGACGAGACCTCCGGACTCACCGTCTCCGTTTCGGTGTCCTCCTTGACTTCCTCTTCTTCCTCGTCGGATGAGGACAGGTCGATGGTGGCCATCTCGACCTCCTGCCCTGCCGGCCGGACGCCGGTCTCCTCCTCCAGCTCGATATCGGTGATGCGCTCCTCATCCTCCGATTCGGGGTTCGGCGACGGGGACCGCGACACCAGGGGAGACGCCAGCAGCTGGAATGCGGAACCTGAGTCCCGCCTCCATCTCGCCGCTGGCTGTTGCCCGGTGCTGCCTCCCCGCCCCTCTCCCACCACGATCTTGCTGTTGCTGCTGCTGCGTGTCTTCATCTCGGCGACCTGATTTTAATAGACCCGTCTTGTGGCGCTCGCGCGCTGACGACACCTCGGTTTCCTATGTGTCCGGTTCCGTTATCCGCGGCGGCCTTTGGACTTTCCCTTGCTACGGGCTCCGACGGGTCCCTGCTTTAGTATGCGTTACCCGGTAACGGTATCCGCATCCTAAGACCCTCCCACTCCCGCTCTCGCGCTCCTATTGCATCTGTGTGAGTTCGATACTGTGTATCGTCCTCTCCCTCTCTTCGGAGTCACAGTGCGCCCCTGCTAAGTCCGACTTCGATCCTTTGTTTTGGCCATCAATTACTTGTTTTTTTAATTGGCTAACGTGGGCGGTTTTTTCTTTGCCAGAATTTTCGTGCCGCAACTTGCAAATCACCGGCGAATTGAAATTTATTATCTTAAACGGCCCATCGTACTTTGGTGCCAATTTTGCGGCGAATCCTTCTGCGGCCTTGGACAGATGGTGTTCCTTAGCCCAGACTGTGTCCCCGATGTTTGGCTTCCATGGGCGTCTACGGAGATTGTAATGGCGTGCCTGATCCTGCGCTGCCTTTTCCATATTTCTCCTCACCAGCTCGAAGATTTCTTTTAGCTTCTTGGCGTTCTCGGCCGGAGTTTGCGTTTCCCTTCCTGTGCCGATTGTTCCTTCATCGTACAGTGCGCTGGGTAACCTAGGCTCTCTCCCTTGCGTAATAAAAGCAGGCGAATATCCTGTTGATTCGGCCACGCTCGTATTCACGGCCAACTGCAGTTCCGGCCACTTTTCGTCCCAAGTCCTCTGGTCTGCCCCTGTGAACTGGGCGATCATAGTTTTCACCGTCCTGTTGGCTCTCTCCGTCGGGTTTTCCTGGGGTGTGTATGGGGCCGTGAACTGGTGTCGGACGCCTAATTCACCCAGGAACTTTTTAAACGCCCTGCTGGTGAACTGAACGCCATTGTCTGTAATCAGTACCTTGGGCACGCCGTATCTTGCGAGGATCCGCTCGCGGATCGCCTTTTCCAGAGTTTCCGTCGTTGCCCTGCGCATTGGCACCATTTCGGTCCACTTGGAGAACCTATCTACTAGCACTAGCAGCATAGAATTCCCGTGTTTGGAGCGGGGCAGTGGTCCGACGAAATCTGCGCACACAGTGGCCCACGGCTCTTCCGGAACTTGGGTCAGCATTTTTCCGGCCGCCTGTAGTTGGCTTGGCTTATATCGTAGGCAGCTCTCGCAGTTTTGCACATATTTCCTTATGTCGCGGTGCATTCCCGGCCAATGGTATCTTGCGGCGACTCTGGCAATTGTTTTCCGACTGCCCATGTGGCCGGCTGTCGGTGAGTTGTGGTTCTCCGACATTACCCGCCGCCTGGACCCCGTTGGCACGCATAGCTTCCAAGATGTGACATCCTCGTTGCCTGCTCTGTGCGGTATGTGGCGATATAGCTGGTCGGCTTCTGTCATGTAGTCTGGTATATTTTTGGGGATTTTGGGAAATCTTGCTCCGCATATCCCTTATCCAGTTACACTCGCCGGTTTCCTTGTGCTGTTCCTGTGTTTTTACCCGTCGACACGTTTCTGGCAGTGGCTGTCGTGATAGTGCGTCTGCGACTATATTCAGCTGGCCCTTTCTGTACGCGATCTCGAAGTCATTTTGCTGCAGTTCCAGCGCCCATCGTGCGATTCTTCCGGTTGGGCTCTCGATGCTATTCAACCACTTCAGTGCCATATGATCCGTGATCACTTTGAAGTGGTAGCCCTCCAAGTATGGCCTTAACTTGCGTATGGCCCACACAATTGCCAGGCATTCCTTCTCAGTCGCTGAGAAATTTCTCTCAGAACCATTTAGGGACCTACTGGAATACGAGATCACCCTCTCGCCTTGGTCGGAATTCTGTGTGAGAATAGCACCGAGCCCGTAATCGCTGGCGTCGGTCTGCAGCACAAATGTCTTTGTGAAATCTGGGCATGCTAAGATTGGGTCTGCTATTAGCCTGGCCTTGACAGTTTCAAACGCCTGTTGATGGTCATCTGTCCATTCCCATTTTGTGCTTTTCCGGAGCAGGCTATTCAACGGATGCACCAACGTTGCAAAATCTGGCACAAAACGCCTGTACCACGACGCCACTCCCAAATATTGTCGTAACTCCTTAACGTTGGCCGGTGGTTTTATTAAGGCAATTGCCGACACCTTTTCTGGGTCTGTTCCGATGCCTTGGTCTGTTATGCGATGCCCCAAGTATTGCAGTTCCTTTCTAAAAAATTTGCATTTTTCCGCATTTACTTTCAGGTTGGCGGCCCTTAGTCTCCTAAACACTTCCTTCAGGTTTTCCATATGCTCTTCGAGCGTTCGTCCGATGACGATAATGTCGTCCTGATACGCGAAGGCATGCGGCATCATTTCTGGTCCAATGACTTGATCCAATGCCCGCTGGAATGTTGCCGACGCGGAGTGTAGGCCAAATGGCATCACCTTCCATTGGAACAGGCCCTTCCCTGGTACAGTAAACGCCGTATACTGCCTGCTGTCTGCCTCCAAGGGGATCTGCCAGTAACCGTCCTTTAGATCGAGACTGCTGATGTACTTCGCCTCTCGCAGCTGGTCCAGGATGTAATTTATCATCGGCATCGGGTATGCGTCCTTTATGGACCTCGCATTTATCTGCCGGAAATCCACACACAGCCTCCACTTTCCAGTCTTCTTTCTCACCATGACTATTGGCGAGCTGTAGGGACTCCTGGACGGCTCGATGCATCCTTTTTCCAGCAGCTCGTCTACCTTGGCATTTATCTCACCCTGCATTTTTGGATTTTTAGGGTAGTACCGTTGTTTGACTGGTTGGTCGTCCTTCATGGTGATCCTATGTACGGCCACGTTGGATGTACCATTTATTCCTTCCAGTTCGTCCAACTCGGCTTTTAAAAATCCCTCCACATCCTTTTCCGCAAATCTTTTGGGTGTTTCAACTATTGCCACTGACAGTTTTTCCTCCAGCCATCCTCTTCGTCTATTCTTTGCCGGTATCGACGCGCTGTGTCCTGCGCACTCGACTTCGGCCCCGATTCTGGTGAGGAAATTCCATCCCAACACCAGGGCGTCTATCAGTCCTGGTAAAATCAGCAGCTCCATTGAAATTGTTTTCGTTCCCAGTCCAATTCTGGTCTCCAGCTGTGATCTTATTTCCCCACAGCGACCGTCTGCCATCCGTACTTGCCTTCTCGTGGGTCCGACCCTTCCTGCTGCCTGCAGCCTGTCCGCCAGCTCTTCGCTGATGAAACTCGCCGTGGCGCCGGTATCCACCGTGGCCTTAATCTTACTTTCACCTATGAGCACCGTGGCGGACAGTTGCATTTCTTCCGCCTGCAGGTCGCCCATTAATTTCGAGAGGCGATCCCTGGCCGCCCCTCGGAGGCTGGAGTCGCTGGGCGTTTCCCGACCCGGAACAGCATTGAACCGTCCGAACTCCTATTTTTCCGCATCGCCAGCAGAACGTAAGACGTTGGTTTCGGCATTCCTTCGCCCAGTGGTCTGGACCCCCGCATCTGCGGCAGGCCTGGGTAGGATTTGCCACGTATCCGCCGCGATTGTTTGCCGGTTCGTGGCCGCGCGGCGTACTTTGTGGTTGTGCGTCCGGGTCCTCCTGGCACCGCCTGCACACCGCACCCTGGTCTGGTCTTGGCCTTGGCACTGGGTGGCTCTGCCCTTGCTGCTTGCGGGGATTGTTTTCCAGCTCGAATTTCTCCCTCTGCTGGTCGAGCTCCTCAAAT
This sequence comes from Drosophila kurseongensis, assembly GCA_018153305.1. Classification (NCBI taxonomy): domain Eukaryota; kingdom Metazoa; phylum Arthropoda; class Insecta; order Diptera; family Drosophilidae; genus Drosophila; species Drosophila kurseongensis. The sequence continues at coordinate 2,829,221 of JAECXX010000034.1, forward strand.
TCGTCAGCCAGCGCCATCAATGTCTCCAAATTTCGACATTCGTATGGGCGAACGAACATTCTGAGTGCCGGCGTGCTGTTCTCTTTTATCCTCTCCAGCGTTTCCTTGGTCGACATATTCAGTGGCCGCATCAGGGTCTGCATATCCACCATAAAGTCTTTGAAGCTCTCCCCGTAGGCTTGCTTCCTCTGTCTGACCTGATCCGCCAGCTTCGCCATGTATCCTCGGGGCAGAAAGAAATTTTGGAAGCTGTAGATGAAGTCTCCCCAGGTTTCCCAGTGCCGATTGTTGGCGATGAACCACTTCAAGGCTCTGCCTTGGAGCAGCTCCGGCATTGCTCGTGGGATCTGATTTATGTCGAGACCGTAAGTCACGACTGACCACTCTACTTGCTCCAAGAATTCCAGCGGCTTGTCGTTTCCGTCGTAGCGGAAATTCCACTCCCGGACCTGCTTGGCCACCTTCGCGTAGTCCTGCATGTGCGTCCTGGAATTCTCCTTTCTTTCCCGGCTATTTTCCCGCTGCCGACTTGCGTGGCTTGCGATGCTTGACACATCCAAGCTCGCTATGAGGCCCTCGGCACTTGCGGTTGTGATTTTAAATTTTGGCGTGGGCATTTTCCGGAATTTCTTTTCCAGGCCCGTTACCAAATCGGCGATGTCTGGCTCCTCTGCCGTCTGGTCGACGAAATCTCCCAGCGTCTTCCTCATCGAATCGACTGAGCCCTCCAGTTCTATTCCTAAAACTTGGCTCACCTCGTCGAAGTCTTCCTTCCTGAGATTATAAATCCAGGACTTCCCCATCTCGGAACTTTTGTTTCCTTGGTCAGGACAATCACTCTTGGGCGCCAGATGTAACGACCTGATTCTTTATTTCTGCTCGCTACGTAAACGTGCGGCTAGCTCAGAGAGGTTGTGAGTTCGTTCCACCAAATTTGTATTGAGTGACCGCCCGTGACCAAAGGATAACGCCAGAAATGATTAGGTTGGTGCTGGTTTATTAAATCTCTAAAATATAGTCTTATTGCTATGATTCTGCTATGTCGCTGTCTCCTGCTGCGTTGCTCCTGGCTCGCTGCTGCTCTGCTCCTGGCGTGCTGCTGCGTCGCTCCTGGCTTACCGCTGCGTCGCTCCTGGCCTGCTACTGCGCTGCTTTGGCTTGCTGCTCCGGGTGACTGAGATCGGGACGACTCCACCAAGTCTCTGGATGTTATGCGAGCTTCCCTACTGGGGCCGGCAAGGTGTATCGCCTAGCAGGTGAACCGAAGTTACGCCTTATCGCCTAGCCACCTTTATCGCCTGACACCGCGCAAGGACTCCCTAAGCTTGACTTTACCACGACCTAGCACCGTTGGATCTCAGCGTTGTAGCCTCAGCCTTGTAGACTTTCCGTCGTTCGGCGTCTCGACTTTGCGATCTTGATCCTTGGGCACTTCGGTTTCGATGTTTACTTATTCCGCGTTCACGCACTCGCTCTGATTCTCGCACTCGTACTGTCCCGAGCTGCGCTTGCGCCGTCCTTTTTATAGGCGCTGTAGGTGCCGCTTTGGGCAGGTCCGAAGTCCGCCAATTTATCGTATGACCCCGTTGCCCTTGCCGGGCGCGGGTCCAAGGTCCATCGAGGCACCGTTAATTCACGGTGTGTCCTCTTTGTGCGGGTCCGAAGTCCGCCAATTCACCGTATGACCTCGTTGCCCTTGCCATATGAGGGTCCAAGGTCCGAATGTTTCCCGTTTGACCTGGATGCCCTTCAATTCTCCGGCTTTCTCGCCTCCTCCGCTGTTGCTAGGCCGATCTCCTGCATCGGGATTTGTGGGGAGTTTAAGACTCCTCACAAGACAACGCGTTTAGAGGGAAAAGGAAGAATCGTCGTGAAGTTGCCATTTAAGGACACACCCGATCAGCTTGGTAGCTCTTTTGATATTGCTCGTCGAAGGTTTCTCAGCGTCGAACGGCGACTTGTCCGTTCACCAGAAACCTACATCCAATATAGGATGTTCATGAACGAATACAAACAAATAGGCCACATGTCGCTCGTAACAAATCCAAACTTATCGGTCCCGCACTACTCACTCCCTCATCATTGTGTGATGAATCCGGCGAGTGAGTTCACAAAACTTTGAGTGGTCTTCGATGCGTTATGTAAGACGTCGAATCAAGTCTCCTTGAATGATATTTTACTGTGCGGCCCAACTATACAAGATGATCTTTTCCTGCTTCTGCTGCGTTTTAGGCTAGTACGATATGCCCTAACCGCCGACATAGCGAAAATGTACAGGCAAGTAAATGTTGACATAAACGACCGCAAATTTAAGTACATTCTCTGGTGAGACTTTCCTGCACTTGGAGTACAGTTGGATCAGAAGTCAGACACATTAATATTTGCGTTCACTTCCAAAAACGTGCCCACAACAATCACAAAGCGTACGATACTCTCTGTCGCGTCCGCGCTATACGACCCACTTGGATTGCTGTCACCGCTTATTATCGTCGCCAAGATTATTCTACTGGAACTTTGGCTTGAAAACTGAGTTGTGATAAATCCGTACCCCAACACTTGCATATCGCTTGGACAAAATGTTTGCAGTCCTTATAAAGTTGTTCAGCTCTTTCGGTGCCTCGCTTTTGCCTACAGACTCAGTACCAATCAATTCAGCTTCACGGATTTTGTGACGCATGGATTTGGGCATATGGCAGCTCCATTTACCTGCGTACCGAATGCATCGATGTAAGCATCGCTGTCCGACTACTCACAGCTAAGTTCAGAGTGGCCTTGGTAAAACGGAAGTCTCTCCCGAATTTGGAGTTGTGCGGAGCGCACTTACTGCCGGATTTTTTTTTTTTTTTATCGGACGTTGATGCACTATGATCAGCGCAAACAAGTGGCCTTACGACACCAAGCAGTTCTTGTTACTTGCGGATCCCTATTCCCCAATGGGCGTAAAACGAGATCGCGAGAAGTGAAAAAGGACAATATAGGAGCGGGCAGACTAAGTTAGAAATACGTACGAGACTAATACTAATACTAATTTTGTGCTAAGTAAGATAAAATTAATACTTTTAGGCTTGGCAAAAAGACGGTAGTAGAAATAGCATGGTATAGTCTATAATAGTCTTTACTCAGTACTCTAAACGGTTCATGCATATCATAGTTAGATCAACAATGATTTAAAGTAAGTGGAACAGAAGTGCGCGGTCCAGGCTTCGATTTATTTGCATCAGAATTTTTCTTAGAAATCCAGAGTGTCTATAGGCTCATCAGAAAAAACCGCGAAGCGACCAGAATATTTTTGGTCAGGAGAGTCCAGGTCCTCTGATCCAAATTTTTCAAAAGTAATCTTGCGATGAAGATCACGAAATCGCTTGACGATCGGGACAAACTTAGAATCAATCGAGATATTGTTACAATTACTCACACCGCAACAGATCAGCAATATTTTTACTAATGAAGTCAGGTGCCTTAGGATGGCGTGGGAGCAGGTGTACTTGCATCATTATTAGATTTATCGAATCCAAATAATAAATGAGCATCATTCTCTAATGTGTCCTTCAAATTTTCTTGAGAGTCATGCACAACAGTAGGAACTTGCATTTGAGAACACCAAGAAGTTTTTAGGAATTATTCAGAATCTAATATTTGCGTTCTAGCCTGACAGAGGTCACCCTTGTACCACGACCTCGAGATGATCTTTGTGAATTCTTCTTAGTTACTGAGAAGTTGAAGGACTAAGAATCCTCGCATTGATCAACATTTACAAAGTCATTTAAGGGACTCGGTAATAGCGTCTTGATTATCGACCAGCCTGACACAGATAAGATGAAGAATAGGTGATTAGCGTCGAAAGACACGTACGCAGAAGCAGGCCTGCCAGAGAAGGCAAGGCCAACAAACACAAAGCGTTTAAAAAGTACAAATACGTCATTATGTCAAAATGTATCACTAGTCATAACTCATCGATGATTTTTTACCCAAAAAAGTGATGAATAGGGATGAACATTGGCATGTTATAAGAGTCAGCATAACACTAGACGGAAAGAGTGATAAATTTGAGTACAGATGAATTTTGTAACTGCAGCTAAGAAGTCACCACTCATAAGTGTGTCTAATGTGTGTTCTAAATATACAAACTTTATTAGAAATTCTTAGTAAATGCCATTTAGATTTTACATAAATATTTGCTTTTCTAAAGATATTACAGCAGCAAATGAATGAATACAAATACCATTATTTGTTTACCAGTTTTGACTTGGAAACGTATGATCTGGAAGATTTTAAATATAATTTTGTAAACATAACATCGTTTCGATTGGTCGACATAGGAGATGTTGGCGTAAAGCAGATTTTGAAAGATATTGGATCCTATAGTCACCATATGTTTCAAAATCCTTATGTTAATCGTCATTTAAGAAAATCTGTTTCTCTTGAGGTAAGTTTTATGAACGCAATATGGCAACTACAATATTTATCACATTTTTTAGTCAGAGCCAGCCCTAATGTTCGATTCTGTCTACGTTTTCGCGATTGGTTTACAGACATTAGATCAATCAAACACTTTAAACCTACCGAACATGACTTGCGATGAGGAAATTCCGTGGAACGGAGGCCTCAGCTTAATTAATTATGTAAATGCGGTAAGTTTGTGACTATTACTATTGTTAAGCACCCGACTTACCTTAAAGATAAATTTATAGATAGTCTATTTAAGGTTTTAAGGGGGTCCTCTTATATGATTGTGGAAAATGAACATTATATTTGATATTTTTTTGAAGAAGTAAACTGACTTATACATGTGCGCTATTTAGCAAAATGTTTATCTATGTTTTATCTATAAAATCAAAATTTTGGAGTGTTGAGTGCCAAAAATGGCGACCAAAAAGGCGGCTACACGCAGAAAACAATGCGAATTCTAGTGATAACATTCCAAGAGGCGCCCCAACCTAAAAAAACATGAACAAATTCTTTAACGAAACAAAATGGCGGCCACTTGAAAATAAAGTATTGTTTTTTCGCATGATTTTTCCACTTTGACTGGCTGTAACAAATCAAAATATTGCGATTTTGTAGTTTACAGCGCCGGAGAATTTTGTCTTTTTTAGGCAGGCAAAACGCCAAGATCATTGGTTGAGTGGTTCAAATATGAGAATGCCCGTAGATTCGAAAAATCTTGTTTCGAGAAAACGAGTGTCAAAGTTTGAAAACAGTTTGTCAACTTTTAGTATATACAATAAAAAAATCCATTTTTAAACAAAAATTTAAAAGATGACCCTCTTAGGCAGTAAATGTTTTGGTTACTCCCTAAGTTACAAATTAGAATATTCAATTGAGTTGCAAAAGTGTTAAAATTGTAAACATTTGGAGACGCAGATTGCAAACATCTTTTTTTTAGAAATCTTTGCTAGAAAATTACACACTACCCTTGAAGGGAGTATTATAATTTCAGTTAACAGTTTGCAATGCAATGAAGACGATATTTTCGACCAGATAAAGTATGTTTTTAATCAGTATTGGTTTGCACAATTTCAGAATAAAAAATTTAAATTAAAAAAAAAGGCAATCATATAGTAAACCAAAACAAGAAAGGAAAGCTAACTTCGGGCGGAGCCGAAGTTGATATACCCTTGCAGAATACTCTGTAAATTATATTCTCCAAAATTATTCATGTGATGCATTCTTAATACTCATAAAAAATCCCAACTTCCTAACTTTAAAAACACCAAAGTTAGGCATTTCCAATCGATCAGTTATATGGCAGCTATAGGATATAGTCGGCCGATCCTTATGAAATTTGGTCGGTCGGATTGATTGGTCAAAAATAAAACCAATAGAAAATTCCAACTTCCTAACTAAACAAACACCAAAGTTATGGCATTTCCGATTAATCAGTTATATGGGGGCTATAGGATATAGTCGTCCGATCCTTATAAAATTTGGTAGGTCGGATTGATTGGCCAAATATAAAACCCACAGAAAATCCCAACTTCCTAACCTTACAAACACAAAAGTTATGGCATTTCCGATCAATCAGTTATATGGCAGCTATAGGATATAGTCGTCCGATCCCGGCCGTTCCGACTTATATACTGCGTGCAAAGGAAAGAAGGGTGTGTGCAAAGTTTCAATTCGATAGCTTTAAAACTGAGAGACTAGTTTGCGTAGAAACAGACAGACGGACAGACGGACAGACAGACGGACAGACGGACAGACGGACAGACGGACATGGCTATATCAACTCAGGAGGTGATCCTGATCAAGAATATATATACTTTATAGGGTCGGAAATGTCTCCTTCACTGCGTTGCACACTTTTGACCAAAATTATAATACCCTCTGCAAGGGTATAAAAAGAACAACTTTATTGTTATTAATATCTGAAAACCAATTTTTGACAATTGTAGACCCACGAATCTAAATTGTAGATGTCAAAAAAATAATCTAACAAGAAAGGAAAGCTAACTTCGGGCGGAGCCAAAGTGGAAATACCCTTGCAGAATATTCTGTAAATTATATTCTCCAAAATTATTCATATGATGCATTCTTAACACTCAGAAAAAATCCCAACCTCCTAACTTTAAAAAACACCAAAGTTATGGCATTTCCAATCGTTCAGTTATATGGCAGCTATAGGATATAGTCGGCCGATCCTTTTGAAATTTAGTAGGTCAGATTGATTGGCCAAATATAAAACCCATAGAAAATCCCAACTTCCTAACTTTACAAACACCAAAGTTATGGCATTTCCGATCAATCAGTTATATGGCGGCTATAAGATATAGTCGGCCGATCCTAATGAAATTTGGTAGGTCAGATTGATCAGCCAAATATAAAACCCATAGAAAATCTCAACTTCCTAACTTTACAAACACCAAAGTTATGGCATTTCCGATCAATCAGTTATATGGCGGCTATAAGATATAGTCGGCCGATCCTAATGAAATTTGGTAGGTCAGATTGATCAGCCAAATATAAAACCCATAGAAAATCTCAACTTCCTAACTTTACAAACACCAAAGTTATGGCATTTCCGATCAATCAGTTATATGGCGGCTATATGATATAGTTGTCCGATCCTAATGAATTTTGGTAGGTGGGATTGATTGGCCAAATATAAAACCCACAGAAAATCCTAACTTCCTAACTTTACAAACACGAAAGATATGGCATTTCCGATCAATCATTTCCAATATGGCAGCTATAGGATATAGTCGGCCGATCCCGGCCGTTCCGACTTATATACTGCGTGCAAAGGAAAGAAGGGTGTGTGCAAAGTTTCAATTCGATATCTTTAAAACTGAGAGACTAGTTCGCGTAGAAACAGACAGACGGACAGACAGACGGACAGACAGACGGACAGACAGACGGACAGACAGACGGACAGACAGACGGACAGACAGACGGACAGACGGACATGCTTATATCAACTCAGGAAATGATCCTGATCAAGAATATATATATTTTATAGGGTCGGAGATGTCTCCTTCACTGCGTTGCACACTTTTGACCAAAATTATAATACCCTCTGCAAGGGTATAAAAATGTATCGGAAAATTTTTTTATAATATAACGACAGAACTCCACCTATGTTAAAACCAATGAAGTTTGGCAACTCACTATAACATTGAGGAGTTTCTGACGCTCTGCTTTCATCCCCATAGATAGCTGATGAGTCTGAGGTGACGTGCAGAGGAAACTAGCTAGTCCTATCATAGTCGGGTTTACTCCCCAGTGATTGCAAGTGTGATGAAAGTTAAGTGGAAAAATCGTTGTGTTATAGAAAAAATAAAATATAACCAACGTATGACCTCGAGTAATCCAATATTTGCGTTGGTATATAAACTTTGCTCTGCCGATACTCGCTTTCTTTCTATTTAGTTTTTGTGCTGTTAAACGCTTTCCTTATTTGAAGTCTCCAAAAGAACAGTTTTATAAATCTACCGAAAAAAAGATAATAATGGTGTGGCTCCGAAAATGTATAATGGGACTTAAATAATTAATTGGGTACCGACATTATAAAATGCTCGATGGTAAAAATTACTGTTTCCGAACTTATACTAGTTGGCCTATATTGTCCACCGCGTGCCTGCATAGCAAGTAAGTGTCGAGAGATTGTAAAGCCAATTTAAAAAAAATATTTTGATTTGGAATTTTTTTTTTTGATTTTTTAGAGAAAAAGTCTTTTGAATATTTTTCACTCGTGGAAATGTTTTATCATAGGACCTTATTAGCCGTTTTTGGTTAGTCATTCAAGACATTTCTGCGCGGTCTGCCAAGATTTTCTTGTCATCGATTTTGTAATTTTTGGGCTTATTCAATGCATTAGGCGTTTCAATTACTTCATGTAACTGTTGGTGCAAAGTTATGGATATTGTAGCAGACAACATATGTGCCTCGACGACCAGATAGCAAAAAAGAGTAGACCAGACAAAAAAATTTGGCTCGCATAAAAGTTAGAGTAAAAATGTAAGAGTACCAAAAGAGTAGAAATAAAGTTCAAATGGCGACACGATTTTACGACGTTAGCATAGTAAACGCAGATGGCAACCGAATGTGAAAGTGTAAAGCGACTGGAGTTGAGACGCTCTAAGGCTGCTAGAATACGGGGCGTCTTGACCCTCGCCAAACTTCGAACCCTTTCCGGAACGCCGCCCTGCCTATTCCAGTAAGGGATGCTGCCCATCTTTTTTCAGAGCAACCAACGCCGAACGTTGACATACAGCGACCGATGTGGCGAGGTCGGATATTTCATGCGGGGCTGTTCGAATCCTCAGTTGGATTTTTGTTGGAATTGCGCTCGCAGAGACATCTTCACTATCGAATGTTGTGAGACAAGACCCCTAACGAACAACGTCTCCGCCAAAGGACGGGAACAAGAAACGCGATGGGTGGACGCTACAGTTGATACTGGATCATCGAGGAGTTTTGGGAGTGCAGGATTCACCCGTATGGCAGCCAGACCGAAAAAGATTCATGAGATCATCACTACGATAGCGATTGCCGATCGATTTAATTTGGAGGTGAAAGAGTTATGACGAACTCCGAATTAGCTGGCTCACGAGTAGTTATGCCAATGGTGGTTATGCCTACTGTGTTGGATCGCGTCATATTAGGTATGGGTTTCTTGGCCGCAATGGAGAGTCAGATACAGTGCGGAGAGGCGGCCCCGAATGCCGTATCCCATACCCCGTTTCGTCTGCGTCGAACGACGACGAGAACACTGCAACAAATTACACGGAAGAAGGGGCTGGTACTGATACTGATACTTTTGATACCCCAAAAACAGGATCATGCACCTGGTGACCAACCCTGACGAGGTTAAGGTCAACCATGATGCTGTAAATGGACTACAGACGAGGAAATGGCAATGACCCCAGAGTATTCTTGACCAGACGAAGATTACAAGTCGTAGAAAAACCAGCGGAGGAGGATAACTTAAAAACCAACCAAAGGGAATTCATCGCACGAAAGCTGGCCCTCTTTGACGAACTTCGAGGGGTGTCTCACGTAGCAGAATACTGAATGATGATAAACCATTAAAGAAAATTCACTATTCGAGGAACCCTGCTATGCAGCATCTGATGCTCAAGTGGACAAATTACTTCAAAAAGACGCCATCCACCGTCACATAGTGCTTCCAAAGTTTTGGTCAAAAAGAAGACTGGAAAATGGCGTATGTGCGTTGATTATCGACAATTTAACGCTTACTTAGTGCCTGATGCATACCCCTTTCCAAGGATCAACCATGTCTGGGAAAGATTACGGTAAGCAAGATATATTTCCCCGCTGTATTCAAAACACGGTTATTGGCAAATACCGATGGCCCGAGTCAGCCGTCAAACAACTGCTCCAGTGTCGGCCTGTCCCAAACTTGTGTTACAAACCGACGCTAGCGATGTGGGTTTCATAAGATATCGAAGGTCAAGAGAAGGGTTTCGAATACGCCGGTCGTCGACTTACTGCCACTGAAGTTATTTACACAACGACAGAAAAGGAATGTCTGATCATTCTATGGGCTGTTCGAAAAAAATGTCCTTTGGATGGCTATCGGTTTGAAGTAGTCACCTACTATCTAGCGCTCAAATGGTTAAATTCGATCGAAAGTTCGTTCGGTCAGATAGAGCGGAGGGCTTATGAGTTACAACAAAGTGGCCGATATCTTATCCTGGCAGGCATGCGAAGCTCTGCAACAAATTACCGAAGTCGAAAACACATGTAAGTGGATTCAGAGTATGTTTGGGGACGCGAAACCGTGAAGTCAATGATGGCCAAACTTTCGGAAGCTGATCAAGCTTCCTGGGATCAGTCGTTGCCAGAGATAGTGCTCACCATGAATTCCAGTGTATTTGACATTATAGGAACAGCTTGCCTTTCAGACCCAAGGAAGAGACTACCCCGACTACCCGCCATGCTGTTTGAATAGGTTACCCCCTGGCCGGCCGTAGAAACTAAGGATCTCGAAGGCAAAGCGCGTCAAACAAGAGGAATCTTCGAAATTGTACGGTCTAACCTGGAACGACCGTCACAAGCGAGACACTACCCTACAGTACACTACACGTCGGGAGTAGAGACCAGGTATGGCTACGTCAACAGATGAAGGTTTTGCTGCCAAGCTGACCCTAAGTACATTGTCACAATGTTTACATCAGAAGAAAAACACGACGAGACTACGGTAGTCAGAAATGACACAATGTAATAATTAAGTACTTTAAGTCTAGGGTTTCACTGCACTGATAGGTAAGTGAGTTAACGGCCGAATTTTCATCAGCCCCCGGCAGGAAAGGGGGTGTCACGATCCAATCTGACGACTAAGTCGCCACATTCTTTTTAAATTAAAGTTCAACCGCCTATAGTTTATCATAAGAGAAAAGCGACAAGAAGCCGATCATTAAAGTTTGGGGGCAAACCCAATTCGTACAAGTTGAATTGAAACAAGATGAATTCCGGAACGCCCGCCGGGGTGGCAACTCCGGAAAGAAAATACTAGAAACTTATAATAAACCGATCTGACAAGAGGGAGAATGGGAAAAATAGATTTTATTTTGACGTCGATCAACAAACTAAATGGTAATAATACGTTGAAAATAATGAGGAACAAATAACGTGAAAACATAACAGTGAAGTAATTAACAAATTTTATAACAAATTAATAGAATATGGTTAATGCTTAAGGACTTGAGAAACATGTCATCCTCTTGTCCAGAGTTCGGCGGGATGCCTTTGCTTCAGTCTTCGTCTACACGTCGCGTTGGACAGGGAAGCTGCTAGGTGGTTGGTGTGGACAGCGAGGCGATCGTTGTACCGACTTGAGTGGCGGTTTATGTGTTCCCTGACAAAAGTAATGTGGAGGTCATTTCCTAGGGCGTCGTTCCTGATATGAACCCTTTGAACTTTCATCACATCAGAGTCTGAAGCCATGCCCCATAATTGGACGCAATAGGTCATTGAGGACACCACAATTGATTTAAAAAGCAACACTTGGTTGTCAAGGCTGAGCTTGCTCGTAGGCTAAAGCATCCAATTCAGCTTCCTGAAGTGCAACATGTGGCTGCAATTTTCTGGATGTGCCCTTTCCAGGTGAGTCGCTTGTCTAAAATGAGACCCAAGTACTGCGCCTGGGGTGATTGCGGGATGGTGATGTGGTGGAATTCAACTCTAGGAAGCACCTTTCCTCTTAGAGTAAAATTGCAATGTTGCGACTTTCTTTCATTAATAGCAATATTCCACCTGTTTCTCCACTTGCCGTACAAATCCACGTAGATATCCTTAGGGAAGTTATTATTTGCAGGCTGCATAGCTTCAATGCTGTTTTTTGGCTGCTCCGGCGATTGTTGCTGTTCGGTTCTTGGTATGCTGATTGCAGAAATAAACTTTTTGAGGCAGGGTTAGCCAGTCCTGATTTTAAGCGCTTGCGTATGTCACATTTTTGTCAAAGCTTATAGATCCTAGTGAGGATCTGGCTGCAATCGAAAAGACGACTTCAGGGATTGATCAGGAAGCTGTCTGAAGCTTAAGTACGACTTGCACGCCCTTGCTACTTATTAGCTGATACGTGTAAAAGTTATTTTTATTCTCGGTAAGATATTTCGATAATACTCTGTAATTATGTTCAGACTTCATTTTAACCTTTGTTTCTTGGATGTTGCCCTTTACAAGAGGTATTATGTGGAAGTCATCTTTTAAAATAAGCTCGATAATTTTGTTAACAAGAACATTGGAACTTTTTTCTAGAATATAAATATGCGCAGTCGATACAATTGCGGTTGTTGTTGTAGTTACAGTTGAAGTTGTTAAAGAAATTGCTGTGCTAGTTACTGCTGCTGAGCTTAGGTTATTGCATACCTGCATTGGAGCACATTCAGCGCTCTTTGGCTGCAGAGACGTCTATAGAAGCTAGGGGGAGCAAAAACGCGCTCTCTCGCTCGCTACGTTTAAGAATTCGGTCAAGTTGGGAGTAATTGCCCGCGCTTGATCAGAGCTTGCATTATTTTCTGTTGCTTTAAAAGAGAAAGAAGCTCGCGTTATTTCTTTGTACTAAGAGCGGTCTCTCGTCTTGCTCACGTTGACGATGTGTGCGAACGTCGTTTAGACTCATTGTATTCGAGGTTAAGTTAATTCGAGTTTTAAGTTTTATATTAATTAATTGACCAATCAATATAAACATTCGCGATTTTATCGCAAAAAGCGTCTTTTCGCGTTATGGTAGATTTATTAAGCCAGTCACTGCACTTTTATGATTTTATTGAATACTTTTTCCCGGAGCACAATAAATACACGTCTGCATGCGACGACGGTTCAAACTATGTGTGCTATTTTTTTTTTTTTTTTTTTGTAATATATGCTTTTATTTATTGAATCTTCTCTATATGAGACTAACAATAAGTATATCAAATCTTAAGAATATGACTTAACTTACAGTCATGTAGACTGAATTTAGACTAACGGGCCCTAATATTTATTGCTGGGCTGGTAGATCGTTACGATGCAGACGAGTTCTGTTCGAAACCCGTCTTAGGTTCCTCGCGAGATTATTTGGGTGCAGTGTAAGCTTGTTATGGTAGGCCGCTTTCTGCTTTGCTATTTCATCTTTGACCGGTGGTATGCCCAGATCCCTGTGGATGTTTTCGTTCCGAACATACCATGGTGCCCCAGTGATTGTTCGCAGAATTTTTGATTGTGAGCGCTGTATGATGTCAATGTTGCTGTTGCTCGCGTTCCCCCAGAGCTGGGAGCCGTAGGTCCAAATGGGCTTAAGTGTGGAGTTGTAGAGAAGAACTTTAAACTCCAGACACAGGGGTGATCGAGAATTTATAATCCAGTGTAGGCTGCTAGCTTTAAGTCTGAGATGTACTTTCTTGCATTCAATGTGCTTCCGCCAGGTTAGGCGTCTGTCGAGGTGGACGCCGAGATATGTTACATCGCTGGCTTGGGGAATCTGCGTACTATTTAGAGTTAGCGGGGGGCACGATTGTCTGTTAAGGGTAAACGTTATATGTTTACACTTTTGTTCATTAATTTTGATTCGCCAGTCTGATAGCCACTTCTCAACTACCACCAAATGATCAGCCAGTTGAGCTGTTGCTCTAGTTGGGCATCTCGAGCGGCTCAGGATTGCGGTGTCGTCAGCAAATGTGGACGTAGTCAGCCTCTCGTTCGTAGGGATGTCTGCTGTGTATAGGACAAACAGGGTAGGGCCCAGTGCGCTACCTTGTGGGACTCCGGCTTCAATGTTATACTCGTTGGATGTCGTTGTATTGCATCTAACCTCAAAGACTCTGTGGTAGAGGTACGACTTAAGTAACTTATGAGTGTTTCCTGGCAGTAATGTTATGATTTTATGCATAAGGCCTTCAAGCCACACTCGGTCGAATGCCTGAGAGACGTCGAGGAATATCGCACTACAATATTCCCGATGTTCGAAGGCTGTACGAATTTCTGAAGTTATCCGGTTGACTTGCTCGATGGTTCCGTGGCTTTCACGAAACCCGAATTGATGTGCCGGGATTAAGTTTTGGTCTCTTAAATATGGTGTAATGCGCGTGAGCAGGCATTTTTCCAGTAATTTGGACAGGCACGATAGTAAGCTTATTGGCCTGTACGATGAGGGAATTGTGTGGTCTTTCCCAGGCTTCGGTATCATTATAACCACGGACTTTTTCCATTTTTTGGGGTAGTAGCCAAGTTTTGTGATCCCGTTAAATAGCTTGCATATAACATCCACTGCGCAGTTTGGAAGTTCAATTATCATTTTTGGGGTTATTAGGTCGCCCCCTGGAGCCTTTTTCGGTTTTATTTGCTTCCTAATGACGTTAGCAATTTCAGGTGCTTGAAACAAAATCGGGTTGATTGCAATTTCAGAGCTAAGCGCCGGTAATTGAAAAGAGTTTGTGGCGGCGTTCGGCTGAAATACATTTCGTAGGTGTAAAGCAAATGTTTCGGCTCTGTCTTCGTCACTGCGGGCCCAAGTACCCGAGGAGTTTCTAATCGGAGTGACTGATTCTATCGGAGAGCTTAAATTTGGGTGAGCTCTCCACAAAGGATGCTTTGTACTGGTCGGCGACAGTTTCTCGATGTACCGGCGCTGCGCAAGCTCCTCTTCTTGCTTGAGTGTTTTGGTGAGTCTGCGGGTGGCATCATTATAGAGTTGCTTCGAATGGGGCGATCTGCAGAATTGCCAAGCGCGTCGTAGACGTCGTTTTTCCCGAACCAGTTGTTCGATTTGCAGATTAGTTTTGTATTGGTTGCTACGCACGATTGTCTCTTCGGGTGTTGAGATTTTGGCTGCTGCCACGAGTACTGACTCCAGGGCATCAGCACAGAAGTCGATGTCGTTCTCTATGTTTAACTGTGGTGTTAGTTCAATGTGGGAACTTACGTACTTTTTGTACTTTAGCCAGTTAGTTCTAGTCGAGGTCAGCCTGAAGGGGTGCTCGATTACTTTCGGGCTTTGAAGGAGAGTTATTAAAACTGGTTAGTGGTCAGATGATAAGTCCGAAAGCGATTTGGCGCTTACTAGATTTCTTGGGATGTTCTTGGTCACAGCGAAGTCAATTAAGTCCGGGAGTTTTCTGGGGTCAGCTGGCCAATATGTGGGGCTGCCAGGGGAGACATAGTCGAGTTTGTTGCTCAAATTTATGATTGCTTTATACAGTTGTCTTCCTTTGGGCGTCACGAGTCTTGATCCCCAGTGCGTGTGCTTGGCGTTGTAGTCTCCTCCTGCTATAAAGCGATCTCCGAGTGAATTGTAAAAGTCCAAGAATTGATCTTCAGTTATTGTAAAAAGCGGTGGGCAATAGACAGCGGCTATAGTGATACTGCCGTTGCCTGCTTGTAGTTTTATAGATGTAGCCTGCAAATAATTTGTTGCAAACCTCTGGTGAAAGTGGTGCTTAATGCGTTCCCTGATTAGGATTCCAGTTCCTCCGTGAGCCTTACCGTCCGGGTGATCTGTGCAGAATGAAGTATAACCTCTTATTTGGAAGTTGTATTTACTTGTGAGATGCGTTTCTGCCAGCAGCATTACATCTATTTGGTTTTCATTTAGGAATTGAGTTATTTCAAGTTTGTGCCGTGAAACGCCATTGGCATTCCACATGGATATTCGAAGACAAGACATCGATTATTTAG
Organism: Drosophila kurseongensis; assembly: GCA_018153305.1. Lineage (NCBI taxonomy): Eukaryota > Metazoa > Arthropoda > Insecta > Diptera > Drosophilidae > Drosophila > Drosophila kurseongensis. The sequence goes on from JAECXX010000034.1 coordinate 2,844,839, forward strand.
ATTGTTGGGATGTGAGCAAATTTATTAAAATGTTTTGATTTTGCATAAGGTTTGTCATTGTTGTTTTCATGAAGGACATAAATTCCATCATACCCTGTTGTAAAGTCAGCATCATGGTTTCCATGCTGTTTGGTATTTGTCCTATTGCTTGCTGAGGTGTAATTGTATTTTGCTCAGAGCATTGAGCTTGTGGGAGTCCCGTCTGATTGGCAAGTCCTGATTTTAGGGCACTGGCGTATGAAACTCCACCATTTGTGTTGAGGGGCCCAAATGAAGATCTGGCTGCTTTCGCAAAGAAAACATTGGGTGTGTTTTGGGATTGCACGTACGCATTTCGTGCATTCTGGGAGCGTGCTTGTTTTGCTTGTTGAAACTGACTCTTCAGCTCTTTATAGACCGGGCAGCCTCTGTAGTTTGCGGTATGGTTATCTCCACAGTAAGCACATTTCTTTGTCTTTGGGTCTTCTTTGTTTGCAGGGCAAGGTTCGAATTTGTGGAAGCCACTACAAGCTACGCAGACTGAACGAAGCCCGCAGTTGTTTCTGGTGTGTCCATACTCTTGGCAGTTTGTGCATTGCAGCGGGCCATTCCGCTTGTGCGGTTCTTCAACAGTAATCCTTCTATGCAACAGGAATTGCAGTTTGTAGATCGGGTGCACTTCATTTTTCTTCAAGGCTCTGCTTTCTGGTTCCAGTTCGACCTTAAAGAGTGGTTGCGGCTTTTTATTTTTGTTGATGATATTAATAATATTTTTAGGGAAGAATCCTTTTTCTTTCAGAGCCTCTTTTATCTCATTGGTGGATACGTCGGGCTCTATGCCCTTTAGCACTACTTGCAAGCCCTTGCTACTCTTGAGCTGGTACGTGTAGTAGGGTTTCCTAGCCTCGTCTAGGTAATTAGTTACAGCTCTGAATTGATCTTCAGTTTTAGCTTGAAGCTTTGTTTCGTGAATATTCCCTTTAACAAGAGGAGTAACATAAAAGTTGTCATTCCCGACCAGCACAACAATTTTCTTTACTAGGGCATTTGAATTCTGTTCCCTTATGTAAATTGGTGGGGGCTTTGGTTTCTTTTGAACAGCCTGTCCAGATTCGGATTGATTATTATCAATTTCCGACAATAGGGCGAATCTGTTGTTACTAGATGCCCCTGGTTGTTCGCTGCCTTTATTTGGGCAATTTTGTTTTGGTTTATTTCCAACCATTTTATTTTGCGGGCTTAGCTTCCGTTTGATTTGGATGTAACGATCCATGCCAGTCTGTATAGCCGGACCCACTTGTTGTTGTTTGATATTGCCGATATTGGCACTCGTACTTACAATTGGCTTTGTAGTTTTATTCGGCGCTGCAGTAGTTGCAAACGCATTCGAAATCGCGTTGTTGTTAACGGCGACCGTTGATGTTGTTGTTGCAGTGGCTGCGGTTGCAGAAATTAACGAGGTCGCAGTGCTCGTGGCTGGTGAGCTGTGAGTCGAAGCTGGGGGTGGGGTTCTACACTGCAAGGTCCATGAAGTGGGAGTTGGTGTGAGTAGGGCGGGAGAACAAGACCGTGCTCTCGCACTGTCAATGTTCAGTAGGGCTGAGTTGCTCTTTGAAGAAGTTCTTTCTACTTCTGTATCACGGGTTGAGAAATAAGAGATATAACTGTTTCTCTGGTCTACGGAGCTTCTACGCTCATTTTTTGAATCGCCGCTCATTGAGCTATCACTCGTGGCACTTCTTAGTTTTTATAATAACTTTGCACTAGTTTTATCATAGCACTAATTATTATTTACTGTTTTTAGCAATTACCAATTTTTTTTACAACACCACACGGGAAAAAACAATTGACTTCTTTTTAATAAGTGGGAAGTTCGGAGTTTCCAAAGATAAGGAAAACAATTTGTGTAGAGGTCGACACAGGTTTCAGCGCAGTATGTAAGCACGTAACCTGGAACTAGGTTGGGACAAGAGAAGTGAGCTTTCAGTTTAACTCGGACAAAAAATTATGTTTGACTTGGACATAGTATATGAATAAAACGGATTTGGACGGGATGAAGCTTAATATGTAGTCTGGGAAAACTGTGCAAATAGTTAGGCATTTGACTGATCCATTGTTTGCTGTAGAATTTTCAACTAAAAACCGATGCTGAGTAAGAGGCTGATTTACGCTTAGTGCTAAGAAAATTATAAGACTGTTTTGAATCTTGTAAAAACTGGACCCTACAACGAATCAAATGGCTTGTTCTTACTTTACTTAAAAATGACCTTCACTTAGCTATAATTCATTTTCGTGTACTTATGTACGTAGATTATGTTTAATTATGCCTGCAGTATAGGGATATTTCCTGCCATTTACCCATACAAGCCGATCTAAATTCAACTGAAAAGGTTGTTTTATTTTAATAAAAATTCCTTTAATGTTGGTTCTTCGACATTTTTTCAGGTTTTTCCCACCGTTGGTAACTTACTCATAAGTAAGACCAACACCTTAAGAATTCTTTTGTACTTAAAGTTTTTAATGGTTTTTTATTTTTTTTTAAATTTTTTTTAAATTTTTTTGTTTTTCCTATGGGAGTTATATATAAAGATCCGATTCTAATTTAATTAAAACCGTAATTTCATAGTATTTAAATATTACCAAATCCCAATTAGATTTTTTTTCCGATTGTTCCTATGGAAAAGTTTCGAATCCCAAGATGGATTAGTTTCAACAATTTTTCAGTAATACAGCTTCCTGTTTACTTTGAAATGCACATTGTATTTGGAATAATGGATTAAGACAACAGAATATAATTGGATGATAATATGAACAACTTTTTAAACAATCAGCATAGCCTTAACATGTTAATTAGCAAACAAACTTCTTTAGTCGATTCTACGACCAACAATTAACAATTTTTAGATGTGTTGCAAGAATCGTACTACGTGTACAAGGAGTCTATCAACAGTTAAGGGGTTATCCGGGTCTTGAAGCACGAAAAAAGCCTATTTTCGTGAATTTTTTAAAGGATCTTACGACAATTTCACAAATTTCATTTATTGTACATTAATGTTTAAGGTTTGACCAACATTGTATAAAAATTTGAACCAAAAATTTTAAAAATTAAGCCCTTGAGGCAGGCTTGAACTTGATCACATAAAAAAATGTGTCCTTGCGGTAGGCGATATATCTCCGTCAATTTTTATCTGAAATCTAAAAACCAAAGTTATTCTGTTAGTGTATATGTCTGGCTTGTCCTCTACGAGCCATTTTTTTAAAATTAAAAATTAAATTTTTTTTTAGCGCTTTTCATAAAAACTGTAATTTTTTACGTAAATTTTGCCCATATTTTCGCTTATAAAATGAGTTGTAATTGAAAATAAAAAAATCCCTCCGTTAGGGAAAGGAAAAAATTGTCTAAAAGAAGTTTGCAAAAGCAGAAGTCGATCGGTGCAATAGTTTTTGAGAAAACGTGACTACCGACTTCAAAAAAGTGGTTTTGAGAAAAACGCATTTGCTTCAATCGACTTTCGGATTCCTCACACTTTGTACTATTATATAAAAAAGTTTGAAAAAAATTAATTTTTTGAAGTGTCAAGACCCGGATAACCCCTTAAGTAACGTTATAGGTAAACATGTGATCATAAGTCTTTTAATAGACATCTATCATGGTCGACTCAATGCTGACATATTAAGATCTTGTCAGCTAAAAAGCGAGATTACCAAAATAAAAGAATAATTGTCTAAAAATTTAGTCTTGCCAGAGAAAAGAACGGGCACAGAATTAATAGACATTTTTCTAACAGCTAGGGGCTTATTAGTGGATAAGAAATTAATAATTAATGAAAAATACCGTTGTTTGGTAGGCATGCTTCTGTGCTTTATAGAATTATCCCATTTCCAGTTAAGTTGGTCGACCGAAAGATTACAGTGCAAGTAGATTCTCAGTACCGAGTTTATAATTTCGAGATTGATGCATATCAACTTTTGGCAGAATACCCTACGTGACATCACTGGCAAAGTCACTTGAGAGCGCGGGCAGAGCAAATGACGACTCTATACAGATTCTTACTCTATGCTAACGATAATAGTTGTGAGCTTAAACCTATCAGCCTAGTACTCAGATCGACAAACGAGTACGCTAGCGTAAAAACTTTAATCTTTCCAGTGTGACCACAGTTTCGAGAGTTCATCAGATTTAAGCGTGCTACGGTCGTACTGTCAATCAGCTGGGTTTGTTGACAAGCAGTTAAAATTCAAATATCGTATTTGCGGGAAAGAGCCTTAAAATGATATTACCAAATACCTTGGCAAGACAAGTCTGACGCTGTACAAAGATATTAAAAAAAAACAATACAATTTAAATTCAACAGTTGTTTTTTTTAATTTACTGATAATTATTTGCTAATTTAAAGTTCATAGCTGCACTTTTGTTGTGTTTTTTCGTACATTCTGGACCTAAAAAACATTTTGCTCTGACAAGAGGCACCCCAGATAGTATTAATGTTATTTTGTCCTCACATGTAAACACCTGTAATCGACTTTTGTGAGTTTTTTGAGTTTTTCCCTCCATTTCTCATAATGTTCAGTGAGAAGCGCACGCCAAAAGATGAATTTTTTTATTCTTTTCATACTGTGACCACCGAACCGCGTAGACGTGTCTTTTTGCTCGCCCTGCTGAAAGACTTCCAAAAATCTACAAAGTGACCACCAAAACTAAGAAAAATAGCGAAAAGACGCTGGCAGCAATGCCATATCCCAAGGTCAACATCTCCTTGTGATTAAAACTAAATTTAAAACCGATCTAGCTAATCAAATCAATTAAAAATGTCGAACGCAAATAAAATATTAACAAGTGCAACCGGTAAAGCCACGAAGCCAAGTCGCGATCGGCAACAAATACAACTAGACGAACGACGGCTGTCTTCTGCACGGAACAATGCTTACATTTCAATTGACTCATCGGAGGCAACAACAAAATTAACGTCACTGACCGCTACCGAAAGAGCCCGCTCACTGTCACCAGCGATTTTATGCTCAAGCAGCGCTGCCGTTACTCAGTCGTGGAGTTCACAATGCCCGTCACCTCTCTCTCTCATCGATGCACCGACTACTTCGGCTTGTGCGCCCACCAGCACTGTACCCTCTCTTACTACAGCAACGTCAACGACAACAACAACTTTAACGTCTGCGTCTACCCAGTGGCCTATCTCAACACCACAAGTAAAACTTTGCTCTACTGACCCCCTTACGAATAATACTCTCGTACAGACGGGGATCGATCGGTATGTACAAATAAAAAGAAAGCTTAGTCCACAAAAAAACGTAAACTCAAATTGGCCAAAAGTACCAAAAACTTTAGGCAACACACGAACATCCGAAAACAGATTTGCCATACTTGGCGAGACCGAAGAAGACAAGGGTCAGGCGCCTCAAGTCATGAAAGCTGTAAAGCCACCGCCAATATATATTAGGAAACACAACAGTGTCGATCTGATTAATAAGCTTAAACAAGTAATCGGGCCTAACCACTTCTATATCAATACCCTAAAAAGAGGAAACATATTAGAAACAAAACTCCAGGTTAACAACGAAGACAACTTCCGTTCTGTAACAAGATATCTCGACAATGAGCTTATAAATTACTACACTTACCAACTAAAAAGTAAGAAAGGCCTACAAGTTGTACTTAAAAGTATAGAATCGACTGTTGCGGTAGCAGAAATAGCTGAAGGCCTCACGGAAAATGGCTTCGACGTTAAGCACATCGTAAACATAGTGAACAGGGATAAAATTCCCCAACCACTGTTTAAGATTGAGCTGGCCCCAGAGACGAAACCTCTAAAGAAAAATGCAGTGCATCCTATTTACAATCTGCAATATCTCCTTCACCGAAGAATCACCGTAGAGGAACCGCATAAGCGGAACGGCTACAGTGTAAGCTACAGTGTACAAACTGCCAGGAGTTCGGGCATACAAGAACCTACTGCACCCTGCGTCCAGTTTGTGTCGCCTGTGGAGACTTGCATTGCATTGAAGCATGCCTGGGAAACAAAGAAGACCCTACTCCGAGGAAATGCAGTAATTGTGGGGGAAATCATACTGCCAACTACCGGGGCTGTCCCGTCTACAAAGAACTCAAGAGCCGCCTAAATCAGAGACGCAGTAATCCACTCGCGGCTCAACACTCTGCCCAACCAAACATCTTCACCCCATCAACAACCACTCCTGGTGTCTCCTTTGCCAACGCACTCCGCTACCCTGGAATCTCACAAACATCTACCGCCCAACCTGCAGCATTGCGTCCACAGCCACCCATATCAAACCTAAATGATTTTCCGCTCTTAAGCCAAAATGGCCAAACAACAAGTCAACCTTCTACGCAGCAAAACCAAACTCTTCCCCCACAAACACTTAGCGGTCTAGAATCTACACTAGCTACTCTTGCAAACGTCATGATGACGATTCAAAGTTCCCTTCAAGAACTACTGCGAAACCAGAGTCTTCTAATGGAACTGCTGATCAAACAAAAGTCTGTATAAATGGACTCCTTAAGAATATGCTTCTGGAACGCAAACGGCGTTTCCCGGCACAAAAACGAACTCCTACAGTTCCTAAACAGCCACAATATCGATATCACTTACTAATAACTAATAAAAACTATTTCCATATCATCGGATATATATTCCACGCGACCAACCACCCGGACGGTAAAGCACACGGAGGTCCGGTATACTCATAAAACAACGCATAAAACATCATCCCTTGGAGACATTCGCTACTAACTACCTGCAGGCTACATCCCTACGTATAAACCTAATTGGCGGCCCACTTACCCTATCCGCCATATATTGCCCCCCACGCTTCAGTATTGCAGAAAATGAGTTTATGAATAGCTACAACTCACTAGGACGCTGCTTTATAGCTGCCGGTGATTATAACGCAAAGCATCCCCACTGGGGATCTCGTCTTATCAACCCCAAAGGCCGCCAATTATACAACGCTATTATCACTCCTGGTAATGCGCTTGACTTTGTCTCACCAGCTAGGCCTACATACTGGCCCACAGATCCAAATAAACAACCTGACATTATCGATTTCGCTGTTATTAGAAGAGTCTCGCACAGGCTGATAAACATAAAAACCTTAGAAGAGCTTACATCGGACCATTCGCCAGTTCTCCTCTGTCTATCTGAACAGCCGCAGCTTCTGGAACGCCCCCAACATCTAACATCAAACAAAACAAACTGGCTGAAGTACAAAAAATATGTAAGTGCACACATCGAACTTGAGCCTGAAATTTCCTCTGAATCTGACATTGACAAGTCGCTTAAACACCTCACGGACGTAATGTCCTCTGCCGCCAAACATTCTACGCCAGAACCCTCATCCACAAACCCGCTAAGAACTGGACGCTCAAGTATCCAGATCGAGTCTCTCCTACTTGAAAAACGTAGACTTCGCAGAGACTGGCAGACTCATCGGTCCCCAGCTACTAAGAAAAGACTTAATGAAGCATATCGAAAATGGTCGAAGGCCCTCTCTACCGAAAAGAACCAGGCCCAACGGGCCTACATTGCGAAACTATCCCCGACGGGTAATAAATTCCCACTATGGAGAGCGCACCCAAACATGCAGCCACCAATAGATCCCGATTGGCCAATTCGATCACAAACAGGTGCCTGGGCGCGCAGTGACGAAGAAAGAGCTAACACCTTTGCCCATCACTTGGAAAACGTCTTCAAGCCCCACCCGCCATCCAACCAATTCACTCTACCGAATGTCTCGCTAGCGTCGCCGTCCTCCCCAGTTACTCTTGAAACCAGCACAATACTTAAGGCTATTAAAGAACACATAAACCCAAAAAAGGCTCCTGGTCACGATTTTATTTCTCCAAAAATGATAATTGAATTACCTGCATGCGCAGTCAGATGCATCGCATTTATATTTAACTCAATATTGAAATGGGGCTACTTTCCTGACCAATGGAAAAAGTCTGTCATTACAATGATCCCGAAGCCAGGAAAAGACAAATCCCAGCCTTCCTCGTACCGGCCCATCAGTCTGCTCCCATGTCTATCAAAGCTATTTGAAAAACTGCTTCTTGTTCATCTAGTAACACATCTTCAAAACAACAGAACGATCCCTCTGCACCAATTCGGATTTAGGGAAAAGCATGGAACTATCGAACAGGTAAACCGCTTAACATCTGAAATTCGCACGTCTTTCGAACACAAGCAATATTGCAGTGCCTTATTTCTGGACGTATCACAGGCATTTGATCGCGTCTGGATCGACGGTCTGGTATACAAAATCAAAACCCTCCTACCGGAAAACACTCACAAGTTGCTTGAGTCATACCTCAGAAACAGAGTTTTCACCGTGAGATGTAAAACCTTTACTTCAACCATCCGTAACATCGAAGCTGGAGTACCCCAAGGAAGTGTGCTTGGACCAATCTTGTACATCCTTTACACGGCAGACATTCCAACAAGCCGCCAGACCCTCATCTCAACCTTTGCTGACGACACTGCCATTGTCAGCCGCTCGAAATGCCCAAAAACAGCTACAGCCCATTTAAAAGAACACCTGGTAGCTGTAGAAAAATGGCTCGCAGACTGGCGTATCAAAGTCAATGAGCAAAAGTGTAAGCACATTACATTTACACTAAACTTGTCGAAATTCCCACCACTGACGCTAAACAACAAGCCGGTTCCACAAGCAGACGAAGTCACCTATCTCGGCATACACCTAGACAGGAGGCTTACCTGGAGAAAGCATATAGAAGCAAAGAAGACCCATTTAAAACTAAAGGCCAGCAGCCTTCACTGGCTCATGAACTACCGCTCCCCCCTTCCACTCGAATATAAAGTACTACTGTATAACTCGTGCTTAAAGCCGATCTGGACCTACGGTTCCGAGCTCTGGGGAAACGCAAGCAGCAGCAATATAGAAATTATTCAAAGAGTACAATCAAAGACCCTACGAACAATAACTGGAGCCCCCTGGTACATCCGCAATGCAAACATCCAGAGAGACCTGGATATAAATCCCGTAAAAGAAGAAATTGTTTCCAGAAAAATTAAATATGAAGCCAGATTATCAAATCACCCAAACCTGCTTGCCAGACAACTCAACCGGCTAAGCTATCATTCCCGTCTACAGCGGAATGATTTCCCATCCCTTTTTCAATAACATAAGTTAACGTAACATAGATTAAGATTTGAAAACTTATTGTTAGTCTTTTAAGTAATAGAGAAGATCCAATAAATAAGAATAAAGTATAAAAAAAAAAAAGGGTTTACCCAAAGTTCATTTACGCAGTCTGGCAACGCTATGCAATTTTCTGGTATTTTTTTCGTCGATCTGAGGACCGAGGTGAAAAAAACCCTTGACGAAAAGTGAACGCCAGTTGTTTGCCTCTCGCTCTCTCTCATGACTGGCGTACACAGAGATCCATTCACCATCCATAAGGTTTTGCCATTCCGAAAATTCCTAGCTCCACTCTTTCCCAGGCGCACACCGTACTCACAATATGGAGCAGAACACCTTGGAGAACGAGAGTATGTCCCCAGACTTATATTTGTGGTTTACAATTACTAATAAAATATATTAATTGCAGGTACTAGGGAATACTTTTTGAAGGTCTTAGATGTTGACCACAATGACATGGAAACCTCTGCAGCGGATGTCAAGGCTCAGGCAGCTGTGTCCCCCGCAGATAGCGCTCGAGAAAAGCTGGAGGGGCAGCGAGCGCAGACCGAGATCATGTCATTGAATTGAAAGTCCATCCGTCCGAAATGGGAACACCCAAATCGAACTTTTACCCAATATTGTCTAAATGGTAACAAATCAATTCATTATATATTTATATGTATATTTTTTGTTTTGTTATAATTTCATATTTCATTTTATTTTTAATGTCTAGGAGGGCAGATAGCAAAGCTCAGATCAATGACATGATCTCGGTCTACGCTCGCTGCTCCTCCAGCCTTTCGCGAGCACTGTCTCCACAAGCTCGGCCTTGTAGTCCACCTTTGCGCGCTTTGCAGGGGGCGCAGAGCTGCCTCAGCGTTGACTTCCGCTGCAGAGGCTTCCAGATCAGCGGGTTCCACGTCTAAGACCTTCAAAAAGTATTCCCTAGTACCTGAAATAAATATATTTTATTAGTAATTGCAAGCCACAGATATAATTCCGGGGACATACTCTCGTTCTCCAAGGTGTTCTGCTCCATGTTGTGAGTGGAGCAACTCTTAATGCTACCACACGGATGGAGCAGTAATTAATTAATTATTAGAAGTATAAACCGTATTTTTTGATTTGGCGTCTTCCTTTTAGTGAATGTTACAATTTTCACTGTCAAGAAGAAGAACTCAGAGTTTGACCGAAAAAACATCGCCTAACTATCGCATAAAAAAGTCCGTCAAATAGAGTCCATCCGTTCGAACTCCGATTCCCACAGAGATCCATCCAACATCCGTTGAACGGATGATCCATAAGGTTTTGCCGTTCTGAAAATTCCCAGTTATGCCGTCTTCCCACAGAGATCCATCATTTAAACGAACATGCATTCCCTAATCGAATATTATTCATTTTTATTGTATATTGTATAAGGCAACTACAAGCCATTCCCGTAACCAGCGGTGTGCTTAATATTTACATTTTTAGATACAATAAATGAATTATATACAAAATGTTTAAATAAATAAACTGTAGAAAATGATAAGATAACAATCATCGTAGGCCGTTGCAGGGTGTTCAAATTATTGTGAAACATTAAATATACCGGGTAATTACAGTCCACTAATTATACCCGTTACCCGTAGAGTAAAAGGGTATATTGTATTCGTGCAAAAGTATGTAACAGGTAGAAGGAAGCGTTTCCGACCCTATAAAGTATATATATTCTTGTTCAGGATCACTAGCCGAGTCGATCTAGCCATGTCCGTCTGTCCGTCTGTCCGTCTGTCTGTCCGTCTGTCCGTCTGCCTGTCCGTATGAACGCTGAGATCTCGGAAACTATAAAAGCTAGAAGATTGGCGTTTTGCATGTAGATTTTAGGAGTTCCTACGCAGCGCAAGTTTGTTTCAAAATGGTGCTACGCCCCCTCTGACAATCGCTTATATACGATTTTAAAAATTTAAATATTTCGGAAAAGTAAAAATGCAGTTTTATTGTGTTTATCAATACCTATCGAAATGTAGAAATTTTTCAAATCGGACCATTCGTTAAAAAGTTATGCGTGATCAAAGTTTCTATCTCCGTCTCCCTCGCACTCCCTTTACCTGAGTAACGGGTATCTGATAGTCGGGGCACCCGACTATAGCGTTCTCTCATGTTTTGTTGCAATATTATTCAAATAAGTATAATCAATAATGTAACCATTTCACGTATGTACACCTTATCTTGCCGGCCCATGCCAGAAATTTTAGACGAACACTAATAATAATAAAGTATAACATTTTATGAGCTCGGTGCATGTCATGTGTCATTGTAAACCGATCTAGAGCCATCAATTATGATCTGAAAGTTGGGAGCGGTGTTAGCACTTCTAATCTTTAAGTACAGCCTAACGATTTTAATTTAATTAAAGCCGTAATTCCGTAGTATTTAAATATTACCAAATCCGAAAAACAACAAAAAAATATTAAAAACAACAAAGTTATATTTTTTTAAATTTTTTTTCCGATTGTTCCTATAAGAGCTATATGATATAGCCGCCCGGCTCGTTCTGACATATATACTACCTGCAATAGAAATACAACTTTTGGTAAAGTTTCAAGCAGATAGCTTTAAGACTGAGAGGCTAGTTTGCGTAGAAACGGACAGACGCACAGACGGACATGGCTAGATCGACTCTCCTAGTGATGCTGATCAAGAATATGTGTATGTATATACTCTATAGGGTCGAAAATGTCTTCTTCACTGCGTTGTAAACTTATGAAGCTCATTCATTTTGTACACATACTGCCTTCATAAATAAAAATAATATAAAAATGTAACATGAAGAACTTAAACAACAAAAACTCAATGCATATACGAGTGAAAAACTTTAATACTGTTTTGTATTAAAAAAACGCGAAACTTATTTGCAGGGAAATTCGACTTTATTTCGACGATGAAAGGGAGTTGGCGCAATGAGGTTCATTTAACAACTGACTTTAATTTCAATATAAACAAGAAAGGAAAGCTAAATTCGGGCGGAGCCGAAGTTGATATACCCTTGCAGAATAGTCTGTAAATTATATTCTTCAAAATTATTCATATAATGTATTCTTAATACTCATAAAAAATCCCAACTTCCTAACTTTAAAAACACCAAAGTAATGGCATTTCCAATCGTTCAGTTATAGGGCAGCTATAGGATATAGTCGGTCGATCCTTATGAAATTTGGTAGGTCAGATTGATTGGCCAAATATAAAGCCCATATAAAATCCCAACTTCCTAACTTTACAAACACCAAAGTTATGGCAGTTCCGATCAATCAGTTATATGACGACTATAGGATATAGTCCGCCGATCCTTATGAAATTTGGTAGGTCGGATTGATTGGCCAAAAATAAAACCCATAGGAAATCCCAACTTTCTAACTTCACAAACACCAAAGTTATGGCATTTCCGATCAATCAGTTATATGGCAGCTATAGGATATAGTCGGCCGATCCCGGCCGTTCCGACTTATATACTGCGTGCAAAGGAAAGAAGGGTGTGTGCAAAGTTTCAATTCGATATCTTTAAAACTGAGAGACTAGTTCGCGTAGAAACAGACAGACGGACAGACAGACGGACAGACGGACAGACGGACATGCTTATATCAACTCAGGAGGTAATCCTGATCAAGAATATATATACTTTATAGGGTCGGAGATGTCTCCTTCACTGCGTTGCACACTTTTGACCAAAATTATAATACCCTCTGCAAGGGTATAAAAACGCTTAAGCCTAACTTAACGAACTGGGCGAGAGACGGGGCGAATTCGCGAGAGCGATTAAATCTTTATTGCGCTCCCGCTCCCGCCTTACACTATTCAACAAATATTAAAAACGCAAAGTGCGCGAACACCGCCCCCTCTGAAGGACCACCGTCCTCATCATGCCACAGGCAGCACCGCCAGTGTCGGACCTTGCCGTCAGCGCCGACGTGCACCGCCACCATCCGCCCGATCATCCACTGCTGCGGCGGAAGATTGTCCTCGGCGACGACGAAAGCTCCCACGTCGACGTTTGGAACCTCCTTTTTCGCCTGGAGGCTCGAGACGTACTCCCGGGACCAACGCTGCCAAAACCTGTGCCTGAGACACGAGACACTGCGCCTTCGTCGTAAGCAGGTTGGGCTGACTTGGTCCGGGAGCGCTGCTGAGGGTGGAGCTAGGAGGGGCCCGCCGATCAGGAGATGGCCTGGGTTTAGGGCTTCGCCGTCGTTGGGATCTGTGCTGATCGCTCCGAGGGGCCTGGAGTTGAGAACGGCCTCCACGCTGGTGAGGAGAGTTCCGAGCTCCTCCGCGGTCAGGATGTCTTCGCCGATCTTCCGAAGGAACAGGTGCTTTGCAGACTTCTCCCCTGCCTCCCAAAGTCCGCCGAAGTGAGGTGCTCTGGGCGGTATGAATGCAAGCTCGCATCCTTTTCTTGATGCGAATGTTGCGATACCGCCCCCCTGCTCCTCCAGACGGGCCCGGCTCTCTCTTATGTGGCGATCGGCTCCGACGAAGTTCGTCGGGTTCCGACTTATATACTGCGTGCAAAGGAAAGAAGGGTGTGTGTAAAGTTTCAATTCGATATCTTTAAAACTGAGAGACTAGTTCGCGTAGAAACAGACAGACGGACAGACAGACGGACAGACGGACAGACGGACATGCTTATATCAACTCAGGAGGTAATCCTGATCAAGAATATATATACTTTATAGGGTCGGAGATGTCTCCTTCACTGCGTTGCACACTTTTGACCAAAATTATAATACCCTCTGCAAGGGTATAAAAACGCTTAAGCCTAACTTAACGAACTGGGCGAGAGACGGGGCGAATTCGCGAGAGCGATTAAATCTTTATTGCGCTCCCGCTCCCGCCTTACACTATTCAACAAATATTTAAAACGCAAAGTGCGCGAACACCGCCCCCTCTGAAGGACCACCGTCCTCATCATGCCACAGGCAGCACCGCCAGTGTCGGACCTTGCCGTCAGCGCCGACGTGCACCGCCACCATCCGCCCGATCATCCACTGCTGCGGCGGAAGATTGTCCTCGGCGACGACGAAAGCTCCCACGTCGACGTTTGGAACCTCCTTTTTCGCCTGGAGGCTCGAGACGTACTCCCGGGACCAACGCTGCCAAAACCTGTGCCTGAGACACGAGACACTGCGCCTTCGTCGTAAGCAGGTTGGGCTGACTTGGTCCGGGAGCGCTGCTGAGGGTGGAGCTAGGAGGGGCCCGCCGATCAGGAGATGGCCTGGGTTTAGGGCTTCGCCGTCGTTGGGATCTGTGCTGATCGCTCCGAGGGGCCTGGAGTTGAGAACGGCCTCCACGCTGGTGAGGAGAGTTCCGAGCTCCTCCGCGGTCAGGATGTCTTCGCCTATCTTCCGAAGGAACAGGTGCTTTGCAGACTTCTCCCCTGCCTCCCAAAGTCCGCCGAAGTGAGGTGCTCTGGGCGGTATGAATGCAAGCTCGCATCCGTTTCTTGATGCGAATGTTGCGATACCGCCCCCCTGCTCCTCCAGACGGGCCCGGAACTCTCTCATGTGGCGATCGGCTCCGACGAAGTTCGTCGGGTTGTCGCACCACACCTTCTCCGGAATCTCGCGTCAACTCAAGAACCTATGGAATGCCAACAAAAACGCATCAGTGGTGAGGTCAGACACTAACTCTAAGTGGACCGCTTTGGACGCAAAACATACAAGCAATGCCACGTATGATTTGTACGGTGGCTTACCACGGATACGATACGTTGTGTTAAATGGGCCACAAAAATCAACACCACAGATATTAAAAGGGCGGAGAGCTCGAAGTCTGTCTGATGGCAAGTTCCTCATGGTTTGCGTCAAGAGTTGCGGCTTGCACCGAAAGCAACGAATGCAAGAACGAACTGTTCTGCGGCAAACTTCCTGCGCATTAACCAACCATATCTTTTCTCGCAACAGACTTACAAGAGCTCGAGGGCCAGCATGAAAATTTGTAACGTGCAGGTAGGACACGTAAGTTTTAACAAACTGTGAGCCTTTCGACAACAACAACGGGAATTTGGCTTCGTACGGGATAGGAGCATTCAATAACCGAAGAAGGTGAGCTGCGCACAACTCAAGGCGGGGCAAAGTTTTCGTCTTGAAAGGAGCTACTTTGGATTTTGCTGTCAATAAAGATACTTTTAAACCTGCACCGGTACTAGTGCGAACCTAGATACACGCTCCATATGCTCGCATGGAAGCGACAGCAAAACCATGTATTTCTGCCGGGACTTTGGCGTCTGTATGAACGAATCGCGGTACCTTGATCTTGTGCAGCTGCAACAGCGTTCCCTTAAAAGCTTCCCAAGATGTCTGCAGTTGCATCGGCAGCGACTCGTCCCAGTTAACATTCGAAGCCACAGTTCCTGCAACAACATTTTTGCCCTAGTCACTGGAGGACACAATAGGCCAAGCGTATCGAAAAGTCGGGCAGTCACCGACAGTATGTTTCGTTTTGTCGCACGAAGATCCAGAAAAGAGTCACCCAACAGAAATTGAAAGTAATCTTTACCCGGCAACCAAACCACGCCAAGGGTTTTAGTTATGTCTGAGTCTGCCGTTAGCGGCATGACAGCGCTTTCAGATGCGGACAACTCTGGGCAGTTAGAAAACCACTTTGCCAATTCAAATCCTGCCTCTTGCAATACCCGAGAAACTTCGTCTCGAAGGCTTAACAGGTCCTCAACTCATCTGGCGCCAGTCAACAAATCGTCAACATAAAAGTCATTCTGAATGACCTTAGCGGCTTTTGGACACGAATCTTGCGCGATCTCTCCAAGCCGCATTAAACACCGAATCGCCAGATAGGGTGCTGGCGAAGTTCCATAAGTCACGGTGTTCAGCTTGAAGATTTTTAGAGACTCAGATGGATCTCGTCTCCACACTATGAGCTGAAAGTTTCGGTCAGCTTCGTCAACCATTACTTGACGATACATCTTTTTTACGTCTGCTGCAAGCGCAAACTTGTGCAGTCTGAACCGAAGCAGGGTCGAATACAGCTCCTCTTGAATGGTGGGGCCAACCATCAAGATGTCATTCAACGCGACCTGCGTCGATGTACGGCTCGAGGCGTCTAATACCACTCTCAACTTAGTCGAGGTGCCTTGAGGTCGCATCACGCATTGATGCGGAATGAAATAGTGCGGACTGTCTGGAATTTTACTGCTAGTGAAAGACATGTGGCCCATGGCTTCATATTCTTCCATGAATTCCAGATACATCTTTTTTAAAGAAGGATCTTTGGATTATCTTCTTTCAAGCGACAAAAATCTACGTTTCGAAACTTCATATGATGCACTTCATATGTTTGGGTCAGATTTGAACGGCAGACGAACCGAAAATCTCCCGGACGACAATCTTTGAGTATTTTTCTCAAAGTGTTGCTCACAAAGTTGCTGCTCAGGAGTATGGACCTTGGCCTTGGGCGGCAAGTCCTCCACAGACCAAAATTTCTGCAGGGTTGTGTCTATTGACATTTCCTCCTGGCAGCTGAGATGTACCAACTTTTCAGCATTTCTTATTCTTTCTGAGGCACATCTCCCTGACACTATCCAGCCGAGAACTGTTTTCTGCAAAATGAGAAACTCAGGCCCTTGCTTTATCTGGCCGACTGACAATAGTTCAAAGAACGCCCATAAGCATATCTATTTTTTGGGGCTTGAAGAAGAATGGATCTGCCAATTGAATATTTTCAGGCACCCTCCATCCGCTGGTGTTCACCGTTTGATCCGGATGATAACCAGAAATATTTTTTAATATGTAAAATTCGGACGACAATTGACTGCTAACCACTCGCGACTTGACTATCGTATGTATTTTCTTGGTTGCTTGAGTATTATTGGCGAATAAATGTGCAGCAATGTGTGGTGTGAGGTCTTACACACCCTGCATCTTTTCGATTTGCATCTTTTTACCGTGTGGCCCTTACGGAGGCAGTTAATGCATAAGGGAGCCTTTTTTGCGAAATCGAATCTTTGCTGAACTGTTAGGGCAACAAAAGCAGTGCAATTTCCTACTTAATGTTCTGCTGAGTTGCAAAAACTCCTGTTTCCATTCTTCTTTGGATAAGCCTGGCTCTGCTAAACAATTTTTGGCTTACACGCTTCTTCGGCAACCATATGCTGATAGCGCTTGTTCAGGGCCGACTCACACTCGCTCCAAAGAGGAAGCGAGGTATAATCTAACTGTTCTTCCCATTTTCTTTTAGTTCCTGCATCGACTTTGCCCATTACTAGATGGATGAGGATGGCATTCGTAATACGTTTGTCATCCCCAATGAACAAAAGAGAATCGTACAGCGCTGTGACTGTGTCGATCAGGTTTCTCAAGACGGTAGCTGATGGCTAGGAAATCTTTTGCAGATTAAACAGTATCGATATATTGTCAAAGAAAATTAAACAATCATTATCGTACACCCGCCTTAGGCTAGCCAGGGTTTTTGGATAATTATCCGCGGTAACTTGGAATGCCCTGACTGTTCCTAGCGCGTCTCCAGCCAAACACGATATTAGATGGTTGAATTTTTCGATATCCTGCAGCGTGTCATCTTTGTCAACAAAAGTTTCGAAAAGGCTTATAAAATTTTTAAATTCGGAATGTTTTCCGCTGAAGGTTGGAAGTGCGACGCTCGGCAAACGGCATTGGGGTGTGCGCCGGCGGAGCGGAATTGTCAACGCTCTTACGCTTTGTTTCCGCAATTAGGGAAATTAGCAACGATTTTGCTATTATCGCAGTCTCTTCGACGTCATCATCCACCACAACAACCACATCAACTGCAGTTTCTGTTTCGTCAGCTCTTACTGACAAGCTAGCCAGAAATACAACAAATGTTAACGGATCATTAATACAAACAGGAATCTATCGATATGTGCAAATAAAAAGAAAACAAGAGAGAACGCTATAGTCGGGTGCCCCGACTATCAGATACCCGTTACCACTAACCATACAACATATAGACTGGTCATTTCATACAAGCAATATGGACACTCAAAAAACTTTGCGGGAGGCCCCACAGCTGTTTGCGGCAGGCCCCGGACACTTCGTGTGCCTTCGGGTTTTTTTAGCTCTCATTCTTATTCTCATTTTGACGCTCGCGCGCTCAGTATTCAAGTTCGGTCGTTCAGTCGCAGAGACGCGCATTTTGAAGAAGGTTGCGCCTGCGCTTGAATTGGTCTTTATATGTAAGCGTGTTCATGCATTCTCATACAGGGATGCATGTGTGCGTTTATTTCAATTCGATGCGGCAAGAATATTTTGTCTTTTGCTACTTTTCAGACTTGGTACCCTAACAATATGGGCGTATTCACTATTGGGTTAATGATAAAAATAAGAATATTATATGTTATAGTATAATTTTTAATATTTCCGCATATATTTCATTTTGGCTTACTAATTCAAATCAGAGGTAGCAGAAAAATGTTTCGGATAAATGTATGTATTCCAATTAATATAAATCAATCTAATGAGATAGGAACAGGGCACATCGCAGTCGGTGTCTGCGCTTACTGGTTGAGAAAACTTCAAACCAAATCAGCTTTGGTTGTTGTTCTGCGAGCGGAAGGTGCCTGCATACCCTACCGACGAATGAATTTTAGGGCGGACAGAAACAAGAACGGCTGTTTGGCTTTTGTTTTGTTTACATTTTTTAGGACAATTGTTTTGAATATTATGTTTAATGAGCTTTGGTTAATTTTTTTTTTTTTTCGCAGGGTAATTTTTATATTTGTATGTACATATGTATGCTTATTCTTGAAAGTCGCCGCTCGGATTAGTTACCGATAAATATACATACATACATACGTATAATAATTGTATAATTTTAATATTGGAAAATAACAAATTGTTAATCACTATAAAGTACAGACAGAAATATTCGAAGTGATTTTCTGAAATTTGTATCTCAATTTTAAATCAAGTAGTAAGTTTTTAATGATTTTTAATATATTTAAATTTCAATCGAAAACTAAAACAATATAAAAGTTTATTTATCCAATTTTTGGTAGGATAGCATTATAAAATGGATAATTTTCGTATGCAATGTTTTTTCGAGCGGCGAAAACGCTTGTTTCTGTCCGCCCTAAAATTCATTCGTCGGTAGGGTATGCAGGCACCTTCCGCTCGCAGAACAACAACCGAAGCTGATTTGGTTTGAAGTTTTCTCAACCACTAAGCGCAGACACCGACTGCGATGTGCCCTGTTCCTATCTCATTAGATTGATTTATATTAATTGGAATACATACATATATGCAAAACATTTTTCTGCTACCCCTGATTTGAATTAGTAAGCCAAAATGAAATATATACGGAATTATTAAAAATTATACTATAACAAATAATATTCTTATTTTTATCATTAACCCAATAGTGAATACGCCCATATTGTTAGGGTACCAAGTCTGAAAAGTAGCAAAAGACAAAATATTCTTGCCGCATCGAATTGAAATAAACGCACACATGCATCCCTGTATGAGAATGCATGAACACGCTTACATATAAAGACCAATTCAAGCGCAGGCGCAACCTTCTTCAAAATGCGCGTCTCTGCGACTGAACGACCGAACTTGAATACTGAGCGCGCGAGCGTCAAAATGAGAATAAGAATGAGAACGAAAAAAACCCGAAGGCACACGAAGTGTCCGGGGCCTGCCGCAAACACCTGTGGGGCCTCCCGCAAAGTTTTTTGAGTGTCCATATTGCTTGTATGAAATGACCAGTCTATATGTTGTATGGTTAGTGCCGTTACTCAGGTAAAGGGAGTGCGAGGGAGATGGAGATAGAAACTTTGATCACGCATAACTTTTTAACGAATGGTCCGATTTGAAAAATTTCTTCTACATTTCGATAGGTATTGATAAACACAATAAAACTGCATTTTTACTTTTCCGAAATATTTAAATTTTTAAAATCGTTTATAAGCGATTGTGGGCGTTAGAGGGGCACCGTAGGAACTTGCGCTGACAAGTAATCAATTTTCTATTCTTAGTGATCCAAAAGATGATGACAATACCGCTCAAACACCTAGGGCCAAGCAACCAAGGCCACCACCAATTTTTGTACGTCAGGCAAACTGTGCTGAATTGGTTAAAAAAATAACTAATCAAATTGGAGCAAACAAGTACATAAAATGAGGTAACATCAACGAAACACAAATGCAAGTGAACGACGAGAAAGATTACCGATCAGTGGCCAAACACCTCGATAACAGAAAAATTAACTACCAACTAACAACACCTACCAACTAAAAAGTTGCAAAGGATTACAAGTTGTTATCAAAGGTATTAGAGCAACAGTCCTATTTATAAGATTATAGCTGGACTTAAAGAAAAGGGCTTTAACAGTCTTTGGCAGTCTGCGTTGCGTGGATGCACATTCAACTGAGGCCTGCCCTATAAACAAGGAGAACCACACTGCAAATTACAGACGTTGTCCCATCTATAAAGAGTTGAAAAGTCGACTAGGCCAACATATAATTGCAGCTCGAAGTCCTGAAACCCGAAACAATTATCCATATATACCACGCGTTAAGTTATGACAAGGGACTTATGCCTCAGCAGCTACGCTGACAGGTCAGCAAACCAGTGCTGATGCAGTGATATTGAACTAGAATCCAGAAACTACTGCCCAACTTACAACTGCAAACACACAATTGCTCTCAAAATCTCCTTTTGGAGCTTTTGATCAAACAGAAATCTGCTTAGATGGTTTCCTTAAAAATATGTTTCTGGAATGCGAACGGCAATTCACAGCACAAATACGAGCTCTCGCAGTTCCTAGATCAGTATGACATTGACGCTTATATCAGAGACTCACCTAACAAACAAAAACTATTTTCACCTTAATGGCTATACATTTTATGAAACAAACCATCAGGCATCACGAATCAGGCACTATGAGTTGCCATCATTTGCAACAGCCTGTATACAAGCTACATCAATACACATCGATACCAGAAGCGGTTTCTTAAACTTTTCCGCTGTATACTGCCCTCCACGCTTTTCTATTTTCGAAGATAAATTTGTACAGTTCTTTGACCTATTAGGTGACCGTTTTTTAGCGGCTGGTGATTACAATGCAAAACAAAAACAAAAAAACTCACCAACCCCAAAGGAAGACAGCTGTACAACGCTATAATAACACCAAAAAACAAGCTTGGTCTTATCTCTCCTAGTAAGCCTACATATTGGCCAACAGATCCTAATAAGAAGCCTGACTTGCTTCGGAGGAAGTGGCAAGCCCATAGATCGCCTGCCTCGAAGGAGCGGCTTAAAACAGCAAACTATCTTCTACGCACAGCCTTAGAGGTTGAATTTAATCGATCTCAATTATCATATTTGCAGCATCTCTCCCTAAACAGCAAACGATATCCCTTGTGGAAAGCTAAATCAGGTATATGTCCACCAATAAAAAGTGAGTCGTCATTACACACAAACAGGAGAATGGGCTCGCAGTAATAAAGACAGGGCAATGTATTTGCAGCACATCTAGACAACATTTTCAAACCACTCCGACCAACAAATAGCTTTGAGGTCCCAACAAAAATATTTTCAGAGGCTACCCTGCCTATCATATTCCAATCAAGAGAAGTGATAAAAATGATAAGGGCTCAAGAAAAAAATGAAGCGCCAGGACACGATTTAATCTCCCCCAAAATGATTATAGAATTGCCGAACTGTACAGTAAATCTTCTCACCACTTTGTTCTAAAGCATGATAAAATTGGGTTATTTTCCACAACAATGGAAAAATTCTGACTTTTTCACTATGATCCACAAAGCCGGAAAGGACAAGTCCCAGCCTTCACCATATAGGCCAATCAGTCTCCTGCCGTGCCTATCAAATATATTTGAAAAGCTACTCCTGAATCGTATAAAGCAACACCTACAGTCCCATAATGCCATTCCAAACCACCAATTTGGTTTTCGCGAGAAACACGGAACCATTGAACAAGTAAGCCGAATAACCTCCGAGATACGAAATACATTTGAAAATCGAGTATTGTTCCGCTGTCATTCTGGATGTCGCTCAGGCCTTCGCCCGCGTTTGACTGGACTTTATAAAATTAAAACCTTGCTTCCACAGAACCCATCAAATACTGGAGTCATATCTTGAGCATAGAAGTTTTGCTGTGCGATGTAAATATTTCCTCTCCGAATACAAGGTACTCCTGTACAATGCAGTTCTCAAGCCAATTTGGAAATATGGCTCCGAGCTATTAGGAAACGCATGCGTTAGCAACTTAGATACTGAGAACTATAGCTGGTGCACCGTAGTACATACGAAAACGATGGCAAAGTGCCTTTCTTGTTTTTAATTACAATTCCTTTTACTAAGACTTTATTTATTTCGCAAGTTTTCGTCCAATTTTGGAATATGAGCCTCCCATCTGGCGTCCACAACTTAACTTAACTTAACTTAACTTTTCAGTGCCAAGTAAATTAAATATTGAATCATTGCAGATCAAACTATGAATTGCATGAGCCGTTTAGTGTATTGTGTCTGACTATAATAGACTTCTTTCAATCTCAAATTTTGACTCTGCCACTTTTAGATTGAAAAACGAGTTTGCTAGAGTAAAAACTTTAATCTTTCTAGTGACTAGACTGCATTTTCGAGAGTTCATCAGAATTAAGCGTGCTACGGTACTGTCAATCAGCTGGGTTTGTTGACAAGCAGCTAAAATTCAAAAATCGTATTTGCGGGAAAGAGCCTTTAAAAGACATTATCAACTACCTTGGCAAGACAAGTCTGCCGCTGTACAAATAAATTAAAAACAATACAATTTAAATTTAACAGTTGCTTTTTTTTATTTACCGATAATTATTTGCTAATTTAAAGCTTATAGCTGCACTTAGTTCTAACAGGCGATTTTTCCTATGTTTTTCGTACATTTTTGAGCTAAGAAACACTTTGCTCTGACAAGGGGCACCCAAAACTCCTGCAATCGACTTTTACGGGTTTTTTGATTTTTACCCTCCATTTTTTAAAATGTTCAGTGAGAAGCGCACGCCAAATGATAAAATTTTTTATTATTTTCGCTAGGGTTCACCCAAAGTTCAATTCATTTTCAGGTATTTTTTTCGTCGATCTGAGTACCGAGGTGAAAAAAACCTGACGAAAAGTGTACGCCAGCATCTTTTGCATCTCAATTCAACCAATAAATACGGTTCATTAAACATTAAGCTTTAGACAATATTTTGGGACTTTCCGTCTTCGAAAAAGCAAATAAATTGGTATTAACTTTTGAAAAGAATGCTTTTTTGATTCTTTATGAATGAATAATAAAAGTTAGTAATGACCAAAATCATGATGACCATGAACTTAAAAACAAAACCATTAATCCTTCGCAATAGGAAATACAAAAAAAAATATCTAATTTTTGTGCTGAAGAATAATTAAAGTTAACAAAATGTTTAATTTATTAAAAAAGAACTAGCCGTATCTGTGCTAGTAATGTTTTTCGAATGGCATATTTGATACTAACAGTAAACAATTTTGTGTTAACCCGTTTTCTACTTCAGGTTGAATGGAAAGGTTTGACCGGTCCTATTCAATTTAAAGAAGGCCAGCGCGTGCAGTTCAAATTGGATCTAATAAAATTAAAACAGCACTCAATTGTAAAAGTTGGCGAATGGACACCACATGGACATCTTAATATTACCGAACCTTCAATGTTTTTTGATTCTGGTTCCATGAATGTGACACTGGTAGTCATAACAATACTGGTCTGCAAAAAAGAAAAATGAAAAATATTTAAAATTGATTTATTTGTAAAGTTTTTCCTAGGAAACTCCATATGTAATGATGCATTACGAAAAAAACTTTACCGGCAACGAACGATTTTATGGCTTTTGCGTTGATATATTGGAAACCATTTCTCACGAGGTGGGGTTTGATTATATACTGGATTTGGTACCCGATAGGAAGTATGGTGCCAAAGATCCAGCATCTGGTGAATGGAACGGAATGGTCGCTCAGCTGATGAAATATGTTCGTAAGTTCCATTTGCCGCCTTCAAACTATAATCATCTATAAATATTTAGAAGGCGGACTTGGCCGTTGGCTCTATGACTATTACATATGCAAGAGAAAGCGTCATTGATTTTACTAAACCATTTATGAATTTGGGTATTAGCATTTTATTTCAGGTATGAAATATCTGTTATTGTAGTTTTTGATTGGATTGAATGTCTAAATGCTTTGAATTTTTTTATTTAAGGTCCCTACCTCAGAGCCAACCAGACTTTTTTCTTTTATGAATCCACTGGCTATAGAAATCTGGATATATGTTCTGAATGCATACTTCCTGGTATCTATTTGTATATATATTGTGGGAAAACTTTCGCCTATCGAATGGAAGTATATTCATCCATGCGACTTAGATAATATTTCAATAGGCAACCAGTTTTCCCTATCTGACAGTTTTTGGTTTACCATTGGAACGCTTATGCAACAGTCAACCGATATTTATCCGAGAGCAATATCAACCCGAATAATAAGCAGTATTTGGGGTTTTTTTTCTCTAATTATTGTGGCATCTTACACGGCTAATCTAGCTGCTTTTCTAACCACTGAACGTATGATTAACCCTATCGAAAACGCAGAAGATTTGGCATCTCAAACCGAGATATCTTACGGCACTTTAGACAGTGGATCTACGATGACTTTTTTCAGGGTAAGTCCAACATTTTTTGGTCACAATCTTTTATTGTCCAAAGTTTTCCAGGACTCAATGATAGAAACTTACAAAAAAATGTGGAGGAGTATGGATAATAAGAAACCAACTGCGTTTACCACTACATATGAGGATGGGATAAAGAGAGTTAATCAGGGTAATTATGCCTTCTTGATGGAATCTACAATGCTTGATTATATAGTGCAGCGAGACTGTAATTTGACGCAAATTGGAGGATTGTTGGATACGAAAGGTAAGATTATCTGGCATAAAGGACAGTTCACTTGCCTATAAATTTCCAAAATATGGTGGGTTATTTAGTTACCAAAAATTTAGCTCCCATAGGAATAATCAGAAAACAAGAAAGGAAGCAAATTCGGCAAGCCGAAGTTATATACCCGTGCAGTTATTACAAATCGACGACATTCCGATTTCTATACCATATTACTAAAAACAAGAGAGAACGCTATAGTCGGGTGCCCCGACTATCAGATACCCGTTACTCAGGTAAAGGGAGTGCGAGGGAGATGGAGATAGAAACTTTGATCACGCATAACTTTTTAACGAATGGTCCGATTTGAAAAATATTTTCTACATTTCGATAGGAATTGATAAACACAATAAAACTGAATTTTTACTTTTCCGAAATATTTAAATTTTTAAAATCGTATATATGCGATTGTGGGCGTTAAAGGGGGCGTGGCACCTTTTTGAAACAAACTTGCGCTGCCAGACAGACGGACAGACGGACATGGCTAGATCGACTCGGCTAGTGATCCTGAACAAGAATATATATACTTTATAGGGTCGGAAACGCTTCCTTCTACCTGTTACATACTTTTGCACGAATACAATATACCCTTTTACTCTACGAGTAACGGGTATAACAATGAAGAAATGCGATTTTGCGCTGCATTTTGCCATCGTTTCTAGGGCAGCTATATGATATTATTGTTTAATTTTAATTTAATTAAAACCATAATTCCATAATATTAAAATATCACCAAATCCAAAAGAACAAAAAAAAATATTATATTAATAAGTTGAGCCGAAGTTGATATACCTTGCAGAATATTCTGTAAATTATATTCTCCAAAGTTATTTATATTATGTATTCTTAATACTCATAAAAAATCCCAACTTCCTAACTTCAAAAACACCAAAGTTATGGTATTTCCAATCGTTCAGTTATATGGCAACTATAGGATATAGTCAGCCGATCCTTATGAAATTTGGTAGGTCGGATTGTGAAAGGGATGAATTAAATAAAACAACCTTTTCAGTTGAGTTCTGTATTAAAACTGAATTTTATTTTCTAAGTCCCTGCTTAGGAAACTAACATGAAATTCTTATTCTGGTCTTATCTGTGGCCTACGCAGAGGCCGCGTCTGCCTGAGCGGGAGAGTTATCATTTGACCCCCGCACAGGAACCCTTGGTGCAGTGTGAGAAACATCTCAAGTGATTAGCTTCGGTTAGGCTCAAGTGGCCTGCACTTAAAGATTACAAGTGCTAACACTGCTCCCTTGTAGGGTCTAAAATTACAGATCATAGTTTATGGCTCTGAGTCGATTTACAATTGTCACATGACAGGCACAGAGCTCATAAAGTATAATATTTTATTTTTATTAGTGTTCGTCTGAACATTCTGGCAAGGGCCGGCAAGATTAGGTGTATGTGTTTGTTACAATTTATTTCATTTATTCTCAAAAACATAGCAATACAAAATTAGTGGACTGTATTAATTCGATATATTTTATTTTGCATAATAATTTTGACACCTTTCCACGGCTTGCAATTATTGTGTTTTAACATTTTAGTGAATTTATTTATTTTTTAACATAAAACATTTTTATATCATAGATTTATTGTATCTACAAATTTAAATATTAAGCATACCGCTGGGTAATGCTATGGCTTGTAACTGCCTTCGTATTTTTATTTTTCTTATAAAATATACAGTTAATATAATTATTATTACAATTGCTAAAATGAGGGAAAATGATGAAAGTCTAACTCCCTCAATTCTAGCTTGTGAGTTTTTAAATATTGAATTTGCTTTGATAAACGATTGATTTCGTCCGTATGGTTAATTAATGGCATGTCGAGCGGGTTCCAAATAATCTTTGGTATTTCGTTAACTTCTCCAATGTAAGGCAAAGCTAATGTTCCCTGATCTTCTAACTTAATAC
This sequence comes from Drosophila kurseongensis, assembly GCA_018153305.1. Taxonomy (NCBI): domain Eukaryota; kingdom Metazoa; phylum Arthropoda; class Insecta; order Diptera; family Drosophilidae; genus Drosophila; species Drosophila kurseongensis. Next base: position 2,871,878 of record JAECXX010000034.1, read on the forward strand.
TGTGTTGAGCAACTAATATTTTATCATCAGTTCGAGCAGTACAATCTGACCTCAAAGTCATTATTCCTTGTGCAGGTAAATCTACTATCTCTATTTTTGAGTTGCTACACTGAATTCTAGCCTTAGAATTGTTTTGAACCTTAAAAAGCCAACTACTTTTCCTTTCCAACTCAACCCAATATGACTTACTCTCTATAATCGATTTATACCTGCAGTTCGATGCCTTATTTGGTTTGAGAGGTTTAATCTCACAACTATTGTCGTTAGCACTACTCCAAGGCCAACTTCCCTCACAAACTCTTTTATTCGACTGCCACCTTTGACATTTATTAATAGTAGATTCTGCCGTAAGGTGATATGCATCGATCTCGAAATTATAAATTAAATACTGAGATTCTACATGCACTGTAATCATGCGGTCGTCCAATTTAACCGGAACTGGGATAACCTTATAAAGTACTGAAGCATGTCTACCAAACAAAGGTATTTTGGCATTAATTATTAATTTTTTATCCACAAATAAACCTCTAGCCGTCAATAAGGTGTAAACCTCCTTTTAGTCTTTTCGGTTTTGTCTCTTCGGGATCAGATTCCATTTTATCGACAGACTTTATTCCGTCTAAGGGACAAATCTTGCTTATTGGTCTGGTGATAAATCCTTCTTGTAATTTCACTTCTACCACTCTAACCTTTTCGTCTTTACCCTTATGGACTTTTTCCACCTTTCCCATTGGCCACCTGGCTGGATGACTGTTTTCATCCTTCAACAAGACAATTTGTCCTTTCTTTATATTTGGACTTTCCCTCTTCCACTTGTTTCTCTGTTGTAGAGTATGCAAATACTCCTCTTTCCATTTAACCCAGAAGTCTCTTCTAATTTTTATACCCTTGCAGAGGGTATTATAATCTCAGTCAAAAGTTTGCAACGCAGTGAAGGAGACATTTCCGACCCTATAAAGTATATATATATTCTTGATCAGCATCACCAGGAGAGTCGATCTAGCCATGTCCGTCTGTCCGTCTGTCCGTCCGTCCGTCCGTTTCTACGCAAACTAGTTCCTCAGTTTTAAAGCTATCTGCTTAAAACTTTCCCAAAAGTTGTCTTTCTATTGCAGGTAGTATATAAGTCGGAACGAGCCGGATCGGACAACTATATCCTATAGCTGCCATATAACTGATTGATCGGAAATGCCATAACTTTGGTGTTTGTAAAGTTAGGAAGTTGGGATTTTCTATGGGTTTTATATTTGGCCAATCAATCCGACCAACCAAATTTCATAAGGATCGGCTGACTATATCCTATAGCTGCCTTATAACTGATTGATCGGATATGCCATAACTTTGGTGGTTGTAAAGTTAGGAAGTTGGGATTTTTTATGAGTGTTAAGAATGCATCATATGAATAATTTTGGAGAATATAATTTACAGAATATTCTGCAAGGGTATTTCAACTTCGGCTCCGCCCGAAGTTAGCTTTCCTTTCTTGTTTGGATTAATTTCCACCTATCTAAATTACCAACTTTCTCATTTTCAATTGGTTCAACAATCTCTAACGGTGGTCTACCAATCAAGAAATGACCTGGAGTTAATACTTCATGTTGATCCATTTCATTCTCAGAAGTATACAATGGTCTCAAATTCAAGCATGCTTCTATTTGACATAAAAGTGTTGACATCTCTTCGTATGTCAGACTATTTTCCCCTATTACCCGTTTCAAATGGTGCTTCATGGATTTAACTCCAGATACCCAAAGTATCCGAAGTGAGGTCCTGCCGGGGGGATAAAATGCCAATTAATTCTATCTTTGTTTTTGCATTTATCAGCAATATCTACTAGAACTCTAGTAGCTAAATATGGTGCAGATGCAGTACCATATGTGACTGTTGTCAATTTATAATTTTTAATTTTTTCATCTGGAGAATCTCTCCATAGAATATATTGATATTCTTGATCATTATCATTAATATTTATCTGACGATACATTTTTGCAACGTCCGCAGATACAACAAATTCCCATTTTCGCCATTTAATAATAATGTCAAAAATATCTTTTTGAACTCGTGGACCAATCCACATTATGTCGTTCAAACTTTTATTATTAGTTGTTTTTGCTGAAGCGTCAAAAACAACTCTTAATTTGGTCGTCAGACTTGAATCTCATATTACTGCCTGGTGAGGTAAAAAGTACTTTCCTTCTTCCTGCACTTCGATCATATGACCTAAATCCATATACTCATGTATGAATTTAGCATAGTCTAACCTTAGTTTTTCATTTCTTTTTAATTTTTTCTCAAGATTCATGAAACGAGCCATTGCTTGTTTTTTCGAATCGCCTAAGGTGACATCATCTTTAAAAGGAATTGACACAATGTATCGACCATCTGAACCTTTTTTTGTAGTTTTTATGAAATGATTTTCACATATTTCAGATTCGATATCATTTTTATCTTCTTCCTCAACTTCCCAATACCGATCCATATCTTTTAATTCGATGGTGGTTGCTACAATTGTCTTCTTACCTTTGGATTTTTTGCATCCAAAGACAATCCACCCGAATTCGGTTTTTTGACCGAGGAGGCCATTCATTTTGACCACTCCATTCTGCAGAATGTTAGTGTATAGATCTGCCCCAATTATCAGATCTACACGACCCGGCTTATTCAAGTCTGGGTCAGCCAAATTGTACTTCTCCCACTTTGTTTTGTCAACATTAACAGTGTTAACTGGGAGAGCCCTCATTAGTTTTGGAAGTATAAGTGCTTCAATTCTTATCGTTTTTTGGGAATTATTTCGTTTAATTGAAAGATTTACCTTGTGCTTCGGGATGCACTTTCCCGTGGACGATACTCCACTGATCTCTGTTTGAGACCGAATTTTGGGCAATTTCAGAATCTGCGCAGATTCTTCAGAAATTATTGTGCTTTGAGAACCACTTCTTCAGAAATTATTCTGCTTTGAGAACCACTGTCGATCAAAGCTCTAAAATTTTCGAAACCCCCCTCAGAGGTTTGAATTTGAATGCGTGCTGTAGCTAGCAACGCTTGTTCCGATGTCATACACGTGTTTACTTTTTCATTAGTTTTTTCAGTTTTTTCGTCTGTTTTAGACTTTACATAAATGTGTAGCATACTATGGTGATTTTTTTTACAAATCGAACATGAAATGTCGCTTTGACATTTCTTACTATAAGAGTGTTTAAGGCCTTTAAAACACAAATGTGCCTTTTTTACTTTTTCCATCCGTTCAGATGGATTCAAAGCCTTAAATTTTTGACACTGAAGTATCCAATGTCCCGTACTTTTGCACATCGGACAACTGTTAGTAGACAACTCTTTCATATTTCTACTGAACACTTTTTTTGCAGGTTTTTCTTCCTGAACTGAGCTAATCGAACTGAGTCGTTGCTCTAAAAATTCAATGACATCGGACAATGCTTGAATTTCTTTAGTTTTTTTAACATGGCTCTCATATAGTTGCAGGGCTTCTTTGTTAAATTTTCTTATTATTATGTGTGCAAAATTTGTGCCTTTAATTTTATCATGTGAATTGACTCATTAATTGTGTCAATAAACATTCTTAATTGCCGAACTGATTCCACATTTAGATTTTGGAGATCAAGAAGGCGATTTATCTGATCGGAAAAAATTTTCCTTTTATTTTCATACCGCTTGGTTAACAATTCCCAAGCGGCCTCATAATTTTCCCCCTGATCCCAACAATAAATGAGAAACCACATTCCTGGCTTCTCCCTTAAGTGAGATTTTGAGGTAGTTAAATTTCAAGGTAGGACTGAGATCCTCCCTTAAATGTATGAGTTCATTAAATAACTCATAAAATAGGTCCCAATCTTTGGAATCTCCAAAAAATGTGGGTGCCTGAATTTTAGGCAGCGTTGGCAAATCTTCAATTTTATGATTTGCAACTTCTACCTTTTTTGGCACAATTTCCTCGAGTTTTTTTCTCATGTCTTTGGTAACCATGGAAATATCGAACGCTAATTCTTCCAATATATCATTATACCTTTTAATCGTGACGTCCGTCGTGTTTCCCTGCTTCATGGCAACTATCTTATCCCAATAAAAACAAGAGAGAACGCTATAGTCGGTTGCCCCGACTATCAGATACCCGTTACTCAGGTAAAGGGAGTGCGAGGGAGATGGAGATAGAAACTTTGATCACGCATAACTTTTTTAACGAATGGTCCGATTTGAAAAATTTCTTCTACATTTCGATAGGTATTGATAAACACAATAAAACTGCATTTTTACCTTTTCGAAATATTTAAATTTTTAAAATCGTATATTAGCGATTGTGGGCGTTAAAGGGGGCGTGGCACCCTTTTGAAATAAACTTGCGCTGCGTAGGAACTCCTAGAATCTGCATGCAAAATGCCAATCTTCTAGCTTTTATAGTTTCCGAGATCTCAGCGTTCATACGGACAGACAGACAGACAGACGGACAGACAGACGGACAGACGGACAGACGGACAGACGGACATGGCTAGATCGACTCGGCTAGTGATCCTGAACAAGAATATATATACTTTATGGGGTCGGAAACGCTTCCTTCTACCTGTTACATACTTTTGCACGAATACAATATACCCTTTTACTCTACGAGTAACGGGTATAATTAAGCTTCCCTATCCTAATTTCAAATGTTTTTATTTTATCATCTTGAATATCCTCAAATGTATCTTTTAAATACCTTTCTAACTGCTCTATTGCTGTATCTAACTGGCTTTCGTAGTTTACACTTTTTTATTTGTAATTATTAAAACTTGAATTTAATTATCGACAACTTAAATAATATTTTTATATAATATTTGTAATTTTAAAAAAATTTTAATTTGATATATAGGACTTATCTGATCCTATATTTGTTGCCGCTGTTGTTGTCGCTGTTAAATCTTCGATGTTATTTGTTCCGATGCTGTCCTCGCTCTTGTAGTTGTAGTAGTCGTAGACGTGCTGAAGTCCTTGAAGTCCTGGAGTCCTTATTGCAGTTTTGATGATTTAAGATGTTTTACAGATGATTTACAGATGATTTACAGATGATTTACAGATGATTTACAGATGATTTACAGATGATTTACAGATGATTTAGGTGTTTTTTTTTTTTTGAACTTTTGTTTTTTGGGAGTCACTTTATTTTATTATTTGTATTTCTTTTGAATATATTTATTTTTATTTAATTATTTGTTATTCAATTCGGGAATAAATTTTGTTGCCAAAATCGGAAGTCACTTTAATTTATTTCACTGTGATAACTTGAACACTTTTTCGATGTCGGCCTCGAATACGCCTGATTTTATTAAATCACTTTTTCGATGTTTAAAAGGCCTCGAAAACGCCAAAAAATATATTTGCGTGATGGCAAGAATTATTTTTATTATTAATTTGTCGATTTTTCGACCACTTTTACAACAAATTTTGACTTTTTTGTTGCAATACTATAGTTGAATAAATTTTGTATTAAATCAGAAAAGATTCTTTTATATCTTTTTGATTTCAAAAATTTTTTACTCTGTTTCTTACCACTGGTGGGGGAAAACAAGAGTCAACTATTCATTAAAAACTGCAAGTGTTACAGATTTTTATTTTTTAGGTGCTGGCCTAAGTTCTGAGTCTCTTACCACTGGTGGGGGAAAACTGCAGAGTTGTCGAAGGACCAAAATGAAAGGGATGAATTAAATAAAACAACCTTTTCAGTTGAGTTCTGTATTAAAACTGAATTTTATTTTCTAAGTCCCTGCTTAGGAAACTAACATGAAATTCTTATTCTGGTCTTATCTGTGGCCTACGCAGAGGCCGCGTCTGCCTGAGCGGGAGAGTTATCATTTGACCCCCGCACAGGAACCCTTGGTGCAGTGTGAGAAACATCTCAAGTGATTAGCTTCGGTTAGGCTCAAGTGGCCTGTACTTAAAGATTACAAGTGCTAACACTGCTCCCTTGTAGGGTCTAAAATTACAGATCATAGTTTATGGCTCTGAGTCGATTTACAATTGTCACATGACAGGCACAGAGCTCATAAAGTATAATATTTTATTTTTATTAGTGTTCGTCTGAACAGATTGATTGGCCAAAAATATAATTCATAGAAAATTCCAACTTCCTAACTTTACAAACACCAAAGTTATGGTATTTCGGATCGTTCAGTTATATGGCAGCTATAGGATATAGTCGTCCGATCCTTATGAAGTTTGGTAGGTCGGATTGATTGGCCAAAACTAAAACCCATATGATCCTGATCAAGAATATATATACTTTATAGGGTCGGAGACGTCTCCTTCACTGCGTTGCACACTTTTGACCAAAATTATAATACCCTCTATATTCTTGATCAGGATCACCTCCTGAGTCATGTCCGTCTGTCTGTTTCTACGCAAACTAGTCTCTCAGTTTTAAAGCTATCGAATTAAAACTTTGCACACACCCTTATTTCCTTTGCACGCAGTATATAAGTTGGAACGGCCGGGATCGGCCGACTATATCCTATAGCTGCCATATAACTTTGGTGTGTTAACGGCAAATTCCCGTGCCATGCGACTTAGCGCGTGTATATATATGCACGTTTCAATTTCTTGGTTTTTGGATTTTTTAGTCTAACTATCACCGGTGAACACAAGTTGTCTACTACCCACGGCCCGTCATATTTTGGCGCTAGTTTCGCGTTAAACTTTTCAGCGGCGTTTGATAGGTAATGTGTTTAGCACCAGACTAGCTGTCCCACACTTGGTTTCCATTCTCGTACTGGAGTTTTTGTGTTTCCGCAGCCTTTTCCATGTTCTGGATTGCTTCACTTCTGATCCCTCATAGTCGTTTCCACCTTGCTGCTACTGTTTCTGTCGCTAGTCCCGATCCTTTAGTAACCTTGTCGAATAGAGCTCCCGGAAGTCGGAGATTCCTTCCATACAGTAACTGTGCGGGACTAAGTCCAGTTGACTCGGATGTGCTGCTGTTATATGCTAACATTAGCTCTGGCAGATTCTCGTCCCACCTTGTTTGTTCCTCCCCTGCCATTTGTGATATCATGGTTTTGATGGTTCGGTTCGTCTTTTCGGTTGGGTTCTGTTATGGCGTATATGGTGCGGTGAATTGTTGCTGTATTCCCCACTGCTCCATGGTGGTCTTAGTTTTCTTTTTTGATGTCCATCCGCATTCTGGGACAAAAATATCTCTTCTTAATCCTTTTAAAATTCTTGAATATTCACAGGTGTCCCGCCGTTGTGTTGCAGTGGTTTTCTTGGAGCACCGTTTGAATTTTGCTCTTCGAGATGCATAGTTTCCATGGTTGCTTGTCTCTTTCGCTACCGCCTTTTTTGTATAGTCTTTCCCCTTCGATCCTCCTCGTATGCTTCCTTCAGCCAATCGGTTTGACTGCTTGCGGTTTTTACTTCCACTGCTGGTGCTCTGGACAAGGCGTCTGCTACTGCGTTCAACTTTCCTTTTCGGTATCTGACCTTGAATTGGAATGGTTGAAATCCGAGTGCCCATCTGGCTACCCTTCCTGAGGGGCTTTATATCGAATTCAACCATTTCAGCGCCAAATGGTCCGTTACCACTACAAATCGGTAGCCCTCCTGGTACATTTTGTATTTTTTGATGCTCCAGTACATTGCTAGGCACTCTTTTTCCGTGACACTATAATTTTGTTCTTCCTTACTCAACTTTCTGCTTGCGTACGAGATCACATGTTCCCCTTCGGCATCCTCCTGGATTAGTTCTGCTCCTATTTCCAAGTCACTTGCATTCGTTTGCAGTTTGAACTGTTTTGTAAAGTCTGGGCAAGCAAATACCGGTGCTATCGTTAAGCTTTCCTTTATCCGTTCGAACGCTTTTTGATGTTGGGTCTGCCATTCGAATTTTTTTGCTTTCTTTACCACTTCTTGTAGTGTACTTGCTTTTTCGGTGAATCCAGGGATGAATTTCCTGTACCATGATGCCATACCTAAGAAACTGTGTACCTCCTTTGTGCTTTTCGGTGTTGGTAATTCCCGTATGGCTGCCACCTTTTCTGGGTCCGTTCTGATGCCCTTGTCGGTCACGATGTGTCCCAAGTATTTTAACTCGGTTTGGAAAAAATGACACTTTCGCATTTATCCTTAGGTTTGCGTTTTGTAACCGTCTAAACACCTCCCTTAATTTCTCCAAGTGTTCTTTTTTGTTCCTTCCAATGACCACGATGTTGTCCAGGTATGCGAACGGCTCCATTTCTGGCCCAATGACCGTATCTAATGCTCTTTGGAATTTAGCCGGAGCGGTTGTGAGCCCAAACGGCATCACCTTCCACTGGAATAAACCCCGTCCCGGTACAGTGGACGCTGTATATTGTCGACTGTGATCCTCCATTGGTATCTGCCAATACCCGGATTTTAGGTCCAGCGTGCTGATTAATTTTGCCTCTCTTAGCTGATTTAAGAAAAAGTCCATTCTTGGTACTGGATAAGCATCCTTTTTCGTTCGTTCAGCAGCCGATAGTCCACACACAATCTCCACTCGATGTTTTTTTTAAACCAGCACCACTGGCGCGCTGTATAGGCTATGTGACGGTTCTATTAATCCTAATGCCAGCAATTCATCCATTTGTTCGTTGATTATCGCTTGCTGCTTTGGGTTTCGTGGGTAGTATCTTTGTTTTACTGGCCTATCATCCTTCCTGTAAATCTTATGGGTTTTAATATTACTATTTCCCTTCATTCCCTCGAATACTTGCCTTTGTTTTTCCAGAAATTTGTTGATCTCCTCCTCCGTTGATTCCGTTTCGATTGAGGTCTGCCTGGTTTCATCCTCTTCTGGTAACTCATCCGCTTCTGTGATGTCCAATTCCAGATTGCCGCATTGAATCCTTGTCTGTGTCTTTGCCAGAAAGTCCATTCCCAGTAATATTCCTCCTGTAACATGTTTTAAAATTAGAAAATCCAACTCAAATTCTTCTCCGGCGAATTGTATTCTGGCTGTGAAGTTTCCCTCCGATTTTTGTTTTGATCCGTTTGCTATTGTTATTTCTGTCCTCGCTTTCCTCCATCTTCCTTGTTTTCTGAACTCATGGTATCTTCTCCTACTGACCACGCTCCTGTATCTACCACCCCTTTCGCTTTTACCGCTCCGATTTTTTTTATGGCCAATATCTGGAATCCGTCACACCTTAATTGGTCCCATGTAGCTGGTAGGTGTTTCTGGTCCTGAGCTACCAGCGTTATCTGCTCGGCCCTCCGGCGTTTCCCGTCATGGCTTTGCAACACTCCGTTGTTCTTGTTCCGTTTCTGTGCACGCTCTTGTGGCATTCCCTGATCCTCCACATCTCATGCAGATATCTGATGTTAAGTTCTGGTTCCTTGTAACCACCGGTCGGTTGGTTCCTTCCATTGCCTCTATTTCTTCTACTTCTTCGGCTAACTTCAGGAATTCCGTCAATGTTTTGAATCCTGACCGTCTAGTATAGAGTTTTATTTTGCTTCTGCAATTTTTGTAGATACGGTCCAACTTTGATTCTTCCGAATACTCTGTGAGTCTCATCAACTTCCTGAGGTTCATTGCGTATTGCGTTCCGTATCTCGCTGTCGCAGCTGCGCAATTTGTGTCTCTACCTGTTCCTGGTATCTGGTGGTTTGAAATGTTCCAATAGTTCCTCCTTCAGTTCCTTCCATGTACTTAACTGACTCGGTGTGGTGTTCCACCAGTCTACTGCTATTCCCTCCAGGATGAAGGGCATCGTCTGAATCAGAGCGTCTTTGTCTATCCCGTAGCCTTTGGCCCACTCCTCCATTTTGCTGAGGAATTCTAGGGGATTGGTTGTTCCCTGGTAGCGTATCCCACAGCTCCGCAATCGGTCCAAGATTTCCACCTCTATTTTCCGGTCCTTTTTGTCCGTCATGTCGGGTGTCTTTACGTCTGACCGCGGTGTTTTGATTTGCTTCACCAGTAAGTCGATCTGGTTTGCCACCGTGTTGAGTTCCTCTGTTGGTGTTTTTCTTTGTTCCGTCGACCCTTTATCCTTCCTCGAAAGGAGATCCACGGAGAAACAACTCCGTTAGTTCTGCTAGCCTCCGCCTGATCTTCTCTGTCTGGTCTGGGTTTCTTACGAATGCTGATAATATCTGTCTCAGTTCCTCCACTTTTCCAGTTGCGTCCAATCCGAATTCCTTTGCATACTCGATCAGCTCCGCCTTCGTTGCTAGGTACACTCAGGTCGACATAACTCTCTACCGGCGTCTTCCTCTTTACAACCACTTTAACCTGTCTCGGGAGCCTTGTAACGATCCTGCTGTGCTGACATAGTTCAACGGTGTCCAGGTGTTCCATTTTTATTTATGTCAGGAGTGGCTGCTGTAAGAGTTGGACCCGGTTCCCAGAGTATAACACGTACGGGGTTAGGTGCAAATTTTAAATTTTACAGAGTTTAAGACAAAGATTGTGCGACGAGGCGGGTCCGTCCGTCGGTAGTCGTCCTTCGGTAGTTGCTCAGCGGTTGGCGTCCTGTGGGCGAGAAAGAGGGGCTTTGGGTGGCGCCGGAAAGTATGCTCCGGTAGATATGGTTGTGCCGGAGCGGGTGCCTCAGCCACGTGGCCCCTCTGGACAAGGCCAGGATATGTTTCCCCTTACGTCTGGCTAGGTACGTCCCGAGACCACTGAGGTCTGCCAGGGTGAGAGAAGGTGTGGAGTCCACTTAGGCCTTCCAGGTGATGAGAGAGAAGCTTGGAGGCCACTTAGGCCTTCCAGGGTATGTGAGAAAGTTTAGAAGCAACTGAGGTCTTCCAGGTTATGAGACGTGTCGCACCCCACTGTGGGTCTGCGAAGGTTAGCCCGGCGAGCCGAGTGGGACCCGAGCGGGTGATCAACTCGGTGAACCGAGTGATGGCTCGAGATTGGAGTCGGCTGCCACTGATGGCGGCTTCGTCCCTCGAAGTCGGGAGTGGGTGATGGAATCCCCAAGATCGTCTGTCACTGATGACGGTCGGTCTTTCTGGGAGTGGGTAAAGGGAGGAAGGGGAAGGTTTAGCTAACTACAATGTATTTGGACGGGGTACTAGACCATATCCTAACAAAGAGACTTCACAATCTACTACCAGAGAGGTTGCTTACACCCAAGCGTAAGGCTCACCTTCTCAGATCGCTGTTAGTTGCAGAGTGAGTTGGATGGGGAACAGGTGCCCTTTTCATACCAGTTGGCCCCGATTAGTGTGGCCAACCAACGGCAAAATCCCGTGCCATGCGACTTAGCGCGTGTGGCCAGGTGGTCGGTGGTCAGTGTGCCCAGCTCTTCCTTTTGGCCCGCTCGCCTGACTATTTGACTTTCGCTTCATGCTTTTATTATCTAAACTTCATGTTTTTCTCTTAACCAAGGCTTATTATTATACTTTATATTTCCTTATGTTAATTTACTTATATTGTGCGCTCTGGAGCATCACAATATGTAGAAAATGTTATTATCTGTCCAAACACTGACCAAATTGTAAAAATCAATTGCTTTCATTGTTATTAAGGGCGAGGTCCCTGTGCTAGGCTATCTTATGATTTTCTTGAGAAAAAATTTTTGTTTTTTTTAACTACTCTGCAATCATTATTTAATAATATTTTAATAAGCTCTCACGCGGAAGTGGTCTAGTAAAAAATTGTACTAGACTATATAAAAATATAGTAAAAAATTTTATGTGCGTCTTCACAGAGAACGGTCGTGTTTTTTTTTTTGCGCTCCGAATTTTCATTTTTCTTATTGAAACCACCGGGGTTTACTTAAATCTCTTTAACGTTTCTACACCTTTAAGTGTTTTATAACAACTTTCCGTTCGCTTCGCGAGTGCATCGTGATTAACTTGTGTTTAGTAAACAAAAAGTTTTTATCATAATTTAACACTCCAACGGTAATATCTCTCAGAGGTGTTTTATACCGGAGTTAATCGGTTATCCCGCTCTCTCTCTCTTTTCGTTTCTATCTCGTTTCGTGGTGCCTAACATCAAAGTTTTTCGGTGTTTCGCTCCCGCTCTGTCGCTCTGCTTGATCTCTCATTAAAAAGTTCTTGAGCGCTTTCGATTTTTTGTCCGCTATAGTGCACAGTGGTCCGTGGTAAAAGAGTACGAAGCTAGTCCGAAAGTCTTGATTGCTGTCGACTCCACCTTTTCGTCTGAATTACTAACTTTCGAAGAATTTTATGACATCGAATTCCTAGGTATAAAATTATCGTTTCCCGGTAGTTTTGTATATATTACTTGTTCATATATCCCACCATAATCTGAGTTCCCTATTTACGCAAATCACCTTTCCGTTATTCAGTCCATTTCCAAAAAACTGTCAGATCGAGATCAGTTAATAGTATTGGGTGATTTTAATATACCTAGTGCGACATGGTCCCCTGACGAAAACTCTAACATTTTACTTCCTTTAGCGCAGCATGACTTTATTGACGGCTTGCTTGACATTGCGCTATTCCAAGTGAACCATGTTAAGATCTCCTTAGGACGTTTACTGGACTTGTGTTTTGTTTCAAGTTCAGAAGGCGTTTGCCTATCAAGAACGTCACCACTTACACAACCGGAAGATCCTTATCATCCAACTTTATAGCTGACTGTAGACGCAAGAACAGAGCTGAATAAAAAATCCGAAAAGTCGGTTAAACGAATCCGCTGCTTTCGTAAAACTTTCATCTTTTAAATACTTTTATATCCGGCTATGACTGGTCCGAATTTTATTCATGCACTAACGTGGGTAAGGCCGTTAATATCTTTTATAATGCATTGAATTCCTTCTTTTATCTGTGTGTTCCGTTATACTATCCGTCAATTTCAAATAAACCTCCGTGGTTTAATAAAGAGTTGTCACACCTAAAAAATATTTAGTCCAGACTTTTCAATAAATTTAAAATGTGCGGTTCACAATCTGCCTTCTCTCGATACCTAAGGGCTCGGTCAAATTTTATCGTGCTTAACGCCCGGTGTTATAAAAGCTATTTGACTCGTTGTAGGGTCCAATTTTCACAAGATCCAAAACAGTTTTATAATTTTGTTAACACTAAGCATAAATCAGCCTGTTACCCTGCATCGCTATTATTCGAAAACTCTACGGCAAACTCTGTTCAGGCAATTGCCGATCTATTTGCCCAGTTTTTCCAGACAACTTATTCTGTTCCAGGCTGCGTGTTTAAATACTGTGCTGAAACTCTGTGTAGACCTCTGTACAAATTGTTTACCTTGTCTTTAAAAACATCTCATTTCCCACTTATTTGGAAGGAGTCATTTGTCATTCCCCTTCATAAGAAAGGAAATAAATGCAATACAATAATTACAGAGGCATATCCAAATTATCCGCCATCCCAAAGCTTTTCGAAAATACTATTACACCCCATTTGCAACATCTTTGTAGATCGATTATATCTCCATGTCAACATGGATTTATAAGGCGAAGATCTACGACGACAAACCTCTTGGAGCTAACGTCTTTTGTAATAAATGGCTTTAGAAAGAACATGCAGACTGACGTAGTTTACACTGATTTTAGTAAAGCGTTTGATTCATGTGATCTTCTAACATGGATCTCAAGTTATCTGAGTGGTAGGACTCAAAGAGTCCTCTTTAAAAACTCGATCTCTGATTTGATCCGAGTTACTTCAGGCGTCCCACAAGGAAGCCACCATGGCCCACTTCTTTTTACTTTATTTATAAACGATCTCCCTCTAGTCTTGACAAAGTCGCGTGTCCTTATGTACGCAGATGACGTTAAGTTATGCCTGCAATATAACGAAATTTCTAGCAGTTCAGATTTACAATCTGACCTAAATGCTTTTCAAACATGGTGCTGTGAAAATCTTTTGGATTCAAATAGCGCTAAGTGCAAAGTAATGACATTTTTTCGGGTGAACCCACAACATGCAACGTATACGCTGTTAATGACCTTGGCGTCCTCCTTGACCCAAAACTTAAGTTTTGTGACCATATTACTTCTATGGTGAATAAAGCCAGGGGAGTACTTGGATTTATTAAAAGGTGGTCATCGAATTGATGGTCCCTATGTTACAAAGACTCTGTTCATTTCTCTAATCCGTCCAATCCTGGAGTACTGTTCAGCAGTTTGGAGTCCTCAGTATGGTGTACATATAGACCGGATAGAGTCTGTGCAAAAGAACTTTTTATTATTTGCTCTACGGGGCCTTAACTGGAATGCAACCCTTATTTTACCATCCTACTCTAGTAGACTTCCTCTAATTAATCTACCATCCTCAGTAAACCGTAGAACGATGCTTGGCACAACTTTTATCTATAAACTTATTCACGGGGATGTGGAGAGTCCCGAGTTACTGGGTCGCATAAGCTTCTCCGTGCCTAATAGAATTACCAGGAACTATGTTCCTCTTACATTAAATATTTGTAGATATAACTTTGATATGCATGAACCGTTTAGAGTACTGTGTAACGACTATAATAGACTATACCAAATTATTTCTACTACCGACTCTTTGCCAAGCCTAAAAGCATCAATTTTATCCTACTTAGCACAAAATTAGTATTAGTATTAGTCTCGTACGTATTTCTAATCTTAGTCTGTCCGCTTCTGCATTGCACTTTTTAACTTCTCGCGATCTCGTTTTTACGCCTATTAGGCTCCGCGCGTAACAAGCACTGCTTGGTGTCGTAAGGGCCACTTGTTTGCGCTGATCATAGTGCTTCAACGTCCGATTTGCCTCTCCGTTCTCTTCTCTACAGAGCGGATCAGCAGCTGATTGCAGCAACCCCTCAAATGTTTCTAGGATCAGCAGCTAAAAAAGATTCGGTATCCGAGCAATCCGTAGCAGAATGCATGCAACCAGGGACGTCTAAGAATTCCGATTTGTCCGTAGTGGTTTCATAATTAGTGGATACATCTACACAAGGGACTACTGTGTCCGGACAACCGGCTCAAGTTGGTTTTGCAGAAACAATGTCTGCTCCACCGAAATCCCTTTCAATGGTTCCACTAAAGAAACAAATTGTAGTTTCTCGGCTATCCCCTGATCAAATATCTTCTGATGTATTGTCTTATATACAAGACAAAACTAAAGCGGATTGTAATAGTGTAAAGGTGGAAAGTTTAAGTTTTCTTATGCTAGAGACATTTCATCTTTCAAGATAACTGTCCCTAACGAGCTTTTAGTAGCCACTTGTTTGTGCTGATCATAGTGATCATCAACGTCCGAAAAACGCGGAATTGATTACAAATAAATTAAAATATCATCAAGAGAGGCTGATATTTTTATATATTTATATTTATTTATACACCAAACATGCCACAAAAAAACAGTATAAGCCCTGCCGTTCCGTTAATCACCTTTTAATTAATGAAAAAAATGCATCACTGGTAATGATTAATCGATGAATTTATATACAAAATAGTGATGAATTTAACATATGCATGTCCTAGGAATTAATCAATAATTCAACTCATTTTAATCAGCATTTCATCACATTTTTATCAGTTAATAATCATCATATTTCATCAGGAATTCATTGCGTTTTCATCAGTAGATAAACACCTAATTTCATCAATATTTCAATTTATTTAATTATAATCTTTTCTTAAATTTATTGGTTATTTTTATTAATTAAAATTTAAATCTTATTAAGTCGTTTTAAGTTGTCTCAGGGGCGTTGGGAATGTCTTAAAGTTTCGGTGCTCCTGGCACCTTCATTTTGACGGCGTGCATATTTTTAGAACACCTCATCGCCTTGTTAAGCACTTATTCTTATTATTTATAAAATAATAATAGAATAAAAATATTTAAGAACTTACTCAGTAGAAAAGTTGTCTATTACTACTACTACTATATATACTACTATAGATATTCTTTTTACCTCAACTGTATTTCTAAGGGGAAATCTTTTTTTTTTAAACAGATGAATTTGCATCTCTCCAACCTCATAACAAAAAAATCCTTAATTTGACATTTAATAAATGGATATTATTGATTTTGTAAATGTATTTTTGAATTTGTTTAAGGGTATGGTATAGCAACGCCAAAAGGTTCGCCTTGGCGAGATAAAATTTCTTTGGCTATACTTGAGCTTCAGGAAAAGGGAGATATTCAAATGTTGTATGACAAATGGTGGAAAAACACTGATGAAACGTGTACACGGAGAAGCACGAGCAAACAATCTAAAGCGAATGCCCTTGGACTTGAAAGCATAGGTGCGTTAAATGGTTTTTAAAACTTTTTCTTATAAACTGTATATAGCTATTGTAATCGGATGGTAGTTGGTTTAATTACTAGGCCTTCCGACAATAACGTTCTTGCCTTATATTCGGTCCTCGAAGTCATCTTTTCATTTTTTAAATTTAAATACTTTAATGTTTCAATTTCACAGGTGGTGTGTTTGTAGTACTAATAGCTGGAATATTTGTGGCTGCGGTTGTTGCGTTTTTTGAGTTTTGGTTCAATTTTCGGTGCCACGATAAAGCTCGACCTATCCAACCGGGCGTCAATCATGACCAAGGAGTGATTCATGAAAGCGAATGGACTTATACACCACTGAATCGTTGCTTTTGGATCGAAATTTTCGAAGAACTCCGCTTTGCATCATGGTGTATGAACAAGCAAAAGCGGCCTGAACTTAATCGAGTTTGCAGTGAATGTAAGATTCCACAAAAACCAATTTAACGATATTAACCACATTTAATAGGAATCTTAGGTTATTTTATATTGTAAAAGTTAAATGTACTAAAAGTTTTCAAAATTTAAAGCAATTAAATAAGACACTTCCAAACTAAACTTAAATCGAAGACTTATATTTTATTATCAATAAATAAGCTTATTAATTAACATTTAGTTTAGTTTTTATCTCGTGCTATTAACAGTGGCGGGAAGGGTACTAGGTATATTGTATTCGTGCAAAAGTATGTAACAGGTAGAAGGAAGCGTTTCCGACCCTATAAAGTATATATATTCTTGTTCAGGATCACTAGCCGAGTCGATCTAGCCATGTCCGTCTGTCTGTCCGTCTGTCTGTCTGTCCGTATGAACGCTGAGATCTCGGAAACTATAAAAGCTAGAAGATTGGCATTTTGCATGCAGATTCTAGGAGTTCCTGCGCAAGTTTGTTTCAAAAAGGTGCCACGCCCCCTTTAACGCCCACAATCGCTTATATACGATTTTAAAAATTTAAATATCAATATCAATATCAATATCAATACCTATCGAAATGTAGAAGAAATTTTTCAAATCGGACCAAAGTTTCTATCTCCATCTCCCTCGCACTCCCTTTACCTGAGTAACGGGTATCTGATAGTCGGGGCACCCGACTATAGCGTTCTCTCTTGTTTTTTGTAAAATAGGTACCTGGGTAATATTAGTGGTATACCATTTTCCCGTCACGAGTGGAATAGTGTTGCGCCCAAAAAAACAGATCGCAAGCGTGCAACGAGAGACGACACTACCGGAGACAGTCAGCAGAGGGATATAAAGGGTACGATGCTAGACTCCAAAGGCTTTGGCGCCTGCGCAGAGTACTTCAATGATCTTTCGACGGTAAAACATTATTCACAATAATAATTATACAATAATAAGCATATAAAAGAAGGAAGAGCGCTAAAACCGGGATAAGTCAGTCAAACTCATAAGGCGAATAAATAACGGAATTTTTATATTATAACATATACCCTTGCAGTTATTACAAATCGACTACATTTTACTAAAATCAATGAAGATATGTCAATTTCGGGCTGCATTTTGCCATCGTTTCTATGGCAGCTGACTAAATTAAAAGCGTAATTCTGATAGAGTAAATAATTTCAAAATCTCAATGAAATATTAAAAAACAAAACAAAATTCGATTTTTCTATGGGAGCTATATGATATAGATGTCCGATTTTAATTTAATTAAAACCGTTATTACATAATATTTAATTTTTTTCGATTGTTCCTATGAGAGCTATATGATATAGTCGCCCGATCCGACTCTTTCCGACTTATATACTACCTGCAATAGAAAGACAACTTTATTGAAAGTTTCAAGCAGATAGCTTTAAAACTGAGGGACTAGTTTGTGTAGAAACTGTCGGACGGACAGACGGACATGGCTAGATCGACTGTCCTGGTGATGCTAATCAAGAATATATTAATTAATAGGGAAATGTCAGCAAGGATACAAAAAACAAAAATTAAAAAATTAATATATCTTTTGTCTCTCATTTAAGGTGCCAGTCATTGTCTACTTTTAGGGAGATTTTTCTTGATATTAGATCATTTTATATAGCTTTTTTATCAAGGCTGCTACAACCAATATAAGATATGCGGACCCTCTATTAGGGTGTTTTTCTCTTACAAGACAGTTCAAAATTTTTTTAATGGTCCAAAAATATCCTGTTTCATTCTTGGCAATTAAAAAATGATCGATCTTTCAGAATCGTGGTTAAAGGCCATCACTTATCCACGGATCCTAAAGACATTAAGGCTGATCTAGGCGCTGTATGTATGACCACATTTCGCAAAATTTACAACCCAATGTGAAATGACATGTGTATGACATTAAACTTTTGTCCTATGAGTCAGTGAATACAGTCCCTCCTAAAGCCGAGATGACAGCGTAAAGTGTTACAATTGCCAAGTTTTTGTACACACCAAATCTTAGTCTTTCTTGCCTTCCAAAAGCGCTAAGTGTGGTGGGGATCATGAATGCTTGCTCCGCTATATCTCAGGACCTCAGGATCTCTAGGACTAAAGTACGTCAATTGTGGTCCCAACCACAGAGCTGTCTAACGAAAAAGTCTAGAAGCCATTGCTCGCCGCAAATCTGAAGCTAACAAAAAGCAAACAACAAGTAAATTTGTCCCTGCCCCACTGTCTGCTTAAAGTGCTTGGGTCCAGCCGTGGCCTCTCCGTCTCTTGATTTTAATAAGCAAAAGACTAATACTGGCTTTTCTACACTTCTAATGTATCACAGCACTCACAACAGACTTCTAAACCTATTTCAAGCTTTCATATTCTTATTTCTGGAATAGAACAAATGATGACCTTTTTGTGGCCAATCTTCCGTCTGACTATCTACGAGGAAGGTCTGCCATTTTCGTCCGTCCCCACATACAACACTCTTACTACAGTACTAAATGGTTATAGTACGTTGGGGATAATAATGAACAAATAACGTGAAAACATAACAGAAGTGATTACCAAATTTTATAACAAATTAACAGTAAATGGTTAATGCCTAAGGACTTGAGAATCCTCTTGTCAAGAAATCCTCGGGGTGTCTTCGCTTCAGTCTTCGTCTACACGTCGGGTTGGCCAGGGAAGCTGCTAGGTGGTTGGTTTATCTGTTCCCTGACAGAAGGAATGTGGAAGTCATTTCCTAGGGCGTCGTTCCTGATGTACCAGGGTGCATTTGCAATCCTGCGCAGCGCCCGGTTTTCGACTCTTCGAACTTTTACCACATTAGAGTCTGAAGTCATGCCCCATAATTGGATGCTGTAGGTCATTGAGGGCACCACAAATGATTTATAAAGCAACACTTTGTTGCACTTTAAGCATCCAATTCAGCTTCCTGAGCTCAGTGCAACATGTGGCTTCAATTTTCTTGATGTGCCCTTTCCAGGTGAGCCGCTTGTAAAGGATCAGACCCAAGTACAGCGCCCGGGGTGATTGCGGGATGGTGATATGGTGGAGTTCAACTCTAGGAAGCACCTTTCCTCTTAGAGTAAAATTGCAATGTTGCGACTTTCTTCCATTAATAGCAATATTCTACCTGTTTGTCCACTTGCCGTACAAATCCAGGAAGTCCTTGGTGATCCTTGATGCCCCGACTCGGCAGGAAGAGTTCACAAGAAAGGCAGTGAAGTTAGCGTAGGTGCAGTGTGCCCGGTTGTGTAGGGCATGGCAGATCTGAAGTGTACAGAGTGTACATAATGGGACCCAGGACGCTTCCTTGTGGAACGGCAGCTCGAGCAGTTCTAATGCTTGACCTTTCCCCTTTTACCTCGACCATAAAACTTCGATCAAGCAAGTATGATTTTAATAAGTGGAATTGGCCGGTCGGGAGCAGGGACTTCAATTTATGGAGTAATCCAGCATGCCAAACGCGGTTAAAGGCTTTCTTGACGTCGAGGAAAATAGCAGAACTATATTGCTTATTTTCAAAATGCTTGTTCTGGCGTCCCATGATGATGCCTAAAACCAAACTGGTAGTCGGGAATGGCGTCTTGGACGCTTCTTACGCCAATAATTCTCCTAAGAAATATCCTCTCAAATATTTCAGAGAAAGTGGGCAGTAAGCTTATCGGTCGGTATGACTCGACAAGGTTCTTCGGTTTTCCTGGCTGTGGTATCATCGTTATCACAGCACACTTCCATTGGGATGGAAAGTGGTGGATACGTAGCATTGAATTATAGAGGAGGACAAGGAACAGGATTCCCTTTTTAGGCAAAGTCTTGGCTATTCTGCTACCAATGCCATCGAATCCAGGCGCCTTACTGGGATGTAACATTCGAATATGAAGGCTAAAATCTTCTGGGCTTACATGTTGGATCGGTAGTGCATCCGGGGAAGGAGCATTAAGAAAGGCCAGTGTTTCTTCAACATCCTCGGGACTCGCGAGGTCAAATGACTGAAAGCGTTTCTCTAGTTCATCCGCAAAGGCTAGAGAAATCTCTGAGTCAGATCTGCACCATGTATCGTCAGCTTTTTTTATCGGGATCTTTCGTAGAGGCTGTCGTTTCATATTTCGTGTACATTTCCAAAGGTTGAAGACGCACGATTTGTTGGGATCCGCGTTGAGGAGCATTTCATCAAAATATTCGCGCTTGGTTTGGTACAGAAGTTTTTTAAGATCATCTTCGGCACGACGATATGAACTTTTGTCGACTGGATCTTGAGATCTCATATATTTGCGTCGTAGGGATCTTTTCAACCTTACCAATTCCATTACCTCGGGTTTTAAAAGAGCCTGAGGTTGGTTGGAAGGGTTTGAGACTTGTACTCAGGTTAAGGACTCGGCGGCGATATGAATATTCCGGACAAACATCTCCACAGCGTAGTTGATGTCCTCAGGAGAGCTTAACACCATATTGAGGTTAACAAGCCGGTTGACTGCTGCTTGAAAGCGAGGAAGGCTCGCATTTCGAGGAAGGAGGCGAGGCCTGGAGCAAAGTTTTTGCGCAGCGATTCTGAATTTGATGATCCATGGGATGTGATCAGAGCTAAGCTCAAGACTTTCTGTGATGGAAAGACACTCAGACCGTATACCGCCGTAGACAGCAAAGTCAATGGCTGTTGGTTTTCTTCGGCTATATGTATATTGCGTTGGCCATCCGGTTGCAAGGATCTGGCAATTGGACCTTTGAACAAGGTCTGCGAGATCTCATCCGCAGGTGGTGGAGTTTCGAGACTCCCACAAACGGTGGTGAGCATTTCAGTCCTCTGCAATTATAAAATGTTATCCCAGATCATCAAAGAGCTTTTCAAAGTCGTCAGCAGAACATTGAAAGTTTGGTGGACAATAGATAGACGCAATCGCTGTCTCGCCAAGGTCGGTTTTGACTTTGACTGAGACACATTGAACAATTGGACTTTGTAGACTATAGAACTGGTAACATTGTAGACAGGATTTTATTATAATTGCAGAGCCATTGCGTTTTCTATCGGCAGGATGAGTTGCTTGATAAATATCGTACCCGTGCAATTTGTAGTATGACCTTGAGCAAAAGTGTGTTTCACTAACCAGCATAATATCAATATTATGACTATGCACAAAGAGCTCCAGCTCAAGGCCTTTGTTGGCAAGTCCGTCGGCGTTCCACACACCAATGTTAAGGCCGATTTGACTCATGGTTGTGTTACATTTGCTGGGAGAGATCCAGCTAATGATTGAGCTGTTCCTGGGGTAACAGTCTTGTGACAAGTCCCATTATCGACACCATCATTTGGAATAACTTGTCGATCTAAGCAACAAGGACCGACATTCTTTCGTTGGATTGCAGGAACATTTGCTATTGACGCTGCCATTGCTGGTCGTTGATCAATTGCTGCGGGTTGCGTCGGTGTTGTTGACGGACAGAATACTGCTGGTGATCTGGCTGTTGTTGTTGCTGAGGCGCCAGTTTTTGCTGTGATGGCTGCTGCTGCTGTCGAGACGGTGCTTTTTGATGGTGTAGCTGACTCTACATCCTGTTGTTGCTGCTCAGTGGGGGAAACAGTTGACTCTGTGGAAGAGTCATAGGAACTTGTTGGAGCTGGGGACTGCTAACCAGACCACGGACAGCGTTAGCATAGGAGATTGGATTAGCAGAGTTTGAACGACCATTTTTAGGAGTTAGCTGTTGGAGAACGGCGCTGCATTGGGATGTGACATTTTTCCGTCGATTAGCAATCTGCTGATATACGACACAGCCTTTATAGCTAGCTGTTTGGTTTCCGCCACAGTTAACGCATTTGACTGGGTGAATATATTTTAAGCATGCCTCCACACCGTGTTGCAGGCCACATCTGACGCAGTTAAAGAGTTTTTGGCAATGATTTTTTGTGTGCCCAAATGCAACGGTTACATTGAACGACATCATCCATTTGTTCCTGGCTGCCAGATGGACGACTGGTATTCTTGTTGTTGCTTCCGGTATTGTTGCCAACTTTGGAGTGGACAACGTTGTTGTTGCTAGGGTTGTTGGTAGTTGCCGTTGCTGATGTTGCTGCTGACGTGTCTTAAGCAGGTGGAAGTACTGGCTTTTTCAGAATAACAGGGGTTGACCGTATGAGGAACTTGGACGTGTTCCATGTCTGTGTCCATGTCCGACAGTTCTGAGAATCGGTTGGCCGAAATATTCGTGTTTAGGGAATGGAAATTTCTCAGAATTTTGGTGATTGGTGATGTTGAATTCGATGATCTAGAATCAAGACGGTTTGTTGTTAGCCGATCTTGGGTTCTACCAGTACTAATCGTCGCCATTTATGTCTAAGAAAAGCTAACTTTGGGCGGAGCGGAAGTTGATATACCCTTGCAGATTATTCTGTAAAGCCCAACTTCCTAACTTTACAAACACCCAAGCTATGGCTTTTTCGATCAATCAGTTATATTTCGGCCGATCCTAAAAAATTTGGCAGGTCGGATTGATTGGCCAAGAATAAAACATATAGAAAATCCGTGCTTCCCAACTTTACAAACACCAAAGTTATGGCATTTTCCATCAATCAGTTATACCGCGGCTATAGGATATAGTCGGCCGATCCTTATGAAATTTGTTAGGTCGCCTTGATTGGCCAAAAGTATAAACCTATAATCCCAACTTTCGAACTTCACAAACACCAAAGTTATGAAATTTGGTTGGTCGGATTAATTGGCCTAACATAAGACCCATACAAAATCCCAACTTCCTAACTTTACAAACATTAAATTTATGGCATTTCCGATCAATCAGTTGTATGGCAGCTATAAGATATAGTCGACCGATCCCGGCCGTTCCAACTTATATACTGCGTGCAAAGAAACGAAGGGTGTGTGCAAAGTTTCAATTCGATATCTTTAAAACTGAGAAATACATATGTATTTATATATATTTATATATACATATATATAAATATATATAAATAATATATCATATCATATATTTATATATAATAATATATATATATACGTATAATTATAGAGTTATAAAAATATTTGTATTAATTTATTTCAGTGTCCTGATGGTGCTTCAGGCATTGTTCTGTAATTTATCTATAAAATGTCATAATGTTGCTTAACGTGTCAAATAAATCGCATATCCACTTGACATAATGATCTACGATTCAGTTTTCATAAAGAGTTTTCGTAACTCAGCATCGCACAAAAAACTTTCCAATTTGGATTACAACTACTTTAAGGTAAGTTGGTACATTCCACTATGGGACCACTTTTGTTGGCCAAAATTAATAACTCGCTCAGTTTTCAAGATATCGAGATAAAACTTTACCAATCGTTTTTTGGTATCCTTAGGCAACATATATGTTAAAAAGAATGGGATCGAACGAATATATCCCATAGCTGCCATACGATCGATTTATTTAACTTTGTTGTTTTTTAAGATAATCGAAAATTTTTTTTTTTAATATATTCTTTAAAATTACATTTATAATATAATTTTTTATATTTTTTATATCTGCCTTTGAATGGAATTAAAAATGCAAAACAAAATGTTCTTCGTTCGACAAAGGTGCAATGTAAATGCACAAATATCGGATTAAACAAGTTGTATTGATAAGTACATAAAAGGCACCTGCTATTAAAACTCATGCTCTTCGAATTCAAGTCCAATATTGCATGGAAAATCAAAAAGATTCTTATCTTCATCGAAACTACTGTGAAAGTTGCAAAATTTGAGGTTATGTACTTAAACATTAAATTGCGGAAAAAGTGGCAATAAGTGGCGATTTTAACAATATACATTTTAACAAGAATTTAATACTCTACAAATCTCAATAAGTTTCAGAAGTGGACTCCGCTGGACTCACTTTGTTGCTCTACTTAAAAGTTAGTTTTCTAATTAAAAAACGAGTTCTAGACAACTCACTTTAACACTTAGGTACAAAAACAACATGATAGATTTCAACCGATTAAACACATAAACACTTAGTATACACCACCATTCATCGAAATTATATCACAAAATTTTTTTGGAACGCTTTTAAACTGTTTTTTAAACACTTTAAAAGTGCAATATAAAAGTCGAATTTGCGTCTCAAACATATGATTTAACAGCTGTTATCTTAATAGAATTCCTGAAACGTAGCATTGCAGATTGGTCTTCTGTTAATGCATCCTAAAACAACTTTTTTGGATTTTACTACTTTTCAAAAATGGGTTTTGGTCAACAAAAGTGGTTGTTGGCCCCATAGTGCATTCCAGCAACATGAGCGTTGTCCTGTTGGAGAATAAATGTGTTTCCTATTAATCTGTTGCCGGAGGAAAACGGAAAATTGTTTAAGGGTTCTAAATATCGGTTATTGTTCATGGATTCGTTTATGGGAACCAAGTCCGATTTAGCGTCGCCTGTGAACAGTTGTGTTTACCTTCGTGCTCTGAGTTTTTGTATTTTTTTAGTGATTTTGTGCGAGTGTTTTGTGTTTATTTATTTACAAAGCTCAATTTAATATTTGTGTTGGAAATTTTAAATAGATCTCCCAGTTAACGGGTATGTGTTTTTAATTGTTTTAACATTTCTATTAGATTTGTTTAATTTTGTAGCTTTGTTAGTGTAATTTACGCGCTCTATACTTGCTAGAACTCTTTTACTCCCTCTCAATCTCTCCCGCTTTATTTTATAACTGTAATTTACTCTCTATGAACTTCTGGTAGACTTTTTCGTTTATTTATCTAACTCTCTCTCTCTTGCATGCTTTACATTGCATTTGTTTATTGATTAAAGTTGTTTGTGTTGCACAAGCCACGCTCAGTCGATATAAGATTTATTCTCTCGTGCTCTCTTTATTCGATTTAATTCGTGATCTCGCGCTCTTACTTTTTTCTTGTGTTTTGTCCCCTTGTGGTTTTTGAATTTGATCCCAGTGCCAAATTTACTTTGAGGTATTTTTCATATTCTTATTTTTTTTATTTTTTGCTTTAAACTTACAATGGCTCTTGTCTGTTCTAAAAAAAATTGTACTCTTGCGTCTTCAACTAAAGATCCTTTTATTTTTTGCTGGCTCTGCGATTCGATGATGCACGTTAAATGTGCAGGATTTACTGGCAGAGTCAAAGATTTCATTGATCTTAATTCTGGTCTCATGTGGTCATGTGGGTCCTGCAAGGAAATGGTAGTTGAGATGAGCGGCTTTATGAAGCAGACTCGAGACAGCCTATTGAATATCTCAGGAGCTTTTAAACAGCTCAATGAGGGGTTCAATTCCGTCTGTGCCCAGTTTAATAATAAAAAATTATTAACCGAGTCGCCTAAACGTAAAAAAGGCAGTTTAACCGCCGTTAATATGATTGTGGAATCCACCCCAAATCCGAACTTGGTAGCAGCAGTTTCTGTTGACACAGGGGTAAATGAACCAACTGTGCCTATGGATACAGCTAGTTCGGGTGGAACCTCTGTTTCCAGAATAAAATCTACAGTACTGCCTAAGTCAAAGAATTCGTTGCCGACCGTACCTACAGGTACAGTAGACACCGTTCCTGGTTCTCAGCCCATTGTGGTTCAGACTGCTGCTGGGGGGCGTAAGAAACTTTCAGTTGTTCCACAAAGGAAGCAATTATTTGTTTCTAGATTCACCCCAGATACTACATCTGAGGATGTTTTGGAATTTATACGTGAAAATTCCCATCCGAGGATATTGCAGTTGAACAATTTCGATTTTCTTAAGCTCGTAGGATATCGTTTTTTAAAATATTTGCTCCGCCAGATGTGTTTAATGTGTTACTTTCTGAAAGTTTTTGGCTTAATGATGATTTAGTAATTAAAGAATTTGTTCCAAATAAACCGAGAACAAATAACAGGCCTTCCACTGTGCCAAAAAACTAAAAATTTTATTTTTGGCGTATCAAAATGTTAGGGGACTAAATATGAAGCTACACAAGCTTTTTGCCGACTCCTCTGCATTCACCGAATATATTTTGGCTTTTACGGAAACTTGGCTAAAACCAGAGATATCTGACTCTGAAGTTCTGTCAAATAACTTTAATACTTATAGGACCGATCGCTCCTCACGTAGGGGGGGGCGGTGTACTGATTGCCGTTACTTCTAGCCTAACATCCGAAAGAATTTTCACTCATATCCCAAACGAAATTGAATTTGTAAGTGTGAAAGTTTCCTTGCCATCTTCATCTATTTTTGTTACATGTTGCTATATTCCACCTGGCTCTGATCTAGTAATTTATGAGCACCATCTGTCCGCAATAAAATCCGTACTATCACTTCTTTCTAATAGAGACTTTTTGATTGTTTTGGGTGACTTTAATCTACCTGATATTTCTTGGTCTCCTCCCACTGACTCACTTGTCGCTATACCTTTATCTGCCAATGATTTTGTAGATGGCCTTTTAGAATTATGGTTACAGCAAGTAAGCTTTATACGAAATTCTTTAAATAGACAATTAGATCTTGTGTTTGTTTCAGACCCGTCCGAGGTCACGGTATGTAGAATTGACGCTCTTGTTGTACCTGAAGACCGATATCATCCAACAATGGAATTGACAATTTGAAGCAGGGGAGGCTGCTCTGATACCCTCTCTCCTTTAGTGCCCCCAACTAAAATGAGATGTTTTCGTAAATGTGACTATAATAAACTTAACGATATGATTTCTCATTATAATTGGACAGACTTGTACAATTGTACAGACATTAATAGTGCCACTGAACTATTCTATATAGCGTTAAATACTTTTTTTAATGAATGCGTTCCTGATAGGTTACCTTTAAACCTAAACAGGCCTCCTTGGTTTACCAATGCGCTTCAAAGACTTAAAAACCTTAAATCAAATACTTATAAAAAGTATAAAAGATCGGGTAAGCCATCAGATTTTTCGAAATATGTAGTGGCTCGATCGGATTTTAATGTTCTCAACAGTCATTGCTATTCTATGTATCTAAATCGATGTAAATTTGAATTTTCAAATGATCCGAAACAGTTTTACAACTTTGTTAATGCCAAGCGTAAGTCATCGGCATTGCCTTCATCGGTACGTCTAAACTCAACGGAGGCATCGACGGATTCCGACATTGCTGATTTATTTGCTGAGTTTTTCCAAACCACTTATAGTTCGACAGCTTGGTCAAATTCTAACTACCCTAATCCCTTAAATAGGGCAAATTGTATTTTTACCCCTTTAATTACTGAAAACTCTCTCTTAATAGATTTAGAAACAAAAACGCCGACTTATTCTCCCGGTCCAGATGGACTTCCTGGATGTGTGCTCAAGTTTTGTGCGTCAACCATTTGTAAACCGATTCCTAAACTTTTTAATTTGTCTATTTCATCATCAGTTTTTCCAACTATCTGGAAGGACTCTTTTATTATTCCACTTCATAAAAAGGGTGCTGATGCCAAGAATTATAGAGGTATTTCCAAATTGTCGGCAATTCCTAAAGCATTTGAACGTATTATCACTTCTCATTTGCAACATTTATGTTCCTCGCTTATATCACCGTGTCAGCATGGTTTTGTTAAGCGAAGATCGACCACCACCAACCTTCTTGAATTGTCATCTATTGTAATAAATGGATTTCAGAAAAAAAAATGCAGACTGACGTTATATATACAGATTTTAGTAAGGCCTTTGACTCCGTCAACCACTCTCTTCTCTTATTCAAATTAGATCTGCTTGGGTTTCCTGGTAATCTATTAACTTGGATTTCAAGTTACTTGAATGGTAGGACTCAGAGGGTTATATTCAAGAACTCTGTTTCAAAATTGATCTACGTGACATCTGGAGTCCCTCAGGGAAGTCATCTAGGCCCTTTGCTGTTTACTTTGTTCATCAACGATCTTCCCTCTATCATAACACATTCTCGTGTACTAATGTATGCTGATGATGTTAAGCTTTGTTTATCATATAATGATATAGCGTCGGGACTTAACTTACAGTCAGATATTGATTGTTTTCATGAATGGTGTGAGTACAACCTTTTAAAGTTGAACTACCTTAAATGCAATGTTATGACTTTTTATAGGGGTACTCCTACGTTTATTAGTTATTCTCTTGAAAATAGTTCACTCAACCGAATATATTCAGTTAACGATTTAGGTGTTCTTCTGGACCCTAAACTTAAATTTGACTGCCACATAATGTCCACTGTTAATAAAGCCATGAGTGTTCTTGGCTTTATAAAGCGTTGGTCAAAAGAATTTGATGACCCTTATACGACCAAATTATTATTTACCTCCCTTGTCCGTCCTATTTTGGAATATTGTTCGTCGGTTTGGAGTCCACAATATCAAGTGCACATTGACCGTATTGAGTCGGTACAAAAAAAGTTTCTTTTATTTGCCCTTCGTAGTTTGAACTGGGATCAAAACGTAAGGCCACCTTCCTACCAGAGTAGATTACTGTTGCTTAATTTACCTACACTTGTAAATCGTAGAAAAATGCTTGGTACTATTTTTATACCCTTGCAGAGGGTGTTATAATTTTGGTCAAAAGTGTGCAACGCAGTGAAGGAGACATCTCCGATCCTATAAAGTATATATATTCTTGATCAGGATCACCTCCTGAGTTGATATAAGCATGTCCGTCTGTCCGTCTGCACACACCCTTCTTTCCTTTGCACGCAGTATATAAGTCGGAACGGCCGGGATCGGCCGACTAAATCCTATAGCTGCCATATAACTGATTGGTCGAAAATGCCATAACTTCGGTGTTTGTAAAGTTAGGAAGTTGGGATTTTCTATGGGTTTTATATTTGTCCAATCAATCCGACCAATAAAATTTCATAAGGATCGGCGGATTATATCCTATAGCCGCCATATTACTGATTGATCGGAAATGCCATAACTTTGGTGTTTGTAAAGTTAGGAAGTTGGGATTTTTTATGAGTGTTAAGAATGCATCATATGAATAATTTTGGAGAATATAATTTACAGAATATTCTGCAAGGGTATTTCAACTTCGGCTCCGCCCGAAGTTAGCTTTCCTTTCTTGTTATGCATAATCTTATAAGAGGTGATGTTGATTCTGCAGAACTTGTAAACCGCCTAACTTTCAATGTTCCTGTTAGACTAACACGAAATTATATCCCTCTAAATTTGCCACGATGTTCATCAAATTTTTGTCTGCACGAGCCCTTTCGCGTTCTATGTCATACTTATAACAACCTTTATCAACTAATTTGCATTTCCACTTCTATCCCGTTATTAAAAACTAATATTTTAACTCATTTGCTTTTCTCTTAATTGTGCCTTTTATTTTCACTTGTGTCTTGTCTCTACTTAATTTATGTATTTTCCTCGCGAACTCGCATTTTTTGCCCAAATTGATAACAGGGCCCGCGCGTAACAAGCACGTGCTTGGTGTCGTTGGGCCACTTGTTTGTACTGCTCGTAGTGCATCAACGTCCATCAGATATAAGTCTCCCACACTATTATATGAAACTGAACACTAGAACATTACGCTTCCACCCCCATGGCTTACTCTTAGACACACAGGATCATTTTTTTACAACAATTCTTGTTAATTCGTAAAAAAACTTTCCTTGAGATGGTGGAATTCAAAACTACTCTCATCCGTTACACAGGACATTACGCCAAAATAAAGCGGGCTTGGTGATGTACCTTTTCGCGAACTCCAAACACTTTAGTTTATTTTTAGGCGTGGTAAAAAGTATTGGCTTTGCAATATATGTTTTTATATCTGCTTCAATCAAACGCCTACGTATTGTACTCTTACTTATGGAAGTGGATGCATTCTCATTCCACAAGTACACAACCGTTGGTGTTTTTAGAGGGTTCTTAAAAGCACGGATGATATGAGGGTCTGCTTCAGCTCTGCCTTTATTTTGGTGCGCAGCTTTGAGTTTTTAACCATTTTAAACATTAACAAGAAATGAAAGCTATACCCTTGACATACCCTTGCAGAATATTCTGTAAATTAAATTCTCCAAAATTAATCATATGATCCATTCTTCATACTCATAAAAAATCCCAACTTCTTAACTTTAAAAACACCAAAGTTATGGCAATCGTTCAATTATATGGCAGCTATAGGACATATTCGGCCGATCCTTATGATTGATTGATTGGCCAAGTACCAAGACCCATAGAAAATCCCAATTTCCTAACTTTACAAACACCAAAGTAATGGCAATGTCTCTCAGTTTTAAAGATATCGAATTGAAACTTTGCAAACACCCTTCGTTCCTTTGCACGCAGTATATAAGTCGGAACGGCCGGGATCGGCCCACTATATCCAATACCCGCCATATAACGGATTGATCGAAAAATGCCATAACTTTGGTGTTTGTAAGGTTTGGAAGCTCGGATTTTCTATATGTTTTATTTTTGGCCAATCAATCCGACCTGCCAAATTTTTTAGGATCGGCCGACATATAACTGATTGACCGAAAGTGCCATAACTTGGGTGTTTGTAAAGTTAGGAAGTTGGGCTTTACAGAATAATCTGCAAGGGTATATCAACTTCCGCTCCGTCCGAAGTTAGCTTTTCTTAGACATAAATGGCGACGATTAGTACTGGTAGAACCCAAGATCGGCTAACAACAAACGCCGTCTTGACTCTAGATCATCGAATTCAACATCACCAATCACCAAAGTTCTGAGAAATTCCCATTCCCTAAACACGAATATTTCGGCCAACCGGTTCTCAGAACTGTCGGACATGGACACAGACATGGAACACGTCCAAGTTCCTCATACGGTCAACCCCTGTTATTCTGAAAAAGCCAGTACTTCCACCTGCTTAAGACACGTCAGCAGCAACATCAGCAACGGCAATTACCAACAACCCTAGCAACAACAACGTTGTCCACTCCAAAGTTGGCAACAATACCGGAAGCAACAACAAGAATACCAGTCGTCCATCTGGCAGCCAGGAACAAATGGATGATGTCGTTCAATGTAACCGTTGCATTTGGGCACACAAAAAATCATTGCCAAAAACTCTTTAACTGCGTCAGATGTGGCCTGCAACACGGTGTGGAGGCATGCTTAAAATATATTCACCCAGTCAAATGCGTTAACTGTGGCGGAAACCAAACAGCTAGCTATAAAGGCTGTGTCGTATATCAGCAGATTGCTAATCGACGGAAAAATGTCACATCCCAATGCAGCGCCGTTCTCCAACAGCTAACTCCTAAAAATGGTCGTTCAAACTCTGCTAATCCAATCTCCTATGCTAACGCTGTCCGTGGTCTGGTCATCACAGCAACAACTGGCGCCTCAGCAACAACAACAGCCAGATCACCAGCAGTATTCTGTCCGTCAACTACACCGACGCAACCCGCAGCAATTGATCAACGACCAGCAATGGCAGCGTCAATAGCAAATGTTCCTGCAATCCAACGAAAGAATGTCGGTCCTTGTTGCTTAGATCGACAAGTTATTCCAAATGATGGTGTCGATGATGGGACTTGTCACAAGACTGTTACCCCAGGAACAGCTCAATCATTAGCTGGATCTCTCCCAGCAAATGTAACACAACCATGAGTCAAATCGGCCTTAACATTGGTGTGTGGAACGCCGACGGACTTGCCAACAAAGGCCTTGAGCTGGAGCTCTTTGTGCATAGTCATAATATTGATATTATGCTGGTTAGTGAAACACACTTTTGCTCAAGGTCATACTACAAATTGCACGGGTACGATATTTATCAAGCAACTCATCCTGCCGATAGAAAACGCAATGGCTCTGCAATTATAATAAAATCCTGTCTACAATGTTACCAGTTCTATAGTCTACAAAGTCCAATTGTTCAATGTGTCTCAGTCAAAGTCAAAACCGACCTTGGCGAGACAGCGATTGCGTCTATCTATTGTCCACCAAACTTTCAATGTTCTGCTGACGATTTTAAAATCTCTTTGACGATCTGGGATACAATTTTATAATTGCAGAGGACTGAAATGCTCACCACCGTTTGTGGGAGTCTCGAAACTCCATTACCTGCGGTGGTGGACCTTGTTCAAAGGTCCAATGTCCAGATCCTTGCAACCGGATGGCCAACGCAATATACATATAGCCGAAGAAAACCAACAGCCATTGACTTTGCTGTCTACGGCGGTATACGGTCTGAGTGTCTTTCCATCACAGAAAGTCTTGAGCCTAGCTCTGATCACATCCCATGGATCATCAAATTCAGAGTCGCTGCGCAAAAACTTTGCTCCAGGCCTCGCATCCTTCCTCGAAATGCGAGCCTTCCTCGCTTTCAAGCAGCAGTCAACCGGCTTGTTAACCTCAATATGGTGTTAAGCTCTCCTGAGGACATCAACTACGCTGTGGAGATGTTTGTCCGGAATATTCATATTGCTGCCGAGTCCTTAACCTGAGTACAAGTCTCAAACCCTTCCAACCAACCTCAGGCTCTTTTAAAACCCGAGGTAATGGAACTGGTAAGGTTGAAAAGATCCCTACGTCGCAAATATATAAGATCTCAAGATCCAGTCGACAAAAGTTCATATCGTCGTGCCGAAGATGATCTATCCCGTTATTAAAAACTAATATTTTAACTCATTTGCTTTTCTCTTAATTGTGCCTTTTATTTTCACTTGTGTCTTGTCTCTACTTAATTTATGTATTTTCCTCGCGAACTCGCATTTTTTGCCCAAATTGATAACAGGGCCCGCGCGTAACAAGCACGTGCTTGGTGTCGTTGGGCCACTTGTTTGTACTGCTCGTAGTGCATCAACGTCCATCAGATATAAGTCTCCCACACTATTATATGAAACTGAACACTAGAACATTACGCTTCCACCCCCATGGCTTACTCTTAGACACACAGGATCATTTTTTTACAACAATTCTTGATAATTCGTAAAAAAACTTTCCTTGAGATGGTGGAATTCAAAACTACTCTCATCCGTTACACAGGACATTACGCCAAAATAAAGCGGGCTTGGTGATGTACCTTTTCGCGAACTCCAAACACTTTAGTTTATTTTTAGGCGTGGTAAAAAGTATTGGCTTTGCAATATATGTTTTTATATCTGCTTCAATCAAACGCCTACGTATTGTACTCTTACTTATGGAAGTGGATGCATTCTCATTCCACAAGTACACAACCGTTGGTGTTTTTAGAGGGTTCTTAAAAGCACGGATGATATGAGGGTCTGCTTCAGCTCTGCCTTTATTTTGGTGCGCAGCTTTGAGTTTTTAACCATTTTAAACATTAACAAGAAATGAAAGCTATACCCTTGACATACCCTTGCAGAATATTCTGTAAATTAAATTCTCCAAAATTAATCATATGATCCATTCTTCATACTCATAAAAAATCCCAACTTCTTAACTTTAAAAACACCAAAGTTATGGCAATCGTTCAATTATATGGCAGCTATAGGACATATTCGGCCGATCCTTATGATTGATTGATTGGCCAAGTACCAAGACCCATAGAAAATCCCAATTTCCTAACTTTACAAACACCAAAGTAATGGCAATGTCTCTCAGTTTTAAAGATATCGAATTGAAACTTTGCAAACACCCTTCGTTCCTTTGCACGCAGTATATAAGTCGGAACGGCCGGGATCGGCCCACTATATCCAATACCCGCCATATAACGGATTGATCGAAAAATGCCATAACTTTGGTGTTTGTAAGGTTTGGAAGCTCGGATTTTCTATATGTTTTATTTTTGGCCAATCAATCCGACCTGCCAAATTTTTTAGGATCGGCCGACATATAACTGATTGACCGAAAGTGCCATAACTTGGGTGTTTGTAAAGTTAGGAAGTTGGGCTTTACAGAATAATCTGCAAGGGTATATCAACTTCCGCTCCGTCCGAAGTTAGCTTTTCTTAGACATAAATGGCGACGATTAGTACTGGTAGAACCCAAGATCGGCTAACAACAAACGCCGTCTTGACTCTAGATCATCGAATTCAACATCACCAATCACCAAAGTTCTGAGAAATTCCCATTCCCTAAACACGAATATTTCGGCCAACCGGTTCTCAGAACTGTCGGACATGGACACAGACATGGAACACGTCCAAGTTCCTCATACGGTCAACCCCTGTTATTCTGAAAAAGCCAGTACTTCCACCTGCTTAAGACACGTCAGCAGCAACATCAGCAACGGCAACTACCAACAACCCTAGCAACAACAACGTTGTCCACTCCAAAGTTGGCAACAATACCGGAAGCAACAACAAGAATACCAGTCGTCCATCTGGCAGCCAGGAACAAATGGATGATGTCGTTCAATGTAACCGTTGCATTTGGGCACACAAAAAATCATTGCCAAAAACTCTTTAACTGCGTCAGATGTGGCCTGCAACACGGTGTGGAGGCATGCTTAAAATATATTCACCCAGTCAAATGCGTTAACTGTGGCGGAAACCAAACAGCTAGCTATAAAGGCTGTGTCGTATATCAGCAGATTGCTAATCGACGGAAAAATGTCACATCCCAATGCAGCGCCGTTCTCCAACAGCTAACTCCTAAAAATGGTCGTTCAAACTCTGCTAATCCAATCTCCTATGCTAACGCTGTCCGTGGTCTGGTCATCACAGCAACAACTGGCGCCTCAGCAACAACAACAGCCAGATCACCAGCAGTATTCTGTCCGTCAACTACACCGACGCAACCCGCAGCAATTGATCAACGACCAGCAATGGCAGCGTCAATAGCAAATGTTCCTGCAATCCAACGAAAGAATGTCGGTCCTTGTTGCTTAGATCGACAAGTTATTCCAAATGATGGTGTCGATGATGGGACTTGTCACAAGACTGTTACCCCAGGAACAGCTCAATCATTAGCTGGATCTCTCCCAGCAAATGTAACACAACCATGAGTCAAATCGGCCTTAACATTGGTGTGTGGAACGCCGACGGACTTGCCAACAAAGGCCTTGAGCTGGAGCTCTTTGTGCATAGTCATAATATTGATATTATGCTGGTTAGTGAAACACACTTTTGCTCAAGGTCATACTACAAATTGCACGGGTACGATATTTATCAAGCAACTCATCCTGCCGATAGAAAACGCAATGGCTCTGCAATTATAATAAAATCCTGTCTACAATGTTACCAGTTCTATAGTCTACAAAGTCCAATTGTTCAATGTGTCTCAGTCAAAGTCAAAACCGACCTTGGCGAGACAGCGATTGCGTCTATCTATTGTCCACCAAACTTTCAATGTTCTGCTGACGATTTTAAAAGCTCTTTGACGATCTGGGATAAAATTTTATAATTGCAGAGGACTGAAATGCTCACCACCTTTTGTGGGAGTCTCGAAACTCCATTACCTGCGGTGGTGGACCTTGTTCAAAGGTCCAATGTCCAGATCCTTGCAACCGGATGGCCAACGCAATATACATATAGCCGAAGAAAACCAACAGCCATTGACTTTGCTGTCTACGGCGGTATACGGTCTGAGTGTCTTTCCATCACAGAAAGTCTTGAGCTTAGCTCTGATCACATCCCATGGATCATCAAATTCAGAGTCGCTGCGCAAAAACTTTGCTCCAGGCCTCGCATCCTTCCTCGAAATGCGAGCCTTCCTCGCTTTCAAGCAGCAGTCAACCGGCTTGTTAACCTCAATATGGTGTTAAGCTCTCCTGAGGACATCAACTACGCTGTGGAGATGTTTGTACGGAATATTCATATTGCTGCCGAGTCCTTAACCTGAGTACAAGTCTCAAACCCTTCCAACCAACCTCAGGCTCTTTTAAAACCCGAGGTAATGGAACTGGTAAGGTTGAAAAGATCCCTACGTCGCAAATATATGAGATCTCAAGATCCAGTCGACAAAAGTTCATATCGTCGTGCCGAAGATGATCTTAAAAAACTTCTGTACCAAACCAAGCGCGAATATTTTGATGAAATGCTCCTCAACGCGGATCCCAACAAATCGTGCGGCTTCAACCTTTGGAAATGTACACGAAATATGAAACGACAGCCTCTACGAAAGATCCCGATAAAAAAAGCTGACGATACATGGTGCAGATCTGACTCAGAGATTTCTCTAGCCTTTGCGGATGAACTAGAGAAACGCTTTCAGTCATTTGACCTCGCGAGTCCCGAGGATGTTGAAGAAACACTGGCCTTTCTTAATGCTCCTTCCCCGGATGCACTACCGATCCAACATGTAAGCCCAGAAGATTTTAGCCTTCATATTCGAATGTTACATCCCAGTAAGGCGCCTGGATTCGATGGCATTGGTAGCAGAATAGCCAAGGCTTTGCCTAAAAAGGGAATCCTGTTCCTTGTCCTCCTTTATAATTCAATGCTACGTATCCACCACTTTCCATCCCAATGGAAGTGTGCTGTGATAACGATGATACCACAGCTAGGAAAACCGAAGAACCTTGTCGAGTCATACCGACCGATAAGCTTACTGCCCACTTTCTCTGAAATATTCGAGAGGATATTTCTTAGGAGAATTATTGGCGTAAGAAGCGTCCAAGACGCCATTTCCGACCACCAGTTTGGTTTTAGGCATCATCATGGGACGCCAGAACAAGCATTTTGAAAATAAGCAATATTGTTCTGCTATTTTCCTCGACGTCAAGGAAGCCTTTAACCACGTTTGGCATGCTGGATTACTCCATAAATTGAAGTCCCTATATATATCAAGGGTATAGCTTTCATTTCTTGTTACTGTTTAAAATGGTTAAAAACTCAAAGCTGCGCACCAAAATAAAGGCAGAGCTGAAGCAGACCCTCATATCATCCGTGCTTTTAAGAACCCTCTAAAAACACCAACGGTTGTGTACTTGTGGAATGAGAATGCATCCACTTCCATAAGTAAGAGTACAATACGTAGGCGTTTGATTGAAGCAGATATAAAAACATATATTGCAAAGCCAATACTTTTTACCACGCCTAAAAATAAACTAAAGTGTTTGGAGTTCGCGAAAAGGTACATCACCAAGCCCGCTTTATTTTGGCGTAATGTCCTGTGTAACGGATGAGAGTAGTTTTGAATTCCACCATCTCAAGGAAAGTTTTTTTACGAATTAACAAGAATTGTTGTAAAAAAATGATCCTGTGTGTCTAAGAGTAAGCCATGGGGGTGGAAGCGTAATGTTCTAGTGTTCAGATTCATATAATAGTGTGGGAGACTTGGTTCCCATAAACGAATCCATGAACAATAACCGATATTTAGAACCCTTTAACAATTTTCCGTTTTCCTCCGGCGACAGATTAATAGGAAACACATTTATTCTCCAACAGGACAACGCTCATGTTGCTGGAATGCACTATGGGGCCAACAACCACTTTTGTTTGAAATTCGACTTTTATATTGCACTTTTAAAGTGTTTAAAAAACAGTTTAAAAGCGTTCCAAAAAAATTTTGTGATATAATTTCGATGAATGGTGGTGTATACTAAGTGTTTATGTGTTTAAACGGTTGAAATCTATCATGTTGTTTTTGTACTTAAGTGTTAAAGTGAGTTGTCTAGAACTCGTTTTTTAATTAGAAAACTAACTTTTAAGTAGAGCAACAAAGTGAGTCCAGCGGAGTCCACTTCTGAAACTTATTGAGATTTGTAGAGTATTAAATTCTTGTTAAAATGTATATTGTTAAAATCGCCACTTATTGCCACTTTTTCCGCAATTTAATGTTTAAGTACATAACCTCAAATTTTGCAACTTTCACAGTAGTTTCGATGAAGATAAGAATCTTTTTGATTTTCCATGCAATATTGGACTTGAATTCGAAGAGCATGAGTTTTAATAGCAGGTGCCTTTTATGTACCTATCAATACAACTTGTTTAATCCGATATTTGTGCATTTACATTGCACCTTTGTCGAACGAAGAACATTTTGTTTTGCATTTTTAATTCCATTCAAAGGCAGATATAAAAATATAAAAAAATATATTATAAATGTAATTTTAAAGAATATATAAAAAAAAAAAATTTTCGATTATCTTAAAAAACAACAAAGTTAAATAAATCGATCGTATGGCAGCTATGGGATATATTCGTTCGATCTTATTCTTTTTAACATATACGTTGCCTAAGGATACCAAAAAACGATTGGTAAAGTTTTATCTCGATATCTTGAAAATTGAGCGAGTTATTAATTTTGGCCAACAAAAGTGGTCCCATAGTGGAATGTACCAACTTACCTTAAAGTAGTTGTAATCCAAATTGGAAAGTTTTTTGTGCGATGCTGAGTTACGAAAACTCTTTATGAAAACTGAATTGTAGATCATTATGTCAAGTGGATATTCAATTTATTTGACACGTTAAGCAACATTATGACATTTTATAGATAAATTACAGAACAATGCCTGAAGCACCATCAGGACACTGAAATAAATTAATACAAATATTTTTATAACTCTATAATTAGACGTATATATATATATTATGATATATATAAATATATATAATGATATATATATATATAAATAAATTAAACTTATTTTACATGAATGTGATTTTATTGCGGGATACCCATATCTTATTTCTAAACATTACGATAGTGCAAAATAATTTATAATCTGTACCGGTTTTTAATATATATATTAATTCAACTGATGAAGTATAAGTTTGAATCTTATCTCGACATTGGTGCAAATGTACCGGTTTCTGCATATGTGAATGTGTCTGCTTCTTTGTAGTGCATTAACTGATTTAGCCTCAATTTTTACATTTGAAATATTAATTACAACCTTTTTTGTATTTATTATACCAAGTAACCTAATCTAATGGATGAGAACTTGACACTGGCAAGTCAAAAACATATCGATTAATTTCTTAAGCAAACAACGGTAAAATTGGTTTTGAAATCCTGCACTGTACTCGTCTAGATATATTTGCTTCAGAAGCAGAATATACAGAAATTCAAGATTCCAATCACTGTAAATATTTTCAGCATTATACTCTTGAGTAAGTACCAAGTAACACACCAACCATTGAAAAACCTCAATTTGTTATGCTTGATTATTTAGACTAGCTTTTTAGATAATAAAGAATGGAATATTTAAAATATAAAATTAGTAAAACGGACTATTGCAACGTTTAAAGTGAAGACAGGGAAGTGTATTCCAAAGATCAAAGAAAACGTTGTATATTAGTTGTATAAATTAGAAATGATTCCCAAAGTTAAGCAAATAAATGTAAATCATATTTAGCTGATAAATGTGTCAACAAAAAGTGACTTAAAACTTTATGAGATAGCTTATATACGTCTATAAAGAATGAAATTCAACCTCTTTAGCATAAGCTTCTCTCTGCATTTTCTCGCGTAACCGGGTTACATCTTCGTCTATCCGAACTATAGCTCGGATTTTCTAAAAGAGATTTAGAATTTTAAATAATTTCTTTGTAAAATTTTCGATGGGCATAAAATTTATATTTGCGCACCTCACTAAGGTCTCCAGGAGTTCTTTTCCACAACCAGAACATATATATTGGTATATAAAGCATGGATGACAATGCAGTAAACCAACCAAAAGCATGCGCCCACCAAGGATAGTTGTAGTCCAAGTATTTTATGGGAGTCCACTGCACTATGTTAAAGAAGAAGACTCCCTACGAGCAAAGAAAAATAAATGATTATAAAAGAAATGCAAGATTTTATAAAATACTAACCAAGCATATAGCAGGGGTGGTAACACACCAACAAAATTTCCACCAAACTGTGGGATAGTATCCGATCATATCCTTTATTCCATCATAAAATCGGTCAACTCCATAACACCAAGATATTGAGACGCACTCAAAAAATATGAGCCATAGTAAGCAAAAACCACTTACTGCATACGAATCCAATATTTGGAATATATACATGCCGCCCTAAAAAAAAGGACCGCATTCAATAAATTCAGCTTTACAACACTCCATATCTTGCAACCTACTTGTGTGATACAGGTTAAGCCAACTAAATAGCTAAGTGCGCATACAATAGCAATAAAGATTTCTTTGCGTTTTCGCAGCAACTGAGGCCATTCATCAATAATAGCAGTGATAAAGCCCTCCATGGTACAGAACTGGGAGTCCAAGCCAATAAGCAGAAGCATGAAAAAAAAGAGGCAAGACCACATTGGAGAACCTGGCAGTTGCAGTACTGCCGATGGATAAACTAGAAATGCTAGACCAGGTCCTGAGGCAGCTACTTCGGCCACAGGTCGCTGTTGTTCGTGAGCCATAAATCCTATAACTGAAAATATTACAAAGCCTGCAAACATACTGGTGCTAGAATTAACTGTGCAGACAATTAGTGCGTCTCTGAAAATAAGTGAGTTATGAACATATTTAGTTTAGAGTAAAAATCTTTTCCTGTAAAATAACAGCGTACTTATAGACATTATTGGTAAACTTGTTGTAACTTCCTAAAGCCACTAGGGTACCAAGTCCAAGGCCGTATGAGAAAAATATCTGCGTAACAGCATCTATCCAGACCTGAAAGATATTACAACAATGTACTATTTATATAATTACCGCAAATTAATTAAATAAAAATGACAAAAAATAAATGAACCTAAAAAAGAGTTTATATAAGAAAACGTCCAAATTTTATAAATTAACATTTAAGGAATTAAATTTGCCACACTTTTTTTTCATTGGTCAGGACTTAATCGCATTTAATTTTGATAGATTACACGTTTCTTACTAAGATCGAAAAACAAGTTCGCTAGCGGAAAAACTTGAATCAAACCGGTGTGAAAGCATTTTTGAGAGTTCATCAGTATTGAGCGAGCTAGAGCCTAATACTCAGATCGACAAACGAGTACGCTAGCTGTTTGCCTCTCGCTCTCTCATGACTGGCGTACAGTTTTCGTCGATATGAGTACTAGGCTTTAAAAATAAATGTATATATAACATAACAATATGTCCGGGACTTAATACAATTTAAATTTTATCTATCGCATTAAAACTTAAGGAGATATTTAGACAAATTAAACTTCTTCATTCAGGTTTCAACAAAATTTTTGGTAAAACCATAAAAAACATAAATAAGACATTGAAGCCGACAAAAGTTTTGAGCGATCTACATACATATGTTGTATTTACAAATAATTCTCAACAAATTTGTTTGAAAACCAATTCATTAATGCTTATCTATAGTTATAGCGTTGTAAACATACCTCGGAATTAGACAACTTTGAAAAGTTAGGAATAATATAAAATTTTATGCCTTCCAAAGCTCCAGGTAAAGTTATTCCACGAACCAGCAGAACCGTTAAAAGAACATAGGGAAATAGGGCAGTAAAATATACTACTTTCCCTGTCCATTTTACTCCTTTCCAAATGCAAAAATAGCAGAGGATCCAGACAAGTAATAAAGTTCCAGCCAACTCCCAGCGAATGTTTCCAATTTCCTCAATGCCATGAGATATTTGAAGTGCACGACGCCTAAAAAAAAGTTTTATAAGTATTCCGACTTAAGTGTTAGGGACATGATTAAAGCCTTAACAATGCGTCTGTGGTTAGGTAAGCCTGTGGACTTTAAAATTATGATAGATAATTCACATACTCCCAAAATTCTTTAACTGGATCTGAAAGCTCAGAAGATGTAATGTTTACAGCAGACACGGAGCACATTTTTTTTGCGGTGCCATTAATTATCTTATCCCAGCAATGCAAATTTTTTCTTTCATATTGACTGACACAGCTCACTGTGTTCCACCAATTGTTACACGTCCTCCAAGGTACATCTGAAAAATCGAATTCATTTATGTACAATAACTTTTATAATTCGTTTAAAATATGTTAAACAAGAAAGGAAGCCAACTTCGGCAGAGCATATTATCAGATTGTTATACTTTTAAATCCATATTTTTAATATTGTACAAAATAACTATGACTCGAAGTAAATGGGTATATGTTTAAAAGCCAACTTCCAGCAGTTTTGAAAAGTTTTATCAAAACAGATTTAAGACTAAGAGATTAGTTTACGTAAGAGGAGCCAGACGGATAGAAGGGCAAACGGACATGGTTATAACAACTATGCTTTTTAGGGTCGAGAATGTCTCCTTTTCTGCGTTGCAGTCTTCTGACTGATACTAAATACCCGATGGAAGGGCATACAAGCTTTAAAATAATTACTTACCTGCTCTCATCGACATGAAGAAGTAAAATACCGCCCAAGCCAGAATGACAATATAGTAAACATTCATCCAACATGACATAACTGCAGCAGCATATCCAATTCCTTAAAAAAACATATAGTACAAATAATTAGGGCTATACTTATAGTTAATAAGCTTGCACTTCCACGTGAGCCCTGCTTGAATCTCCAGTAATTATTAGCTTATCTATCTTAGTATGATCAAATGCTGTTATTATGACCCATTTTCTTTTTAAAAAACAGAAAATATTTCCCAAACTAAGACATTTTTTGATAAATGTACAAATTGTTGTAATAAACTTAAATCGCCCTATAAACAAGAAAAATGTCATATTTAAAAAAAATGGTACTTGATTTAAAAAAATGTTTTTCTAAAAATAGGAAGCTGCCCTGAAAAGTAATTTACGCTAAACAAAAAAGGCAGTTAACATCGGCAAAGCCGAATATCAAGAATATATATACACTTTATAGGGTCGGAAAGGTTCCCTTCACTGCGTTGCAAACTTTTGTCTAAAATTATAACAGCCTCCGCAAAGGTATCAAAATAAAAGCCACCATTTTGTAATGATCATTTTCAGAACAATAAACTATTAAAATGTTCAGGCACTACTTGGCACGTTTGTTTGAAAGATTTATTTGCGCTGTTTTCTTATTTGGGTAAGAAATTCTCTTGTTTGATGTTTTAATTTAACGTAAAATAAGACAAGCGAGGAAGCAAACTTCGGCAAGCCGATGTTTATATACCCTTTCCGTTATTACAAGCCGACTAAATTTCGATTTCTTTGCCTATATTACTAGAAACAATAAAGCATTTTGCCATCGTTTCTGTGTCAGCTATATGTTGTTGTCCGATTTTGACAAAACTAAAAGCGTAATTCTGATATAGTAAATAATAACTACATCTCAAAGGAATATTTTCATAAATAGAAAAACAGCAAAATAAAGATTTTTTTAATTTGTATTTATACCCGTTACTCGTAGAGTAAAAGGGTATATTGTATTCGTGCAAAAGTATGTAACAGGTAGAAGGAAGCGTTTCCGACCCTATAAAGTATATATATTCTTGTTCAGGATCACTAGCCGAGTCGATCTAGCCATGTCCGTCTGTCCGCTGTGGCCACAGTTTTGATGCTATTATGCAAATTTTAATTGATATGTATTTGTTTCGTCAATACCTATCGATTGGCCTAATAAAAGTTTGCCACGCCCACTCTAACGCCCAAAAACTCATTAAACGCTTAAGCCTGGCTAGCGCCTACATTTCCGCCTTTCATGGCCCGTGGTACCAATGTCTTGGGGTAGATGGCGCAATACAATAGCGCCATCTAACGGATGACTTTGGCCAAGGTGCTCAACAGAGTCAACGTTAATTCTCGATAAGGATTTCTATTAAAGGAAATTGTGATGGTTTTCATTTGTCCATACCGAACTATATCCCAAGAACTATGCAAATCAAATCAAGTCAGCCAAATTGGAGGTCTGAGTCAAACAATGGCGTATGTGTGTATGCTGGTGCAGGACAAAAGTAACCTGCGCTAAAGCAGCGCTGGTGCTGATGCTCGTGCTGTAAAGCTGCCAGCTCTAAGAGATCGCCTAATTCAAATTGATAATTTGAACCTTTTGTCCTTTTTTCCTGTGGTCACTCTAATTCACATTACGTTAATGCAAAATCTAAAGTTGTTTAGCTGAGTAACGGGTATCTAATAGTCGAGGCACTCGACTATAGCGTTCTCTCTTGTTTTAATTTGTAACTTTTGACTGAAATTATAATACCCTCTGCAATGGTATAAATATTAAATCTTACCTTTGAATATGGGGGCAATCTTAAATACACCAAGCCCACCAATGGTCAACATTTGACCAAGAGCTAACTCCATGAAAAACATCGGAATTCCAGCTAAAAACAACGTTATTATATATGGTAATATGAATGCACCGCCTCCATTTTTATAGCATAAGTAAGGAAATCGCCAAACGTTTCCCAAGCCGATTGCTAGTCCTACTA
Organism: Drosophila kurseongensis; assembly: GCA_018153305.1. NCBI lineage: Eukaryota > Metazoa > Arthropoda > Insecta > Diptera > Drosophilidae > Drosophila > Drosophila kurseongensis. The sequence goes on from JAECXX010000034.1 coordinate 2,916,503, forward strand.
CTGAAAGAATGAAATCCATTTTTGAAGACCATGACCCGCGTTCTGGGAGTTGTTCAAGTTTAACCAACTGAAAAAAAAATCATATGTAAATATATTCTTAAAATTTAACTTTACCCAAAAGGTTTTAATTAACAAGGTGTCGTAAATTTTTTAATTTTAAGCTCCAATACTTTTAAATTGGGACCGAGAAAGGAAAAATGGTTCGGCAAGCCGTAGCTGACATACCATTGAAGTTATTATAATATTGTATGAGTTGATTGAAAAACAATGAAGTTTACCGATTTGTTTTTATGTTCATATATATATAGTCGGTAAATTTCTACAAAATTAAAAAAATCTATAACAATTCGTAAAAATAACTACATCTCGAATTTTATGCGTACATGCTTAAAAACAACAACGCCTTAACGATTTTCTCTTTCAATTTGTTTTTATGGCAGGTACAGTGGCTCGAATCTTATTTCGTGCAATTAGGAAATAAAAGCTCAAGTCGGTATTGCTGCTTAACTAAGAAAGATAACCAACAAAATTAAACTATTTTGTTAATCATAACAAGAAAGGAAAGCTAACTTCGGGCGGAGCCGAAGTTGAAATACCCTTGCAGAATATTCTGTAAATTATATTCTCCAAAATTATTCATATGATGCATTCGTAACACTCAGAAAAAATACCAACCTCCTAACTTTAAAAAACACCAAAGTTATGGCATTTTCAATCGTTCAGTTATATGGCAGCTAAAGGATATAGTCGGCCGATCCTTATGAAATTTGGTAGGTCAGATTGATTGGCCAAATATAAAACCCATAGAAAATCTCAACTTCCTAACTTTACAAACACCAAAGTTATGGCATTTCCGATAAATCAGTTATATGGCGGCTATAGGATATAGTCGGCCGATCCTAATGAAATTTGATAGGTCAGATTGATTGGCCAAATATAAAACCCATAGAAAATCCCAACTTCCTAACTTTACAAACACCAAAGTTATGGCATTTCCGATCAATCAGTTATATGGCAGCTATAGGATATAGTCGGCCAATCCCGGCCGTTCCGACTTACATACTGCGTGCAAAGGAAAGAATGGTGTGTGCAAAGTTTCAATTCGATATCTTTAAAACTGAGAGACTAGTTCGCGTAGAAACAGACAGACGGACAGACAGACGGACAGACGGACATGCTTATATCAACTCAGGAGGTGATCCTGATCAAGAATATATATACTTTATAGGGTCGGAGATGTCTCCTTCACTGCGTTGCACACTTTTGACCAAAATTATAATACCCTCTGCAAGGGTATAAAAACAACATGAAAGGAAGCAAACTTCGGCAAGCCCTTGCAGTTATTACAAAAAAAAAATACTTTCGTTTTGTAATAACTGCAAGGCTGTATAATCTTCGGCTGGCCGAAGTTTGCTTCCTTTCTTGTTTTAATACCAGGTAACATTTCTTGTACATATAAAGTCCCTGCAAAGAAAATTTGGTTTTCTTGAGATCCTATGATGAGTTTACATTAACGGGTCACTGTTAGGTATTTTTCGGCTCGATCAGAAGACGATAATGCAATTCACAGCTGAAGAGTAATTGGAGCTGTAGAAAATGTAATCGTACCGATCCGATTTTTATACCCTTGCAGAGGGTATTATAATTTGGATCAAATGTGCAACGCAGTGAAGGAGACATCTCCGACCCTATAAAGTATATATATTCTTGATCAGGATCGCGTCCTGAGTTGATATAAGCATGCCCGTCTGTCTGTCCGTCTATCTGTTTCTACGCGAACTAGTCTCTTAGTTTTAAAGATATCGAATTGAAACTTTGCACACACCCTTCGTTCCTTTGCACGCAGTATAAAAGTCGGAACGGCCGACTATATCCTATAGCTGCCATATAACTGAACGATCGGAAATGCTATAATTTTGGTGTTTTTAAATATAGGAAGTTGGGATTTTTTATGAGTACTAAGAATGCATCATATGAATAATTTTGGAGAATATAATTTACAGAATATTCTGCAAGGGTATATCAACTTCGGCTCCGCCCGAAGTTAGCTTTCCTTTCTTGTTAGTTTAAAGTTAGCTACATATTTATGTATGACAAAGCTATGAAAAAACCTTTTTTCCATAGAAAATATCGGAAGATAATAGGAACATATTCGCATATGTTGGCATACATTCTACATATGTATATATGTATATACACCCCAGCCCACGCTTAGGCAGTTTTTTTTGATCTCCTGCTTGACACTGACTTTATTGACCTGGCCTTTAAGTCAGACTTACTTATTTTCATATCATTGAAGAGGGTAATTAATTAATTAATCAAATTCTTAGTTCTTAATCTCTAAAGTTATGGTTGGAAAATTTATTGTGTTGATAGATTGTACAAAATAAATATATACCGCCCAAAAACTTGTTATAACTCCAAGGGTGTTTGAACTTCGGCTTGCAAAATGTCGCTTATTTGCAATATTATTCTATATTTTCAATAAAACTAGTTCCTGCACTTACCTGCTGTTTATTGGAGGCGTCCACATTTGTTTGTGTCTTAGATTGTAAATTTGACGCGTGACCTACTTCTTTACTCATTTCAATAGATTCGTGATTGCGCCCATCGCCTCCCCCATCACCATCGTTTGCGCAGTTACTGTACATTTCGTTAATATTCTCTTTTGAAAGATTTAAAGGACGACCAAAATATAAACTAGGACAATCGAGCACTAGAGCTGACTCGTTTTCGTACGAGTTGCGCGTAATTACGAGAACAGCACCCTTGCAGGTCACTTGCTTGCATCAAACTGAGTATCTAAACCACCTAAAATGATGCTTTGTTCCTCAAATCGAGAAAGTCTATGTAGTGACATGGTAATATAAGCGACGCTTAAATATAAGGGGGCTAGTGGTTTGACATTTTTACATACAATTTAATTTAATAATGATTTAGGAAGAGGGTTCTGCCCGAGCCCCATTGAAGTAATGGTGTACGGGCACAGTGGCCACTTAATATAAATGTACAGTACATCAGGGTCCAACAAAAATAATTTAATGTCTGTATCCCTCATGATCTACTGTACTGAGTGGAAGTGTCCCCTAAAAAACCATACTTAGCAATTTAGTGACCCATTTAAAATATTTGTATTTTATCGGTGGTATCGCAGAATCGCTGTTTTGTGCATCTACAATATAAACTTGTGACTTTGTATGTATGTAAAATATATATTTATATAAAGAAAAACTTATCAACGCGAGACGAAGGCACTACAACCACGAAAATTTCTAAAACAGAATTTCGTAACGAAAAATAAATTTAATAATAGGAGTTGCATTTAAATGTACTTTTTTCATAGAGAATATAATATATATATATATATAAACGTATATATCATTTTACTGAAGCAAAAGTACAATTTTGTAAATGGATGAAGTGTTTTGGATCCTTTAAATATTAATATATGTTTATTAAGCCGAAATCTCATAACATAAAACAGCAACGTCCTTAACAGAAACGCCCAAAACTGTTTATTTCCCACAAAGGTATTTATAACGCCCAATATTAAGTTAAAAAAGAAAGGAAAGCTAACTTCGGGCGGAGCCGAAGTTGAAATACCCTTGCAGAATATTCTGTAAATTATATTATCCAAAATTATTCATATGATGCATTCTTAACACTAATAAAAAATACCAACTTCCTAGCTTTAAAAACACCAAAGTTATGGCATTTCCAATCGTTCAGTTATATGGCAGCTATAGGATATAGTCGGCCAATCCTTATGAAATTTGGTAGGTCAGATTGATTGGCCAAAAATATAATTCATAGAAAATCCCAACTTCCTAACTTTACAAACACCAAAGGTATGGTATTTCGGATCGTTCAGTTATATGGCAGCTATAGGATATAGTCGGCCGATCCCGGCCGTTCCGACTTACATACTGCGTGCAAAGGAAAGAAGGGTGTGTGCAAAGTTTCAATTCGATATCTTTAAAACTGAGAGACCAGTTTGCGTAGAAACAGACAGACGGACAGACGGACATGCTTATATCAACTCAGGAGGTGATCTTGATCAAGAATATATATACTTTATTGGGTCGGAGATGTCTCCTTCACTGCGTTGCACACTTTTGACCAAAATTATAATACCCTCTGCAAGGGTATAAAAACACAAATTTTCAAAGCTCGAAATCAATTTTGTTATACTTAGCTAATAGAATTTGAATGTTTTACTGTATAAAAATATAAATGCTTAAAATGTAGCTAGTGGCGTACTAAAAAATTGACTGCATCTGCTTAACAAAATTTTAGAAACATATTTAACATTTAAAAATATACAAATTAGTATCTCGTTGTAATATAACTTTCTTGAGGACTGTTTCGTCTGCAACAAATCAAAACTTCACTGTTATCAATCAAAGTCAATCGAACGCCGATTGATCTTTACAAGTAGGTTGAGAAATACCGGACGTCAAGGACTTTCTCTGACAGATTACAAAGTAGACTATAATATAACATTCAGAAATCGTTTCATGAGGAACAATCTTTTCAAGCCATTTGCTTGAATTTAAGTCATTTATTTCAGAGTGGAGAGTGTTCTAGTAAACAGTTTAGTGCAGATTGTGCGGTTCGTCACCATCCTATTACAGTGATAGGGTAGTGCATATATAACAAGAAAGGAAAGCTAACTTCGGGCGGAGCCGAAGTTGATATACCCTTGCAGAATACTCTGTAAATTATATTCTCCAAAATTATTCATATGATGCATTCTTAATACTCATAAAAAATCCCAACTTCCTAACTTTAAAAACACCAAAGTTATGGCATTTCCAATCGTTCAGTTATATGGCAGCTATAAGATATAGTCGCCCGATCCGGCTCGTTCCGACTTATATACCTGCATTAGAAAGACAACTTTTGGGAAAGTTTTAAGCGGATAGCTTTAAAACTGAGGGACTAGTTTGCTTAGAAACGGACGGACGGACGGACAGACGGACATGGCTAGATCGACTCTCCTGGTGATGCTGATCAAGAATATATATACTTTTTAGGGTCGGAAATGTCTCCTTCACTGCGTTGCAAACTTTTGACTGAAATTATAATACCCTCTGCAAGGGTATAAAAAGTAGTTATTTGTAAATATACCATGTACCGACATAATAAGCGGACGTTTCATTTATGCTAAACTTTTTTATTTATTCTAATAACGCACTGTACATTAACACAAAGAGAAGAATGTTCTAAAAAATGGTTATACCGGCTTTCTTCTGGAATTACTGTAAAGACATTAACAACAAATAATATCAATTCTATGCCAGAAACTAATAATTATTTATTATGATGTGGCAGGTGGTTTTTGCCACATCATAATAAATAATTATTAGTTTCTGGCATAGAATTGATATTGATATGTGGGTAAAATTATTTAAAATGTTCTAACTTTCTAACTTTTTAGATAGAATTTTAAATAACCTTTTTTCTTTTTCTCTTTTAATAATACAACAATTAATATTACAACAAGAAGTAATTAATATTTCTTTTGATATCTTCTTCTATTTCTAATTTTTTTACTGAAAAAAATTTTATATCAACTTTAGACTTTTGCTGATCAAGAACATTTTTTTTAATAGTTTCTGCCTGTTGTATACTTTTAAATTAATACGAAAAGCCCTTTTCTTTACTAATTCTAGACAAATGCTTATACTCTCACTTAGAGTATTAAACTGTAGATGCCATAACTTTGGGATTTTTTATTGGTTTTATTTTTGGCCAACCAATTTAATTTACAGAATATTCTGCAAGGGTATATCAACTTCGGCTCCGCCCGAAGTTTGCTTTCCTTTCTTGTTTTCTTTAAAAATTGCTAACAAGTTTTATAGAAATTTTCCCAAACATTATTCTCCCTTAAATCGGCATACTTATACAATGTACTTGTATACAAACAAGGAAGTACCGGTTAAAAGCTTTTTTAATTGCTCGGGAATCATTAAAAAGTATTCACAAAAGGCAAATAAGAAAATAATTTCCCACAAGAATAACTCACTGAATGGTAACCGCTCTTGGCTATTTCAATTCAAAGGAGTTACACGACGCTTAGCGAGGGCTTTTCAAAAAGTATCTGCGTCATAAGTTGACCAAGGACTATAAGATACGTATTATACTTAACAAGAAAGGAAAGCTAACTTCGGACGGAGCCGAAGTTGATATACCCTTGCAGAATATTCTGTAAATTATATTCTTAACGAGGACGGAAGCTAACTTCGGCAAGCCGAAGTTTTAATACCTTTGCAGACTTAGCCGCAATTGCTAAAATTGAAAAAGTAGCGAAAAGAATAACAAATGTGTAAAATAATAAACCCGAAGTCTTCTTAATAAAAAACATCAAATTTTGACCGATTTCACCCTATTGTTCCTATGGGAGCTATAGGATATACACGTCCGATCAGCACGCACTTTTACCTTGATGAAGGTATGCATAAAAAAATACGATTTGAAAAAATTTATGGCAATAGCTTTTACACTGCGCGAAATATGCTGAAAAACATCAAATTTGGACCGATTTTACCCTATTGTTCCTATGGGAGCTATAGGATAAAGACGTCCGATCGGCACGCGCTTTTACCCTGATCAAGGTATGCATAAAAAAATACGATTTGGAAAGATTCATGACAATAGCTTTTACACTGCGCAAAATATCATCAATTCTTGTAAGATATACCCGATTGTTCCTATGGGAGCTATAGGATATAGACGTCCGATCGGCACGCGCTTTTATCCTAATAAAGGTATGCATAAAAAATTACGATTTGAAAAGATTCATGTCAATAGCTCTTACACTGCGCGAAATATCATCAATTCTTGCAAGATATATCCGATTGTTCCTATGGTAGCTATAGGATATAGACGTCCGATCGGGGCGATTTTCAAACTTGATCTGCGTACACATGTTTTAGGACGAGGGTGAAAGTTTCAGATTGCTAGCTTTTAAACTGAGCTCGCAAACGGTATTGAAACAGACGGACAGACGGACAGACGGACAGAAGGACAGACGGACATGGCTATATCGACTCCCCTATTGGTCCTGATCAAGAATATATATACTTTATAGGGTCGGAAACGTCTCCTTCACTGCGTTACAAACTTCTGACCAAAATTATAATACCCTCTGCAAGGGTATAAAAAGATTAGCTATACGTAATTAATTTAATTTTTAAATAGCAGATGTAGTATGTACTTGTCTGATTGGCACCAACTTTTACCCTGAGCAAGGTGTACATAAATAAATTAGATAAATTGCATACTTTCATGCCAATAGCTTTTATACTGCAAAATTGTCATATACAAATAGGGAAAAAAGGGATATTTTCGCAGCCTTTAACAATTTTTCCTACGGAAGCTATACGATATAGACGTCCAATCGGCAAGCGCTTTTACCCTGATCAAGGTATGCGTAAATAAATAATACTTGGAAAAATGTATGTCAATAGCTTATACACTGCGCGAAATATTCTAAAAAACATGAAATTTTGACCGATTTCACCGTATTGTTCCTATGGGAGCTATAGGATATAGACGTCCGATCAGCACGCGCTTTTACCTTGATGAAGGAATGCATAAAAAACAAGAGAGAACGCTATAGTCGGGTGCCCCGACTATCAGATACCCGTTACTCAGGTAAAGGGAGTGCGAGGGAGATGGAGATAGAAACTTTGATCACGCATAACTTTTTAACGAATGGTCCGATTTGAAAAATTTCTTCTACATTTCGATAGGTATTGATAAACACAATAAAACTGCATTTTTACTTTTCCGAAATATTTAAATTTTTAAAATCGTATATATGCGATTGTGGGCGTTAAAGGGGGCGTGGCACCCTTTTGAAACAAACTTGCGCTGCGTAGGAACTCCTAGAATCTACATGCAAAATGCCAATCTTCTAGCTTTTATAGTTTCCGAGATCTCAGCGTTCATACGGACAGACAGACAGACAGACAGACAGACGGGCAGACGGACAGACGGACAGACGGATCCTGAACAAGAATATATATACTTTATAGGGTCGGAAACGCTTCCTTCTACCTGTTACATACTTTTGCACGAATACAATATACCCTTTTACTCTACGAGTAACGGGTATAAATACGATTTGAAAAAATGTATAGCAATAGCTTTTACACATCGCGAAATATTCTGAAAAACATCAAATTTGGACCGATTTTGCCCTATTGTTCCTATGGGAGCTATAGGATATAGACGTCCGATCGTCACGCGCTTTTACCCTGATCAAGGTACGCATAAAAAAACAAGAGAGAACGCTATAGTCGGGTGCCCCGACTATCAGATACCCGTTACTCAGGTAAAGGGAGTGCGAGGGAGATGGAGATAGAAACTTTGATCACGCATAACTTTTTAACGAATGGTCCGATTTGAAAAATTTCTTCTACATTTCGATGGGGCGTGGCACCCTTTTGAAACAAACTTGCGCTGCGTAGGAACTCCTAGAATCTACATGCAAAATGCCAATCTTCTAGCTTTTACAGTTTCCGAGATCTCAGCGTTCATACGGACAGACAGACAGACAGACGGGCAGACGGACAGACGGACATGGCTAGATCGACTCGGCTAGTGATCCTGAACAAGAATATATACACTTTATAGGGTCGGAAACGGTTCCTTCTACCTGTTACATACTTTTGCACGAATACAATATACCCTTTTACTCTACGAGTAACGGGTATAAATACGATTTGAAAAAATGTATAGCAATAGCTTTTACACATCGCGAAATATTCTGAAAAACATCAAATTTGGACCGATTTTGCCCTATTGTTCCTATGGGAGCTATAGGATATAGACGTCCGATCGTCACGCGCTTTTACCCTGATCAAGGTACGCATAAAAAAATAAGATTTGGAAAGATTTATGTCAATAGCTTTTACACTGCGCGAAATATCCTAAAAATCATTACATTTTAACCGATTTTACCCTATTGTTCCTATGGGAGCTATAGGATATAGACGTCCGATCGCCACGCGCTTTTACCCTGATCAAGGTATGCATAAAAAAATACGATTTGGAAAGATTAATGTCAATAGCTTTTACACTGCGCGAAATATCATAAATTCTTGCATGATATATCCAATTGTTCCTATGGGAGCTATAGGATATAGACGTCCGATCGGGGCTATTTTCAAACTTGATCTGCGTACACATGTTTTAGGACGATTGTGAAAGTTTCAAATCGCTAGCTTTTAAACTGAGCTCGCAAACGGTATTGAAACAGACGGACAGACGGACAGACGGACATGGCTATATCGACTCCCCTATTGATCCTGATCAAGAATATATATACTTTATGGGGTCGGAAACGTCTCCTTCACTGCGTTACAAACTTCTGACCAAAATTATAATACCCTCTGCAAGGGTATAAAAAGTCCCAACTTCCTAACTTTAAAAACACCAAAGTTATGGCATTTCCAATCGTTCAGTTATATGGCAGCTATAGGATATAGTCGGCCGATCCTTATGAAATTTGGTATGTCAGATTAATTGGCCAAAAATAAATCCCATAGAAAATCCCAACTTCCTAACTTAACAAACACCAAAGTAATGGCATTTCCGATCAATCAGTTATATGGCGGCTATAGGATATAGTTTTCCGATCCTGGCCGTTCCGACTTATATACTGCGTGCAAAGGAAAGAAGGGTGGTGTAAAGTTTGAATTCGATATCTTTAAAACTGAGAGACTAGTTCTGAGTGTCAAGAATGCATCATATGAATAATTTTGGAGAATATAATTTACACACTATTTTGCAAGGGTATTTCAACTTCGGCTCCGCCCGAAGTTAGCTTTCCTTTCTTTTTAATAATTCTTATCATGAAAAAAAAAACATTTTCAATTTATTAAATTAATTATTAATTATTATTTAATTATTAATTTTTTCTGATCGAAAATACAATTTTACTTAAAATAGTTGTTTAAAGACTTATATTGTAAAAACCTATTTGATTATAGCTTGTCTAATAACTTATTTTTCAATCAATGTCAAAAATAAGTGCTAATTATGGATTTTAAAACAAATTATATTCTTTCTTTTTATTCTAAAAAAACTTATTGACGTTAAAAATAAAATATTGCATTAATTTACCAATTGTAGACGCTTCCAATATAAACAACGAAAATTACAGTGGGGCTCTGATTGAACAAAATAATAGTTTATGGAAAATATTTTGAATTTCACTTATTACGAAATATTACGAAAAGCTTGCAAGTTGTAATTTGTTTGTTTTTAAAAACACTATTATTAATTTAAATAGGTGTATATTTTTTGTTAAATTAGTCATTATTGCAGCTTCATTTAGTTAACTCACGGGTAAGGAAAGGTAAAAGAGCAGAAAGAAATCAAGTACTTTCTGGGGGCCCTTAGATGCTTTATTAAGATACCGTTGTATCGCAGACTCTGTCGCGGCAAACCAAAAAGGAATATACCCGTATGACAAAAAGGCATGTTTATTTGCTGGAACTGACATAATTTACTATGTTAAACTTAATTTCTTAATAACTTTTTAAATAATTTTAAAATTTTGAAATATGTTGTTGGTTAATAAATGTTAATCGAATAATTATGTACCATCGAAAAACAAGCAAACATGGCTAGATTGACTTGGCTAGAAAATCATGAATCATTAGGGGAATTACCCATGACAGCGTGTAAAATCGTAATTATATATTGACAAAATGTTGGTTTTTAAAGGCATTTCATTTATTTATTATAATACAAAATTTTCCACTTTGTTTTTATTAAGGTTTTTTTATATTTTGGAAAGGCCTGCTCTCTGCCGTCGGATTTATCTACAGTGCCTCTGAAAATATATAGAAAATATAAAACCCATAGAAAATCCCAACTTCCTAACTTTACAAACACGAAAGTTATGGCATTTCCGATCAATCAGTTATATGGCAGCTATAGGATATAGACGGCCGATCCCGGCCGTTCCGACTTATATACTACGTGCAAAGGAAAGAAGGGTGTGTGCAAAGTTTTAATTCGATAGCTTTAAAACTGAGATACTAGTTTGCGTAGAAACGGACGGACGGACAGACGGACGGACAGACGGACAGACGGACATGGCTAGATCGACTCTCCTGGTGATGCTGATCAAGAATATCTATACTTTATAGGGTCGGAAATGTCTCCTTCACTGCGTTGCAAACTTTTGACTGAAATTATAATACCCTCTGCAAGGGGATAAAAAAACAAGAAAGGAAAGCTAACTTCGGGCGGAGCCGAAGTTGATATACCCTTGAATATTCTGTAAATTATATTCACCAAAATTATTCATATAATGCATTCTTAACACTCATAAAAAATCCCAACTTTAAAAACACCAAAGTTATGGCATTTTCAATCGTTCAGTTATATGGCAGCTAAAGGATATAGTAGGCCGATCCTTATGAAATTTAGTAGGTCAGATTAATTGGCCAAATATAAAACCCATAGGAAATCCCAACTCCCTAACTTAACAAACACCAAAGTTATGTCATTTCCGATCGTTCAGTTATATGGCAGCTATATGATATAGTCGGCCGATCCTTATGAAATTTGGTAGGTCGGATTGATTGGCCAAAGATAAAACCCATAGAAAATCCCAACTTCCTAACTTCACAAACACCAAAGTTATGTCATTTCCGATCGTTCAGTTATATGACAGCTATAGGATATAGTCGGCCGATCCCGGCCGTTCCGACTTATATACTGCGTGCAAAGGAAAGAAGGGTGTGTGCAAAGTTTCAATTCGATAGCTTTAAAACTGAGGGACTAGTTTGCGTAGAAACAGACAGACGGACAGACGGACAGACAGACAGACAGACGGACAGACGGACAGACGGACATGGCTATATCAACTCAGGAGGTGATCCTGATCAAGAATATATATACTTTATAGGGTCGGAGATGTCTCCTTCACTGCGTTGCACACTTTTGACCAAAATTATAATACCCTCTGCAAGGGTATAACGAGGACGGAAGCTAACTTCGGCAAGCCGAAGTTTTAATAACCTTGCAGACTTAGCCGCAATTTATGTCAATAGCTTATACACTGCGTGAAATATTCTAAAAAACATCAAATTTTGACCGATTTCACCCTATTGTTCCTATGGAAGCTATAGGATATAGACGTCCGATCAGCACGCGCTTTTACCCTAATCAAGGTATGCATAAAAAAATACGATTTGGAAAGATTCATGTCAATAGCTTTTACACTGCGCGAAATATCATCAATTCTTGCTAGATATATCCGATTGTTCCTATGGGAGCTATAGGATATAGACGTCCGATCGGCACGCTTTTACCCTGATAAATTTATGCATAAACAAGAAAGGAAAGCTAACTTCGGGCGGAGCCGAAGTTGAAATACCCTTGCAGAATATTCTGTAAATTATATTCTCCAAAATTATTCATATGATGCATTCTTAACACTCATAAAAAATCCCAACTTCCTAACTTTACAAACACCAAAGTTATGGCATTTTCGACCAATCAGTTATATGGCAGCTATAGGATATAGTCAGCCGATCCTTATGAAATTTGGTAGGTCGGATTGATTGGCCTAATATAGAACCCATAGGAAATCCCAACTTCCCACCTTAACAAACACCAAAGTTATGGCATTTCCGATCAATCAGTTATATGGCAGCTATAGGATACAGTCGGCCGATCCTTATAAAATTTGGTAGGTCGGATTGATTGGTCAAATATAAAACCCATAGAAAATCCCAGCTTCCTAACTTTACAAACACCAAAGTTATGGCATTTCCGATCAATCAGTTATATGGCAGCTATAGGATATAGTCGGCCGATCCCGGCCGTTCCGACTTATATACTGCGTGCAAAGGAAAGAAGGGTGTGTGCAAAGTTTCAACTCGATATCTTTAAAACTGAGAGACTAGTTTGCGTAGAAACAGACAGACGGACAGACAGACGGACAGACGGACAGACGGACATGGCTATATCAACTCAGGAGGTGATCCTGATCAAGAATATATATACTTTGTAGGGTCGGAGATGTCTCCTTCACTGCGTTGCACACTTTTGACCAAAATTATAATACCCTCTGCAAGGGTATAAAAAATACGATTTGGAAAGATTTATGTCAATAGCTCTTACACTGCGCGAAATATCATCAATTCTTGCAAGATATATCCGATTGTTCCTATGGGAGCTATAGGATATAGACGTCCGATCGATTTTCAAATTTGATCTGCGTACACATGTTTTAGGACGAGTGTGAAAGTTTCAGATCGCTAGCTTTTAAACTGAGCTCGCAAACGGTATTGAAACAGACGGACAGACGGACAGACGGACATGGCTATATCGACTCCCCTATTGATCCTGATCAAGAATATATATACTTTATGGGGTCGGAAACGTCTCCTTCACTGCGTTACAAACTTCTGACCAAAATTATAATACCCTCTGCAAGGGTATAAAAAATATATATTTTTTGAAATCTTATTTTAAATTATTGGTTTTTTATACCCTTGCAGAGGGTATTATAATTTTGGTCAAAAGTGTGCAACGCAGTGAAGGAGACATCTCCGACCCTATAAAGTATATATATTCTTGATCAGGATCACCTCCTGAGTTGATATAGCCATGTCCGTCTGTCCGTCTGTCCGTCTGTCCGTCTGTCCGTCTGTCCGTCTGTCCGTCTGTCTGTCCGTCTGTCTGTTTCTACGCGAACTAGTCTCTCAGTTTTAAAGATATCGAATTGAAACTTTGCACACAGCCTTCGATCCTTTGCACGCAGTATATAAGTCGGAACGGCCAGGATCGGACAACTATATCCTATAGCTGTCATATAACTGATTGATCGGAAATGCCATAACTTTAGTGTTTGTTAAGTTAGGAAGTTGGGATTTCCTATGGGTATTTTATTTGGCCAGTCAATCCGACCTACCAAATTTCATAAGGATCGGCCGACTATATCCTATAGCTGCCATATAACTGATTGATCGGTAATGCCATAACTTTGGGATTTGTAAAGTTAGGAAGTTGGGATTTTCTATGGCTTTTATATTTGGCCAATCAATCTGACCTACCAAATTTCATAAGGATCGGCTGACTATATCCTATAGCTGCTATATAACTGATTGATCGGTAATGCCATAACTTTGGGATTTGTAAAGTTAGGAAGTTGGGATTTTCTATGGGTTTTATATTTGGCCAATCAATCTGACCCACTAAATTTCATAGGGATCGGCCGACTATATCCTATAGCCGCCACTTAACTGAACGATTGGAAATGCCATAACTTTGGTGTTTTTAAAGTTAGAAAGTTGGGATTTTTTATGAGTGTTAAGAATGCATCATATGAATAATTTTGGAGAATATAATTCGGAATATTCTGCAAGGGTATTTCAACTTCGGCTCCGCCCGAAGTTAGCTTTCCTTTCTTGTTATAAAACAATTTATAAAATTACAGTAATTATTAACATTTATTTAATTTGTTAATAAATATCAGTTTTATTTTAAGTTAAATATGAAAAAAAAAACACGACATGAAATTGTTTTGATATATTTTTATACCCTTGCAGAGGGTATTATAATTTTGGTCAAAAGTGTGCAACGCTATAAAGTATATATATTCTTGATCAGGATCGCCTCCTGAGTTGATATAAGCATGTCCGTCTGTCTGTTTCTACGTAAACTGGTCTCTCAGTTTTAAAGATATCGAATTGAAACTTTGCACACACCCTTTGTTTCTTTGCACGCAGTATATAAGTTGGAACGGCCGGGATCGGCCGACTATATCCTATAGCTGCCATACAACTGATTGATCGGAAATGCCATAACTTTAATGTTTGTAAAGTTAGGAAGTTGGGATTTTGTATGGGTCTTATGTTTGGCCAATCAATCCGACCTACCAAATTTCATAAGGCCGATTATATCCTATAGCTGCCATATAACTGAACGATTGGAAATGTCATAACTTTGGTGTTTTTTGAGTTTTGTTGAGCAGAAACTTATGTTACCTTTTAGTATTTTTATTTCGGAGGCTTCGTCCAGGTTGTACTTCTTGGGCCAGGACGTTTTTATAGGACTGTGGAAATGAATCTTTTCCGATAATTAGCACTATTTTGATCTGTAAAATGTAATATATATTACATCAATGCTATGATAAATGAAAGAAGTGTTATTAATCCATCTGTAGGTTTTTATACCCTTGCAGAGGGTATTATAATTTCAGTCAAAAGTTTGCAACGCAGTGAAGGAGACATTTCCGACCCTATAAAATATATATATTCTTGATCAGCATCACCAGGAGAGTCGATCTAGCCATGTCCGTCTGTCCGTCTGTCCGTCCGTCCGTTTCCCTCAGTTTTAAAGCTATCTGCTTAAAACTTTCCCAAAAGTTGTCTTTCTATTGCAGGTAGTATATAAGTCGGAACGAGCCGGATCGGGCAATTATATCATATAGCAGCCATATAACTGAACGATCGGAAAAGCCATAACGTTGGTGTTTTTAAAGTTAGGAAGTTGGGATTTTCTATGAGTTTCATTTTTGGCCAATTAATCCGACCTACCGAATTTCATAAGGATCGGACGACTATATCCTATAGCCGCCATATAACTGATTGTTTTGAAATGCCATAACTTTGGTGTTTTTAAAGTTAGGAAGTTGGGATTTTCTATGGGTTTTATTTTTGGCCAATCAATCCGAGCTACCAAATTTCATAAGGATCGGCCGACTATATCCTATAGCTGCCATATAACTGAACGATTGGAAATGCCATAACTTTGGTGTTTTTAAAGTTAGGAAGTTGGGATTTTTTATTAGTGTTTAGAATGCATCCTATGAATAATTTTGGAGAATATAATTTACAGAATATTCTGCAAGGGTATTTCAACTTCGGCTCCGCCCGAAGTTAGCTTTCTTTTCTTGTTATACCCTTGCAGAGGGTATTATAATTTTGGTCAAAAGTGTGCAACGCAGTGAAGGAGACATCTCCGACCCTATAAAGTATATATATTCTTGATCAGGATCACCTCCTGAGTTGATATAGCCATGTCCGTCTGTCCGTCTGTCCGTCTGTCTGTCCGTCTGTCTGTTTCTACGCGAACTAGTCTCTCAGTTTTAAAGATATCGAATTGAAACTTTGCACACAGCCTTCGATCCTTTGCACGCAGTATATAAGTCGGAACGGCCGGGATCGGCCGACTATATCCTATAGCTGCCATATAACTGATTGATCGGAAATGCCATAACATTGGTGTTTGTTAAGTTAGAAAGTTGGTATTTCCTATGGGTTTTATTTTTGGCCAACCAATTCGACCTACCAAATTTCATTAGGATCAGCCGACTATATCCTATAGCTGCCATATAACTGATTGATCGGAAATGCCATAACTTTGGTGTTTGTAAAGTTAGGAAGTTGGGATTTTCTATGGGTTTTATATTTGACCAATCAATCCGACCTACCAAATTTTATAAGGATTGGCCGACTGTATCCTATAGCTGCACTATAACTGAACGATTGGAAATGCCATGTTTTTAAAGTTAGGAAGTTGGGATTTTTTATGAGTATTAAGAATGCATTCTATGAATAATTTTGGAGAATATAATTTACAGACTATTCTGCAATGGTATATCAACTTCGGCTCCGCCCGAAGTTAGCTTTCCTTTCTTGTTGATATTACCGTCGTTCTAATGGCGACAGTTTTATTTTGAGTATACACAATTGTTCTTTTATATGTATTAATGTTTCCTCATACATTGATTTCTTATCAGATCCAAATCTGAAGCATCGTTAGAAAAAAAGAAGAACGCAAAGTGATGCGCTTCATAGAAAATTGATAAATGTGCGAAGTTCTTCATTTGCGTTTTGAGAGTGACACGGTAATAATTTCAAGAAACAAAGTGACTAAATTTGTGTGATCACCTATAAAACCGAATTAAAAATTACATTGCGTTACTTTGACAAGCTTTAAGTAAAATTAACGGTAGAAAACAATTAAAATTCCACGTGGAACCGAATTGAGTAAAGAAGAGCAGATTAAAATCAAAACTATGGCTGATTGTGACGTTAAAGTGGGTGTTATTGCTACATCATTAAACAGGCATCGAAATACTTTATCGAATTTTCTAAAGTATCCGCAAAAATATGCTCAGAACAACCGAAAAGGTGCAGTTCGTAAGGTTGATGAGCGCACTAAACGCCACGTTCGAGCTTTGGCAACTGATAAAATGATGAGTTGCGCCCAAATTAAAGCAGAACTGAAGCTGCCAATAACTCGGAAAAGGGTGCAGCACATTTGCCGAAAGGAGTTACATCTCCTATATGAGGCTATTACGACGCCATAAAATGGCCCGACTTGCCTTTTATGAAAAATATACATTTTTGAATAGTAAATTCCACAATGTCGTCTTTAGTGATGAGAAAAAAATGAATTTAGACGGCCCAGATGGCCTGCTATAAGTGCGGACTTAAATCTGATTGAGGATCTTTGGGGCATCCTATCATCTAAAGTTTTCGAAGGTGGAAGTCAATTTGAGACCTTAAAGGACTTATTGGCAATTGTTAAGGAATTGGCAAACATTTATAGACCTGTCCTGGAGCACTTGGTTAATTCAATGCCTGAACGATTGCAATTAGTGGAGCAACAAAAAGGAGACACTATTTCATCCTAAAAAAAATTAATCAGTTATATTATAAATGTATATACAACTTTTTTCTTATCAGGTCAATTTTGCACATTTATCAATTTTCTATGAACAATAATTTTAAGTTATTTTCTAAATATGAAACAAGGCTTTATTAAATATATTTGAAGCTCATTCATTTTGTACACATACTACCTACATAAAAAAAAATAATATAAACAAGAAAGGAAAGCTAACTTCGGGCGGAGCCGAAGTTGAAATACCCTTGCAGAATATTCTGTAAATTATATTCTCCAAAATTATTCATATGATGCATTCTTAACACTCATAAAAAATCCCAACTTCCTAACTTTACAAACACCAAAGTTATGGCATTTCCGATCAATCAGTAATATGGCGGCTATAGGATATAGTCGGCCGATCCTTATGAAATTTGGTAGGTCATATTGATTGATATAAAACCCATAAAAAATCCCAACTTCCTAACTTTACAAACACCAAAGTTATGGCATTTCCGATCAATCAGTTATATGGCAGATATAGTCGGCCGATCCTTATGAAACTTGGTAGGTCGGATTGATTGGCCAAATATAAAACCCATATAAAATCCCAACTTCTTAACTTAACAAACACCAAAGTTATGGCATTTCCGATCAATCAGTTATATGGCAGCTATAGGATATAGTTGTCCGATCCCGGCCGTTCCGACTTATATACTGCGTGCAAAGGATCGAAGGCTGTGTGCAAAGTTTCAATTCGATAGCTTTAAAACTGAGAGACTAGTTTGCGTAGAAACAGACAGACGGACAGACGGACAGACGGACAGACAGACGGACAGACGGACAGACGGACAGACGGACATGGCTATATCAACTCAGGAGGTGATCCTGATCAAGAATATATATACTTTATAGGGTCGGAGATGTCTCCTTCACTGCGTTGCACACTTTTGACCAAAATTATAATACCCTCTGCAAGGGTATAAAAATGTAACAAGAAGAAGTTTAACAAAAAACAACAAAAACTCTATGCACATATATCAATTTTACTGAGGTACTCACGTACATATAATAAAACAAGGGAGAACGCTATAGTCGACTATAAGATACCCGTTACTCAGCTAAACAACTTAATATAAGTATGCCTTCTTTTATGTTTTTCGCCGCTCGAATTAGCACCTTGGCCAGCTGTTCCAAAGTCATCCGTAAGATGGCGCTATTGTATTGCGCCATCTACCCCAAGACATTAGTACCACGGGCCATGAAAGGCGGAAATGTAGGCGCTAGCCAGGCTTAAGCGTTTAATGGGTTTTTGGGCGTTAGAGTGGGCGTGGCAAACTTTTATTAGGCCAATCGATAGGTATTGACGAAACAAATACATATCAATTAAAATTTTCATAATAGCATCAAAACTGTGGCCACAGCTTGTGGCTTGTGGGCGTCAGAGGGGGCGTGGCACCATTTTGAAACAAACTTGCGCTGCGTAGGAACTCCTAAAATCGACATGCAAAATGCCAATCTTCTAGCTTTTATAGTTTCCGAGATCTCAGCGTTCATATGGACAGACAGACGGACAGACGGACATGGCTAGATCGACTCGGCTAGTGATCCTGAACAAGAATATATATATGTACTTTATAGGGTCGGAAACGCTTCCTTCTACCTGTTACATACTTTTGCACGAATACAATATACCCTTTTACTCTACGAGTAACGGGTAGAAATACAAATTAAAAAAATCTTTATTTTGCTGTTTTTCTATTTATGAAAATATTCCTTTGAGATGTAGTTATTATTTACTATATCAGAATTACGCTTTTAGTTTTGTCAAAATCGGACAACAACATATAGCTGACATAGAAACGATGGCAATATACCCTTTTACTCTACGAGTAACGGGTATAATAACACTCCCATGAATTTCTAACAACTTGTCATATATTTTTTAATTATTCATGAATAAATCTCAGACGCTAAACTGATTTCTTCGTTCGATAGGTATTGATGAACACAATAAAACTGCATTTTTACTTTTCCGAAATATTTAAATTTTTAAAATCGTATATAAGCGATTTTGGGCGTTAAAGGGGGCGTGACACCTTTTTGAAACAAACTTGCGCTGCGTAGGAACTCCTAGAATCTGCATGCAAAATGCCAATCTTCTAGCTTTTATAGTTTCCGAGATCTCAGCGTTCATACGGACAGACAGACGGACAGACGGACATGACTAGATCGACTCGGCTAGTGATCCTGAACAAGAATATATATACTTTATAGGGTCGGAAACGCTTCCTTCTACCTGTTACATACTTTTGCACGAATACAATATACCCTTTTACTCTACGAGTAACGGGTATAATAAGATTTGGAAAGATTTATGTCAATAGCTTTTACACTGCGCGAAATATCCTAAAAATCATTACATTTTAACCGATTTTACCCTATTGTTCCTATGGGAGCTATAGGATATAGACGTCCGATCGCCACGCGCTTTTACCCTGATCAAGGTATGCATAAAAAAATACGATTTGGAAAGATTAATGTCAATAGCTTTTACACTGCGCGAAATATCATAAATTCTTGCAAGATATATCCAATTGTTCCTATGGGAGCTATAGGATATAGACGTCCGATCGGGGCGATTTTCAAACTTGATCTGCGTACACATGTTTTAGGACGATTGTGAAAGTTTCAAATCGCTAGCTTTTAAACTGAGCTCGCAAACGGTATTGAAACAGACGGACAGACGGACATGGCTATATCGACTCCCCTATTGATCCTGATCAAGAATATATATACTTTATGGGGTCGGAAACGTCTCCTTCACTGCGTTACAAACTTCTGACCAAAATTATAATACCCTCTGCAAGGGTATAAAAAATACGATTTGGAAGGATTCATGACAATAGCTTTTACACTGCGCAAAATATCATCAATTCTTGTAAGATATACCCGATTGTTCCTATGGGAGCTATAGGATATAGACGTCCGATCGGCACGCGCTTTTATCCTAATAAAGGTATGCATAAAAAATTACGATTTGAAAAGATTCATGTCAATAGCTCTTACACTGCGCGAAATATCATCAATTCTTGCAAGATATATCCGATTGTTCCTATGGTAGCTATAGGATATAGACGTCCGATCGGGGCGATTTTCAAACTTGATCTGCGTACACATGTTTTAGGACGAGGGTGAAAGTTTCAGATTGCTAGCTTTTAAACTGAGCTCGCAAACGGTATTGAAACAGACGGACAGACGGACAGACGGACATGGCTATATCGACTCCCCTATTGATCCTGATCAAGAATATATATACTTTATGGGGTCGGAAACGTCTCCTTCACTGCGTTACAAACTTCTGACCAAAATTATAATACCCTCTGCAAGGGTATAAAAAATACGATTTGGAAAGATTCATGACAATAGCTTTTACACTGCGCAAAATATCATCAATTCTTGTAAGATATACCCGATTGTTCCTATGGGAGCTATAGGATATAGACGTCCGATCGGCACGCGCTTTTATCCTAATAAAGGTATGCATAAAAAATTACGATTTGAAAAGATTCATGTCAATAGCTCTTACACTGCGCGAAATATCATCAATTCTTGCAAGATATATCCGATTGTTCCTATGGTAGCTATAGGATATAGACGTCCGATCGGGGCGATTTTCAAACTTGATCTGCGTACACATGTTTTAGGACGAGGGTGAAAGTTTCAGATTGCTAGCTTTTAAACTGAGCTCGCAAACGGTATTGAAACAGACGGACAGACGGACAGACGGACAGAAGGACAGACGGACAGACGGACATGGCTATATCGACTCCCCTATTGGTCCTGATCAAGAATATATATACTTTATAGGGTCGGAAACGTCTCCTTCACTGCGTTACAAACTTCTGACCAAAATTATAATACCCTCTGCAAGGGTATAAAAAGATTAGCTATACGTAATTAATTTAATTTTTAAATAGCGGATGTAGTATGTACTTGTCTGATTGGCAGCAACTTTTACCCTGAGCAAGGTGTACATAAATAAATTAGATAAATTGCATACTTTCATGCCAATAGCTTTTATACTGCAAAATTGTCATATACAAATAGGGAAAAAAGGGATATTTTCGCAGCCTTTAACAATTTTTCCTACGGAAGCTATACGATATAGACGTCCAATCGGCAAGCGCTTTTACCCTGATCAAGGTATGCGTAAATAAATAATACTTGGAAAAATGTATGTCAATAGCTTATACACTGCGCGAAATATTCTAAAAAACATGAAATTTTGACCGATTTCACCGTATTGTTCCTATGGGAGCTATAGGATATAGACGTCCGATCAGCACGCGCTTTTACCTTGATGAAGGAATGCATAAAAAACAAGAGAGAACGCTATAGTCGGGTGCCCCGACTATCAGATACCCGTTACTCAGGTAAAGGGAGTGCGAGGGAGATGGAGATAGAAACTTTGATCACGCATAACTTTTTAACGAATGGTCCGATTTGAAAAATTTCTTCTACATTTCGATAAGTATTGATAAACACAATAAAACTGCATTTTTACTTTTCCGAAATATTTAAATTTTTAAAATCGTATATAAGCGATTGTGGGCGTTAAAGGGGGCGTGGCACCCTTTTGAAACAAACTTGCGCTGCGTAGGAACTCCTAGAATCTACATGCAAAATGCCAATCTTCTAGCTTTTATAGTTTCCGAGATCTCAGCGTTCATACGGACAGACAGACAGACAGACAGACAGACGGGCAGACGGACAGACGGACAGACGGATCCTGAACAAGAATATATATACTTTATAGGGTCGGAAACGCTTCCTTCTACCTGTTACATACTTTTGCACGAATACAATATACCCTTTTACTCTACGAGTAACGGGTATAAATACGATTTGAAAAAATGTATAGCAATAGCTTTTACACATCGCGAAATATTCTGAAAAACATCAAATTTGGACCGATTTTGCCCTATTGTTCCTATGGGAGCTATAGGATATAGACGTCCGATCGTCACGCGCTTTTACCCTGATCAAGGTACGCATAAAAAAATAAGATTTGGAAAGATTTATGTCAATAGCTTTTACACTGCGCGAAATATCCTAAAAATCATTACATTTTAACCGATTTTATCCTATTGTTCCTATGGGAGCTATAGGATATAGACGTCCGATCGCCACGCGCTTTTACCCTGATCAAGGTATGCATAAAAAAATACGATTTGGAAAGATTAATGTCAATAGCTTTTACACTGCGCGAAATATCATAAATTCTTGCAAGATATATCCAATTGTTCCTATGGGAGCTATAGGATATAGACGTCCGATCGGGGTTCGCACGCAGTATATAAGTCGGAACGGCCGGGATCGGCCGACTATATCCTATAGCTGCCATATAACTGATTGATCGGAAATGCCATAACTTTCGTGTTTGTAAAGTTAGGAAGTTGGGATTTTCTATGGGTTTTATATTTGGCCAATCAATCCGACCAACCAAATTTCATAAGAATCGGACGACTATATCCTATAGCCGCTATATAACTGATTAATCGGAAATGCCATAACTTTGGTGTTTTTAAAGTTAGGAAGTTGGGATTTTTTATGAGTATTAAGAATGAATAATTTTGGAGAATACAATTTACAGAGTATTCTGCAAGGGTATATCAACTTCGGCTCCGCCCGAAGTTAGCTTTCCTTTCTTGTTTTTGTTAAATTAGTCATTATTGCAGCTTCATTTAGTTAACTCACGGGTAAGGAAAGGTAAAAGAGCAGAAAGAAATCAAGTACTTTCTGGGGGCCCTTAGATGCTTTATTAAGATACCGTTGTATCGCAGACTCTGTCGCGGCAAACCAAAAAGGAATATACCCGTATGACAAAAAGGCATGTTTATTTGCTGGAACTGACATAATTTACTATGTTAAACTTAATTTCTTAATAACTTTTTAAATAATTTTAAAATTTTGAAATATGTTGTTGGTTAATAAATGTTAATCGAATAATTATGTACCATCGAAAAACAAGCAAACATGGCTAGATTGACTTGGCCAGAAAATCATGAATCATTAGGTGAATTACCCATGACAGCGTGTAAAATCGTATTTATATATTGACAAAATGTTGGTTTTTAAAGGCATTTCATTTATTTATTATAATACAAAATTTTCCACTTTGTTTTTATTAAGGTTTTTTTATATTTTGGAAAGGCCTGCTCTCTGCCGTCGGATTTATCTACAGTGCCTCTGAAAATATATAGAAAATATAAAACCCATAGAAAATCCCAACTTCCTAACTTTACAAACACGAAAGTTATGGCATTTCCGATTAATCAGTTATATGGCAGCTATAGGATATAGACGGCCGATCCCGGCCGTTCCGACTTATATACTACGTGCAAAGGAAAGAAGGGTGTGTGCAAAGTTTTAATTCGATAGCTTTAAAACTGAGAGACGGACGGACGGACAGACGGACAGACGGACATGGCTAGATCGACTCTCCTGGTGATGCTGATCAAGAATATCTATACTTTATAGGGTCGGAAATGTCTCCTTCACTGCGTTGCAAACTTTTGACTGAAATTATAATACCCTCTGCAAGGGGATAAAAAAACGAGGACGGAAGCTAACTTCGGCAAGCCGAAGTTTTAATAACCTTGCAGACTTAGCCGCAATTTATGTCAATAGCTTATACACTGCGTGAAATATTCTAAAAACATCAAATTTTGACCGATTTCACCCTATTGTTCCTATGGAAGCTATAGGATATAGACGTCCGATCAGCACGCGCTTTTACCCTAATCAAGGTATGCATAAAAAAATACGATTTGGAAAGATTCATGTCAATAGCTTTTACACTGCGCGAAATATCATCAATTCTTGCTAGATATATCCGATTGTTCCTATGGGAGCTATAGGATATAGACGTCCGATCGGCACGCTTTTACCCTGATAAAGGTATGCATAAAAAAATACGATTTGGAAAGATTTATGTCAATAGCTCTTACACTGCGCGAAATATCATCAATTCTTGCAAGATATATCCGATTGTTCCTATGGGAGCTATAGGATATAGACGTCCGATCGATTTTCAAATTTGATCTGCGTACACATGTTTTAGGACGAGTGTGAAAGTTTCAGATCGCTAGCTTTTAAACTGAGCTCGCAAACGGTATTGAAACAGACGGACAGACGGACAGACGGACATGGCTATATCGACTCCCCTATTGATCCTGATCAAGAATATATATACTTTATAGGGTCGGAAACGTCTCCTTCACTGCGTTACAAACTTCTGACCAAAATTATAATACCCTCTGCAAGGGTATAAAAAATATATATTTTTTGAAATCTTATTTTAAATTATTGGTTTTTTATAAAAACAATTTATAAAATTACAGTAATTATTAACATTTATTTAATTTGTTAATAAATATCAGTTTTATTTTAAGTTAAATATGAAAAAAAACACGACATGAAATTGTTTTGATATATTTTTATACCCTTGCAGAGGGTATTATAATTTTGGTCAAAAGTGTGCAACGCTATAAAGTATATATATTCTTGATCAGGATCGCCTCCTGAGTTGATATAAGCATGTCCGTCTGTCTGTTTATACGTAAACTGGTCTCTCAGTTTTAAAGATATCGAATTGAAACTTTGCACACACCCTTTGTTTCTTTGCACGCAGTATATAAGTTGGAACGGCCGGGATCGGCCGACTATATCCTATAGCTGCCATACAACTGATTGATCGGAAATGCCATAACTTTAATGTTTGTAAAGTTAGGAAGTTGGGATTTTGTATGGGTCTTATGTTTGGCCAATCAATCCGACCTACCAAATTTCATAAGGCCGATTATATCCTATAGCTGCCATATAACTGAACGATTGGAAATGTCATAACTTTGGTGTTTTTTGAGTTTTGTTGAGCAGAAACTTATGTTACCTTTTAGTATTTTTATTTCGGAGGCTTCGTCCAGGTTGTACTTCTTGGGCCAGGACGTTTTTATAGGACTGTGGAAATGAATCTTTTCCGATAATAAGCACTATTTTGATCTGTAAAATGTAATATATATTACATCAATGCTATGATAAATGAAAGAAGTGTTATTAATCCATCTGTAGGTTTTTATACCCTTGCAGAGGGTATTATAATTTCAGTCAAAAGTTTGCAACGCAGTGACATTTCCGACCCTATAAAATATATATATTCTTGATCAGCATCACCAGGAGAGTCGATCTAGCCATGTCCGTCTGTCCGTCTGTCCGTTTCTACGCAAACTAGTCCCTCAGTTTTAAAGCTATCTGCTTAAAACTTTCCCAAAAGTTGTCTTTCTATTGCAGGTAGTATATAAGTCGGAACGAGCCGGATCGGGCAATTATATCATATAGCAGCCATATAACTGAACGATCGGAAAAGCCATAACGTTGGTGTTTTTAAAGTTGGGAAGTTGGGATTTTCTATGAGTTTCATTTTTGGCCAATTAATCCGACCTACCGAATTTCATAAGGATCGGACGACTATATCCTATAGCCGCCATATAACTGATTGTTTGGAAATGCCATAACTTTGGTGTTTTTAAAGTTAGGAAGTTGGGATTTTCTTTGGGTTTTATTTTTGGCCAATCAATCCGAGCTACCAAATTTCATAAGGATCGGCCGACTATATCATATAGCTGCCATATAACTGAACGATTGGAAATGCCATAACTTTGGTGTTTTTAAAGTTAGGAAGTTGGGATTTTTTATTAGTGTTTAGAATGCATCCTATGAATAATTTTGGAGAATATAATTTACAGAATATTCTGCAAGGGTATTTCAACTTCGGCTCCGCCCGAAGTTAGCTTTCTTTTCTTGTTGATATTACCGTCGTTCTAATAGCGACAGTTATATTTTGAGTATACACAATTGTTCTTTTATATGTATTAATGTTTCCTCATACATTGATTTCTTATCAGATCCAAATCTGAAGCATCGTTAGAATAAAGAAGAACGCAAAGTGATGCGCTTCATAGAAAATTGATAAATGTGCGAAGTTCTTCATTTGCGTTTTGAGAGTGACACGGTAATAATTTCAAGAAACAAAGTGACTAAATTTGTGTGATCACCTATAAAACCGAATTAAAAATTACATTGCGTTACTTTGACAAGCTTTAAGTAAAATAAACGGTAGAAAACAATTAAAATTCCACGTGGAACCGAATTGAGTAAAGAAGAGCAGATTAAAATCAAAACTATGGCTGATTGTGACGTTAAAGTGGGTGTTATTGCTACATCATTAAACAGGCATCGAAATACTTTATCGAATTTTCTAAAGTATCCGCAAAAATATGCTCAGAACAACCGAAAAGGTGCAGTTCGTAAGGTTGATGAGCGCACTAAACGCCACGTTCGAGCTTTGGCAACTGATAAAATGATGAGTTGCGCCCAAATTAAAGCAGAACTGAAGCTGCCAATAACTCGGAAAAGGGTGCAGCACATTTGCCGAAAGGAGTTACATCTCCTATATGAGGCTATTACGACGCCATAAAATGGCCCGACTTGCCTTTTATGAAAAATATACATTTTTGAATAGTAAATTCCACAATGTCGTCTTTAGTGATGAGAAAAAAATGAATTTAGACGGCCCAGATGAAAACCAAAAGTTTTGGCGAGACCCCAGGCATCCCCGGCTGACTTGCCACAGGCGCAACCATGGTGGGCAGCTTTTAGCTTGTTTGGAAAATCGCCAATATGCTATGTACCAGGTCGCATGAATGCGGAAATATATACGAATCTCTTAGAAAGTGAACTTATACCATTTTCTGAAAAGTTCCATTGCGAGGATTTTGTGTTTCAACAGGATAACGCTACTATACATGTTGCATGGTACACAAAGACGTTTCTGGAATCAAAAGAAAATACCCTTGATGCAGTGGCCTGCTATAAGTGCGGACTTAAATCTGATTGAGGATCTTTGGGGCATCCTATCAGCTAAAGTTTTCGAAGGTGGAAGTCAATTTGAGACCTTAAAGGACTTAAAGCTGGCAATTGTTAAGGAATTGGCAAACATTTATAGACCTGTCCTGGAGCACTTGGTTAATTCAATGCCTGAACGATTGCAATTAGTGGAGCAACAAAAAGGAGACACTATTTCATCCTCAAAAAAATTAATCAGTTATATTATAAATGTATATACAACTTTTTTCTTATCAGGTCAATTTTGCACATTTATCAATTTTCTATGAACAATAATTTTAAGTTATTTTCTAAATATGAAACAAGGCTTTATTAAATATATTTGACGCTCATTCATTTTGTACACATACTACCTACATAAAAAAAAATAATATAAAAATGTAACAAGAAGAAGTTTAACAAAAAACAACAAAAACTCTATGCACATATATCAATTTTACTGAGGTACTCACGTACATATAATAAAACAAGGGAGAACGCTATAGTCGACTATAAGATACCCGTTACTCAGCTAAACAACTTAATATAAGTATGCCTTCTTTTATGTTTTTCACCGCTCGAATTAGCACCTTGGCCAGCTGTTCCAAAGTCATCCGTAAGATGGCGCTATTGTATTGCGCCATCTACCCCAAGACATTAGTACCACGGGCCATGAAAGGCGGAAATGTAGGCGCTAGCCAGGCTTAAGCGTTTAATGGGTTTTTGGGCGTTAGAGTGGGCGTGGCTTTTATAGTTTCCGAGATCTCAGCGTTCATACGGACAGACAGACAGACAGACAGACAGACGGGCAGACGGACAGACGGATCCTGAACAAGAATATATATACTTTATAGGGTCGGAAACGCTTCCTTCTACCTGTTACATACTTTTGCACGAATACAATATACCCTTTTACTCTACGAGTAACGGGTATAAATACGATTTGAAAAAATGTATAGCAATAGCTTTTACACATCGCGAAATATTCTGAAAAACATCAAATTTGGACCGATTTTGCCCTATTGTTCCTATGGGAGCTATAGGATATAGACGTCCGATCGTCACGCGCTTTTACCCTGATCAAGGTACGCATAAAAAAATAAGATTTGGAAAGATTTATGTCAATAGCTTTTACACTGCGCGAAATATCCTAAAAATCATTACATTTTAACCGATTTTACCCTATTGTTCCTATGGGAGCTATAGGATATAGACGTCCGATCGCCACGCGCTTTTACCCTGATCAAGGTATGCATAAAAAAATACGATTTGGAAAGATTAATGTCAATAGCTTTTACACTGCGCGAAATATCATAAATTCTTGCAAGATATATCCAATTGTTCCTATGGGAGCTATAGGATATAGACGTCCGATCGGGGTTCGCACGCAGTATATAAGTCGGAACGGCCGGGATCGGCCGACTATATCCTATAGCTGCCATATAACTGATTGATCGGAAATGCCATAACTTTCGTGTTTGTAAAGTTAGGAAGTTGGGATTTTCTATGGGTTTTATATTTGGCCAATCAATCCGACCAACCAAATTTCATAAGAATCGGACGACTATATCCTATAGCCGCTATATAACTGATTAATCGGAAATGCCATAACTTTGGTGTTTGTTAAGTTAGGAAGTTGGGATTTTCTATGGGTTTTATTTTTGGTCAATAAATCCGACCTACCAAATTTCATAAGGATCGGCCGACTATATCCTATAGCTGCCATATAACTGAACGATTGGAAATGCCATAACTTTGGTGTTTTTAAAGTTAGGAAGTTGGGATTTTTTATGAGTATTAAGAATGAATAATTTTGGAGAATACAATTTACAGAGTATTCTGCAAGGGTATATCAACTTCGGCTCCGCCCGAAGTTAGCTTTCCTTTCTTGTTTTTGTTAAATTAGTCATTATTGCAGCTTCATTTAGTTAACTCACGGGTAAGGAAAGGTAAAAGAGCAGAAAGAAATCAAGTACTTTCTGGGGGCCCTTAGATGCTTTATTAAGATACCGTTGAATCGCAGACTCTGTCGCGGCAAACCAAAAAGGAATATACCCGTATGACAAAAAGGCATGTTTATTTGCTGGAACTGACATAATTTACTATGTTAAACTTAATTTCTTAATAACTTTTTAAATAATTTTAAAATTTTGAAATATGTTGTTGGTTAATAAATGTTAATCGAATAATTATGTACCATCGAAAAACAAGCAAACATGGCTAGATTGACTTGGCTAGAAAATCATGAATCATTAGGTGAATTACCCATGACAGCGTGTAAAATCGTAATTATATATTGACAAAATGTTGGTTTTTAAAGGCATTTCATTTATTTATTATAATACAAAATTTTCCACTTTGTTTTTATTAAGGTTTTTTTATATTTTGGAAAGGCCTGCTCTCTGCCGTCGGATTTATCTACAGTGCCTCTGAAAATATATAGAAAATATAAAACCCATAGAAAATCCCAACTTCCTAACTTTACAAACACGAAAGTTATGGCATTTCCGATTAATCAGTTATATGGCAGCTATAGGATATAGACGGCCGATCCCGGCCGTTCCGACTTATATACTACGTGCAAAGGAAAGAAGGGTGTGTGCAAAGTTTTAATTCGATAGCTTTAAAACTGAGAGACTAGTTTGCGTAGAAACGGACGGACGGACAGACGGACATGGCTAGATCGACTCTCCTGGTGATGCTGATCAAGAATATCTATACTTTATAGGGTCGGAAATGTCTCCTTCACTGCGTTGCAAACTTTTGACTGAAATTATAATACCCTCTGCAAGGGGATAAAAAAACGAGGACGGAAGCTAACTTCGGCAAGCCGAAGTTTTAATAACCTTGCAGACTTAGCCGCAATTTATGTCAATAGCTTATACACTGCGTGAAATATTCTAAAAACATCAAATTTTGACCGATTTCACCCTATTGTTCCTATGGAAGCTATAGGATATAGACGTCCGATCAGCACGCGCTTTTACCCTAATCAAGGTATGCATAAAAAAATACGATTTGGAAAGATTCATGTCAATAGCTTTTACACTGCGCGAAATATCATCAATTCTTGCTAGATATATCCGATTGTTCCTATGGGAGCTATAGGATATAGACGTCCGATCGGCACGCTTTTACCCTGATAAAGGTATGCATAAAAAAATACGATTTGGAAAGATTTATGTCAATAGCTCTTACACTGCGCGAAATATCATCAATTCTTGCAAGATATATCCGATTGTTCCTATGGGAGCTATAGGATATAGACGTCCGATCGATTTTCAAATTTGATCTGCGTACACATGTTTTAGGACGAGTGTGAAAGTTTCAGATCGCTAGCTTTTAAACTGAGCTCGCAAACGGTATTGAAACAGACGGACAGACGGACATGGCTATATCGACTCCCCTATTGATCCTGATCAAGAATATATATACTTTATAGGGTCGGAAACGTCTCCTTCACTGCGTTACAAACTTCTGACCAAAATTATAATACCCTCTGCAAGGGTATAAAAAATATATATTTTTTGAAATCTTATTTTAAATTATTGGTTTTTTATAAAAACAATTTATAAAATTACAGTAATTATTAACATTTATTTAATTTGTTAATAAATATCAGTTTTATTTTAAGTTAAATATGAAAAAAAAACACGACATGAAATTGTTTTGATATATTTTTATACCCTTGCAGAGGGTATTATAATTTTGGTCAAAAGTGTGCAACGCTATAAAGTATATATATTCTTGATCAGGATCGCCTCCTGAGTTGATATAAGCATGTCCGTCTGTCTGTTTATACGTAAACTGGTCTCTCAGTTTTAAAGATATCGAATTGAAACTTTGCACACACCCTTTGTTTCTTTGCACGCAGTATATAAGTTGGAACGGCCGACTATATCCTATAGCTGCCATACAACTGATTGATCGGAAATGCCATAACTTTAATGTTTGTAAAGTTAGGAAGTTGGGATTTTGTATGGGTCTTATGTTTGCCCAATCAATCCGACCTACCAAATTTCATAAGGCCGATTATATCCTATAGCTGCCATATAACTGAACGATTGGAAATGTCATAACTTTGGTGTTTTTTGAGTTTTGTTGAGCAGAAACTTATGTTACCTTTTAGTATTTTTATTTCGGAGGCTTCGTCCAGGTTGTACTTCTTGGGCCAGGACGTTTTTATAGGACTGTGGAAATGAATCTTTTCCGATAATAAGCACTATTTTGATCTGTAAAATGTAATATATATTACATCAATGCTATGATAAATGAAAGAAGTGTTATTAATCCAACTGTAGGTTTTTATACCCTTGCAGAGGGTATTATAATTTCAGTCAAAAGTTTGCAACGCAGTGACATTTCCGACCCTATAAAATATATATATTCTTGATCAGCATCACCAGGAGAGTCGATCTAGCCATGTCCGTCTGTCCGTCTGTCCGTCCGTCCGTTTCTACGCAAACTAGTCCCTCAGTTTTAAAGCTATCTGCTTAAAACTTTCCCAAAAGTTGTCTTTCTATTGCAGGTAGTATATAAGTCGGAACGAGCCGGATCGGGCAATTATATCATATAGCAGCCATATAACTGAACGATCGGAAAAGCCATAACGTTGGTGTTTTTAAAGTTAGGAAGTTGGGATTTTCTATGGGTTTTATTTTTGGCCAATCAATCCGAGCTACCAAATTTCATAAGGATCGGCCGACTATATCATATAGCTGCCATATAACTGAACGATTGGAAATGCCATAACTTTGGTGTTTATACCCGTTACTCGTAGAGTAAAAGGGTATATTGTATTCGTGCAAAAGTATGTAACAGGTAGAAGGAAGCGTTTCCGACCCTATAAAGTATATATATTCTTGTTCAGGATCACTAGCCGAGTCGATCTAGCCATGTCCGTCTGTCCGTCTGTCTGTCCGTATGAACGCTGAGATCTCGGAAACTATAAAAGCTAGAAGATTGGCATTTTGCATGTCGATTTTAGGAGTTCCTACGCAGCGCAAGTTTGTTTTAAAATGGTGCCACGCCCCCTCTGACGCCCACAAGCCACAAGCTGTGGCCACAGTTTTGATGCTATTATGAAAATTTTAATTGATATGTATTTGTTTCGTCAATACCTATCGATTGGCCTAATAAAAGTTTGCCACGCCCACTCTAACGCCCAAAAACCCATTAAACGCTTAAGCCTGGCTAGCGCCTACATTTCCGCCTTTCATGGCCCGGGGTACTAATTTCTTGGGGTAGATGGCGCAATACAATAGCGCCATCTTACGGATGACTTTGGAACAGCTGGCCAAGGTGCTAATTCGAGCGGCGAAAAACATAAAAGAAGGCATACTTATATTAAGTTGTTTAGCTGAGTAACGGGTATCTTATAGTCGAGGCACTCGACTATAGCGTTCTCTCTTGTTTTCTTTGAAAACCAAGTGATTGCTGTCACCGCTAGCAACAACACGGTATTTTGTTAATCTCCAGTCTCGTTTCTACATATTCCATCCTAAATTCATGTACTCCCAATTCTTTGGTAGTTCTGTTCTTTTTTATAGTTTTGATTTGGGGTATTTACAGTTTCAGTTTTGCTGTCCCCAGTCTTTCCACCGCATCGTATTGAACGTTATTAACCATAGCTCTAAATTCATTGAAAGCTATTAATGCCGATGCAGTCAGTATCCTTTCCCGTCCACAATCTGTTTTTAGTTTTACGTTTTCTCCGTTGAAAATTGCGATGTATCCAGCTTCTGGTTCAAATATCTTGGTGCTGAACCCCTCATCTCTCGTTTCGCATTCCGCCTCCTCTCCGTTCATCAGCCTTCTCAGACAACTTTCATTAACCTGATTTACAATTTTATTATTTTTACATATATGTAGGTTTCTTATTTTCTGACATTTATTTTTATAGTAGTACATTTCCTTGTTATCAATTGCATCATAGTTGGGTGTGATAATAAATTCTGTTTTATTAATGGGGAGTGGAAATACTCTGTGTAACGAATATATTTCATCTTGGAAAATAGATAATCTTACTGAACATATTATGTCTGTCTTATTCATAATCGCTCTTAATTTTAGAAGCTCGTACATGTGTACTTCGGATGCTACCTGAATCTTTTGTTCTTCTATTTCTTGAACATATTTACTCGTTTCCTTTTTATTGAATATTCATATTGAAATTAGGCCCATTTCGGCTAATAGTAAGCTTTCTGCTATGTTATTTAGATTTACTCCAATCGGATTTACAGAAATTCTGGCGATAAATTCCAATCTATAGATTCTTTTATCTTTTCGTTTTATTAAAGCCATTCCTATAATTATTGATAAATTTATTTACTCTAATCTGTTCCTGATTAATGTATGTCGATAAATTTTAAAACATAATAATGAATTTGCTGTCTTTTCTTGCGCCTTCATTTCTTATTTTACTCTTATCTCCTCTTCTTGCATTTTCCTTATATTTTCTGCCAGCTTCTCTGCATCTTCCGCATTTAAAAAACCTGTTATCGACTTGATAATGGTCCTAACCCATTGACCAATCCTCTTGCCTTTCTTCTATTGTGGCTTATAACTACTAACCTAATTTTTATCATCTGAAATTTCTTCTGTAATGCACTAACTAAATCCTTTTTTTCTGCATCTTCTAGTATGCTTCTAAGTGTCTGTTCTATGGCTTCTTGATATTTCTGTAGCCTTACTATGTGTATAGATGTGGGATCCAGTAGTTGTGCCGATGTGATTAGTGTTACCAGAAGCGGTCTAACCTACTAGTCTTTGTCCCTTCATATTAATATAAAATAATGTCTGGCCACTCCTCGCTAATTTA
Source organism: Drosophila kurseongensis (assembly GCA_018153305.1). Classification (NCBI taxonomy): domain Eukaryota; kingdom Metazoa; phylum Arthropoda; class Insecta; order Diptera; family Drosophilidae; genus Drosophila; species Drosophila kurseongensis. Next base: position 2,950,917 of record JAECXX010000034.1, read on the forward strand.
GTCACGGCCAGAATCTCAACTCGATCGGACGTTTTGCACACTAAGGAAGTTTTTGTTAAATTTAAGCTACAAGTTGAATGGAATAAACAATATCAATGATTTAAAGTAAATGTTACAGCTTTTTTTAAAAGAAGACACTGCATTTTTTTGGGGCCCCACCGGAATATTGCCCAGCAATCGACAACTTGGACCTTAAATCAAATATTAAAACTGGTTAAGAGTTTTGAAAAGAAAGGCAAATTGGCAAAAAGTGACAGCGATATAAGCGGAAAATAATTTCATCAGAAGGCGAAAAAAGATTTTCATCAGAAAGCGAAAATACAGACACATGGGCGAGTGAGAGGGAAGCAGCGAATGGCGACGACGAAATCGAGTGGCGGTGTGGTCAGAATGGACATGCATCTGATCAGGCTGGAAAAAAGCTAGCTAAAACACGGAATTTGAGGCAGACGTAGACTGCCAGTTGATTCCAAGTGAGCATAACCTTGGTATAGAAGGCTAGGAAAAAGTTTGAGAAGCAGCAGATCGGCTGCAGGCAGCAGAAGGAAGACGAGAAGAACGTGTTGGCCAGGATTGGAACACGGAATTGGAGGCAGCCCTAGACGGCCAAGCGGATTCCACTTGAATGCAGACAAATATAAGCAGCAGTACAGTTGGAGAACAGCAGCGTAGCAGGCTGGACAGTTCAAGAAGCAGCGAATCCGACTGCAAAAAGCAAAAGGCGGACAAGCAGAGGAGCAGACGAGAGAGGAGAAGAGCGGAAGCAGCAGAGCATTGTCGGTGCGTACGAAGAAGAGAGAAAGAGGAGGAACAACACAACTGTATTTTTTAGCCGAGATCTTAGTTTGCGATTGGAAGAATTGCGACGGAAGTTGTCAGATCTGCAGTTGGATACAACCGGGTTAATGTCTCATTTACAACAACATGGATGGATGAAGGTGAGTGAGACACTGAGGGTGAGCAGGGACAGTCTAGATCGTAGTTTACATTAAAAGACGTCGAAGAAGTGTTTCTCAGTTTTCAGGCTCAGGTGTCCCAAATATAGATCTATGGATTGAGAGATATTAAAGACTGGAAAAGTTTGAAGTTACCAAGGTACTAGAGTTCGGAGTGCAGATATCTACAACCGAGATTCATGGCAGGTTGGGAAAACGTCGTCAACATAAGGGTTTAATCATTGCAGGAGTTTCTAAATGCATTAATGAAGATTGCTAAGCCGATACGTTTGGAGGATGAAAATCTAATTGAGTGCTTCGTAGAAGGTATCCCAGATTTAAGATCAAAATCTGAAATACTTGAAGTGGTAGATCGATGCATACCAAAAGGCAAAAAGCGCATATAAGCCAGAAAACAAGCATACTTTTCAGGGTGGTAAGGTAGCTAATAAGTCAGCCAAGGAAAAGAAAATAGAGTCGGTTAGGAAATGTTTCAGATGTGGAGATGGACAAGTGAAGAGAGATTCTCCAGTGCAAAAGAAATCTTCAAATGTAATCGGCCAGGATACCGAGCAGCGCAGTGTAGGAGGACATGAAGTTCGATGCAATCTTAGGAACAACAATTTTGGAAAACGTCGACATTATGGTTACTAAGAGAGGAACCGTGTTTTCGAAAAGGGATCAGTGTACCCTGCCAGTGGAGAAACAGATAACAGAAAGTTCCTGTGTGCAACTAATGAAAGAGTTTTGCTTGCCTTTGTTTGTTGAGCACCGAAGAGAGTGAGACAGGCTTGGAACTGGATCATTTAAGTAAGAGTGTCGCTGCAGAAGTAGAATTATTGTTGGAAAATTATAAGCCGATGATTTTGTTGACAGACGAGTGGCCGGTATTTCAACATCCAAGGCGTTTAGCCTATTGTGTCCAAAAGACATAGATTATTTTCCAACAGCACACATGGATTGTGTTATTGAAAAATTTTTACAACTCTGGATTTGACCAATGGATTCTTTAATGTTCCTGTGCCATCAGAATCTCAAAAGTACACATCGTTTGCAACCATGAGTGGGCAGTACGAGTTCATGTTTGTACCTTTCGGCATCATGAACTCCCCAGCGGTGCTTACCAGGTTTATAATGGCAGTCCTTCGAGATGTGATAAAAAACGATGATGTAGTAGTGTACATGGACGATGTGATCATTGCTAGCAAGAGTGTAGAACAGGGCGAGTATTGAAGGTGGCAGAGGAAAGCGGATTGCGCATAAATTGGAGCAAGTGTCAGATATTGAAGAAGCGAGTGGTTTTCCTTGGATATATCATAGAAAAGGGCACATTTGATTGTGCGGTGAGGAGAAAACAAGAGCGGTGGCTGATTTTTGGATTCGTAATAAAAACGGAATCCAACGATTTTTATACCCTTGCAGAGGGTATTATAATTTTGGTCAAAAGTGTGCAACGCAGTGAAGGAGACATCTCCGATCCTATAAAGTATATATATTCTTGATCAGGATCACCTCCTGAGTTGATATAGCCATGTCCGTCTGTCCGTCTGTCTGTCCGTCTGTCCGTCTGTCTGTTTCTACGCAAACTAGTCTCTCAGTTTTAAAGCTATCGAATTGAAACTTTCCACACACCCTTCTTTCCTTTGCACGCAGTATATAAGTCGGAACGGCCGGGATCGGCCGACTATATCCTATAGCTGTCATATAACTGAACGATCGGAAATGACATAACTTTGGTGTTTGTAAAGTTAGGAAGTTGGGATTTTCTATGGGTTTTATTTTTGGCCAATCAATCCGACCTACCAAATTTCATAAGGATCGGCCGACTATATCCTATAGCTGCCATATAACTGAACGATCGGAAATGACATAACTTTGGTGTTTGTTAAGTTAGGGAGTTGGGATTTCCTATGGGTTTTATATTTGGCCAATTAATCTGACCTACTAAATTTCATAAGGATCGGCCGACTATATCCTATAGCTGCCATATAACTGAACGATTGAAAATGCCATAACTTTGGTGTTTTTAAAATTAGGAAGTTGGGATTTTTTATGAGTGTTAAGAATGCATTATATGAATAATTTTGGTGAATATAATTTACAGAATATTCTGCAAGGGTATATCAACTTCGGCTCCGCCCGAAGTTAGCTTTCCTTTCTTGTTAGGCTTGAAGTCGTATTTCCGAAGGTTCGTAGAAAATTACGCAGTGATTGTTAAGCCGTTGTCTGATTTGTTACGTAGGGAATCGACGTTTGAGTTCAAGGAAAAGCAGGTAGAAGCGTTTGATAAATTAAAAGCAGCGCGAATTAGTGGGCCCGTTCTGAAGCTGTAAGACCATTCACTTGAAACAGAAATTCATACCGACGCCTTGAAATTCGGAGCCGTGTTGCTTCAGCGAGACAGGACGGATAGTTTGTGGCACCCAATTTTCTATATGAGTCGGAAGACCAAACCATGCGAAGAGAAGTATCATTCTTATGAACTGGAAGTGCTAGCAGTTATTGGAGCTTTGGTAAAGCAATGAATTTACGTTCTTGGGAAAAGAATACAAATTGTCACAGACTTCGATGCATTTGCCATGACTATAAAGATAGATATACAGCAATAAAAAAAAAAAAAATTTAACAATAATTGCGACAGGAGTTCCCAGGGGTAACGGAAAGGTAGAACTAATTCAGTGGTCCCAATGCTATCAAAACTGAGCCAGGAGTTTTGAAAAAAAGGCAAGTTAGCAAAAAGTGACAGAGACAGCGATAGAAGCGGAAAATAATTTCATCAGAAGGCGAAAAAAAATTTTTTATTAGAAGGCGAAAATACAGACACATGGGCGAGAAAGAGGGAAGCAGCGAATGGCGACGACGAAATCGAGTGGCGGTGACAAAAGAATGGAGATGCATCTGATCAGGCTGGTAAAAAGCAAGGATTAAGGAGCAGCGGAGCAGGCTGGAGACAGACGAGATCAAGCAAGACATTGGAGCTGATGGCGTTAACGCCGCCAATAACAATTTTGGATAAAAAAACCTTTACATTGCTGTAGTTTTCGATCGAAATTTAAATACATTCAAAATCATTAAAAGTTTACTTTTTGATTTAAAGTTAAGTGCTTCGTGGTACTTAGCTTTAATTTCGTGTAGGCGATCGCTTTTTAGAAATTTTTCGGCTACATCTTTGGCTTTAACCAGAATCAGCAGATTCCCGGCTCTGAGGGCGGAAATGGAGATTATCTCTTTGCTGATGATGTTGAGTGCTCGATGAACAGCGAAACAGGAGAATTCGGAAATGGTTTTGTTGAGTTTTTTGCGGTTATGATGATAAACTTTGGGTTCTTTTGCACAGTTTCTGGGAGTTCTGGGAATTCCTCGAAAAATTTTGGAATTGTCATTTTTTTTTTTTTTTTTTGGGCTTACACTGAGGACAGCAAAGCCGTTTTCCCCCAGATTTGGGGGCCTGGGGGGCATGGTCACTATTTTGCTTGCTGTTAGGTGGAGTTCGGGTGTTAGTTAGAGATAAGTAGAACTGCCGGGAGAAAAGTTACAGATGTCCGCACTCGATGAGAGGTAGTCGGTGACTGTGTGAAGAAACAATTTAAGAATAAGTAAAAGCCTAAGCTGAAGTGTTTTCATTGCGGAAAATTAGGCCATATGAAGAACGACTGTTTCTTCTTAAAAAGGCCGGCGTGTGGCAACCAGAATGTTCCCTTCGAAAGTAATGTTAGAGAGAGACAGGCTCAGATGGCAACAGCAACGCAGCCAGAACGAGCATTTGCGTTTATGATAAATGTAGTTATTAGAGACAACAGATTCTGATGGCTGCAACTAGCTAATTCCATTGAAAAGATAGACGGCGTAGATTTTATATTAGATGCAGGGGCATCAGATCACCTAGTAAACGACATTACTTTGTTTTCCGAGTATGAGAAGTTAAATCCAAGTGTGGCGATTGACATTGCAGAGAGTGTAGAGATTGTGTATGCTACTGAGAAAGGACTAGTTAGTCTTAACAGTTCTGGGAAAAATATTGCATTACAAAATCCGCTGTATTGCAAGAAAATTCCGCACAGTTTACTATCCGTGATGAAGATGCTAAATGCTGGAATGTCCATCGAATTTAATCCGGATGGTATTAAAGTAATCAAAAATGGTACCTTGTCATTTGAAGGGATATTTAAATAGAATATAGCTTGTGGCATGAAAGAAATGTTCATATTAGTGAAGGTCATTTCTAAGAAATTAAAATTAAATTGTTTCAAGATGTTGAACTTATAATAATAATAATATTTGAAAAATCTAAAAACTCATTCTGATGTATGTGATCCGATTACGCCCTCAACTATTGATAATAAATACTACGATGTAGTACATATTTATTGATCAGTTTACACATTACTGTGTGACATATTTAATTCCTAACTTTGTGGCGAAAAGTGAGGCTCATTTCAACTTAAAAATGGTAAATCTATATATTGATAATGGCAGGGAATACTTCTCTAATGAAATGAGAGAATTTTGTGTCGAAAAACGTTATCATTTAACGGTTCCTCAAACACCACAATTGAATTGTGTTGCAGAGCGGATAATTAGAACAATCACCTAAAAAAGCCCGCTCTATGATTAACTGTCCTAAACTTAAGAAAAGTTTTTGGGGTGAAGCTGTTTTACCAGCAACTTATTTAGTAGGTCCCCAAGAAAAGCTTTAAAAAATATAAGAAAAACACCATATAAGATGTGGCATGAAAAGAAGCCAATATTAAAATATTAAAAGATATTTGGATCGACGATATATGCACTAAATAAAGTGCGAAACCGAAAACTTTATGAGAAATTGATCAAGACTATACTTTTCGGGTATGAGCCAAATGGCTATAAATTGTGGAATGAGGAATCAAGAAAATTGATAATAGCTAGATATGTAGTGGTGGACGAAATATGTAAACATAAAACATATGACTTTAAATGAAAACAAGAAAGGAAAGCTAACTTCGGGCGGAGCCGAAGTTGAAATACCCTTGCAGAATATTCTGTAAATTATATTCTCCAAAGTTATTCATATGATGCATTCTTAACACTCATAAAAAATCCCAACTTCCTAACTTTACAAACACCAAAGTTATGGCATTTCCGATCAATCAGTAATATGGCGACTATAGGATATAGTCGGCCGATCCTTATGAAATTTGATAGGTCAGATTGATTGGCCAAATATAAAACCCACAGAAAATCCCAACTTCCTAACTTTACAAACACCAAAGTTATGGCATTTCCGATCAATCAGTTATATGGCAGCTTTAGGATATAGTCGGCCGATCCTTATGAAACTTGGTAGGTCGGATTGATTGGCCAAATTTAAAATCTATAGGAAATCCCAACTTCTTAACTTAACAAACAACAAAGTTATGGCATTTCCGATCAATCAGTTATATCGCAGCTATAGGATATAATCAGCCGATCCCGGCCGTTCCGACTTACATACTGCGTGCAAAGGAAAGAAGGGTGTGTGCAAAGTTTCAACTCGATATCTTTAAAACTGAGAGACTAGTTTGCGTAGAAACAGACAGACGGACAGACAGAGAGACAGACGGACATGCTTATATCAACTCAGGAGGTGATCCTGATCAAGAATATATATACTTTATAGGGTCGGAGATGTCTCCTTCACTGCGTTGCACACTTTTGACCAAAATTATAATACTCTCTGCAAGGGTATAATGACTTTGTGGTAAAACATAATGATTTTATAAGAAATCATCATTCTCCAATTGAAGAGAATGAAGAGTCAGATGTTTCATTACAGGAAATAAATAAATCAAAGCATTCGAAGTACCGATTTAGTAGTTGAAACTGGTGATAATATACTAGAAAAATCAACAAGTCAGACGCAGTGAGAGGAGTAAAGATAAAACAAAATTATCATATAGATTTTTTGAAAAATGTCTTATTAATACCCAAATATGTTTAAGTGATATTCCCAATACATTTGGAGAAATTAAATTTCGGGATGACAGAACATTGTGGGAGGAAGTGGGTTTTATTTTGAAAGCAAGACGAAAATGCTAATTTACTAAAATATAAGGCAAGACTGGTAACAAGGTGCTTATCCCAAGAATAAATTATGGATTAAAATGAGACTTTTGCACCAGTTGAAGGAATTTCTAATTCTATATTTCTTTTAGAATTTTCTAATCAATATAATTGATCCATCATATGGATCGCGAAACAGCATTTTTAAATGGAACTTTAGAAGAGAAAATTTATATGAAGGTTCCAAAAGGTTTAAAGGACCTTTTCTTAGGCTGGGATAGGATTCATTCCGGACAGGGTCTTCTACAGTTAAATTTGTAGAAATACAGGAGACGAGCACGGGGACTGGGAGTTGCCGCCGGGATTTGTTTAGGGCTTCCGGGCCCTGGGTATCCACGTTTAAGTAAGAGTAGGAGGCTCGGAGGCGCAACGTAGTTCCCCGAGGGGGAAAAACTTGCCTGGAGGGGACTGTTAGAAGTGATCCGGAGTTTTAACGCGGCACAGAGAAAGCGAATCGGAGGAGCCTCGTTAAGACCCGCCAAGCACGATCTTGACAAAGTGCCCTGAAATGCCAAGAGGTGCAATTTTCTTTCCTGCGCTTTTGGAGTCAGTCAAACGGCCGTGTTGCTCAGAGAAAACGGCTCAGAGGCGCAACACGGTAACTTGGCGCTTTTCCGTTGTCGGTCGGCGGTCGTATTGCGCAGAGAAAAAGCTGACACGGAATAACGTACAGAAAACCCACAAGCACCCGAAAGAGAGAGGGAGAAAAGATCGGTGAGAGTGTTCTTTTTCCGCACTTTGACGTAGTCAGTCAGGCATTCGTTTTGCGTAGAGAAAACGGCTTGGTAGCGCAACACGATAACTTGACCGAAACGAGCGCACAGAGATGTCCCGTAAGGCCCGAGAGAGAAAGGGAGAGAGTGAACGTGGAAGACCGAAAGTGATGCTCAGCGCTCCTCGTGGACAGTTTGGCAGGTAACGATGCCTTCAAAGTTAGGTGCCTTAAGCATATGCATATACATTTTAGATAAGGGAGATATAGTAGTAGTAATTCCCTCTAAAAATTCTAAAAGTATGTCTAAATTGAAAACTTATCTTTTTAACTAACTGACCTATGTGAAATACGATATTTCATTGGTATAAAATTGATGAAAAAGATTATCGAATTTGTCTCAGTCAATCTTCATATACCAAAACTGTTTTAAAAAAATTCAATATGGAAGATTGTAATCCAGTTAGTACCCCTCTCCCAACCGCAAACTAAATTATGAGGCCTTGCAAGCTGAAGAATCATGTTAAGCATGATGTAAAAATTTGATTGTCTGTTTAATGTTGTGTACTCTTCGGGATTTAAGAACATCAATAAGTGTCTTAATATCTAATAATGAGACTGATAGAAGAAGTACTACAGGATATTTATTTAAAATGTTTGGAAATTATTCCATTTCCTCGAGTACTATGAAACAAAAATCCGTTGCTGCTTCATCTACCGAAGTCGATTATACGGCCATATTCGAAGGTGTTAAAGTCATTAATAAATTAAATGAAAATAAAATGAAACGGCCCAATAGATATTAGACAATCAAGGTTGTAGTAGTATAGCCGATAATCCACAAGAGAACTAAGCACATAGAAATTAAATATAATTTTACCAGGGAACAAATTGAAAACAAACCTAGCTGTGTCAGGTATATTTCCACAGATTTTCAAATGCCTGATATTTTAACAAAGCCACTACCAACAGCTAGATTCACAGCACTGCTAGACCAACTGGGCCTAACTGGACCTTCAGCCTGAACCTTAATATATAGTTTTTTGTATTACCTTAAAACCAAGACAAACTGGATCTCTTTTTTTCGGATCCGCGCATGCAAGTGTCCCTTACGACACCAAGCAGTGCTTGATACGCGCGGAGCCCTATTACCCAATGGGCAATATAGAAGCGGACAGACTAAGCTAAAAATACGTACGAGACTAATATTAAAGTAAGATAAAATTAATGCTTATAGGCTTGGAAAAGAGTCGGTAGTAGAAATAACATGCTATGGTCTATTATAGTCGTTACATAGTAGTCTAAACGGTTCATGCATATCATAGTTAGATCTACAAATATTTAAAGTAAGAGGAACATAGTTCCTGGTAATTCTATTAGGCACAGAGAAGTTTAGCCGACCCAGTAACTCGGGACTCTCCACATCCCAGTGAATAAATTTATAAATAAAAGTTGTGCCAAGCATCGTTCTACGGTTTTATAAAGATGGTAGATTAATTAGAAGAAGTCTACTAGAGTTGGATGGTAAAATAAGGCTTGCATTCCAGTTAAGTCCCCGGGCAAATAATAAAAAGGTCTTTTGCACAGACTCTATCCGGTCTATATGTACACCATACTGAGGACTCCAAACTGCTGAACAGTACTCCAGGATTGGACAGACTAGTGAAATGAACAGAGACTTTGTAACATAGGGATCATCGAAATCCTTTGACCACCTTTTAATAAATACAAGTACTCCCCTGGCTTTATTCACCATAGAAGTAATATGAACACAAAATATAAGTTTTGGGTCAAGACGGACGCCAAGGGCATCAACATGCGTAATTCTAGACAACGCACAACCACCCAGCGTATACGTGGCATATTGTGGGTTCACCCTAAAAAATGTCATAACTTTACACTTAGCGCCATTTAAATCCAAAAGATTTTCACAAGACCATGTTTGAAAAGCATTTAGGTCCGATTGTAAGTCTGAACTGCTAGAAATTTCGTTATATTGCAGGCATAACTTAACGTCATCTGCGTACATAAGGACAAGCGACTTTGTCAAGACTAGAGGGAGATCTTTTATAAATAAAGTAAAAAGAATTGGGCTTCCTTGTGGGACGCCTGAAGTAACTCGGATCAAATAAGAGATCAAGTTTTTAAAGAGGACTCGTTGAGTCCTACCACTTAGATAACTTGAGATCCATGTCAGAAGATCACATGGAAACCCTAATAAATCTAGCTTTAATACAAGAAGCGAGTGGTTTACTGAATCAAACGCTTTACTAAAATCTGTGTAAACTACGTCAGTCTGCATGTTCTTTCTGAAGCCAATTATTACAAAAGACGATAGCTCCAAGAGGTTTGTCGTCGTAGATCTTCGCCTTATTAATCCATGCTGACATGGAGATATAATTGATCCACAAAGATGTTGCAATTGGGGAGTAATAACGTTTTTGAAAAGCTTTGGGATGGCGGATAATTTGGATATGCCTTTATAATTACTTGTATTCGATTTATTTTCTTTCTTATGAAGAGGAATGACAAATGACTCCTTCCAAATAAGTAGGAAATGAGAAATTTTCAAAGAAACAATTTGTGCAGAGGTCTACACAGAGTTTCAGCACAGTATTTAAGCACGCACCCTGTGAATAGACTGACTTAACTTTATGGAGATCCAAGAGAAGGGAGCTTTCGCTTAACTTTGGACAAAAAATTAAGTTTGACTTGGAGATGGCATTTGAGAAACTGGAAAAACTGGGCAAATAGATCGGCAATTGCCTGATCAGGCTGATTTACGCTTAGTGTTAACAAAATTATAAAACTGGCTGCACTCTCTGATCTTCAATGATGTCTCTCCACTCTATTGTTTGGCATTTTACTCTTCGATACTTTTTAATAACATAGATTAAATAAATAGGGCTATTCAATTTAAGATAAATACAAAAGCTGGACTCGGCTGATAATTCTGACTTAATTATAGGGTGATTAACTTAAACTAACTTTACCAATCTTACATTCGGCCATCTTGCAATTTTATTCGCCCCAAATGAACTCAATTTTTTTATGTATTCAGCTTTTTATTTTTATTTTTGGTCCCTTTTGGTTTCCTATTTTCTCGACCTCGTAACGTCCATGTTTCATTTTCTTTGTCACCTTTATTCTCACGAGTTTACCTTTACCTTTTTTTTTCATTAAATGTTTTCCCGTTTTTCTGTTGCACCTTTTCAATATTTTCCTCAGCTTCCTCCTTATTTCGTTTCGTTCACCAATTATGTAGTTCCTCTATTTCTATATCCTCGAGAACCTTTCTAGTGTCATCATCTTTTTTACGCATATTTATTCCTGTAAGAATTTTAAAAGGAGAATATTTCGTCGTTCTGTGTGGTGTGTCTTTGATAATTTGTTAGACTTTATCCACGTTTTGCTTGGTTATTCTGATAAAGTTTGCTTAGCATCGGTATGACGATTTTATGGATCCGCTCAACCTGTCCATTACCTCTCGGCATGCCTGTTGTTAGCTCAATTAGCTCATTAGTCCGCTTTGCTCCATAGTGGCCTTCAATATGCACTATTCTGATTATGTCTTCATGCATGGATTCTGGGACGACTAAAAGCTCTTTCCCAACATCTTTGTTTTTACCGAAAAAATCATCGTAAGTCTCGTCGCTATCAAGTACTTTTTAAGCTGCTTTAATCCAATCATCCCGGTTCTGCCGGGATATCTTCGATATGAAAGCAGTTTAGGCGACTAAGTGTATCAACGTGTTTCATCTGATTTCCTACTCTGTGTTGAACGGAAAATTTGAACTCCTGTAAGAACATTGCCCATCAGGCGACTCTTGGTGGGACATCTTCTTTTTTCATGGTCATCGCAAATGCCACGCAATCGGTAATTATTGTAAAATGTATTCCCAACAGGTATATACGCCACTTCTTTTACGGAATTAATGACTGCTAAAACTTTCTCGCACTGTGTAGTTTTCCTGCTCATAAATTCTACTGGGTGAAATAATTGGTCTTCTTTTGCATTCCTCCAAATCCGAATTTACTCGCGTCTGTGTGGACTTCGGTGATGGCGCAAGGATCATATAGTTTCAAAACTGGTGCAGTGATTAATAAGCTCTTGAGATTCTCGAAGCTAACTAAGCACTGATCGTCTAACTGAATGTTCCTTCCCTCTCGCGACTTGTCTGTCTTACGAAGTATATCAGTTAAAGGTTTCGCTGCCAGAGCATAGCCTCTCATGTAACGACGCAAATATGATATTAATCCCGAAAATCTTTCAAGTGCTCTTCTGCTTCGCGGTACTGGGTAGCTAACAACAGCGTTGACCTTATCCTCTGTCGGTGCAATAGTTGCGTTTTCTATTACGTATCCTAGGAATGTAATATTCCGCTTAAAAAAATAACCCTTTTCCCACTTAATACGCAGCCCTACTCTAGTTGCTACTTGCAAGACGTCTTTTAATACCAATAGACCTGTATCCTCATCAATTGTTGGTATGATAATGTCATCCATGTAGACGACAATTTTTTTGGACTCTATCAGGTCTCTTAGTACGGCTCCTTTAGTACATAGCGACAGAATACTGCGGGGGAGTTGCTTATACCGAACGGGACATGTGTAAACACATGACGAAGGCAGTAAACTTTCTGGAGTCTGCTTCGACAGGTACGTGAAAAAATCCGTTGGCTAAGTCTAAAGTAGTAAAGACTTTTGAGCCTTGCAAGCGATCTAGCACGTCATCGATTAATGCCATGGGATAATTATCTCTCTTTATTTTCAAATTAAGCTTTCTGTAATCACAACAAAAACGTTTCAAGACATTTTTATATTGTCAACAAAAACGTCTAAGTCAAAACATCCTGTGGTAATCAGTTCACCTCTTACAATTGATTTCTTTTTAAGTTGCAGCCTATTACATTTATTGAACACATCTTCCCTCATGAGACTTAGACCGCTGCCAGAATCTATAACTACGGTAAAGTTAATATTCTGTGCGCTAAAGTTTTTGTAAATTAGGCCTTCTTTTGGAGATGTCCTTCCTTTCCACATTTGCATTTTCTTAACTTGCTTCTGGTTATGGCGAGAATTAATTTTCCTTTCTTCTTTATTTACAGCATTTCTATTTCAACTCTAAGCTTCTTTACGGTTTTAGCTCTATACAAGCCGGCTTTGTTTGCTTTGCTATCGGGGACTCCTTCAATAAAGTAAGATACTAAGCTTTCTTCCTCTAGCTCATAAGGTCAAAACTGCTCTTCCTACCATCCGTATTCAATCGCAACTCATTTAGTTTTTCCCTCAGAGAAGCTACTGTCAGCGATAATATAGCTTTCGAGTCCATGGTTACCATTAAGATATCGTTGACAATGCTTTGTTTAACTACAAAAGAAAGAATTAATGTAAAGGAAATGGAAAGAAAATACTCAAGTTCGGATTGCAGTACTGGTACTTGGTTAGTTGCAGCTCTTCTGTTCAGTTGCAACTCTTCTGTTCAGTTGCAACTCTTCTGGTCAGTTGCAACTCTTCTGGTCAGTTGCAGCTCTTCTGGTCAGCTTCGTCAGCACAGCTCTTCTGTTCAGTTGCAGCTCTTCTGTTCAGTTGCAGCTCTTCTGGGCGGTTGCAACTCTTCTGGTCAGCTTCGTCAGCACAGCTCTTCTGTTTAGTGTCAGCTCTTCTGGTCAGTTGAAGCTTTTCTGTTCAGATGCAGCTCTTCAGCTTCGTCAGCACAGCTCTTCTGGTAGCGCCTCTCTGGTAGCACTTCTCCTTGTTGGACTTCTTCTAGTAGCGCCTGTTTGGTAGCTCTTCTCCTTATAGGACTTCTTCTGGTAGCGCCTCTCTGGTAGCCCTTCTCCTTGTAGGTCTTCTTCTGGTAACGCCTCTCTGGTAGCCCTTCTCCTTGTAGGACTTTTTCTGGTAGCGCCTTTCTGGTAGCCCTTCTCTTTATAGGACTTCTTCTGGTAGCGCCTCTCTGGTAGCCCTTCTCCTTGTAGGACCTCTTCTGCCAGCGCCTCGCTGGCAACACTCTTCTGATATAACTACTACCATCCTTCTTTGGTGGCGTCACTTCGAACGTCTCTGATGCTCCTCTGCTTATGCTTGTCGTTGTATCCTCGTAATGTTAAGCGTACCTGCAACTTTGTAAAACTCGATTGACTCCTTGCTCTTTTGACTTAGCTGTCGTTCAGCAGATTTTATAGTCTTCTCGGAATATTTAGCTCATGCTTCAAAAAGCGTCAGCTCGTTCGTCAATTTGGAATTCAGTCGTTCCTCTCGCTGCTATTCTCTATAGTGGTGTGGTCTTCAGTATATTCTATGGTTGTCTCCTTCTCTCCACTGTTTATCTTATGTTCCAAAATTTACGCCGTGGCGTCCACTTATACAAGTAAAGCTTCTCGCTATTTCTGCGACTTTCCCGGACGATCCCCCATTAAATTTTTGGGATAGTATAAATTTGGATTTATTAATACGAATAATTTAAAAATAACTTCAAATGATAACTGAGACCAACTTTTTAAACGCAAACACACTCTAGACGACTTCTCACTTTTCTTGAACTCCTTTCTGCACTCTTGACGACTTCTCACTTTTCTTGAACTCCTTTCTGGCTACACTCTCTGATCTTCAATAATGTCTCTCTACTCGATTGTTTGGCATTTTACTCTTCGATACCTTTTAATAGCATAGATTTAATAAATAGGGCTATTCATTAAATAAATTTAAGATCAATTTTTTTTTCCAATTTTTTTAAAGTTTTGGTCCTTGAAAATACTTTCCTGAAGTTTTAAGTCGGTTTTTTTAAAATTGAATAAGATATACAGCCTCGAAGGGCGGCGCGCATCAGGCTATTCTTCTAAAATTCTTCTATGTGAAAAATAAAGTTGAACCTTTAAACTCGTTTTTCTCAAAACAGTGTTTTCAAGACCGGTGACCAAAATTTCTTAAAAACTACCAAACCGTTTTTGCCCAAATTTTGTGGGCTTCTTTTAGACATAAAAATCTATTTCTTAATCGAAGGATTTTTTTATGAAACTCTTTTATTTTTACGACTCAAAAATTTTAGTTTACGCAACTGCTATTTTGTCAAAAATTAATATTAAAAAAAAATTTCTCTCTCTTTGTTATCTCTCTCTGCCCACTAGCTTGTGTTTCTCTAAGCCTAGAACTCAGATCAAAAAACGAATTCGCCAACAGAAAAACTTTAATCTTTCCAGCGTGACAGCATTTTTGAGAGTTCATTTGTATTAAGCGTGCTACGGTCGTGCTGTCAATCAGCTGGGCTTTTTAACAAGCAGTTAAAATTGAAAAATCTTATTTGCGGGGAAGAGCCTTTAAAGGATATTCTTAACTACTTTGGCAAGACATGTCTTCCGCTATACAAAGAAATTAGAAAACAATATAATTTAAATTTAACAAATTTTTTTTTTTATTACTGATTATTATTTGATAATTTGGAGATCATAAGCAGTCCCGACACTCTGTCGACAGTCGTAATAATCGTAGAAAATATTAAATCTCACTCTCTTACTTTGTATCTCTTCCCGTAAGTAAGTATCTGCTAAGAGAAAAACAATCTATTAAAATCACAGCGCCCTTGAAATTAAAATAACGAAATGCAGAGGGTATTATAAATTTGGTCAGAAGTTTGTAACGCAGTAGAGGAAACCCCATAAAGTATATATATTCTTGATCAGGATCAATAGGGGAGATGATATAGCCATGTCCGTCAGTCCGTCTGTTTCAATACCGTTAGCTAGCACAGTTTAAAAGCTAGCGATCTGAAACTTTTACAGCTCCCATAGAAACAATCGCATATACCTTTCAAGAATTGATGATATTTCGCGCAGTGTAAAAGCAATTGACATGAATCTTTCCAAAGCGTATTTTTTGATGCATACCTTGATTAGGGTAAAAGCGCGTGCCGATCGGACGTCTTTAGGTCCCATAGGAACAATAGGGTGAAAGCGGTCCAGATTTGATGTTTTTCAGAGTATTTTGCGCAGTGTATAAATTTTTCCAAGTCTATTTATTTACGCATACCTTGATCAGGGTAAAGGCGCTTGCCGATCGGACGTCTACATCTTATAGCTTCCGTATAAAAAATTATTGAAGGCCGTTTAAATATCCCTTTTTTATACCCTTGCAGAGGGTATTTTATTTTTGGTCAAAAGTGTGCAACGCAGTGAAGGAGACATCTCCGACCCTATAAAGTATATATATTCTTGATCAGGATCACCTCCTGAGTTGATATAAGCATATCCGTCGGTCCGTCTGTCTGTTTCTACGCAAACTAGTCTCTCAGTTTTAATGATATCGAGTTGAAACTTTGCACACACCCTTCTTTCCTTTGCACGCAGTATATAAGTCGGAACGACTATATAATATAGCTGCCATATAACTAAACGATCGGAAATGCCATAACTTTGGTGTTTTTAAAGAAGGAAGTTGAGATTTTCTATGGGTTTTATTTTTGGCCAATCAATTTGACCTACCAAATTTCATAAGGATCGGCCGACTATATCCTATAGCCGCCATATAAATTTTTATTTGGAAATGCCACAACTTTGGTGTTTGTAAAGTTAGGAAGTTAGGATTTTCTATGGGTTTTATTTTTGGCGCATTAAGGAAATGCCATAACTTTGGTGTTTTTAAATTTAGGTTAAGTTTTAAGGTTTAAGTTTATGGTTGACCAGCCAATTTAATTTACAGAATATTCTGCAAGGGTATATCAACTTCGGCTCCGCTCGAAGTTAGCTTTCCTCTCTTGTTATACCCTTGCAGAGGGTATTATAATTTTGGTCAAAAGTGTGCAACGCAGTTAAGGAGACATCTCCGACCCCACAAAGTATATATATTCTTGATCAGGATCACCTCCTGAGTTGATATAGCCATGTCCGTCTGTCCGTCTGTCTGTTTCTACGCAAACTAGTCTCTCAGTTTTAAAGCTATCGAATTAAAACTTTGCACACACCTTTCTTTCCTTTGCACGCAGTATATAAGTCGGAACGGCCGTGATCGGCCGACTATATCCTATAGCTGCCATATAACTGATTGATCGGAAATGCCATAACTTTCGTGTTTGTAAAGTTAGAAAGTTGGGATTTTCTATGGGTTTTATATTTGGCCAATCAATCCGACTCAAATTTTATAAGGATCGGCGGACTACATCCTATAGCTGCCATATAACTGATTGATCGGAAATGCCATAACTTTGGTGTTTTTAAAGTTAGGAAGTTGGGATTTCTTATGAGTATTAAGAATGCATCATATGAATAATTTTGGAGAATATAATTTACATACTATTCTGCAAGGGTATATCAACTTCGGCTCCGCCCGAAGTTAGCTTTCCTTTCTTGTTCTTTATTATTTTTGGGTGGCCAAAACTTTAAAACGCTGAAAAGTTGACATTTTCAAAGTCGGCTTACACGATCCTTTTAAATCTACTGGACATATCGTTTTCAAATTGTGCACAGTACTTTTTCACTAAATTCCTTAGGTAACGCTGTCCATTTTTTTGTGGCTTTGGGAATTTATTTTTGTTACAACAACAAATAACTATATATGTGCGAAAATCGAGTATTTTGACTTTAAATCGGAAGAAAAAAAATAAACAAGAAAGGAAGCAAACTTCGGCAAGCCGAAGTTTATATACCCTTGCAGTTGTTACAAATCTACTACACTTCGATTTGTATGCCTGTCTTACTAAAAACAATGAAGCTATTTCGATTTTGCACTGCGTTTTGCTATCGTTTCTATGGCAGCTATATGATATTGTTGTCCGATTTTAATTTAGTTAAAACCGTATTTTCCAAATTATTTAAATATTGCCAAATCCCAAAAAACATAAAAATGTAAAAACAACAAAGTTATAATTTCTTGAAATATTTTTTCCTATGGGAGCCTTCTGATGTAGTCGTCCGATCCAGCTTGTTCCGACTTATATACTACATGCAATAGAAAGACAACTTTTGGGAAAGTTTCAATCGTATTACTTTAAAACTGAGGGACTAGTTTGCGTAGAAACGGACGGACGGACGGACGGACGGACGGACTGACGGACGGACGGACAGACGGACAGACGGACATTGATAGATCGACTCTCCTGGTGATGCTGATCAGGAATATATATACTTTATAAGGTCACTGCGTTGCAAACATTTGACTGAAATTATAATACCCTCTGCAAGGCTATAAAAATCGACAGCGTTATTCCCGGCCCAGCCATAAGAAATGCCAACAGAGGCGGCTAATGACGGGTGAGCCTTCGACGCAAGCCTGGCTAGGTTTACAAGTAAAAGGAAAAGCCGCAAAAAAAACTGAGAGTCAACCCAACCAGAAGTCGTGCAGTGGACCAAAATCCGTCTGGCCAAAGGATCCAATATCAGCTCGAGCCTATGAAAGTAGATAACTTCCCGCTACAGGCAAACTTTAAAAAAATGTTCGAGAGCCCGAAAATTAACTTCCCCACGCAAAACGAAAAAAATTTAGAATACCAAAAAATTCGCACACGGCGAAGCCTCAACTATAAAAATTGAAGCTTCAGATCTTGAATACTGTAATACTGTTTTTTGGGGAAGCTCATGCAACCGTACATAACTCGAACGATAGCAGGAAGTACTATAGGGATCTAAATAAACACCGTCTCTAAAAACTATATTCAGCCCCAAACGGTGGTAAAACACATTAAGGGGGCATATACCTTTGTTCATTTTCAAAAAATTGAAAATTTTTTTTTGCTTTATCTTAAAGAACAATTTCTTGAGAACATTTCCCCAAATTTTCATAGAGTTTTGAGCAGTAGAAAACAAATTACAGCGCTCCTAGCCGCGCGCCTCGTCCCCGACCAAACCCAAACTTAAAACTTTAAACGCGAATATCTCGAAATGGTGTTTTTGAAAAATGACTTTGCGGTGATATGGATTGGCGAAAAACTACTGAACCGATTTTCTTCAATTTTTTTTTCAAATGTTCGTAATGAATTTTATTAGTACTTGAACGATCGTTTTTTCATGTAAAAATTTTTATTTCGCCGAAATAGATAGTTTTTTAAGAATTTTAGCGTCCGAAAACGTAATCTTTTGCAAAAAACGTTCCCGTATGCATAAGAAAAAATAATTTTTTAAAACGTTCGTTCAAGTACAGGATACTACTTTAAACTAATGAAATATTTTTATTTTTTCGGTATCAGTTGACCCGTTCGTCCTGGCGAATTATCACCGCAAGGTTCTTTAAAAAAAGGCGTTCAAGGGAAACACCCACACCTTAAAAACTATTAAATATTTTTTTTAAAATTTTTTGCATAAACATTGTTAACAATCTAAACTTTCAGAATACATAAAAAAATCCAAACTTTCCTATTTTTTTCGACAAAAAAAGGTATATACCACCTTAAGTCGATCAAGTACCTTACAAGAGTAACGCAACACTTAACAGCATATTAAGGCACGAAATGGTAAAATGCAAATTGGTACACAAATGCACGCTCAAACAGAGAATGTAATTGTGTTTATGTTTGAACGGCTTTTTGGACCTGCAGATTCATTCGACCACGACAATATGCCAGTTTGTGGCAACCTTTCCATAATTACGTCATTTCACCTGCATTTCATCCTGCTGTTTAAGCTCGTTTATAGATTAAACACCAGAGGTTAATTCCTTTAACGCAACAAATTATTGTCTACCCGCGCAATGTAAGCCAATCCTAGATACACAGCCATTTCCTTCAGATTTATTTGAATTATCTCCAGGTGATGCTGTTAAAGCGTATTTGGGATAATGTTTCCCATCACGTCATCTGGTCGCTTTTGTACACCAAGTTAAAGCGTTTGCGACACCATGAGGAATTCGGAGAGATAGCAGGTGTCCATTTGACTGGTGTCCTTCAAGTTTGGATGGTCTTATTAATGTTCCGGTTCTGCGGTGCCTGGTTTCGGTCAGGTACCTGATGTTTTGTCGAAGCCGATCTAACTTCTGCGGTCGTTAATAAATATTCTTATTATCGTCTCAAAGGCGCCTTAACTTATTTTTCTTTACTTTTGAAAGCACTCAAAAGACCTTATTAGCAGACTTTCTTTTTTCAGCCTCCGTGCTTCACTCTCAACTTTATACTTGGGAATAATACTGATAATTACCTGACCTAGACACCTACAACACTTCGTTAATACACCTTGCGACACTTGACATGTCGATTTTCCGATTTATTTCCCGATTGGAACAATGTATATGTTTAATAACAACGTTATATATCTGTAAAAAAAAACCTTTTGGAGAAGTTTAATCAGATCAATCAGCTGTAAACCTGGGATATGGGCAAGCACATGACGAGAACAGATCACCTCTATCCCAGGAAATCAGCTTACGGAGTACTTTTGGTACTCCTGGCGGAAAACATGTCGTGAAACTGTGACTGGCAAGGTTGACAAAAACAACAACGGAAACTTGTAGTCTTTTAATTTATACTTAAACTAACCGAAATACACTATCAGGAAGGTCACAGTAACATGCTATCTCGGCTTTAAAATAGCATGCTCCAGTATGTAATTGGCCGCACTAGTTGATCGCTTATTCTCTTGAGAGAAAGCTGCGGTCTATACGGAACACGGGCGTTGGGGGTCGAAATAATAATCTTTTGTAATAATAATCTGAAGTAACTGTGGCCCGACTAAAAAAATCGTTGAATCACGTTAACTTGTCAGAGAAAGGATCGAAGGACAAACTTTACGATTTAAGGAAGCACCAGAATGCCGAAGCCGGCCTCCTATTTAAGTTTATTGGAGGCGGTTCGGAAGATCAGCAAAATGAATGGCAGCGCTTTGCAGTGGTCAGAACCTGATGCCACTCTGCCTGCTTTTGGTCGCAGCAAGTCCAAATCTCAATGAAGGCACAATTTCGAGACACGACTTTGGCAACAGAACGAGAAGCTTGCAGTTTATTTCGAAGAGAAACGTAAGCTGGCTTAAAATGTCAGCATGGAGGATAACGAGCCGTTGGATGTACTTATTGTCGAAACTCAAACGTTGAATTGTCCCATTCAAGCCTAGTTGCAGTGCTTTGACAATCGTAGCCACTCATTTGGAATACTAATAGATTCCGGCAGCTTATTGAAAGCTTATTGAAAAACAATGAAAAAATATAATGTTGTATAATGAAAGAAAAATAAATATTTTTTAAATTTATTTGTTATGATTAAAGAATCTATGGGCTGCAATAATGTGCAGGGCAGACGTTTTTTTAAATGTACTGAACAAGATTAGAGAATGATATTTAGAGAGAACAAATATTAGAAAAATAAGCTTTATGTAAAACATCATTAGCATGTTTAGATTAGATGCGGAAGTGGTTTCAGACGATTTTGTCAAAGTCTAGACAGACAACATAAATTGTTTTCGCTTTAAAGGAGAAGCTTTAAAAAACTGGAAGCTCCAGTTTTGGCTTAATACAATCACAGTGCTTTGGAATTTTTGGCTATGCTGAAATTCACTGATCTTAACTCTTATTACTGCGATCTATTGTACTACATACATTAAAATCTCAAGTCTAGTACAGGACTTACGACACAGTCATATAGCTAAAAAATGTTACAACCCAGCTAAACCGAACCGCGTTCAATAATTCGCCAAAATCCCACCGAATTTGGCCAATGCAGTCACCAAAAACAAAAAATGGCGAATTAAGAATGATACTAGGGAATTTAGGCAAAGCCAAATACTTCACAACACTCGATTTGAAGTCTGGCTACCACCAGATCACTCTGGCAGAGCGTGACCGTGAAAAAACTTCCTTTTCCGTTAACGGAGGAAAGAACGAGTTTCGCCGGCTACCGTTTGGTTTGAAGAATGCTGCCAGCATCTTCCAAAGAACCATCGACGACATACTGCGTGAGCAGATTGGCAAATTTTGCTATGTCTATGTTGATGATGTCATCGTCTTCTCAGAAGACGAAAACGCCCACATACGGCACGTGGATTGGGTTCTTAAGAGCCTGCACGACGCCAACATGAGGGTATCAACGCAGAAATCGCGTTTTTAAGAAAAAGAAAAAATTAAGGCCAATCAGGCCAAAAATATATTCGAGGTGAGATCGTTCCTTGGCCTGGCCAGTTATTACCGATGCTTCATTAAAGATTTTGCATCAATAGCTAGGCCCATCTCCGATATCCTGAAAGGGGAGCATGGAAGTGTCAGTAGGCACAGATCCAAAAATATCCAGGTGCAATTTAACGAACAGCAACGGCTTGCTTTCCAAAAGTGGCGTAACATTCTGGCTTCAGAGGATGTCATCCTCAGCTACCCTGATTACAAGAAGGCATTCGATCTAACGACGGATGCCTCGGCATTTGGCATTGGCGCGGTACTATCCCAAGAGGGAAGACCCATCACCACGATATCTAGGACCTTAAAAGACCTAGAAGTTAACTGCGCTACTAACGAGCGTGAACTGTTAGCTATAGTCTGGGCACTGGCAAAATTACGCCATTACTTATATGCAGTAAAAGATATAAATATCTATACTGACCACCAGCCATTGACATTCGCAGTATCGGAATCCAATCCGAATGCGAAAATCAAACGATGGAAAGCTCGCATCGACGAGTCCGGCGCCAAAATGTTTTATAAGCCCGGCAAAGAGAATCTCGTTGCGGATGCCCTCTCCAGACAGCAACTTAACGTTGTGGAGGCGGAAGAAGCTTATTCGTGTGCGGCCACTATTCACAGAGAAGTGTCGCTCACACACACCATCGAAACCACGGATAAGCTATTGAATTGCTTTCAGAACCAGATAACTCTCGAGGAAGCACGCTTTCCGTCTAAACGCAGCTTCGTGCTCTTCGGAAACAAGAGACGGCACAACATTGACTTCATATGCAAGGAGTCACTGCTTGAGGAGCTCGCGGACGTTATAGTCCCCAAAGGCGTAAACGCCATTCATTGCGATCTGCATACGCTGGCAATGATACAGGATGAATTGGTCCGGCAATTCCCAGCCACCAAATTCTGGCACTGTAAAAACCGTATTACAGATATTTTCGCAGTCGCTGAGAGACGAGAAATCCTCACCACTGAGCATAATAGGGCTCACAGATCTGCACAGGAGAATGTCAAGCAGGTACTTTCGGAATACTATTTCCCGAAAATGACCAAGTTAGCGAATGAAATCGTCACAATATGACAGGCATCCTAAAAAACACGAACTCGGCGAAACGACAGTACCGTCTCATGTGGGAGAAATGCTACACATAGACATTTTCTCCACTGATAAGAAATACTTCCTCACATGCATTGACAAATTTTCAAAGTTTGCAATGGTCCAACCAATTCCCTCTAGAACAATAGAGGATCTCAAACCGGCTTTACTACAACTTCTTAACGTCTTTCCTAAAGCCAGAGTCATTTACTGCGGCAATGAACCCTCATTGAACTCGTACACTATTCGGGCCATGCTGGAAAATCACTTCGGGGTTAGCATTTCAAATGCACCGCCACTCCACAGCGTCTCGAACGGACAAGTGGAGCGATTCCACAGCACTCTGGTGGAGCTTGCCAGATGCCTTAAAATCGACAAAGGCATTAGCGACACTGTAGAGTTGATCTTGCTGGCTACGTCTAAGTACAACAAGTCTATCCATTCGGTCATCGATAGGAGACCGGCCGACGTGGTAATCACACAAGCAAGTGACCCGCATTGCGATATACAGGATAAGATAAGACTTGCCCAAAATAAGCTGAGAAGCAGGAAAAATACCTCCCGACAAAACCGAGTGTTCAATGTCGGCGACAAAGTCCTAGTGAAATCCAACAGGAGACTAGGCAACAAGCTTTCACCGTTATGCGAAGAAAAAACTGTGGAAGCGGACATGGGGACCACAGTCCTCATTAAGGGGAGGGTGGTCCACAAGGACAACCTTAGGTAGGCGAGACACAAACATGTCATTCGCTTGATAATTTTTTACTATTTTTTCAATTTTTTATCTCTAGCCACTTGGCGTAAGTTTTTGTCCTTATCATGTTTTATTACCATTATTTGTACTCATAACTCATTTACGCTTTATCTCATATGTTTTGGTGGTGGGCTACCCAAATTTTGTAAAATACTACAACAAATCTAAAATTACAGGTTTAAACCCATACCTCTGCTATTCCTTTTTGCCCTGACATCGGCGCACGTCACGGACTACTCGCATGCCAAATACATTCCCATCATTGATGGACGAATTTTAGTATGGGGAGAATTCGCATTTTTGAGACACTCAGCGAATCTCTCAGAGTAGAGGCGCGTGATGGAGGAAACTGGTGGCATGATTAACATGTTTCCCCAGTCCCACATGCAAAAGCTTTTGATCGTAGATGTCGGTCACCTGCGTGACCTTCTCGAATCACTGAGCATCCACCATAGGGTAGCCAGGAGTTTAGACTTCTTGGGAGCGGCGTTAAAAGTAGTGGCGGGAACGCCAGACGCGGAGGACCTTGAAAACATTAAACTTACGGTATTTCAACTTATCAATGCAAACAACAGACAGATAAATATTAACAACAAGCTACAGGAACAAATCAATAGTATTACCACCACTGTCAACCAAATTCTGAGGTCGGCTAAAGAATCCCAAGTTGATACGGGACACCTATACGAGATGTTATTATCTCGGAATAGGATGATTTCAATGGAGCTGCAGAATTTATTGCTAGCAATAGCTCTTGCCAAAATCAATATAGTTAGCCCCAGCATATTAGATCATGCAGACCTGGAAAGTGTGTGGATCGAGGAGCCCACAGATACCCCCATTAGAGATATACTGTCCGTTGCGTCTGTCAAAATATTACAATCCGTTAACATTTTACATTTCATTATTAAATTTCCAAAAATTAAGTCAGCATGTGTCAAGATCACAGTTTTTCCCGTGTCACACCATGACACAGTACTCAGGCTGGAGGACAAGGTCATAGCAGATTGCAACGGAGAGATTCACACAGTCAAAAACTGCTCCGTGTCACCTGGAGCCACATTTTGTCAACTGGCGCTGAGAAGATCATGCGCCCAAGAACTCCACGCTGGGGGTATTGCGCACTGCGATGTCCACCCTATCACCCACTTAGATGAAGGCATTATCATCATAAACGATCGCCCAGCTCGTGTGAGGGTGGACAACGGCACTTACGTCCACTTACGAGGAACTCACCTCATCACCTTCATTGAGAGTACCATGGTTAACGAAACCCGTTACGTCAATCACGACGTGGCCCGGAAAAGGGTACCAGGAGTGGCTAGCTCGCCTTCTCTGAACATCACTCTAGAGCACAACATTCTCAGCCTTCCATACCTTCACCGCTTAAGTGAACGTAACTTGAAACATATTAAGCAATTCGGGGAAGATATCAACGGCTATCGTTCACACCAGATAATGCTAATCGCAGGAGCGATCTGCTGCGCGTTGATCTGCGTGGGCCTCACTTATCGGCGAGTCACCCAGGCCAGGAGATCCACGACCCAACTAAGGGAGGTGATTGCCCAAATAGGGCGGCCTTAATTCTGAGGGGGGAGTAGTTAACTAAGTTAACCGGGCGACGGCAATGACCGATCGTCCGAAGGCTCGCTCCGGCCAAATTGCTGACAAAGCGTCTGGCCGGCAAAGACTACCCATTGGAGTGGCCGCTATGAGTCGCTTTTTTGTTAGCTTTAAGTTTCAGTTTAGATTTGACTTTATATGAATAAAGAGCTGTCGCTCATACAAATTATACTCCGACAACCGTCGTTAAATTCTTATTACTGAAAAACTGTCTGAGTCCCTAGGCCAGCAGGTAAAGAAGGGCAGTCACCCTTCCAACTTAATCTTCGTAATTCATCTTGGAGAATTCTTCGGCCAGCCGGCCAACTACCACAGCGACGAACCTTGCCACCCGCACCCCCCTGGATAAGCTGCAACTGCGAGGGACGGCCCGTGGGATATTTAAATAATTAATTTGCACATTTACCTCATTACTCTTCCGCTGTCTCGCTTTTTCTGTCGGCCCACTAAATCGAAAGTTCTAGCGTACAGTTTCTGGACTCTTGCGGTTCTAATAACTGCTCGCTTACAAATTTCCAATTTCTTTTCTTGGAACAGTAAATAATAATTTGGTCTGTTTCTGCAAAAAATGTAGCCTGGTAATTAGGGCTGACATGACTTACTGGCTGTGTGAAAATATGGTGCACAGCAAGTGTTCTGGTTTGTTGGGTGAATAAGTCATAGGGGAAATCTAGATGAAATCGTTCATGCGCCAAACGAAAGGCCGCTTGAACTGGCAGAAAAGCTGTTACGGCGTTTCTAGAGATAGTTTTCGCCGAGCTGATCTTTCGGCGCTGGAATTGCAGTTTAAAAGCCGTAAGCTATTATAGGATAACCCTAAATGCATAAGAAGGCGGAAAATGTTGCTAAGATCAGCATCTTAAAAAGGTCTGGTATCCAAACAATCCGTAGCAAAAGGTAAGCAAAAAGGTATGCTTTTAAAAATGCAGATTTGTACGCTGTGGCTTTACAATTAATGTATTCACCTATACCTCACCAGGAGTTACTGAACCTGTACCACCGGCCCTAGTTGGGTTTTCAAAACAAAGTCTGCTCCACCAAAATCCCTTTCAGTGCTTCCACTAAAGAAACAAATATTTGTTTCTCGGCTTTCCCCTGATCTAACATCTTCTGATGTTGTCTTATATACAAAACAGAACTAAAGCCGATTTTAATTGTATTTGCATCTCATATTATATTGTTTACAAAATCCTAGTAAAAGCCGGAGATGCTAAGCTCCGAAGATTTTTCAGGGAAGTACACATTATACAGGATTGACCGATCCTCTAGGCCCCCACGTCCGCCGAATCAGTTTTCCGATAGGGATCAGTTGGTATTTTTATGAGATATAAATGTACTAGGAGTTACGAGGTAGACGGAGGATAGATCAAATGTATTTCTACTTATAACACAACATGCTTTTATTGATGGCTTGCCTAACATATCTTTATCCCAAGTAATCCATTTTTCGCCTTCTTGGAGAAAACATTGTTTAATCTTATTTCTGGCTTTAATTGGTCCGATCTTTACTCATGCTTTAATATGGCCTATTCCCTTTATGTTTTTATTATCCGACCCTATAAAGTATATATATTCTTGATCAGGATCACCTCCTGAGTTGATATAAGCATGTCCGTCTGTCCGTCTGTCTGTCCGTCTGTCCGTCTGTCTGTTTCTACGCGAACTAGTCTCTCAGTTTTAAAGATATCGAATTGAAACTTTGCACACACCCTTCTTTTCTTTGCACGCAGTATATAAGTCGGAACGGCCGGGATCGGCCGACTATATCCTATAGCTGCCATATAACTGATTGATCGGAAATGCCATAACTTTGGTGTTTGTTAAGTTAGGAAGTTGGGATTTCCTATGGGTTTTATATTTGGCCAATTAATCCGACCTTTTAAATTTCATAAAGATCGGCCGACTATATCCTATAGCTGCCATATAACTGATTGATCGAAAATGCCATAACTTTGGTGTTTGTTAAGTTAGGAAGTTGGGATTACCAATGAGTTTTATATTTGGCCAATTAATCTGACCTACCAAATTTCATAAGGATCGGCCGACTATATCTTATAGCTGCCATATAACTGAACGATTGGAAATGCCATAACTTTCGTGTTTTTAAAGTTAGGAAGTTGGGATTTTCTATGGGTTTTATATTTGGCCAATCAACCCGACCTACCACATTTTATAGGGATCGGCCGACTATATCCTATAGCTGCCATATAACTGAACGATTGAAAATGCCATAACTTTGGTGTTTTTAAAGTTAGGAAGTTGGGATTTTTATGAGTATTAACAATGCATCATATGAATAATTTTGGAGAATATTATTTACAGAATATTCTGCAAGGGTATATCAACTTCGGCTCCGCCCGAAGTTAGCTTTCCTTTCTTGTTTACACTGCATTAATATAAGTTCTGAATTCCAGTGTTCCGTGATACTATTCGTTAATCTACACGTAAGAAATGTAAAGTCCACCCTTTGTAAAAATCTAAATCTGTTTTTGCTAGATATTTAAGTGCTCGGTCAATATTCACCTTGCGAATGCTCAGGGCTATAATAATTACTTCGACCGTTGTAAGGTTCTGGTTCAGGTCCGAAACAATTTTATAACTTTATTAACACCAAGCGTAAATCTAATTCTTATCCTTCTTCGCTTTAGCCTAGTACTCAGATCGACGAAAACTGTACGCCAGTCATGAGAGAGAGCGAGAGGCAAACAGCTGGCGTTCACTTTACTTCAGGCCTTTTTTTCACCTCTCTACTCAGATCGACGAAAAAAATACCAGAAAATTGGATAGCGTTGCCAGTCTGCTGAAATGAACTTTGGGTGAACCCTAGCGAAAAGATTAAAAAATTTAATCTTTTGGCGTGCGCTTCTCACTGAACATTTTAGAAAATGCAGGGGAAAAATTAAAAAACCTGCAAAAGTCGATTACAGGAGTTTACATGTGAGGACAAAATAACATTAATACTATCTGGGGTGCCTTTTGTCAGAGTAAAGTGTTTCTTAGGTCAAAATTGTACGAAAAAACATAATAAGAGTGCAGCTATGAACTTTATATTAAAAAATAATTATCAGTAAATAAAAAAAACAACTGTTAAATTAAAATTGTATTGTTTATTAATTTCTTTGTACAGCGGCAGACTTGTCTTGCCAAGGTAGTTGATAATATCTTTTAAAGGCTCTTTCCCGGAAATACGATATTTGAATTTAAACTGCTTGTCAACAAAACCAGCTGATTGACAGTAAGACCGTAGCACGCTTAATTCTGATGAACTCTCAAAATTTTGGTCACACTGGAAAGATTAAAGTTCTTACGCTAGCGTACTCGTTTGTCGATCTGAGTACTAGGCTTTTCTTTTGAAAACATGACTGCAACACCAAATCAGGCAATAGCCAATTTATTTGGCCAAGTTTTTCAAACGACATATTCTGTTTTCGATCAATCAACACAGCCTTATGCTTACACCATATCCAAGTCGTACATCAAATGTCCTACTTTAACCAAAAGATCTCTTCCTTTGGATCTTCTTCAAGTTGAACCTGTTTATTCGCAAGCGCCCGATGGTATTCCTGTGTGCGTGCTTAGGTATTGTCCTGAAACCCTATTCAAACCCCTCCACAAATTATTCACATTAACTCCAGAAACTTCCCAATTTTACCATATTTTTGAAGAAATCATTTGTGAGTAATTTGCCCGGACAAACTTCTCGAACGAGATTTTAAAAATAGCGGCTATAACGGATTGATCAGAGACCAGCCTTTCTGTGATATTTAGCTAAGTCAATTAAAACATTATTTGAGAAATTGTGGTCACCACCAAAATACAAAAAAAACAAGAAAGGAAGCAAACTTCAGCAAGCCTAAATTTATATACTATGCCAGGTTTTTGTTACGTACGGTCATATACTATACTATTTATAGGGTCGGAAATGAGTCCTTCGCTGCGTTGCAAACTTTTGACTGAAATTATAATACCATCTGCAAGGCTATAAATATTTATAGGATACTTAAATTCCCATTAAAAATACTTTGTTATCATTGATTGCTTTTCATCATTATTTGTGAAGATTTCGCTGTTGTGTATCATTGTGTTATAAAATGTAATTTCATTTATTATTGAACCACATCAGAGAAGAATGGCCGGTCATGCTGCGTTTTTTTACAGACGAGCATAAAAATATGAAAAGAAACGTCATCCGGCAAATAGTGTCTTTTGTTTTTATATACGGTAATTACATTTGCTTAAAATGTTGATAGCTAGACTTTTTGTAGAATATGGATATGGAAGACCGATTGTCACAGAGAACTTCCTCTTAGATTCAACAGCTGCTTTTGTAATTAAACAAGAAAGGAAAGCTAACTTCGGGCGGAGCCGAAGTTGATAACCCTTGTGAACTTTAGTAGTTCCGATTGATTGGCCAAATATTTTGACCATAGAAAATCCCAACTTCCTAACTTTAAAAACACCAAAGTTATGGTCTTTCCGATCGATCAGTTATATGGCAGCTATAGGATATAGTCGACCGATCCGGCTCGTTCCGACTTATAACTACCTGCAATAGAAAGACAACTTCTGGGAAAGTTTCAAGCAGATAGCTTTAAAACTGAGGGACTAGTTTGCGTAGAAACGGACAGACGGACAGGGCTAGATCGACTCTCCTGGTGATGCTGATCAATAATATAGCCTAGTATCCAGATCGACGAAAACCGTACGCCAGTCATGAGAGAGAGCGAGAGGCAAACAGCTGGCCTTTTTTTCACGTCGGTCCCCTGATCGACGAAAAAAATACCAGAAAATTCCATAGCGTTGCCAGTCTGCGGAAATGAACTTTGGGTGAACCCTAGCGAAAAGATTAAAATATGTAATCTTTTGGCGTGCGCTTCTCACTGAACATTATAAGAAATGGAGGGAAAAACTCAAAAAACTCACAAAAGTCGATTGCAGGTGTTTACATGTGAGGACAAAATAACATTAATATTATCTGGGGTGGCTCTTGTCAGAGCAAAATGTTTTTTAGGTCCAGAATGTACGAAAAAACACAATAAAAGTGCAGCTATGAACTTTAAATTAGCAAATAATTATCAGTAAATTAAAAAAAAAAAACTGTTAAATTAAAATTGTATTGTTTATTAATTTCTTTGTACAGCGGCAGACTTGTCTTGCCAAGGTATTTGATAATATCTTTTAAAGGCTCTTTCCCGCAAATACGATATTTGAATTTTAACTGCTTGTCAACAAACCCAGCTGATTGACAGTACGACCGTAGCACGCTTAAATCTGATGAACTCTCAAAATTTTGGTCACACTCGAAAGATTAAAGTTTTTACGCTAGCGTAATCTTTTGTCGATCTGGATACTAGGCTTAAAGATTGAATATTTTAATCTTTTCGCTAGGGTTCACCCAAAGTTCATTTCCGCAGACTGGCAACGCTATGCAATTTTCTGGTATTTTTTTCGTCGATCTGAGGACCGAGGTGAAAAAAAACGTTGACGAAAAGTGAACGCCAGCTGTTTGCCTCTCGCTCTCTCTCATGACTGGCGTACAGTTTTCGTCGATCTGAGTACTAGGCTTTAGCCACAAAAATTATATATTTTCTTGTTGTTATTACCGAAAAGAAGATAGCATTTAATATTATAGTATTTGTAAAATTTAATTCCGGCAGGAATGTAACGAGAATTAGTTTCTGCTTTGTAAAACATAGGCATTAATTTTATTACCTTAAGAGAGTTATGGGCAATGAAAAAATATATGTATAATTGCTTTTAACAAATAAAACAACAGTTATTTCTCTTGTAAAATAAAAATAAATAAAATAACAATTACATATAACATTTAGCATGAAATTGATAAGTTTGGTCTATTAAATAAGTCTCTCCCCGTTAGTGACCCAGCCATTGGAAAAACGAAAGGAGGAAAGCATGCACTGGGAACGCATGTCGAGCTGAAATACACTCTCGAAAGATGTACGTGTTGGAAGCAGCCAGGTCATGCTGAACTCGAGTGTTGAATGTATGTAAATAG
Source organism: Drosophila kurseongensis (assembly GCA_018153305.1). Lineage (NCBI taxonomy): Eukaryota > Metazoa > Arthropoda > Insecta > Diptera > Drosophilidae > Drosophila > Drosophila kurseongensis. Next base: position 2,982,207 of record JAECXX010000034.1, read on the forward strand.
CACACTGTACGTGACCATTTGCGTGTGTTTGTGAAAGCAAATGTCCAGTGTGTTGTGGGAGTATGTGTGGATGTGTGAGTTGTTTATATTGCTGCTGCTAAGTAAGCATTCGCTGTAGGGTATTTTAGTCGAATTTGAATCAACGGCCGAACAGGTTCGGTTTAATTGTGTATAGGAATGTTGAAAGCAGTGCGAACGAGACGAAAATATGTACAAATTTTCGAGGAACTCTGATCATTTATTTACTTTTACAGAGAGCATTTTGTGTTGTTTCTTAAAAATTATTCACAAACAAAATTTCCGAGTCTGAACGTCAACAGATGCTCACAGAACTCATATACATAATCTAGTACAATGTGTGGATGTGAACATTTTACAACAAATTTCTGTGCATAAATGTTTAAATATATATGCAATTCAAAGAAGAGGCTAGATAATTGGAGAGTACAGATCGAATGAATGAAGAGAATACGAACCTTTTTATATCAACATCAAACGAAATTTGATGGCCATGTGGAGAAAACATGATAATAGTCATTAAACCAAATTTTACGCCAAAAAAACATGAACAAACAGAAAGGTTCCATTCTTTTGAATGCAAATCTAAAGCTAGAAACCACAATTCAAATATATTGTTCACTATTAGGAACAAGTGTACCTGGTTTTTAAATTGTTTTATTTGTGTTTATTGTTGCCACACCATTTCAAATACAATAGACGTTATAGAAGTGAAACGTCAGCCTTGTACTCATTATATTCAAGCTAAGTTTCCCAAAGTTTATACTAGGTCTTTGAAGTACCTACAAATATGGATTTTATTAGTTTTATTGTTGCCAACTCAGCAGAAAGTAAGTGGTCATGGAATGTTCCGCCAAACGTCAAATTTAAACGAATCGTCTTTATCACATAACCAAAATCCAAATATGCAAATTCGCATTTCGCCGTTTAAAAATCTATATAAAGTTGATAGCCTAAAAACCAATCAACTACAATCCAAAATGAATACCAAAATATCAAGTACGGAAACGGTTCTTAAAAATTTGTCTGAAAAGATTAGCAAACAAATCAGAGCCTCATTTTATAATGTCAGTTCAAATATTTATAGTCTGATTAATATAAGCCAGTCTAATAACAAGCCACACAAAATCAATCAGAAAATAGCACACAATAGGCAAAAGAGACAAACCAGAGATATTCAAATAAAAGCCAAGAGTCACAATAGACAAATAAAGCAAATTACCAATTTAAGACGCGTAGACGAGGCCAGACTTAAACGCCTAGTTTTAAAAGGACTTGGAATGAAAAAAATACCCGATATGAGTAAGGTAAGAAATTTAGAACAAACCTGGGTAGCAATGCCCAAACCATATCAAAAATTGGCCTTCAATGCATTTATATATTTACAGGTCAATATAAGCCAAGTTGAATATTATAACAAATATATAGAATACCTAAATCGTCTAAGGAATAACCAGGAAAAGGTAACTAGTTATTATAATAACTATGGAGCTTCATCAATCGGTGACCTAAATTTGTTAAGCATTGTTACTAACAAATTCAATGATATAAGTCACAGACGATGGCGGAATAAAAGATCACTTAAAAACATAAGCCGGCTAAGACAACCCAAAACTCAAAACAGGAATGAAGCGTTAAAATTTAACCAACCAGATAAAACAAATATTCTGTTGCACTTTCCACTAACAAATATTAAAGATGCCAAGATTTACCATGATAAAATTGACGAAGCCAACGTTAGACTAATGCTTCTCTATAGCTCATCCCTGGCACAAAATTCCCGTCGTTGGCAAGGGCCTAAAAAAAGAAAATTTAGCCACGTTTCTGGAAATGATAATTCGGTTAATATAGTTAGAAGCTGTAATTCTGATGAAGTCAAATCTAATCAATTTAAAAAAGTCAGAATCCGGCAACTAAATCTTAAAGTATATCAATTACTCACAGCAAACAGACGAAGGCTGCTAGCTTCCCGAAGAATTGAATTCGAGAATATTGGCTTAGAAGAAACACGAACTCAGTGGATAGAATTTGACGTAACAAAAGCTGTTCAGGGTTGGTTGAACAAAAGCCACGAAAACTTGGGTATAGAAATTCAATGCGATAGATGCAAGAGTGTAGGTGCTCGTATACTTAGTGAATCTAGCCCGCCGACGGAATCGTCATCTGCAAACTCGGCTGCTCCAAACAACGAACACTTTAACCTCATGCCAGTTCTAAATATAATCGGACACGGATCCCTGAATTCCCACCAAGAGGAAAACTTGGACATTCATCATATCATGCTGACTAATAATAGAAGCGAAGATTACGTACATCATCGTTCAGATCATGGTACGTCTTGGCGAAAGGATAAATGGAGCAATAATTGCTACAAAGTGCACCAACGTTGCTGTAGAAATCAGTTGGATGTTGCCTTTAAAGACATTAAGGGTTTTGAGTTTATATTACAGCCAAAAGTATTTGATGCCGGCTATTGCCATGGTCGATGTCCCCCACGACACAATCCAGCCCATCATCACGCCCTACTGCAAAGTTTAATATGGCAAGAAGATCACAGTCGTGCACCCCGTCCGTGTTGTGCTCCTTCAAAACTTGAAATGCTCGAAATATTGCATGTTGACGAAGTCCATAGCGATAAGCTGAAAATTTCCACATGGAGTGATATGCAGGTTATAGAATGTGCCTGTTCTTAAAAAAAATTCCACCAAAGCCTTAACAATTTTTATATACATACAACCTGTATTTACCTAAGTTTTTTTATAAATGTGCGCTCAAAAAATACAATACAAATTTATATTTTTTATTAAAAATAACGCCAAGATGCCTTTATTTGGCGATTAGAGGAAAATATAAATTATTTTATGTTTTTATAGAAAAATATTGTGTAAAATCATTATAATCTATGTTTTAAAAAGTCTGTAAATAAAACTAAAAGTTGGGCTAAAATAAATAAATTGGACCAAAATTTATTTTATATTTTGACACTATTCTATACACAATGAGGCCACTAAAATTGAAAATGTATACTGTAAGTGGTAAAATATTTCCTTTCACTGAATCAGAACTAAAATCGCACTGCATTTTATACAGCTGCCATTCAATAAAAATCGTCTTAAAATTAAAAAAAAATGTTTTTAAGAAATGTTACACATTTCCGAGTATAAATATTCTTGATCAGCATCACTACCTATCTAGCCATTACCGTCTGTCCTTCTGTCCGTTCGTTTTTAGGTAGACTAATTTCTTCGGATTATTGCTATCTGTATGAAAATTTTCCAAAAGTTTTCTTTTGAAGGTATTATATAGTTGATATGCGAACAATAAAGGAACAAAATAAAACTGTTGTTTTTAAACACATACACATACATGATTGACCCACAACTATTTTTATTGTGTCGTTAAATAAAGGGCCCAGTGGTGTGGCAAGATGTCTTGCCAGACAGTTTGCATGTGTGAGCAGACGTTCCCGGTATCGATTTAAGGCTTTACAAATCGTCTCCGTTACCGTCGACACTCCCGTGTCCTGGCTCATAACTTGGTTTTTTTACATAATGGTGCCACTTCCTCTCCAGCATCCTCCTGAGAGCCTTTGTAATGCACATTTGCATTCTTTTTAGTGATGGATCACAGGCCGTGCCCCAGCAAATGATCCCCCAACTTAATGTCAGAAGGACAATTAAAGAGCCGCACCTTGGCCTAAAGGGATTGGCCGCTACCTAGACGAAGGAGCCAGTCCATTTTGTTAAGTTTAATTTTTGCTGACCCACAGACACGATCAATTTGATAATTGGATAAATAAGTTAGTTAGAGAGAAACAGCAGAAACCGTTATGTGACCATATGTTAAAGGAAGTACAAGATATTTTTTAGCATTATCAAAATTACGAAATAAAAACAGGAAAGAAAAGCTAACTTCGGGCGGAGCCACATTGATATACCCTTGCAGAATATTCTGTAAATTATATTCCAAAATTATTTACATGATGCATTCTTAATACTCATAAAAAATCACAACTTTCAAACTTTAAATACACCAAAATTATGGCATTTACAATCGTTCAGTTATATGGCAGCTATGGAATTTGGTAGGTCGAATTGATTGGCCAAAAATAAAACCCATAGAAAATCCAATCTTCCTAACTTTAAAAACCCCAAAGTTATGGCATTTCCGATCAATCAGTTATATGGCAGCTATAGGATATAGTCGGCCGATCCCGGCCGGATGTGTGCAAAGTTTCAATTCGATATCTTAAAAACTGAGTGACTAGCTTGCGTAGAAACAGACAGACAGACGGACAGACGGACATGCTTATATCAACTCAAGAGGTAATCCTGATCAAGAATATATATACTTTATATGGTCGGAGATGTCTCCTTCACTGCGTTGCACTCTTTTGACCAAAATTATAATACCCTTTGCAAGGGTATAAAAATCATGACAAAATGCACTCAGGGTATTCATAACCGGCCTTAAAATTCAAATAAGAGACACCGTATTTTCAATGAGCCCTCAAGATTTACCGAACGCAATGGTAATTGTGCAAGAATTGGAATGTAATGGTATGAGGGCACAGTTCCCTATTACATTTTCGAGTTTCTACTTATCTAACTTATCGTTTGTGTTTAATTCAGAGCTCCCATATTAAAAAAAAAAAGTTTTATAAAAAATCTTGTTTCCAGTGTCTATACCATTTCTTTTTTTTTGACTTTCTTAACAAAACATTCGCCGGCCTTGCCTTCTGTGTTGGCAGGCCGGCTGCTGCGCTTAAATTTTCTTTTTCGTTATTCTCTTAGTGTCTTACGCAAATGCAAGGTCAGATGCAGGACTCTCATGTGGCTAAGCACTCGGTTTTTGCTAAGGACCAAGTCACGCGACCACCGGTTAATACAGACGAATCTGCTAAAGAAGCTGTTATGAAAGCCTGTAGGAATGCCAAGGCGACTGCCTTTGATGCCAATAGGTGCCTCTCTGACACTTCTGATGATTTTGTTATTGAGAATCTGGAATTTGATGATCCAATTTATCCAGACACCTCATCTGTCCCGACTATAACTATTTTTACCCCCAAGTAGACTAGTAAGATACTGCTGATGAAGAACGCTTCACTCAGGTAAATAACGAAATCTTGACATACTCGGAGGTTGAAGGCCTATTGGCGACCATAAACGTCCGCAAGCTGCATCCTTTGGAATGATTACACAATCACATTCTTCAAATAAAGAAGACTCTACCTACCTCTCTATCACCACCTTTAAGCTTCGTCATGGTTTGTCTGAGCCAGTTGAAGCTAACTTGCATTCGGTGTCCCCACGCAATGCCTCTTCTCAAGCTAAAACCAAGAAACGCGATCCCCGTCTTCCACCCTTCCTTTTGAGGAGAATCACTGATTTTAGGCAACTTATTGCCTTTCTATTTTCTGTGACCACTGGTTTTCGCTTCAAGACAATTGGTAAATCTTCCTGTATGGTTACTGTGGATGACGGCAATGTTTACCGTGTAGTCCAGAAGCTTTTCAAGGATATTGGAATTCCTGTCAGTACTTTTCAATTTAAAAAAGGAACGAGCCTTTCGAGTCGTCATCGAGGGACTTCATGCTGACTAGATAGAAACAGCTATCCAAATAATTGACTACTAGATGGTTAAAGTGGAGCCGCTGCTTCAGAAAAAGGATCCGTTAAGGTGTTTCCCATGCCAAGAGTTTGGACATTCTACAAATTTTTGCTCACTCAAGGAGAGGTGCTTGGCCATAAGTGAGGAACAACTCAAGTGCATTGACTGTGGTCGATGTCCTGCCTATTTAAAGGCTATTGAAGACGTAAGCCCCCCCCACTCAAAACAGTACTTTTAAGCCTGCCATGCCCCCGGCGCAAAGTGCTTGGTTTACCTCTTTCTGCATCCTCAAGTCAGTCTTGGACAGCGTTTAATTCACATCAAAGTGAAAAGACCCCTTTGATTGAACAATCTATTCAGGACAGGCGCTGGAATTCTTTAAAGGATTAAGGAAGCAGCAAGAGGCTGCTGCGATAGACCAATTGGCTGCATTTGACAAGTTTTTGTTACGCTTTGATCAAATGATGTCAGTAATGACGACAACACTGCAAATGTTACAGCGCGTGATTTCTAAGCACGCCAATCCATTAAAAACCCCTGACTTAATTAAGAACCTAGGCCAAATGCTACTCCCGACGGTTAAGTATATGTACAGAATAATCTACTTGTGAAAATTACAGGCATATATGAATAAGCAAGAATATGGCCTTATGGTTACTATAGATACCCAAAAAGGAATGTGAGTCTAGGGAACAAGTACATGAGGCCGTAAATCTATTTACTGAACTAATCAATTAAAACATTTAAATTGGCTGCTTTAAGCTGCAAGGAAAAAATTAACTCTGTGAAGAATCACATTTTTAGTTATATATATTTTTATGATTTTGTTAGAACTAAGTTTGGGCAGTAGGCTTAAAGACGTTAATTATGAAGTTTATAATTTGAATTAGCCCTAAGTGGCCGCCAAAACTAACGAATAAGCTAGGAGAATAGTTAAGTTTCCCCGCCGAAGTCAGTACACAAACCACGATCACGCCACAGAGACTTGAAGCGGGAACGCCGCGCGTGAGGTTGAAAAATTGTGGCGAACGAGAAAATCCGAACTCAAGATAACGCAAGTCCTCGAGGCACGTGGCAAAGGAGAAAAGAGAACCCAGAGCGAAAAACACCAGGACACTAGCTTCGGCAAGCAGGGTGAGCATAATGAGTGCGACAGGGACAGACAGGGCTTAGAAAAGGAAACCCTTGAAATAAAACGAGGGTAACTCAAAATCAAAACCCTAAAATACTTTGTGCAACCAGTGTTACCTCCGATTATTCCGTCTGCGAGTATTCCGGGCATTTTCGTAGAGGTTTTTCTCAGCAGGATTAGCTGCGACAGTGCCCTCTGCGAGTATTCCGGGCCTGTTCGCAATAGTTAAGTCCGCCAGTGTTACTTCCTATTATGCCGTCTGCGAGTACTCCGGGCATTTTCGTAGAGGTTTTTCTCAGCAGGATCAGCTTCGTCAGTGCCGTCTGCGACCAGAAGAGTTCGAATTCGGGATGCAGTCGTGTAAGGCGTACACGAATCTAGGCCCGACCAATCGTCGTCGATAGACTTCCAATGCGAGGAAAGTCTGGCCATCATCGACACCAACCCGAGCTTGACAACGGCGCCGGAAGCTATGGATCCAAGGGTGAGTGCTTTTCTGCAGAGCTAGTCAATTTCGACCATCTGAAGGGCACATCTAATATCGCGGAACATCAAATCATTATGAGGGATGATAAGCCCATCAAACAGCGATATTACCCGAAAAATCCAGCGATGCAAGCAGTTATCAATAAGCAGGTGGACGAGCTATTGCGTGATGGACGGATCGAACCATCAAAGAGCCCCCATAGCGCGCCCATAGTGCTGGTCGGCAAGAAGACAGTTGATATGTTGAATTCGCGATCCATACCCGATGCGTACCCACAACCCAGAATCCACCACATTCTGGAACGTTTACGAAACGCTCGTTGTATCTCAACGCTCGATCTTAAGAGTGGATACTGGCAAATCTCGGTCGCACCCGCCATTACTGTGCCGAGACGAGGCCTCTTCCATTGGAAGGTGATGCCATTCGGGTTACATTCGGCCCCCGCGACGTTCCAAAGAGCCCTCGATAGTGTCATAGGTCCGGAGTTAGAGCCTTCGGGATTCGCGTATTTAGACGACATTATCGTCATCAGTACGACCACTAACCATACAACATATAGACTGGTCATTTCATACAAGCAATATGGACACTCAAAAAACTTTGCGGCAGGCCCCGGACACTTCGTGTGCCTTCGGGTTTTTTTCGCTCTCATTCTTATTCTCATTTTGACGCTCGTGCGCTCATTACTCAAGTTCGGTCGTTCAGTCGCAGAGACGCGCATTTTGAAGAAGGTTGCGCCTGCGCTTGAATTGGTCTTTATATGTATGCGTGTTCATGCATTCTCATACAGGGATGCATGTGTCCGTTTATTTCAATTCGATGCGGCAAGAATATTTTGTCTTTTGCTACTTTTCAGACTTGGTACCTTAACAATATGGCGTATTCACTATTGTGTTAATGATAAAAATAAGAATATTATATGTTATAGTATAATTTTTAATATTTCCGCATATATTTCATTTTGGTTTACTAATTCAAATCAGGGGTAGCAGAATAATGTTTTGCATATATGTATGTATTCCAATTGTGTCCATATTGCTTGTATGAAATGACCAGTCTATATGTTATATGGTTAGTGGTACGACCCTCGACGGACATATCGAAAACCTGCGCGAAGTCTTTAGGCGACTTAGGCAAGCCAATCTGAAAATTAACCGGGACAAATGTATCTTTTTCCAGCGGAGTCTGAAATATTTAGGCCACGTGATAATAATCAGGGATTCACACTGACCCTGATAAGATCGCCGCGATTCGCAAACTACAGCCGCCTACGAATGTTCGTGAACTACGACGCTGCCTCGGAGTCGCGTCATGGTATCGCCGTTTTGTTCCGAACTTTGCCTCCATCGTTGAACCAATATCCACACTCCTCCGAAAAGGCAAGAAATGGAGTTGGGACACGGAACAGGAACAAGCTTTCGAAACACTGAAGACCCGACTCACTGAAGCCCCAGTGCTTGCGGGCCCTGACTTTACTCAGAAATTCTCGTTACAAACCGATGCTAGCGATCACGGGTTAGGAGCAGTCCTGCTTCAGAGCATCGACGGAGTAGAGAAAGTCATAGCCAACGCCAGCCGACGATTAACACGAGCCGAGGAAAACTACTCAGTAACTGAGAAAGAATGCCTCGCGATCGTATGGGACATTCGGAAAATGCGTTGCTACCTTGAAGGGTATCGGTTCGAAATCGTAACGGACCATCTGGAGTTGAAATGGTTGAATTCAATTGACAACCCGACCGGGCGAATCGCAAGGTGGGCGCTCGAACTTCAACAATATCAGTTCGACGTTCAATATCGACACGGAAAGTTTAACATAGTTGCGGACGCTCTCTCGCACCAACCCTTGGACACGGTGCGACAAGCCGATGTGGAGCCATCCCAGTGCAAGTGGATACGTAAGATGACGCTTCAGGTAACTCAAGAACCTGAAAAATTTCCAGACTATCGGATCGAAGGTGGCCATCTGTACCGAATGACGGGAAATACACCCCAGGAGAAAGATCAAGTCCCGTGGAAACTATGTGTCCGCCAGGAGTACCGCCAACGGGTCTTGGAGGAGTGCCACGATCACCCAAAAGCTGGACACCTGGGCACACGGAAAACCAGCAAACGCGTAGCACAAAAGTATTACTGGCCAGGACTTTTCCGGGAAGTTACAAAGTATGTACGACTGTGTCACACTTGCCAGAAATACAAGGTAAGCCAACTTAAACCCGCCGGCCTGATGTTCACACGCCAAGTCGAAGAACCATTCAGCGTAGTATGTGCAGACTTCATGGGCCCTTTTTCACGTTCTCATCACGGAAATACCATGCTATTGTTATTTTTGGACGCATTCACTAAGTGGGTAGAGTTAGTCCCACTTCGGAAAGCGACCACTCCCCATCTAGAGCGATCATTTCGAGACAAAATTTTAAGACGCCTTGGACAACGGGACCCAGTTCACAAGTCGGTCTTTTAAAACATTCTGTAAAAGTCTTGGAATGGAACTTCAACACACGGCTCCCTACACGCCCAAACAAAACCCAACAGAGAGGGCAAACAGGACCATAAAAACAATGCTGGCCCTGTACTTGGATGGAGCCGAACAAAACACTTGGGATGAACTGCTCCCCGAACTTTCGTTGGCCATAAACTCGAGCATTTCGGACACAACAGGGTTCAGCCCCGCCTTAATCATGCAAGGGAGGGAACCGAGACTACCCAAAACCCTATTCGATCAAGCCACTCCTGACCACACGTCGAATCAACCGGAGAAAAGGCTGAGCGGATGCGGGAATTGTTCCGGATCGTCAAGGACAACAGCGAGCGAGCATCGAACGAACAGAGACGACACTACAATCTCAGACGCCGGGAATGGCGACCCGCCGTGGGATCACTAGTACTCCTCCGCCGTCACGTGCTATCCAAGGCCTCAGAGGGATTCACCACAAAAACGGACCATACACTGTGCACAAGTTCCTGTCTCCTAATCTCTTACAATTACAGGTACCTGGGAGTCGACGGCGACGTACAGCCGGCCTAAGTGACATAAAGGAATATCATCACGACGACACCGACGACGACGAGCCACCTGATGCCATCGAGGAAGCCACGTCCTGAGTAATGGGGCCACTTGCTGGTAGTCGCGACTACCCAACGTCCCTCCCCGCCAGGGGAACTCAGTGACAGGCCACCAAATCATTCCACCACCGACATTTATTATTACTATTAAATACTTAGAAAACATTGTTAAGATAATGCATACAAATAAGTTACGTAGGAAGGAGTTAGGTTTAGTTTAGACAATCGCACTCATAGGGACATCGAGTATTTAAGATATACTAAGTTTCTTTCCCCACAGCTCCATGAGTTCCAGGGATCCGAGACGCCCAGTGGCGGGCACAATGGCACAATGGCCAGACGATAGATCCCGACCATGCTCCGAACCCGGATTGAGCGGGAATTTGCGCAACCACGGATGAGGGACATACGACGCGTGGAGAGAGTCGAGAGAATGCAATACCGGAGTCATCTTATTGACCTGCGTTAAGGCGGCTTGATAATCGGGGGCCAACCTATATTATCATTATTACTAATTGAATTGCGTGCAGCAACAAGAAAAACCGGAATGGACACACAAAGAAAAGAGATAGAGAGAAAACTGTCCATTGTGAACAATCATCAAATTATATAAATAAACGAAAGTTTATATTTCTCGACGCTGCTACTCCTCTCGCCTCCTAAGGTGTTCGGAGGTCCCTTTTTTGTCCACAGTATACAGGAACCGTAAACGAGTATCTTAGAAAATGCACAGGATATTTACTGCACCATCCAGTGAAAAAAAGTCTTCCTCAACGACCAAGGTCAGAGTTTTTTTGAGGGGTGAAGTAGGACCACGGTTGCCACTTCAAAAATTTTTTATGAGCCAAAAAAAGATTAAAAACAAGAAAGGAAAGCTAACTTCGGGCGGAGCCGAAGCTGAAATACCCTTACAGGATATTCTGTAAATTATATTCTCCAAAATAATTCATATGATGCATTATTAACACCAAATTTATGGCATTTCCAATCGTTCAGTTATATGGCAGCTATAGGATATAGTCGGCCGATCCTTCTGGAATTTGGTAGGTCGGATTAATTGGCCAAAGATAAAACCCATATACGATCCCAACTTCCTAACTTTACAAACACCAAGTTCCGATCAATCAGTTATATGGCGGCTATAGGATATAGTCGGCCGATCCTTATGAAATTTGGTAGGTCGGAGTAATTGGCCAAATATAAAACCCATAGAAAATCCCAACTTCTTAACTTTACAAACAACAAAGTTATGGCATTTCCGATCGTTCAGTTATATGGCAGCTATAGGATATAGTCGGCAGATCCTTATGAAATTTGAAAGGTCGGATTAACTTAACAAACACCAAAGTTATGGCAAGTTATATGGCAGCTATAGGATATAGTCAGCCGATCCCGGCCGTTCCGACTTATATACTGCGTGCAAAGGAAAGAAGGGTGTGTGCAAAGTTTCAATTCGATATCTTTAAAACTGAGAGACTAGTTTGCGTAGAAACAGACAGATGGACAGACGGACATGCTTATATCAACTCTGGAGGTGATCCTGATCAAGAATATATATACTTTATAGGGTCGGAGATGTCTCCTTCACTGCGTTGCACACTTTTGACCAAAATTATAATACCCTCGGAAAGGGTATGTATAATGAGCCAATTTGAATAAAAAAGAGAAAAATTTTTATTTATTATTTATTTTGATTTTATTTAACTTTAATCATGATAGAGTATTAAAAACATAAACAAAAACATATCTTTTGGGTTTCAGACATTAATCACTTTTAAAATTGCAAAAAAACAAGAAAGGAAAGCTAGCTTCGGGCGGAGCCGAAGTTGATATACCCTTGCAGAATAAATGTAAATTATATTCTCCAAAATTATTCATATGATGCATTCTTAAAACTCATAAAAAATCCCAACTTTAAAAACACCAAAGTTATGGCATTTCCGATCGTTCAGTTATATGACAGCTATAGGATATAGTCGGCCGATCCTTATGAAATTTGGTAGGTCGGATTGATTGGCCAAAAATAAAACTCATAGAAAATCCCAACTTCCTAACTTAACAAACACCAAAGTTATGGCATTTCCGATTAATCAGTTATATAGCGGCTATAGGATCTGGTCGTCCGATTCTTATGAAATTTGGTAGGTCGGATTGATTGGCCAAATATAAAACCCATAGAATCCCAACTTCCTAACTTTACAAACACGAAAGTTATGGCATTTCCGATCAATCAGTTATATGGCAGCTATAGGATATAGTCGGCCGATCCCGGCCGTTCCGACTTATATACTACGTGCAAAGGAAAGAAGGGTGTGTGCAAAGTTTTAATTCGATAGCTTTAAAACTGAGAGACTAGTTTGCGTAGAAACGGACGGACGGACAGACGGACGGACAGACGGACATGGCTAGATCGACTCTCCTGGTGATGCTGATCAAGAATATATATACTTTATAGGGTCGGAAATGTCTCCTTCACTGCGTTGCAATCTTTTGACTGAAATTATAATACCCTCTGCAAGGGTATAAAAATGAATTCTTTTTTTTCAAGTTTAAAATATTTTTTATCGCTATTAGCAAAAAATAGCCAAATTCAATAAAAAATGGGCCAAGGAGCCAACGCGAAAAAAAAGCCAGATTTGGCTCAAAAGAGCCAAACCTGGCAACCGTGAGTAGGACTACTAATATAAAGTCGCTTAATGATTTTTTAGTGGTAGGACCGAAGTAGCAAGTTGAGCTACCTAAGATTTTGATGAACTGGCGGTGTCTAAAGTTCGTGCTCGCGGCAGATGTTTAGGAGATGTGCAGGTGCATTAATTACTAAGGAACCCCGATGGCATGGATGGACGATCAACATGGATGTTGATGATATTTTATCTGGGGTTGACAACATCAAGGAAGCATGTGGTATACAGAAACAACTCATCAGAATGAAACATAACGGAACGTTTGAGCAAAGAAAATGGGCAAGCAACTGCGCAAAGCTTTTGGAGGATAGCATCAAGAAACAGAGGCGTTGCTTCAAGAAAGGGCCGAAGAAGCAGTGTATACTCTATTTGTAATTGTTAGGATGTTGGTACGATGTTCATGGAAAAAAAAGGTTGTTGAAGCCAAAAAAAAGTCACGGGCGGATAAGGTGTACTTCCAAGTTCACATTCCGAAATATATCGCTCCAGAACTCTTGAAAATTGGAATCACATGCTCCGAAAGCCATTCATTCAAGCCTGCTTGATTGAATAATTGCACTAGCCTACGCATTAAAGTTTTGTGGATTTCAGGTGAAAGCAAGCATAGACATTAGAGACATGGTCTTAATCAGAGATGAATGATTGCCAAGTAATCGTTGGACACTGGGACGAGTCATAGATACCCACGCCAAAGCAGATATACCACTCCGAGTAAAAACGAGTGGCATTTCTAACCTTTTTACTTAGGCATGAAAAATGTATTCTCGTTATGTAGTGGAGGGAATGGTTTCCAAAAAAAAACTAAATACGACGTGCTTCGCCGGCAGCACAAAATGGATTTTATAGGTTACAGGTACTGGGTCATCTTGAAATTAATACCAGTGCTGCGGTGTAGAGGAAAAGAATTTCATTGATTGGAAGGAGCGAAAAAGGTCGCACTTGATTGATGCGACGTTGATTGCAGGCCACGAAACAGGATTTGATTTTCTTCTACAGATCCTATTTATGCCGGGTCAATGCAATCAGCACCTACCAACAAAATAACAGAAGGTATTAAATGTAGAGAAAAACAGACGGTTATAGTCCTAAGCCTAGAAATAGTTGCAATAATAGAAGCTGATCGGGATCAAAAAAATTTTGCAGTCATGAATATAAGGTTACAAAGGAGAGATTCTGCCTCGTCGGCAATTCCTATAAGCGACCCAACCAATCGGAGAATCGCTGATAAACTAGAAGCTCCGCAACCGGTATTCAGCTCCTCCACCGATTATATTTTTGAATACATTTTTTTTTACAGGTTGACTTGGTCCGGGAGTGCTTCCGGAGGTGAGGCTAGAACCGGGGGTGAGGGCTTCGCCGTCGTTTGGGTCGCTGCTGAGGGTTCCAAGAGGCCTAAAGTCCAGAACGGCCTCCACGCTGGTGAGGAGAGTTCCGAGCTCCTCCGCGGTCAAGAGGTCCGACCTTCCGAAGGAACAGGTTCTTTGCAGACTTCACACCTGCTTTCCAAAGGCCGCCGAAGTGCGGTGCTCTGGGCGGTATGAACGCAAGATCGCATCCTTTTTTTGATACACTTACTCCAATTGGACCGCTTTGGACGCAAAAAAAAGGAACAAGGCCACGTAAACTTGTACGGTGGCTTACCACGGATACAATAGATGTTAAACGGGCGGATAGCTCGAAGTCTGTCTGCTGGCAAGTTCCCCATGATTTGCGTCAAGAGTTGCGGCTTACAGCGAAAGCTGCGCATGCACAAGCGAACTGTTCATCGGCAGACTTCTTGAGCATTGACCAGCAATACTTTCTGGCGCAGGAGACTTACAAGAGCGTGACAACTCGTAACGTACAGCAACAACAAGAACTTGGCTTCGAACGGGATGAAAGCATTCAATAACCGACCCCCAACTCGAGGGGGCACCAATTTAATTTATTTTACTGAACAAAGGAGTTTAGCTTTTGAATATTCGCTGCTACCGGTTTATTTTTCCGAATTTTACTAATATCTTCACTGAATTCGTGAAATTGGATAACTTCAACAATTTTCTCAACAGCGAAATTCAGTTCTCTTGGCGAAATACTTTTTTCTAAGGTCTTCGACACTTTTTTGCACCTTTGGATTAAGCGGAAAACCCATACAAAAACTCTTAAACGCTTTAGGTTCGACGAAAAGTTTTCTATTTTCTGAAGCAGATAATTTGGCTCTGGGCTGAAAACGAGAGCTAATGCCGATTTGCGTAATTCCATCGACACTACTTCGGCCGGCAGTTCGAATTGTCGATTTACAGGCCAATTAATTTCTGAGTCTAGCAAGAACAAAGGCCCACCGATCCAGATGGACGTTGTAAGCTCCTCAACGTCACATCCACGGGACACTATGTCTGCGAAACCATGTATTTGAATCGGGACTTGCGGATCTGTGTGGACGAATCGCGATACCTTAAAGTTTTGGATGCTGCAAAAGCGTTGCTTTAAAAGATTCACACGAAGTAAGCAACTACATTGGTAGTGACTCGTCTCAATCTAGCTTTCGAAGCCATAGCTCCTGCAACAACATCTTTGCCCTTGTTACCAAAGGACACAAGAGGCTTAGTGGATCGAAAAGTCGAGCAGTTCCCGACAAAATATTTCGTTTTGTCGTGCGAAGATCCAGGAAAGAGTCATCCAACTGAAATTTGAAGTAATTTTTAACTATGATATAATCTTACTATGGGTATTACTATGAGCTGAAAGTTTCGGTCAGATTCATCCACCATTATTTGGCGATATATTTTTGTATGCCTGCCACAAGGGCAAACTTATGCACTCTTAACCGAAGCAGTGTCGAGTACAGCTCCTCTTGAATGGCTGGGCCTGTCATTCAACGATACTTGCGTCGACGTACGGCACGATGCATCGAAAGC
Organism: Drosophila kurseongensis; assembly: GCA_018153305.1. Classification (NCBI taxonomy): domain Eukaryota; kingdom Metazoa; phylum Arthropoda; class Insecta; order Diptera; family Drosophilidae; genus Drosophila; species Drosophila kurseongensis. The sequence goes on from JAECXX010000034.1 coordinate 2,998,101, forward strand.
TACTCTCAACTTGGTTGAAGTACTTTGTGGCCGTAGAATGCACTGGCGCGGAATGAAATAGTGCGGAGTATTTGCAATATTGTCATTTGTGGAAGACATGTGGCCCATGGAAACATATTCATCCATGAATTCGAGATACATCTTCCTCAACAAAGGGTCCTTTGACAATTTCCTTTCCAGCGAAAAAAATCTACGCTTCGCAACTTCATATGATGAGCCAGAGAATTTGAACGGCAAAAGAACCGAAAATCTACCGGACGACAATCTTTGAGTATTTTTCTTAAAGTGTTGTTCACAAAGCTGCTGCACAGGAGTATGGACTATAGGCAGCCACTCCTCCACAGACTAAAATTTCTGTAGTTTCTGTTTTTGTAGGATGGGAAGATAAGGCCCCTGCTTTATCTAGCCAACAGATAAAATTTCATGTGAGGAATTGCACACTCTGCATCTGTTCGATTTGCATCTTTTTACCGTGTGGCCCTTACGGAGGCAGTTAATGCATAAGGGAGCCTTTTTTGCGAAATCGAATCTTTGCTGAACTGTTAGGGCAGCAAAAGCAGTGCAATTTCCCTTTCGAAGGCAGTTAATGCACAAGGGTGCTCTTTTAGCAAAATCGAATCTTTGCTGAACTTTTAGAGCTGCGAGAGAAGCACAGTTTCCAATTTGATGTTCAGCTGAGTTGTTCTGAAGGCTGTAGTTGACGGCTGGGTAATTTTTTGCAAATTAAAAAAGTGTCAATATATTGTCAAACAAATAAGGCAATCATTATCGTATACCCGCTTCGGGCTAGTATGGGCTTTGGGATAATTCTTAGCACTGACTGGACCCTTGCCCTAACTGTTCCTAAAGCGTCTCCAGCTGAACACAAAATTAAATGATTGAATTTCTTAATGTCGTTAAGCGTATCATCCTTGTGAACAAAAGTTTCGAAAAGGCTTATAAAATTTGAAATATCAGAGTGTTTTCCGCTAAATGTTGGAAGAGCGACGTTTGGCAGGCGCCATTGAGGCGGTCGACTAGCCTGTTTAGCGTCATTTAAAATTGAAATCAGTAATGAACGATTTCTAAACGAAAGTCTAGCCCAACCGGATTAACAGACAATTTACCATTTAAGTTGCGATACGTTCGGTTTATACTTTTCATGCAAGTATCTCGTTTGTGTTTAAGCTCTTCGATACCCTTGGTTGCCATTGCGTTTATTTTTTAGTTATTTATTTTTGGAATCTTAATATATATATATTATTTTATTTTTTTAATAATAATAATATATAAAACGATTAAAGAGTAATATACCGAACGCAAGCAGTGTAGGGGAGCAAAGTGCCGAGAGAGGTACAAAGAAAAACCTTATTAGCGTTTTTAGATTTTTATACCCGTTACTCGTAGAGTAAAAGGGTATATTGTATTCGTGCAAAGTATGTAACAGGTAGAAGGAAGCGTTTCCGACCCTAAAAAGTATATATATTCTTGTTCAGGATCACTAGCCGAGTCGATCTAGCCATGTTCGTCTGTCTGTCTGTCCGTATGAACGCTGAGATCTCGGAAACTATAAAAGCTAGAAGATTGGCATTTTGCATGCAGATTCTAGGAGTTCCTACGCAGCGCAAGTTTGTTTCAAAAAGGTGTCACGCCCCCTTTAACGCCCACAATCGCTTATATACGATTTTTAAAATTTTAATATTTCGGAAAAGTAAGAAATTTTTCAAATCGGACCATTCGTTAAAAAGTTATGCGTGATCAAAGTTTCTATCTCCATCTCCCTCGCACTCCCTTTACCTGAGTAACGGGTATCTGATAGTCGTTCTCTCTTGTTTATATACATAAACCCTACGACAGTACTATGCCGAACGCACGCACTGTAGGACAGCACACGCCAGCGCACAAGCGTACCCAAAACCAACGAACAAGCGTTAAAGCAAACCAACAATTGCACTGCTGCTGCGATCGAAAACGACAAAGATAACGCGAAATCGCGGCAGTGGTGTCGGTGTGCGTGTGTATGTGAACGCGGCTAGCGGCTCAACTCCTAGGCAAATGCAAATGCAAACGGAGAATGATGCACTGACCGATAACTAAGGGCAACGAATATATAAGCCTGATGCTGAAAGGCGCGTCAAAATAATGAGAAGCGCCCGAAAATTCTGTGAAACAGTTTTTTTGCCGGGATTTTCTCGGATTGAGAATTTTAAAATTGGAACTTTTTTACAGCTTTTTTAGTAATACCCTAAATTGGTGCTCACTACGACGAGAGTGGGGGAATTAAGTTTGCACTAATTGGGTCGACGACAATATATTGCTCGTGATTTAATGACCAAAGCGATTCACTTATGTATGTATAATTCGAAATATTTATGTATAGTATATATGACAGAATTATAATTGCTAGTACATGCAATTTTATTTTCTTGGTTAGAATGCTCACTATCTACCGATTTTTACACGAATGCAAACCAATTTAAAGATGGACCAAACACAATTAACAAAACCCCAAAAATTAACTTTCAACTTTGTGCACTCTATACCTGTTTGGCTAATTCGGGGTTTGCTACTTCCTTTGAATCCATTTTCAAGCAGCAGTAACAAAGGGATCGGTAGACACTTCCAACGGCGAATTATTAAATACAATTTTTTGCCGTTCCGACGCGAATAAGTGGTTGTTTATACCAAAAAAATTGGGCACAAATCGCGAAAGCTAGTTAATAATACTATTTTCTATTAATAAAAAAACGAGAACTTCGAAATGTAATTTTTTTTTATTAAAGCTTGGTTTTATTTATTGGATCTTCTCTTTATGAGTATAACAATAAGGTTGCAAATCTTAAAATAATACATTATCCAACAGTTTAATTTTAACTGAATAGAGCCTACATGGTCCTAATAATTAGCGCTGGATTGGAAGGTCGTTGCGGCGAAGACGAGAACTGCTGGAAACTCGCGTGAGGGCTCTCGCGAGATGATTTGGATGTACTGATAGCCTGTTGTAGTACTTTGTTGTGATTTGTACTATCTCTTCTCTGACGAGTTATATATGAAGGTCCCTGTGAATGTTTACATTCCGAACGTACCACGGTGCCCCGGTGATGGTTCTGAGAATTTTTGATTGAGTTCTTTGCATTATATCCACACTGCTGTTTCTGGCATTCCCCCACAACTGAGAGCCGTACGTCCAGATTGGTTTCAAAACGGTGTTGTATAGAAGTACCTTATAGTCCAGGCTAAGGGGCGAGCGGCTATTGATAAGCCAGTGGAGGATGTTGGCTTTGAGCTTTAAATGTGTTCTTTTGGCTTCAATGTGGCTGCGCCAAGTAAGACGTCTATCGAGGTGTACGCCAAGATATGTTACTTCATTTGTTATCGGAACCACTGTGTTGTTTAGAGTAAGTGGAGGGCAGTCTTGCCTGTTAAGTGTGAACGTTACATGTTTGCATTTTTGTTCGTTAACTTTGATTCGCCAGTCGGATAGCCATTTCTCCACTGCCACTAGGTGTTTAGCAAGTTGCGCCGTTGCTTGCTTGGGGCATCTCGAGCGGCTTAGAATCACTGTGTCATCAGCAAAAGTGGATGTGGTTAGTTGCATGAGTGTTGGTTGGGAGCATTTCTGTTATTTTGTGCATTAAACCTTCTAACCATACTCTGTCGAAAGCTTGTGATACGTCCAGAAATATCGCATGCATTCAGATTTCTGAAGTTATGCGGTTGACTTGCTCGATGGTTCCATGTTTTTCTCTAAAACCGAATTGATGAGATGGGATTTTGTTGTGCGGTCTTTGCCAGGTTTTGGTATCATTATGATGATCGACTTTTTCCATCTCTCTGGGAAGTGTCCATGTCTCGTTATTGCATTGAAGAGCTGGCAAAAAGCTCGAACTGCACAGAGAGGAAGTTCAATAATCATTTTTGGTGATATTAGGGGTCATCCTGGAGATTTTTTTGGGTGATGCTGTATTAGGCTGAAATACATTTTGAAGATGTTCTGCAAATCTGTCGGCTCTTTCTCCGTCGCTGCGCGCCCAGTTGCCTGTGGATGTCCTTATTGGCATTGCAGATTCTAATGGTGCACTGAGTGATGAGTGTGCTCTCCAAAGTGGGAACTTGGAGCTCATTGGAGATAACTGCTCTATGTAATGTTTTTGGGACCTTTCTTCTTCATGACGTAATGCAGCTGAGAGCCTCCATGTAGCATCTTTTAACCTTTGTTTTGCAGATGGTGATCTGTTCGATTGCCAGTCTCGCCGTGAGCGTCGCTTTGCTAGAACAAGCTGTTCTATCTCAACGTTCGTGAATCTATGATTGTACGATGTTGTACGAGCTGCTGCGACCAAGACGGATTCAAAAGTGTTTGTGGATAAGTTGATATCAGCTTCGTCATTCAAACGTGGATTCAACTCAATATGCGAACTTACATATTTTTTGTACTTAAGCCAATTGGTTTTATTCGTTGTTAGTCTGAATGGTTTATCTACCGCAACTGGATGTAGATTTAGTTGAAGGAGTACAGGCGAGTGATCAGACGATAGATCTGATAAGGAGTTGGCGCTTATCAGGTTGTGTAGAATGTTTTTTGTGACTGCAAAATCTATCAAGTCTGGCAGTTTTCTGGGATCTGTTGGCCAATATGTAGGTGTCCCAGGTGACACACAGTCTAGCTTGTTGCTTGCTTTTATTATTGCATTGTACAACTGCCTTCCCTTTGGAGTCACAAGTCGAGATCCCCACTGCGTATGCTTGGCAATAAAGTCTCCTGCTACTATAAATTGTTCGCTCAGAGAGTTGAAATAGTCCATGAATTGGGATTCGGATATTGTAAACCGAGGAGGACAGTATACGGCGGCAAGATTTAAAGTATGGTGATCCATCTGTACATCTATAGATGTAGCTTGCATGTAGTTAGTGGCAAAGCTATTGTGGAAGCAGTGCTTAATGCGATTTCTAATCAGAATCCCAGTGCCTCCGTGTGCTTTCCCGTCTGGGTGATTCGTGTTATAGAAGAAGTAGTCTCGAATTTGGAAATTGTATTTATTTGTAAGATGAGTTTCTGCGAGTAGCATTACATCGATATGGTTATTATTTAGGAATTGAGTTAACTCGATTACTTAGTCTGTTTTTGAGCAACAATCAGCTCAATCAAAACGTTCTAGTTTCGCATAAGATCTTGCATAGTTGTCTGCATGAATGACATGAAATCCATCATACTTTGTTGAAGATTACATATCATTGTTTCAATTTTGTTCGTAGACTGTTCTCCTGGTTGATGAGGGGAAACTGATGATCGTGGCTTGGTGGGAGCGGTTTTTTTCAGACCCATTTTTAGAGCAGTTGCAAAGCTTTCGGGTTTGTCGGTGAAACCATTGTTAGTTGAAGATTTAACGGCTGTAGGGGGGAAGACATCACGCGTAGATTTCATAGGTGTTATATGTGAGCGAGCAGTGGTCACTCTTTGGTGTGTACGACTTTTCAGTTCCTTGTAGACTGGACAGCCCCTGTAGTTAGCCGTATGGTTACCTCCACAGTTTCCACACTTTTTGCTGCTGGGATCCTCTTTATTTTTTGGGCATTTGTGGGAGTCATGAAGGTCTCCACAAGCAACGCATACTGGACGAAGCGTGCAATAAGACCTTGTGTGGCCATATTCCTGTCAATTATTACACTGCACCGGCCCATTTCTTTTATGCGGCTCTTCTACGGTTATTCTGCGGTGTAGTAGGAACTGGAGAGTAAAAATTGGATGCACTTCAGTTTTTTCAGAGGCTTGGATTTGGTTTCGGGTTCAAGTTATACCTTGAAAAGAGGTTGAGGCTTTCTTTCTCTATTAAAAATGTTAATAACATTTTTTACATTAAAACCTTTCTCCTTCAGTGCGCCTGTAACTTCAGCTGGTGTTACTTCCGGTTCAATACCTTTAAGTACTACTTGCTGGCCTTTACTGCTTTTTAATTGGTACGTGTAGAAGTTTTTATTGTTGTCGTTTAAATACTTCGACAAAATTTTGTAGTTTACTTCCGTATTAGTCTGAACTTTTGTTTCGTGAATGTTTCCCTTTGTTAAAGGAATTATGTGGAAATTGTCTGGTCCGATTAGATTCAGTATCGAGTTTACGAGGGCATTAGAACTTTTCTCTCGAATGTAAATCGGCTTCGGCTTAGGCTTTTTATTGTCCCCTATGATGTATTCAGGAGGTATATCATCGGATATATCTGCCAAAATAGCAAATCTTTTTGCTTCTATGGGCTTCTCTATTGTAGATTGTTTTGAGGTGCCGCGAGTTATTTTAGCAGAATTACCAAGTCTAGAGTTCTGCGGGCTGAGCTTACGTTTTATTTGTATATACCGATCCATACCTGTCTGTACGGCCGAACTTTGTTTTGAAGAGAGCGCGCTGGTGTAAGGTGCTGCATTATTTGCTTGCACAGCAGATTTCGTTGTTACAATAGATGGTATTGCGCGAGAAGTCGATACTATTGTAGTTGTTGTAGAAGTTGCCGTTGCAGTTGCTAGTGACGTCACTGTACTGGTGACCGTGGCTAAGCAGGTTGGCATGAGGGAAGGGTACGGGGTTTTGTCCAACAAGAGCGCTGGAGAGCAAGAGCGCGCCCTGCCTAGCGATGTTGGATTGAGTTCATTACTCGGGCTTGGGGTTATTGATCGAGGTTTTTGTTGGGTTTGCGGTCGCGTTGTCTTGCATTGACACGATTGAATGGTATGCGTTGTTACGTTGCAGAGAGAGCCGACGCTCGTCTTGGTGACGTTGGAGCACCGTATGAGTGTCGAATTCACTCATAACTTAATGTTTTAGATTTTCTTCTTATTTATTTACACAAAAAGTACGAAGTTCATCGCACCAAGCGTCTTTTCGCCCACTGTGTGTTGTTGTTTAGAGCTTGCACTGCTTTTATTTAAATTTTCGATGACGATAAGAAGACAGGAAAAACACGTCTGCACTCGCCGACGTTCGCAATCGAAGTTTATTAAGCGAAATTTAACGACTACGAAAAGGAGTGTGGTGATGATCGGATTTGATTTAACACACACAATTTCATATTATTTCTCTTAGGACCTATCCCAAATCTTTATTGTCTCCCGATCTCGCCTTACAACAAAAAAATTTAAATAAACGCGAAACAAAGAAATTAAAAAACAATACAATTTAAATGTAACAGTTGTTTTTTTTTAATTTACTGCACTTTTATTGTGTTTTTTCGTACATTTTCGACCTAAGAAACATTTTGCTCTGACAAGAAGCACCCTAGATAGAATTAATGTTATTTTGTCCTCACATGTAGACTCCTGCAATCGACTTTTGCGGGTTTTTTGATTTTTTCCCCTTAACTTCGTAATATTTTCAGTGAGAAGCGCATGCCGGTTTTCGTCGATCTGGATACTAGGCTTCAGAAGGCATTTTCTAAAAGTTTAATTTAATGCTCGAGGGAATGTTGTGGAATTGGCCTTTGGTAATCGATTTTTATACCCGTTACTCGTAGAGTAAAAGGGTATATTGTATTCGTGCAAAAGTATGTAACAGGTAGAAGGAAGCGTTTCCGACCCTATAAAGTATATATATTCTTGTTCAGGATCACTAGCCGAGTCGATCTAGCCATGTCCGTCTGTCCGTCCGTATGAACGCTGAGATCTCGGAAACTATAAAAGCTAGAATATTGGCATTTTGCATGTAGATTCTAGGAGTTCCTACGCAGCGCAAGTTTATTTCAAAAGGATGCCACGCCCCCTTTAACGCCCACAATCGCTTATATACGATTTTAAAAATTTAAATATTTCGGAAAAGTAAAAATGCAGTTTTATTGTGTTTATCAATACCTATCGAAATGTAGAAGAAATTTTCCAAATCGGACCATTCGTTAAAAAGTTATGCGTGATCAAAGTTTCTATCTCCATCTCCCTCGCACTCCCTTTACCTGACTAACGGGTATCTGATAGTCGGGGCACCCGACTATAGCGTTCTCTCTTGTTTTAATTGTATTGGGTAGTACACAATTTTTTTGATTTAGTCATTTGTCAGTTTCTCTGGGATGTTTTTGAAACCTAAATTACAAATTTCAAGAGAATAGGATGTCGGCATCGATCTGATATGTGCTGCTGGTTCAATGTGGAAACACACAGACATTATTTATTTAAGCCAGTTAGGTCTGTAGGATAAGTCAGCGGGTACACAATTTCTTGGTATTTCAGTCTTAAATGGTGTGCTCAGTGAAGATATCGCCTTACCCGGACGTCACGGATCCCTGCCTGACTTTTAGCCATCTCCCCAACTCGTGGGTTCATAGTTATAGTTAGAAAAATGGAGTCGGTTCTTCTTAGAAAGCCACAAAAAAGTAATACTGGTGCAAAAACAGCTTATTGTGCCTGCAGTAAGAGTTGGATCTGAGCGGGCACATGGACAATTTGCAGCGAAGCAGCCTGAGCAACCTACCAGTGCAAATAAACTCACCTATGCGGAGAAACGGACTGCTGCGCTGGTCACACAGAAATCAGCCGGGTTGCTGAAGAAGGTAGTGTCCAAAGACTGTTCTTCTAGACAACGGAATCAAAAGACGAGCTGAACTGCCGAAACTATTGGCAAAGAGATCATATCTTACCTTGCTTGAATTTAATTTGTTTTTCCAAGTTTTATTGAGTAAACATTTTAAGCTAACTTATAAGTTTTTGCTTCAAAGTTACTTTTTCAATGCTCTAATTAGAATCTGTTTTTATACGAGCGGCAGAACTGCTTGTTTATGCATGGTAATTTTAAGCAATGGAGATATGGCTGTACCCAGCTACAATTATGGTACTGTCGGCATACACGCCACAAAAACATTGAAAAATCGATGTTGGTGAACATCGATGTTTCTCCGCCTCTAATTTCTAGCTTGACAGAAACTAATTGGCGAAATTCTGCTAAACGGACAAACCAGCGCGACATATATGAAAAAAATGACACTCATACCAATTTTGATTAAATACGATACAGCAATAATGGTTGTATTCTTTAGGTTGAAAAACCATATCGTATGCACGAGTGTACTTTTATTAAGTTTTAATATTTTATGCAAAGTAAGCCATTAAAGTCTAATGAAAATTAATAATTTTGTAATGCCACTTTAAAACAAAAAATATTTAAAAAGCTAAGCAATCAAAGCGACGCTATACTTATATAATTATTTTAAAAAACTGTATGATAAATAATTGATACACATAAATAAAGTAATCATTTTTATAAGCGACGTAAAAACAATACTTTTTTCTATCATATATACTAAAGTTCTCGTTAAGAGAATCTATAAAATCCTTATACTATGTTATGTGTTCCTGTGTTTTTGTATCTCACAAGTGTCATTTATGTATTTATCAATATATATATATATATATAACTATATATATATATTTTATTTTAAATATATATTATATTATTTATATTTACATCTTACACTACTAAGTTGAAATAGAACGGTTAGATTATAGTGTCCAGTTGCCGGGCTTGATGTAAAATCTTTTTCTGATGTCCCACCAAAGTAATTCCCATATCCGACAATTGTTGAGCTGTTAGCCTAGAGATCTATATGTGCAAATTCCAATTAGTAACTTTAATATAGAGCATAGAACTTTATAAACCTACCTGTTGAGCATTAATTAAATTAGCCTCTTTGAAATGCTGACAGTATCTTGACATTTTTATGTGCTCCAACCAAAGGTCGGTACTTATGAATATATTTTGACCACGCTGTGTATCCAAAATATGTGTACCTTCTGATTCGGGTGAGTTTCGAGTTGTCAGCAATGACTGCGGTTGTCTGGCCAAGTTGTCTAGAGTTGAAACGATGCTGGCAAATGTAGGGCGATGAGTACGCTGCTTTTGCCAGCAATCTAGCATTAGCTGGTAGAGGGCCTCTGGACAGTCCATCGGAGCTGGTAAGCGGTAGCCCTTTTCAATACTCTTAATCACATCCTTTAAAAAATGTATTATAAAAGTAAATATAAATTATAAGTTACAATTTTTTTTAAATTAGGTCATACCTGATTTGACCAGTTCCAATATGGACGCTCCCCGTAAGACATGACCTCCCATAAAACTACTCCATACGACCAAACATCAGATGCCGAAGTAAATTTTCTAAATGCAATGGCTTCTGGCGCAGTCCAACGAACAGGGATTTTACCACCCTTTTAAAAAAAAAAGTTAATTTAGTACAAAATAGTAATTTAACAAGTTTTTTTAAAATCCAAATAATTTTTAAGTTTGAAAAGAAAATAAGATTTTGCACTGGTTTAAATTGCATGTACTGGAAGTAAGAGTTGTAAGTGTGATTACCACGATTGTAAAAAAACTAAGCCGACGAACTGAACTTTTTTAAAATTTTCGGCACTTTGTAAAAGCTATAATAAACTATAATTTTTTAATAAGATGAAAATATTCTTAGCATAAAACTATAAAAATTGGAGCACTATATCATATCATATATCCATTAGAACGATCGAAAAATGTATCGGAAAAAACAATGCATAAGATAACTTGGCCAGATCGTATCACAGCTAAAGCATAGAGCTACGCGGGAGATTTTCACCTTTGATATGCGCATGCAAAGTTGCGAATGACACCTGTCTGTTTACATATGTACATTTTTGCTCTCACTGTACACAAATCTGGGTTAATTAATATAACTTTTATTCTACCCACAAGTAAATTCAGTCAGACGAATTTAAAGCAAAAACCTTTGAATAAAAATATATAACTTAAAAATTGATTTAATTTTTAAACAGTGAAATAAATAAAAACATTTAAATAAATGGAACATCCGTTCCATTATACATACCCGTGTTGTGTATGCATCACTGGCGTTCTCAATTTCACGTGACAACCCAAAGTCTGCGATTTTACAAATTAATTGGGCATTAACAAGAACATTACGTGCCGCCAAGTCTCTGTGTACATAATTCATATCACTAAGATAAGCCATCCCGCTTGCAATACCTCGAAGCATTACTATAAGCTGTAAGGTTTGAAACTTTCCATCATTCACACGGAGAAATGTGTCCAAGCTGCCGTTTTCCATGTACTCAGTAATAATCATAACTGGATTTGATCGGGTAACTACTCCCTGTAGATAAATAACATTTGGATGATCGAATTGTCCCATAATCGAAGCCTCCGTCAAGAAGTCACAGCGGGCTTTTTCCGAAGATCCTAAAAAGAGAAAGAACCCGACGAATAGTTTATTTTTCATTTTATACATTTAACAAGAAAGGAAAGCTATCTTCGGGCGGAGCCGAAGTTGATATACCCTTGCAGAATATTCTGTAAGTTATGGCATTTCCAATCGTTCAGTTATATGGCAGCTATAGGATATAATCGGCCTTATGAAATTTGGTAGGTGGGATTGAAAGGCCCAAAATAAAACCCATAGAAAATCCGAACTTCCTAACTTTACAAACACCAAAGTTATGGCATTTCCGATCAATCAGTTATATGGCCTCAATAGGATATAGTCGGCCGATCCCGGCCGTTCCGACTTATATACTGCGTGCAAAGGAAAGAAAGGTGTGTGCAAAGTTTCAATTCGATATCTTTAAAACTGAGAGACTAGTTTGCGTAGAAACAGACAGACGGACATGCTGATATCAACTCAGGACGCGATCCTGATCAAGAATATATATACTTTATAGGGTCAGAGATGTCTCCTTCACTGCGTTGCACACTTTTGACCAAAATTATAATACCCCTCTGCAAGGGTATAAAATTATTGTTTACAAGAGGTGACTTCCAAATTACCTGGCTTCAATGTCTTTATTGCTACATCAATGTCCTGCACAAAATTTGGAGGTATTTTTAAGCGGCCACGGCATACGTCGCCAAATTCTCCACCACCTAAATATTTGTTTGTAAAATTTGTTTGTTTAATGTATTTGTAAAATTGGTCAAGAAAAAATATAAGAAACTTACCGATAATAGCTTCTATCGTAATATAGTTTGCATCGATTTCCCGAGCAAATTCCCTTATAGCTTGATTAGGGTCTTCATATGTGTGAGGATCCACGTAGCTTCTACTATTGCCAAACAGAGGCGTCGTCACTAAAACCGACAATGGAAAATAAGAAGCTTGATAAAATTACCAGTAATCCGAGATAATTTATAATAATAAGTAAATATTGAGTTTATTTAAAAATTTTATTCAGAACTAGGCAAAAATTATGTCAATGTTAACATTTCCGTACAACCGCCAACTTCGGCTAGCCGAAGTTTATATACGCTTGCAGTTACTGCAAAACTACTACATTTCGATTTCTATGCCTATATTTCTAAAAGCAATGAAGCTATATTGATTTTGAGCTGCATTTTGCCATATTTTCTAATGCAGCTATATGGTATTGTTGCCCGCTTTCGATAAAACTAAAACGTAATTCTGATATGGTAAACAATTACTTTATCTCAGAGGAATATTTAAGTAGAAAAACTGCAAAATAAAAATTGTTTACATTTTTATTTTTTCGTTTTCCCTTGGGAGCTATATAATATAGATGTCCGATTTTTCTTAATATTTAAATATTAGCAAATCCAAAAGAAGAACAAAAAAAATTTAAAAACAACTAAGTTATACTTCTTAAAATTTTTTTCCGATTGTTCCTATGGGAGCTATATGATATAGTCGTCCGATCCGGCTCGTTCCGACTTATATACTACCTGCAATAGAAATACAACTTTTGGGAATGTTTCAAGCAGATAGCTTAAAAACTGATGAACTAGTTTGCGTAGAAACGGACAGACGGACATGGCTAGATCGACTCTCCTGGTGATGCTGATCAAGAATATATTTACTTTATAGAAAATGTCTCCTTCACTGCGTTGCAAATTTTTAACTGAAATTATAATACCCTCTGCACGGTATAAAAAATCAAAATATGAAATGGTACTTAATATAATTTTGGAGTCTACAATCTAAATTTGTTATTCGTTGTTTGAAATAATATGAATATACATTTTAATTATTTTTGTCTTTAGCTAGAATAATGTGAGGGACCCGAAAATAATAGAATAAAGCCTTGTAGATATAGCCATTTCAAAACCAGTTTTACTCCAAATCCTTATAACGCAATAATATCCAATTGCGAGCTATGCCAAACAACCACCAATTGGTGTATGACCAGTGTTCAGGAGTAACTAAAGAGTTGTACCTAGTTACATTTTTGAGAATCTTGGGAAAAATTTGAGCAAGGTGTTTAGGTACTGATATGTACAAATGTAGCTTATCTAGGTACATATTACAGAACCTTGAGAAAAATCTGGGCAAGGTATTTAGGTACTAAATTGTAATTTTTTGTTTGGAACTAGATTTATAGCACAAACAATAAAAACCACTTTCATTATATGTTTCTTAAAAATTTGTAATAATAAATTTTAAATTTTGAATGTGAACTCATATGCAAAAACTTTACAAAAACATCAGCTGAAGAAGAAAAAAAAATTGCGTGTTTGTATTCCATTATTTCACAGATGTGAAAATGTTATTTACAAAATCACCGAATGAAAACTTTATATAAAACGCCATATTGTGCCACTGACGGAGAAGGAGCTATCAGGCTTCAAAGCTGAGAAACTGTTATGGCAAACCTGCTCATTACAAACAAAGGGTTTACCACCAATAGGCAGATAGAACCAGTTGAGCTTTTTAGCTTCGCATGGGCTTCTGCTTTGCATGTTTGTTTGGATTCGTGTTATAACATTTTTTTAAATTCTATTAAAAATCATTAAAGTAAAACCTTAAGAAAAGGTAACAAAAGGCTGAAAAAAGCTAAGATATTTACGCTTGAGTTTTAAATACATTTTTGTACAATCAGTATACATAAAGCGTTAGGTACCTTAACTCGCTTTGGCGGTTTACCAATTCTAAGAAAAACTTTTCCTCTGACCCTCGCCAATTTAACTGGTCATTTTAATATACTTGCATACAATTATTTATACCCTTGCAGATGGTATTATAATTTTGGTCAAAAGTGTGCAACGCAGTGAAAGAGACATCTCCGACCCTATAAAGTATATGTATTCTTGATCAGGATCACCTCCTGAGTTAATATAGTTGATATATATGTCCGTCTGTCCGTCTGTCTGTTTCTACGCAAACTAGTCTCTCTCTTTAAGCTATCCAATTGAAACTTTGCACACACCCTTCTTTCCTTTGCACGCAGTATATAAGTCGGAACGGCCGGGATCGGCCCACTATATCTTATAGCTGCCATATAACTGATTGATCGGAAATGCCATAACTTTCGTGTTTGTAAAGTTAGGAAGTTGGGGTTTTATATTTGGCCAATCAATCCGACCTACCAAATTTCATAAGGATCGGCCGACTATACCCTATAGCTGTCATATAACTGAACGATTGGAAATGCCAAAACCTTGGTGTTTTTAAAGTTAGGAAGTTGGGATTTTTTATAAGTATTATGAATGCATCACATGAATAATTTTGGAGAATATAATTTACAGAGTATTCTGCAAGGGTTTATCAACTTCGGCTCCGCCCGAAGTTAGCTTTCCTTTCTTGTTTTTAGCTAAATTTGAACAGCTTTTGAAAATTTGTAATTTTTGGTACATTTACTGACTGTGAAAGATGTGAATATGTTTAATGAAGAAAGGCTAGAATATAGTGACAAAATATTTCAGGAGAAAACCAAAACCTAGGTAGAACTGATTTTAGAAGACTTGTCCTGAATACGGATGCCGAGGCGCAGCCCAAATATATAATATTTAAAAAACAAATTGAAAGGTCGCCAAAAATCATTATGAGAAATAAATAATTTCTTAAAGCTTACAAATAAAAACCACTTATGGTCCTGTTGAAAATAGTAAAAGGATATGCCTAAAAACTTTTTTTTCTAAAATTTTTTCGTTTTGAAATAATAAAAGTTATAGAATACTTTATACAAGGTGCGTTCCAAAGTAAACTGGACTTTTGGAATTTATGGCGACTGGTGCTTTATAATCTTTATCAATTTTCCAATGATAATTCATGACATTTCATCGATTGCGTTTTAAGCGTCAGCATGTTTGTGTTATCGGTGCGAAAATTAGCTTCAAACAAAGAGCCAAAATTTAATTTTGTTTAAAAATTGGTAAAAATTTTACCGAAAAGTTACAATTGATGAAACAAGTTATGGCGATGATTGCCTATCCCGTAGCAGAGTGCACGATTGGTTTCAACGTTTTCAAAGTGGTCGTGAGGACGTAAATGACGATCAACCAATCAAAATTCGTGATCACCGAAAATTCCATCGAAACTGTGCGTGAAAAAATCAGGCGAAATTATCATTGAAATTCATGGAAAAGGAATTGAACATCTCCAAAACATCGATTTATCGCATTTTGACCGAGCATTTGTGCTTACGAAAGGTGTGTGCACGGTTTGTTCCGCATAAATCGAACGAATCGCCAGAAGGAAGTCAACGGACGGGCTGAAACCCAAAAAATAGAGCATGGTGGTAAAAGTGAAGACAATCCTGATTTGTTTTTTTTTAATCCAAGGGTACAATTTTTTCCACCCGGTCAAAATGCGGTATTCTACCTTGGATTTTTAATCGTTTGAGCGCCGAATTCGAAGTGTTCGGGCCGAATATCGTGTAGATGAAAGATGGCGTTTGTTGCACGATAATGCGCCGTCGCATCTATCGACGCTTCTGACCGATTATTTGACCGAAAATCACATTTTAACCATTAACCACTCCTCGTATTCACCTGATTTGGCACCGTGCCACTTCTTCCTTTTCGGAAAAATGTATTTGCCCAAAAAAGGAAAGCGTTATGCAGACGTAGTGCCATACCGGCCAACGATCCTAAACACTCGGTCGACATGCTTTTGGACCGTGCAAAAAGCTGTATTGAAGCCGACGGAGACTATTTTGAATAAAATTAATTGATTTTGCCGAACACCATTTGTTCTGTTTTTTTTAGAAGTCCTGTTTACTTTGGAACGCACCTTGTAGAAATGATAACTGTTTCTATCCCATATATGTTAGATTGTAAATGGTCAAAAATTTCGTTTTTACTTCGTTTTAAGCTTTTGACTGAATATAAAATACCCTACATATATATACATAACATAAAAACTGTTGAAGATAAATGTTTCAAATTCAAAATTACCCGCCAAGTCAAAGGGCGCTTTAAATATCATATCGATTGTATCGATATGAAAACATAAACACATAACCAAAAAGCTGTCGAAGAGAGTAAATAAACACGAGTTTGAGTTTCGAGAAATATCGTTGATTTACTGGCCTAAATAACTAAATAAGTAAAAGTTATAATAGGTTATGGGCCCATGAACGTTTTGTTCAGTTTAAAGTAAAAAAAAAAAGTACATTTTGCTCGATTACGATGCATTTGACGAAGCACGTCACGAAGCTCTCAGGCGCGACCGATTGGCCGATTTGGAAAAGAAAAATTAGGGACCTGATAGATTATCACGACGGTGCTCTCGACGCGTTGGACGGAAAGATCGTCAAACCGGATCCATTGCCAGAAGGTGCCTCAACAGCAGATGAAAAGAAGCACAAGGAGAAGAGCGACTTTTTTCGTAAGGCCAACAGCTATGCAAAATCCATTATAACCACTGCGGTCACGGACTCGGTGTACCAGAAGATCATGGACAAGGAGACAGCACACGATACGTGGGAAGCCCTGAAAAATCAGTTTGAAGCAACAGCGAAGGACCAGGTATTCAGGATATGCAACGAGTTTTTCGCTTTCTCTTGGAATCCAGGTAACGATGTATCAACCCACATAGCAAAATTGCGTAGTCTATGAAACGATTTAAATCAAGCTTTGAAGGCTAAAAATGAAACTGAGCTGCCAGATTTGATACTTGTTTGTAAAACGCTACATATTTTGCCGAAAACCTTTGAAACGTTCCGTCAAAGTTGGATGCTCTTGACAAAAGAAGAAGAAAAGACTTTTGACGAATTAACTAATCAAATTGTCATGTTTGAGAGAAATTTTAGAACAAAAGAAAATGACGAAAAGGAAAGCCAGGAGGCTTTTTCTACCACAGCAAAAAAGGAGCATCGCCAGGATTCAGGAGCATCTGGTCGGAGATTCGATACCTGCCGCTACTGCAAGAAAAAGGGGCACTGGATCAGGAACTGCATAAAATGGAAAAAGGATGGACGTCCGAAGCCGAACTACCAGAATGCTGAACAAGGAAATTGTGCAGAACCAACGTTAACTCTCGTCTCAGTCCACAATGGCGTGTTTGCAGCAGAGGCAAACTCAGAGGTCGACTGGTGGATAGACAACGGTGCAACAAAACACGTTGTGAAGACTGCGAAGTATTTCGAGCATTTTGAGAAGTTTGAGAAGTTTGAGAATCCGAGTTGGATCAGAGCAGCTGGAAATGAAACCTTGTCAGCTTTGGGCCAGGGCACAATCAAAGTCAAAACGATTGTCAATGGAAAAATTCTTTTTTTTTCTTTGAAAAATGTATGGTTTGTTCCCAATATAACGAAGAACCTGTTTTCAGTTTTGGCTGCCCAAGACAATAATCCAAGTAGTCGTTTCGAGTCGTCAGCAACCGAGTGCACCCTCAAAATAAACGACAAGATTGTCCTCGTTGGAGCCAGAGAAGTTGGAGGAACACTCTACAGAGCAGCGATCGAGCCCATACTTCCAGAACGAAACGTCGATGTCAACGTCGCAACTTCAGGAACTTCAATTCTCCAACTCTACCACGAGAGGTGGGGACATCAGGACAAGAACCACATCAAGGACTTGCTCAAAAGAGAAAGGGGCATTCAAGTCAAGCTCGAGAGTAGCTTTTGCGAGCCTTGCATCCTTGGAAAGACGCATCGATTGCCATTTGGAACGAGGAAACCAGCGATGAAGCCAGGGGAACTGATGTCAGGCGATGTTTGCGGCCCATTTGAGGATTCTTTCCAGAAGAAGAGGTATCTGGTAGTTTTTAAGGATCATTTCACCAGGTTTCGATATGGGTACATCGTCAAGCAGAAATCAGAGGTCAAGGACGTGCTGCGACACATGGTTTCTCACGCCAAGCAACAAGGGCACACAATTCGAGAATTCCTGAGCGACAATGGAGGAGAATTCGACTGTGCAGGAGTGAGAGAAACTCTTCAGGAAGCTGGTATAACTTTTCGACTCACCGCTCCGTATACTCCAGAACAAAACGGTGGTGTCGAGGGAGAGAATCGAACAATAGTCGAAATGGCGAGAACTTTCAAGTATTCTAATCCAGAAATAAAATTTCCAGAAGCAATTTGGACCGAGTTGGTTAGCACAGCAGTCTACGTTCTCAATAGGACGGGCAAATCTTCGTTGAAGGGTCTGAGCCCTTACCAACTTTGGCTGGGCAAGAAACCAAGAATCAAACATCTTCGAATCGTAGGATCGACGTGCTATGTACACATTCCATGCCAAAAAAGGAAGAAGATGGACGAAAAAGCTGAAAAGGGGTACCTGGTGGGTTACGACGGCGATGAGAGGTATCGTATTTACTTACCAGAGAAGCACAAAGTAGTCGTGTCGAGGGATGTAAAATTTCAAGAGAAATTCAGCAACTGTGAACCAGGCGTCAACCTACCTTTCCAAGATTTTGGATCCAAGGACGTCGTAGAAGACAAGGAAGAAGAAGACGTGAGCTTGCACCAGAGCGAAGACGAAGACTTGAAAGAAGACACAGCCGAAACAGGAAGCGAAGACAATTACGAAACTGGAGAAGAAACAAGCTTTGACGAAGAAAACAACAAGAGAAAAATGCAATCAATGCGGTTGAGGGATCGTTCGAAGTTGAAGAGACCGGAGCATCTGGATGACTACGTAGCAGCAGCCGAGAATTTTGTGCTGGAGAGTCCAGATTCCTTCCATGAAGCCATTAACAGCAACGTCGAGTGGAAAAAGGCAATGGACAGGGAAATTGATTTCTTACATCAGAATGAAACTTGGAACTTGACAAGACTCCCCAGAGGATCGAAAGCACTTCCGTGCAAGTGGGTCTATCGAGTCAAAACCCACCCCGACGGAAGTATCGACAAATACAAAGCTCGCTTGGTCATCAAAGGATTCGCCCAGAGACGAGGGATTGATTACGACCAAACTTTTAGCTCTGTCGCAAGAATGGAAACAATCCGCTCAGTGTTGAGCGTTGCAGCCAAAAATGATATGTTTTTGTTCCAGTTTGACGTCTCGACAGCTTTTCTATACGGTGAATTGGACGACAAGGAAATTTACATG
The DNA here is from genome assembly GCA_018153305.1 of Drosophila kurseongensis. Taxonomy (NCBI): domain Eukaryota; kingdom Metazoa; phylum Arthropoda; class Insecta; order Diptera; family Drosophilidae; genus Drosophila; species Drosophila kurseongensis. The sequence continues at coordinate 3,017,323 of JAECXX010000034.1, forward strand.
CAACAACCTGAGGGATACGAGCAAGGACAGGGGCTTGTTTGCAGATTGAAGAAGAGTCTCTACGGGCTTAAGCAAGGGCCGAGATGTTGGCAAGAACGCTTCGGAGGTTTCCTGCGGAAACACAATTTCAAGGTCAGCGAGGCAGATCCATGTCTCTACATCAGGGAAAGAAATGGCAAAAAGATTCTACTCGTTGTTTACGTAGATGACGGACTCGCCGCAGCAACAGATACGCAAGATTTGGAAGAATTTTTGGACCAGTTAAAATCAGAGTTCAAAATTGTCTCAAACAAGGCTGAGTGCTTCTTGGGGCTCGAAATCAAGAAACAAGAAAATGGACTAAAAATTAGTCAACAAGGATATGCCACAAGGATTTTGGAGCGATTCAGATTCTCGGATTGCAAAGCTGTTTCAACCCCACTTTTCAAGAATTTGTAAATTACGACAGCAGGGAAAGAATCAGAGACGATTGCGTTCCCTTATCGCCAAGACATCGGAGCTCTCATGTACCTCATGCTTGGAACTAGGCCAGACTTGGCTTTCAGCATCGGATTTCTTTCAAGAACGCTTGAAAATCCTACAAAAGAAAACATTGCACAAGTAAAGAGGGTTTTCCGTTACATTTCCGGAACAATCAACGTTGGGATAGTCTATCGGAAACAGAAGAAGGGAATCCTCGAATGCTACAGCGATGCTGACTTTGGTGGCTGCACGAAGACTGGGAGATCTACATCAGGGATCATCATCATGTTTGCCTCAGGAGCCATTTCATGGAAAAGTCAAAGGCAGGCCATGGTGGCCATTTCTACTACAGAGGCTGAGATCGTAGCAGCCAATGAAGCTGCAAAGGAAATAATTTGGCTTTAAAGATTGTTTCAGGAAATCGACAGATTGGACCGAGCCCCGATTCTCCAGGTCGATAATACTGCTGCCATGAGGCTGGCCCAAAACCCCGAATTCCATCGCAGGACCAAGCACATAGCCAACAAGCATTTCTTCATCAGGGAAAGAATTGCTGAGGGAGAATTTGGGATCGAACAAATCCCGACTGAGGAACAACTCGCAGATATGATGACGAAGCCGATCCTCAATACTCGTCTCCGGATTCTTTGCAACAAGATTGGACTCTTCTGAAGGAGAAAAACACCATTTATTTTTGCTTTATATAGAGTCATAAAATTTTCAAGTTTGTCAATTGAATTGTTATTTTTGAATTCTCACAAGGGAAAGTGTTGAAGATAAATGTTTCAAATTCAAAATTACCCGCCAAGTCAGAGGGCGCTTTAAATATCATATCGATTGTATCGATATGAAAACATAAACACATAACCAAAAAGCTGTCGAAGAGAGTAAATAAACACGAGTTTGAGTTTCGAGAAATATCGTTGATTTACTGGCCTAAATAACTAAATAACTAAAATACCCTACATATATATACATAACATAAAAACAAGAAAGAATACTATCTTCGGTAAGCCGAAGTTTATATACCATTGCAGCTGTAACAAAAATTTAACATTCTGTAAAACGACTATATATTAAGTTTTTATGTATTTTGGAGAACAATGAAGTGGATTTTATTTTTCCAATAAAATTTTCGACCGTTCCTATGGGAGCGATATAATGTAGTCCTTTGAGTATAGAAAAAAAAAATGTAAAATGTATATTTGAAACTAAAAGCTCAGTGCTAAAAGACAACGAATTTTTTTCCTATCAGTTTTTGGATAATGAGAATGACATCTATAAGATAGTCCACCGATTTCATGAAAAAGTGATTATTTGTCTAAGTGAAATCAACTACGTTATGATTTTTTCCATTATTATTACCGACTGTTTCAATAAGATTTAGTCGTCCGATCAAGCCAGTTCAGACTTATATACTACCTGCAATCAAAATAATAATTTTGTGAACTTTGAGCATTCCAAATATCTTAAGTTGATGTAGAAAAGGACGGGCAAAAGGTCATGGCTAGATCGACTCGCCTGGTGATGCTGATCAAGTATTAACTTATATTATAGGGTCTCCCCACTGCGTTGCAAATTGTTCACTCCTGCAAGGGTATACAAATTTATACTAAGAAATATGCCATTAACCACTTAGTCAGACTTAAAAAATAACATAAAATAAAACATATAAGTTTACGAAAAGATATACCGTTTAAGTGAAGGGTTTTGACAATTGGAGTAGTATCCATAGAATTAACTAAAAATAAAAATAAGAATTATATTGTATTGTATTGAAATTAGAATTGATTATGTTTTTAAAATGGAAAAGTACAAGTACGAAATCTATAGTCGGGCATCCGACCAATGACACCTAAAACATATTAAATGAAGAAAAACCTTACATCAGCAAGCCGAAGGTAAATAATCAGTCAGTTAAAAAGTAACAAATATATTACATTTTTAATAATCTACATTTTTATACCCTTGCAGAGGGTATTCTAATTTTGGTCAAAAGTGTGCAACGCAGTGAAGGAGACATCTCCGACCCTATAAAGGATATATATTCTTGATCAGGATCAAGAAAGGAAAGCTAACTTCGGGCGGAGCCGAAGTTAATATACCCTTGCAGAATATTCTGGAAGTTATGGCATTTCCAACCGTTCAGTTATATGGCAGCTATAGGATATAATAATAAAGCCCATAAAAAATCCCAACTTCCTAACTTTAAAAACACCAAAGTTATGGCATTTCCGATCAATCAGTTATATGGCGGCTATAGGATATAGTCGGCTGATCCCGGCCGTTTCGACTTCTTACTACGTGCAAAGAAACGAAGGGTGTGTGCAAAGTCTCAATTCGATATCTTTAAAACTGAGAGACTAGTTCGCGTAGAAACAGACAGACGGACATGCTTATATCAACTCAGGACACGATCCTGATCAAGAATATACGTACTTTATAGGGTCGGATAAGTCTCCTTCACTGCGTTCCACACTTTTGACCAAAATTACAAGGTATAAAAATAAGAAAATATACCAAATGAAAATATACCAAATGTTATTTATTTGCATTATATTCGTGCAGTGCACGCTGTCTTCAAGACTCTGGCTTGCCGAAATTAGCTTCCTACAATACTTGTATCGTCTGCCTTCATGTCTCACTTTTTGGTTATACAGTTTTGGAATCTTACCACGAAGACTACTTACGAGCTGTCGATCTTTGGACCTAGGTCAACGTGGTAGCAAACTTTTTATATTTTAACCAATCAATTCTGTTTGATGTACGGAACATATAATCAGCTGAGTGTATTTAAAAATATTAATAAGTACTTTAATATTCGGATTCTGTTAATTGATTTATTTGGTCTGATTTTTTTTTGCAAGTCCGTACTTTCTGGCTAGACAAAGTCGAGCATTGGCTCAAAATCGGATCACGTATGAGTATGTTTGAAGAAGTCCATAAATTAGTTTTCGGTAACAGAAAATCAGGTTGACAGTATATGGCAACTGGTGATATAGTGTCACAGCTTGTGTTTATGCCTTTTGAAGGAGGTTAAGGAAGTTACATTGTAATTTAATAGTTTTTTTTTATTCATCAGAATTCCCGTCCCACTGTGACTTCCTGATTCCTATAAAATATGTTGCCAGCAATGTAAAATTTATGTTTGCTTGTTTAATGTGTTTTTGAGATCATGCTAATGTCAATTTGCATCTGGAATATAAATTAAGAGAGATATATACGAATTTTATCATGGACATTATTTGCCTTATTGTCGGATTTATGCCGCTTTTAGAGTCATGGGGCGCATGTATATTCCAGAGGCTATATTGATGTAGACTACCCGAACACGAGAATAAGTCTTATTCTAATCAATAATTTCCCAATGGCCTTCTCAGTAGTCCTTTCAGCCTCTTTTGAGTATTGACCTGCGCATTAGATCCATAAGGCGTGTTTCCATCTAGACACCAACTCCCAGCGTTTGACAGCGCTTAGGATTTCCCAATAAGGCAATGTCCTGGGGTGAGCGCTGTTATATCTATTGGATCGTTGGACATGTGTGTGATAGGTCAAGAATCGAGGATTGCCTTTTTCTCCTATGACTGTATTAGCTGCTCAAATGTGAGCGATGCTGTTGCTGTGATCGTGAAAAGTAAAAGTAAACGGATGTCACTGCTTTCGTGGTATGACGAAATTAACTTCAACTTGCAGTTTGGTGCAATGATTTAAAATATGGTGCCTTGCCTTAACATTCAAGATAGAATTTTCCAATTCTTTGAGTTGGTATTGGCACTAACGAAATCTATTGCACTGTCGAAATGAACAGTTTTACACCTACACAGGCGTCTGAAGAATCTTCGCAAATAATCTTAAAAAGTGTCTGGGGTTAAGTTGCTAACCGATTCCAGATGTACTACCTTTGTGGAGAAACTGCAAAGAAGTTAGCGTTATCGTTGAACTCCTTTACTTTTTGTACCAGAAAAGCAAAATGTATACGTTTATATGCGTGAGCGTAACACAGAACCAAAATCCAACATTTTAATGGTTTTGCTTATTTTTTCTCAAAATAGGAAGTACTCACACGCGGAGCGAACGGAAAATAAAAGTAATGATATGAGACCGATTCTATACAAATTTTGATATAGCCCGCCGATGGGTAAGAAGAAAAATTCGGAGCGCAGAAAAAAAAAAATAAGACCATTGTTTGTTTGGTCAATGTAGAAATAGTGGACCATAATTTAATTTTTTGTCGAATTTAAAGTGAATATTAAATTTAATGACAACCAGCAACGGATCCCACGTTAATACATCAACAGTCCCCTTAATGAGGCGAGGGATTTTATAGTGGTAATGTATAACTCGTGTAGTGATTTTGCGCTGTTGCAAACTGTTTGGTAAACACTGCTTGAAAATCGATCAAAGAATACTCTCCAATTTTACAATTCTTCAGGGATGTTGATTCTTAGTAGCTGCACATCAGTGCTGCTTGTGGCGGCTGCGCTTTGCGTTCCCGAAGGCTTTCTAGTTTTAGCGTCTCTCAATCGGGTTGTAACTCATTTTTCATAAATTCGTAAAGCGACATCTTTTTCTTGTGTCCACAATGATTTTAAAAAGACATTAGAGGCTTGCCTCTTCGCTGTCGCGTATTCTGTTGCTTTTGCTTGGGTCTTAAATTTCTCGGCGCAATGTTAATTGAAGTTTGATTTCCGACTAGAACAGTAGAGGCTGTGCAACATCAGTGTAAGAAACAACATAAAGCCACAACTAGCAACGTATATTCTGTATTTTATTTGTAGCGTTTCGGCGGATATCGGCGTCGGGAGTTTCCCAATCCGGCGGCTAAGTTTTTGTCAGTCTCTTGGATTGGGTCAGCACCGCCATCAAAGCAATTTTGCCCGACCTCAGTTTTTTATTCGCCTACTAAACAATTTCGTTGAATGTAAACTTGCAACGCAGATTTTTAACGCTCTCCGCGCGATGTTACTTTCGCTGTTTTCGAAGATTCATTTTAGATTATATATACAGTATATAGAAAATCGAGCACCCACATAAACAATATTATTAACAAGAAAGGAAAGCTAACTTCGGGCGGAGCCGAAGTTGAAATACCCTTGCAGAATATTCTGTAAATTATATTCTCCAAAATTATTCATATGATGCATTCTTAATACTCCTAAAAAAAACCCAACTTCCTAACTTTAAAAACACCAAAGTTATGGCATTTCCAATCGTTCAGTTATATGGCAGCTATAGGATATAGTCGGCCGATCCTTATGAAATTTGGTAGGTCGAATTGATTGGCCAAAAATAAAACCCATAGAAAATCCCAATTTCCTAACTTTACAAACACGAAAGTTATGGCATTTCCGATCAATCAGTTATATGGCAGCTATAGGATATAGTCGGCCGATCCCGGCCGTTCCGACTTATATACTGCGTGCAAAGGAAAGAAGGGTGTGTGCAATGTTTCAATTCGATAGCTTTAAAACTGAGAGACTAGTTTGCGTAGAAACAGACAGACGGACAGACGGACATGGCTATATCAACTCAGGAGGTGATCCTGATCAAGAATATATATACTTTATAGGGGGAGATGTCTCCTTCACTGCGTTGCACACTTTTGACCAAAATTATAATACCCTCTGCAAGGGTATAATAAGTGGACGGAGTATTCAGTCTGGAGTATATCTTAAATCAAGGTAAAGCGTAATTATCTTGATTTTAATTTGTTTTGTATAAACGACTGAAATATGGTAAATATAAATATACTTTTACAAAAATACACTTACCTTCGTTGCTAGCGTAGTCCAATGGTAAGGGCAAATGATTTGTAGATTTTTTATCAAGTTCATCCTGATGCTTGGATCTCATAAAATATACTGTAGCTATTATGAAAATGACCAAGAATAGGACGCCTGTCACAATGGCTCCAGCAATAAATCGAATTTGCACAGAATCTTCGTAAACTGTTAATGGTTAGACAAAATAATTATTTATCGTCAATGTAATAGAGGATAACATTTACCTGAGCCTACGGATTGAAGAGTTTGTGCATAAATCATATTACTATAAGAACCAAAGCCATTTATCGTTTTACATCGAACTTGAAATCCATATTCGGTGTTTTCCAGCAGGCCTTCTATATGTGCCTTTGTCTCTTTTGTATTTAAAGCTGTTTTATTAATGGCTTCTAATTCAGCTTTGGGAAACCAACGCACTTCATAAAACTCAAGTGGAGAATCACTTTGAACGGGCTTGTCCCACTCTAACTCAGCATTCTTACTGGTTATTGCCAATATACGTAAGTTAAATACTGTCGAGAGCAAAACTGACTCAGTTGTAAAAACAATGTCGGCGTAACCGGTCTTTATTTCGTTCAAATCTAACGGAATGTTGAAAAACGACGTATTAGAAAATGTTATATCATTGATTGCTGTCAGTGACGATTCGTTGGAGTACCGGCTTGAATCGGTAAGATGTGACACGCTATTCGTTGCGTGTATCTGGACAGTGTAAGTCGTTACTGGTTCCAGATTTGTTAGTGTTATTTTTGTTTCGTTGAATGTGTCTGTTGAGGGGTTGTACATTACGTTTGGGCTGCACATGTTGCACCGGATCTTGTACACAATATTACTGTGATATTTTGTTGTTTGCGCTTTGTTCGAATGTGTTTCGTTTTTGATTGGGGCGCTCCAGGATATAATAGCACTTGTTTGATCGACAAACAATAACGTAACATTTGTAGGTGCAGCTGGTGGACTATAGCAAGGCATATGTCGGCCATCATTCGGATGCCTATAATATCCTGATGTACACTTACAAAAAGGAGATCCAGTCTTGAATGAATTCGAATTCAGTGGACACTGCGTACATTTTGTTACTTCAGGGGATTTAAATGTTCCAAGCGGACATTCTGAAATCAGGAAAATGAAAACAATACATCATTTTACCAAGAAAGGAAAGTTAACTTCGGGCGGAGCCAAAGTTGATATACCCTTGCAGAATATTCTGTAAATTATATTCTCCAAAATTATTCATATAATGCATTCTTAACACTCATAAATAATCCCAACTTCCTAACTTTAAAAACACCAAAGTTATGGCATTTTCAATCGTTCAGTTATATGACAGCTATAGGATATAGTCGGCCGATCCCGGCCGTTCCGACTTATATACTGGGTGCAAAGGAAAGAAGGGTGTGTGCAAAGTTTCAATTCGATAGCTTTAAAACTGAGAGACTAGTTTGCGTAGAAACAGACAGACGGACATGGCTAGATCAACTCAGGAGGTGATCCTGATCAAGAATATATATACTTTATAGGGGGAGATGTCTCCTTCACTGCATTGCACACTTTTGACCACAATTATAATACCTTTTGCAAGGGTATAATAACAGCTTTTGAGAATCGAAAACTTTGCCAAAATGTAATAAACTGTTCAGATCAGATTAAGAGATGAAATTACCAAGTTGTCAGCCTTCTGTTCTTGAACAACGAATTGGAAATGAAAAGTACTCGGCACTTTTGGTGCAGTTATTGCGATTTTGATTTATTTTTTTTTATGAAAAAGAAAGCGCGTCCTTAAGTGTTTACAAATGGGAACAAATATAAAAACAAGAGAGAACGCTATAGTCGAGTGCCTCGACTTAATATAAATATGCCTTCTTGTATGTTTTTCGCCGCTCGAATTAGCATCTTGGCCAGCTGTTCCAAAGTCATCCGTTAGATGGCGCTATTGTAGGCGCTAGCCAGGCTTAAGCGTTTAATGGGTTTTTGGGCGTTAAAGTGGGCGTGGCAAACTTTTATTAGGCCAATCGATAGATATTGACGAAACAAATACATATCAATTAAAATTTTCATAATAGCATCAAAACTGTGGCCACAGCTTGTGGCTTGTGGGCGTCAGAGGGGGCGTGGCACCATTTTGAAACAAACTTGCGCTGCGTAGGAACTCCTAAAATCTACATGCAAAATGCCAATCTTCTAGCTTTTATAGTTTCCGAGATCTCAGCGTTCATACGGACGGACAGACAGACGGACAGACGGACATGGCTAGATCGACTCGGCTAGTGATCCTGAACAAGAATATACTTTATAGGGTCGGAAACGCTTCCTTCTACCTGTTACATACTTTTGCACGAATACAATATACCCTTTTACTCTACGAGTAACGGGTATAATGAAATTACACATTTTTCTTCAACATAAATAAATGGATGAGAAAATTAGGCGGTGTTGGTCAAGAAGTGTACAGTTGCGGTCCAAATAATAGTAGTGCCGGTCAAGCAAAAAGTTTTTTCTCAATATTTTCTCTATTTCTTCAAAAATTCAATACATTTTTTCACATTATTAACTGTAATTAACTGCTCTATAATAATGTGTAGTTATTTTCGATTCTCGTCTCTATTTTTATTCTTTTCGCCTTCATTTGCAAAGATTTACGTTTTTGACTCAGTCAAAATAATAGTAGTACCAGAGAAATTAGCAAGAATAATTTAGTTTACTTAATTTTAAAAGAGTTTTGTGGTAGTTAATAATAGTTTTGGGTGTTATTTAACAGTCCCAAGCATTTTGAGATTTTTCTTTAACATTCAGTCCTGACTACGTGGGGCGTGGCAAATACTGTACTGGCGAGAGGCGAGATATGATTAAAAAATTGATTTCTGCTGAGAAGACTTTTGTCGAAGTGCAAAATATTATTGGCTGGTCTTCTACAATGTTTAGAAATGCTAAAAAATATGAGCAAGCAAATGAAATGCCTGGTAGACCCAAGATATTGGACAAAAGGTCAGTGGATCGCTTAGAAAGACAGTCAAGAATCGAACCTTTCGCGTCTGCTGCATCCCTAAAAAAACTTGTAACTTAAATGCAAGTTTGGAAACAATAAGAAGACGACTCTGAGATAATAACCTCATTTCAAGAAGCCCAAGAAAAGTGCCGTCACTCACAAAAAAACATGCCGCAAAACGTCTAAAGTTTGCAAGACGGCACTTGAATTGGCCATTGGAGAAGTGGAGGAATATTTTGTGGTCGGATGAGTCTAAAATAGTTTTGTTTGGAGGCCGTGGCACTCGGCAGTTTATTAGACGACCACCCTTATGTGTTTTTTCTCCGAAATATACCTTAAAAACGGAAAAGCACGGTGGTTCATCAATTATGATTTGGGCAAGCTTTTCATATATGGAGTTGGGCCAGTATATTGGATCAAACCCTTCATAGACCCTTATCTATACGTCAAAATTTAAAACGACGTGGTGCTTCCACATAATTCCAAGGACAAACCACTTGTTTGGACATTTCAACAGGACAATGATCCTAAACATACGAGTAAACTCGCCAAAGAGTGGTTCGTGGCCAATCAATTCAGTGTCATGAAGTGGCCTGCACATTCACCCGATCGTAATCCAATTGAGAATTTATGGTGTGACATGAAGAGAGCAGTCTCGGAAATAAGACCAAACAATAACATTCAACTTTGGGAAGCTGTACAAAGGACTTGGCGCTCTATTCCTGTGAAGAGATGCCAAAATTTAGTTGATTCCATACATAAGCACTGTGCGTCCGTTATTGCAAACAAAGGATATGCAACTAAATACTAAAATAATCCTTAAATATTGGTCTATAATATACATTTAATCATTCAATCTTTAAACGTTTTTTTGCTGTGATGAATTTTTAAAAGTTTCACTACTATTAATTTGAACGAGCAAATTTTTGTAATTTTCCACATTTTTATTTTTTTCTCAAAAATCTTATGAATTATCCTAAGTGGTTTTGTATTATTATTACCTACTATTAGTTGAGTTTCAATGAAAATTAAAAACATTTTGTAAAAACGTTTCAAAAGTTATTTTTTTGCGGTTTCTAGAAAACCTCTCACTACTATTATTTTGACCGCAGCTGTATATATGTTAAAAATCTAAGACACGTATTTGTACCAGAAATTTGGTACAAAACCACTCAAAAGCTACAAAAAGTTTGCAAAATAGATGTATTTATTAACATCAAAAATTGCATTTTACAACAGCGCTAAGGAATCCAAAAATAAACAAAGCAATCTATGTATATATCATTATAAACATTTTTTATGGAACGACTAAAATTCAGTAAAAAACTTTTTGACCCAATATAAACAAAAAAAAAAACAAAAATCGGAAATCAGAAATCAGAAATAGTCCGACCTTAATAAATATTCGATCCCAAAAAACCACTAAAATAAGAGCTACAGTTCTTAAAATATATTTTCTGCCAAGTTCTTTGTTATAAACTGTGTTGGACTAGTTTTTGGACTAGTAGGTAAGGAATAAGGTATATGAGTATCTATAAGTAAAGGTAAAACATTTTCCAAATATAAATAAAAGGTCAAAAAAGTAACTTATCCTAAATATCCTAAGTATATTGATTTATGTTAAGAGACAACGAAATTATAATTTTATGGAAACTATATGATATATATACGTATATAAAATGGGGGACTAGTTTGCGTAGAAACGGACAGACGGACGGAAGTCGTCGAACTTGATGTAATAATGTAATGTACATTTTTTCAGAAAATATTATCGCTTTGCCCTTCTCCCAGGTTCCAGTTGAAATCGAGATTGGCAATTCATCAATATATGGAACTTCAACTTATATTAATCTGGTATGTAGATGAAAATGCTTTAATAAAAATGCTTCATGAATAAATACGTCCCTTCTTTTTCCATACATTTTTAGGTCTAATTTTTGTTCTAAAAATAAGAAAAATATATTAAAACAAGGGACAAGCTTTCTATTTTGTTAAATTTTTTGAAAGTATGGAAACTTAAAAAGTTTTATGGCGTTTACCAAAGATTTTAAGTTATTTAAAGATTTAAAGTTATGACATTTCCAATCGTTCAGTTATATGGCAGCAATAGGATATAGTCGGCCGATCCTTATGAAATTTGGTAGGTCAAATTGATTGGCCAAATATAAAACACATAGAAAATCCCAACTTCCTAACTTTACAAACACCAAAGTTAAGGGGGTATATACCTTTTTTTGTCGAAAAAAATAGGAAAGTTTGGATTTTTTATGTATGTAACTATTGTTTTTATTAAATGAATGATTATATATTCTGAAAGTTTAGATTGTTAACAATGTTTATGCAAAAAATTTTGAAAAAAATATTTAATAGTTTTTAAGGTGTGGGTGTTTCCCTTGAACGCCTTTTTTTTAAAGAACCTTGCGGTGATAATTCGCCAGGACGAACGGGTCAACTGATACCGAAAAAATAAAAATATTTCATTAGTTTAAAGTAGTATCGTGTACTTGAACGAACGTTTTAAAAAATTATTTTTTCTTATGCATACGGGAACGTTTTTTGCAAAAGATTACGTTTTCGGACGCTAAAATTCTTAAAAAACTATCTATTTCGGCGAAATAAAAATTTTTACATGAAAAAACGATCGTTCAAGTACTAATAAAATTCATTACGAACATTTGAAAAAAAATTTTCAATTTTTTGAAAATGAAAAAGGTATATAACCCCTTAAGGCATTTCCGATCGTTCAGTTATATGGCAGCTATGGGATATAGTCGGCTGATTCTTATGAAATTAGGTAGGTCGAATTGATTGAAAATAAAACCCATAGAAAATCCAATCTTCCTAACTTCAAAAACACCAAAGTTATGGCATTTCCGATCAATCAGTTATATGGCAGCTATAGGATATAGTCGGCCGATCCCGGCCGTTCCGACTTATATACTGCGCGCAAAGGAAAGAAGGGTGTATGCAAAGTTTCAATTTAATATCTTTAAAACTGAGAGACTAGTTTGCGTAGAAACAGACAGACGGACAGACGGACATGCTTATATCAACTCAGGAGGTGATCCTGATCAAGAATATATATACTTTATAGGGTCGGAGATGTCTCCTTCACTGCGTTGCACACTTTTGACCAAAATTATAATACCCTCTGCAAGGGTATAAAAATAATATATATAGTTTGGGAAAAAATAGTACTGACCTGTGCATGTTTTATTCAAATCATTTGGTTCAAATCCAGCCTTGCAACGACAGCCCCCAGTAAGAATTGTCCATTTGCCATCACCTTTGCAAAGGTACGTTGGTGCCTCATAGGGTTCTGCGTTTTCGACACAAGTTCCATTTTGCTTCTCGATAATAGTTATTTCCCTTCCCGTGGGTGTTTCGTTAAAATGTGCCAAATTCTCGGTGACAGCCGGACACGTAATATAATATACTTTTACTGCCAGAACACTAATACAAGCGCCTTGATCTCTAAACGCAAAGTAAACGCCTTTTTTGTTTACGGCTATGCTTTTTACCTCGGTGTTTATATCTACATCAGAGTTTTGATTGAAGCGGCCCTCTCCAGCCGCGATGCGAGCAATAAGCCTGTAACTGTCGGTTTGCCAAGGAGGCGGCTCTCGGGTGGCAGCATCGAACTCGTAGAAAAGTAAACTAAAGGTTTCCTTGCAGGACAACGCGTTTCCTAAAATTGCAAAGACATGTGTACGATTTTAGTAATGGAAAATTAAATAAATAATTAAAAGTGGAACGGTAAGCAAAATTACCCTCAAAAATTAAATAAAAAGAAGAAAGGAAAGCTAACTTCGGGCAGACTATATGGCAGCTATAGGATATAGTCGGCCGATCCTTATGAAATTTGGCAGGTCGGATTGATTGGCCAACAATAAAACCCATACAAAATCCAAACTACCTTACTTTAAAAACACGAAAGTTATGGCATTTCCGATCGTTCAGTTATATGGCAGCCGATCTCGGCCGTTTCGACTTATATACTGCGTGCAAAGGAACGAAGGGTGTGTGCAAAGTTTCTATTCGATAAAACTGAGAGACTAGTTCGCGTAGAAACAGACAGACGGACATGCTTACATGAACTCAGGAGGATCAAGAATATATATACTTTATAGGGTCGGAGATGTCTCCTTCACTGAGTTGCACACTTTTGACCAAAATTATAATACCCTCTGCAAGGGTATAAAAAGGTCAAAACAAACAAACATAAACAAAAGTAAATCTACACGCCATAAAAATTGAGGAATTAACAACTATTGTTGTATTTACTATAAAGTCATTAATGACAGAAAACGTTAATTAAGTTTCAGATTTTAATGGGGGCACTTTACATGTCAATCGAGTTATTGTTGTTTCTCAGATTTTGTAACTTAAAAGATGTGATAAAGTTTTTATACACATGCTGTTATATTTATTTCAAACGTATAACATTGAAGAAAAAAAGGGCAAGTTTATGAGTTTACAATGGTTGGCGGGGACCTCATAGTCATATTGGTCGATTAAAGCTGAAAAAAAACAAATGCGTATATTTACCTGGGAATAAAGAACAGTCGCGTATTGTAAATTGAATTTCAATGTAAAGTCTGTTTGCTGGCCCACGATCTATAAATGGCGACCACAGCCAGTTGTTGACATTGTGATATGCCACATCACAAACAACGTAACTTCTCCAGTTAATGCCTTTTACAAAGTCTGTAAATGACTCTTCTACCCACTGAAAGTAATTAACAAAATTTAAAATATTAGAAAAGTTTCATACACATGTTCAAATAATAAAACAAAATTTAAGATTACCTACTCTACTTTGCCCCTAGCCATTCATGTATAATTCTGGACCCCTAAGTCACAAAAATTTCAATCAGCAATATTTTTATACCCGTAGAGTAAAAGGGTATATTGTATTCGTGCAAAAGTATGTAACAGGTAGAAGGAAGCGTTTCCGACCCTATAAAGTATATATATTCTTGTTCAGGATCACTAGCCGAGTCGATCTAGCCATGTCCGTCTGTCCGTCTATCCGTCTGTCCGTCTGTCTGTCCGTCTGTCTGTCTGTCTGTCTGTCCGTATGAACGCTGAGATCTCGGAAACTATAAAAGCTAGAAGATTGGCATTTTGCATGCAGATTCTAGGAGTTCCTACGCAGCGCAAAAAGGTGCCACGCCCCTTTAACGCCCACAATCGCTTAAATACGATTTTAAAAATTTAAATATTTTGGAAAAGTAAAAATGCAGTTTTATTGTGTTTATCAATACCTATCGAAATGTAGAAGAAATTTTTCAAATCGGACCATTCGTTAAAAAGTTATGCGTGATCAAAGTTTCTATCTCCATCTCCCTCGCACTTCCTTTACCTGTGTAACGGGTATCTGATAGTCGGGGCACCCGACTATAGCGTTCTCTCTTGTTATAGTTACAAAGATTCGGATATGCTTGCCTACAGTGTTATATTTTTGGTCAGAAGTTTATAATAAATAAATAATATTTCTATTAAAATGTCCGTCCGTACTTTTCTACGCAAACTAGTCCCTCAGCTATCTGTTTGAAACTTTCCCAAAAGTTGTCCTTCTAATGCAGGTGGTATATAAGTCGGAACGAGCCGGATCGGGCGACTATATCATATAGCTCCCATGGGAACAATCGGAAAAAAGAATTTAAAAAAATTATAACTTTGTTTTTAATTTTTTTTTTTTTTTTGGGATTTTGTAATATCTGAATATGGAATTACGGTTTTAATTAAATTAAAATCGGACAACAATATCATATAGCTGCCATAGAAACGATGGCAAAATGCAGCGCAAAATCGACATAGCTTCATGGTTTTTAGTCATATAGGCAAAGAAATCGAAATGTATTAGAGATTTGTAAAAACTGCAAGGCTATATAATTATGGGATTTTCTATGGGTTTTATATTTGGCCAATCAATCCGACCTACCAAATTTGATAAGGATCGGCCGGCTATATCTTATAGCTGCCATATAACTGAACGATTGGAAATGCCATAACTTTGGTGTTTTTAAAGTTAGGAAGTTGGGATTTTTTATGAGTATTAAGAATGCATCATATGAATAATTTTGGAGAATATAATTTACAGAGTATTCTGCAAGGGTATATCAACTTCGGCTCCGCCCGAAGTTAGCTTTCCTTTCTTGTTACTTTTCGAGTAGCTGGTACGAAAACGGAGTTTGACGCTAAACGCAATTCGCATTCCACGTGTGAGCAGCGCCTTAGTTGTAACTCAAAGAATGTATTCATCGAGCAATTGTTAACTTTGCAGGTTGGTCAAATTTTTGCAAATTTGTTTTTCCCTTTTGGGACAGGCTTTAAAATCAAATAAGGAGAAACACTATAGTCGAGTGTTATTATTTGAAGTTCCAAACATAAAGAAGAATTGTCCGTTTTCGTATTATTTATTTTTTTCATTTAAGAAAAATAATGGGTTTCGCAATCCAAAAAGAAAATCGTATTGAACCACAAAAAAAAATTAAACCTTTTTTTTCAAAACCAATTTTTGGAAGAATTAAGACCATAGTACCTTGTCAATAAAACCACTTCAGGGTGACACAATCAATCAGCCATGTTATCAAAAGATGACAATTTTTTACAACAAATAAAATTTTATGACAAGGAAATCCTTTTCTAATAAAGAAATGTTATTTAAAATAGTCATTTTGTGAAAACAATAATAAAACTACCATTAGGCTGATTGCTTGGATTTTTAAATAATAATCATTTAAAAACTGAACATTAAATTAAAATTTAGTAAAATATTCACTATTTGTATGTGTCTGTAAGAACAATGTCCGAACTAAAAATAATATAATATTCTAGTGACTGTGTGTTTTGTAAAATCGTTATTCTAATTTATAAACCCACCACGTTTTATACATTGTATGTATGTTTACGTTATAACTACGTGATGACCAACATCAAATATTCTTATGTGAAATTGAAAATGAAATGAAAAAGGATCATTTTGAATATGGGTATAAGTAGGGGCTTATTCTAGACAATTGCCTTCAGTTATTGCGTAGTTGTACCTTAACACTATCTTTCAGTGATTAAATTTTGTATACCTTGGTAGAGGGTATGACAAATTCAGACAAAAAATGCAGTGAAGGAGACATCTCCGACCCTATAAAGTATATATATTCTTGATCATTAGCACCAGGAGAATCGATGTATCCGTGACCATCTGTTGGTTTATACGCAAACTAGACACTCAGTTTAAAAGATACCAAGTCTTCATTCTACTGCACGTAGTATATAAGTCAAAACGGGCCGGATCGGTCGACTATATCATGTAACTCCCATAGGAACCAAGGAAATATAAATGAACAAAAATAAAACTGCACTGTTTTTAACGGAAAGATTTCAAGATATAGTAATTTTTCCATAGGAACGGTTGACAAATTGACATAAAAATCGCTGCCTGGGCTTATAAAGTTCGTCTTACTTTCTATATTGTTTTATTCTGTGATTAGCTTATTAGAAAATGAATTAACACAATACGTACCCCAGGTGTTTGAGCTTGGGGACCATACGGATACCTGGTCCACTCCAATGTCGCTTCTCTAGTTGTGTCCAACAAAACAACTGCAAAAATTAATTAAGTTTAGAACTATGCAATTCGCTGATTAGAGACAAAACTTCAATGTGCGGTACGTACCCTGATCGGCATTCGTCGACCCTAAGTGAACCGTTATTATAATAAATAATATTATGCTGAAGAATGACATTTTGGAAATAATTCGAGATCTATTTTGCCTCTTTATTGGTGCTTGAAGGACGTTAAACGCGGATTGAAGTGTGCTAATGATTTCATTTTGTGAGGAAGTCAGGTTTTGTTTGGAAGAATTTTTTGTTTTCAAAAAATCGTATTTTAATTCGCCGCTGCCAATAGAAAGGCACGTAGACAGCATTTTAATTTTCTTTGGGTCGTCTTTCAGTAGTTTTATTTCGAATTGAATACTTCTTTTGCCTTTGTCGCACTGTGTCGCGAAGTGCTTAATGTTGGCAGCATCACAAAATACTTGTTTCAGGTCCAGGCTTAGGAGTGGGGAAAAAAAATAATTTTAATAAAGGCATACTGGGCAAGATTTACACTTCCTCTTCTTAATTACTTCAAGGACCTGCTTGCATTATTATGTGTCAGTATTCATTAATATATATGCAAATGTATATGAATGCAGGCGTATGTATACATATGGACCTGCATTGATACCGATATACCTGCATTTTTCGCTGCAGCTACATACATATGTACATACACGTTATTATATGTATATAAATTGATTGTGTGTATGTATGCTATACATATTAAGGAACGCTTAACTTTGATTTGAAAACTTTTGGGTTTTGGGTAGGTATTATTCAAAGAGCTATTTAAATCACTTCTATCTGAGAACAAAAGAAGTTTGAATAGATATTGTATACCAGCACCTCAATTAATGCATACATGCAGGGCAGTAAATTGTCAGTTATCCGCGTATTTTTAAAAAGTGCTTCATCGGACATTAGGCTTTGTCTCAAAAAAAAACTTTAGCGATTTTCGATTGATAAAAGATAACGACGGAAAGAACATTTTAAATGCCTTTTGTATATATAACTTTAAAATATGTATTATTAGTAGTATGCACTACACTATTTATATGGTGTTCAGAAAGATTTTCAGTTAAAATACTAGGTATCGATAGAAATTTGAAAGTGCCCACGGTCGCACTAAATAACCAAGAAAATGTATACCAAAATTGATGTACAAATAGCTTCAATGATTTGGCGTCTAATATGGAACAATAGTAAGAGGAACATATAAAAAATACAATGCAGTGCCATTACATCGAATCCCACGGATCACATTCCAAAGGAATAATTAGCCTGTTTACGAATAATTAGTTCGCAGTTGGAGATTACGAGTGGTTTCTTGGATATCACTGTTTTTTTCATTTTTTTTGCCATTATCTACTAAAATAAAATCTGCCCCATAATTATTAGTTACGAAAAAAGTGGAGAACTCTTTTGCCTTTTTAAGCCTAGTACTCAGATCGACAAACGAGTACGCTAGCGTAAAAACTTTAATCTTTCCAGTGTGACCAACATTTCGAGAGATCATCAGAATTAAGCGTGCTACGGCCGTACTGTCAATCAGCTGGGTTTGTTGACAAGCAGTTAAAATTCAAATATCGTATTTGCGGGAAAGAGCCTTTAAATGATATTATCAACTACCTTGGCAAGACAAGTCTGCCGCTGTACAAAGAAATTAATAAACAATACAATTTAAATTTAACAGTTTTTTTTTATTTACTGATAATTATTTGCTAATTTAAAGTTCATAGCTGCACTCTTATTATGTTTTTTCAAACAATTTCGACCTAAGAAACACTTTGCTCTGACAAAAGGCACCCCAGATAGTATTAATGTTATTTTGTCCTCACATGTAAGCTCCTGTAATCGACTTTTGCAGGTTTTTTAATTTTTCCCCTGCATTTTCTAAAATGTTCAGTGAGAAGCGCACGCCGAAAGATTAAATTTTTTATTCTTTTCGCTAGGGTTCACCCAAAGTTCATTTCAGCAGACTGGCAACGCTATGAAATTTTCTGGTATTTTTTCGTTGATCTGAGTACAGAGGTGAAAAAAAGGCCTGACGTAAAGTGAACTGCAGCTGTTTGCCTCTCGCTCTCTCTCATGACTGGCGTACCGTTTTCGTCGATCTGAGTAATAGGCTTAAGCCTAGTATCCAGATCGACAAACGATTACGCTAGCGTAAAAACTTTAATCTTTCCAGGGTGACCACAGTTTCGAGAGTTCATCAGATTTAAGCGTGCTACGGTCGTACTGTCAATCAGCTGGGTTTGTTGACAAGCAGTTAAAATTCAAATATCGTATTTGCGGGAAAGAGCCTTTAAATGATATTACCAAATACCTTGGCAAGACAAAGATATTAAAAAACAATACAATTTAAATTTAACAGTTGATTTTTAATTTACTGATAATTATTTGCTAATTTAAAGTTCATAGCTGCACTTTTATTGTGTTTTTTCGTACATTCTGGACCTAAAAAACATTTTGTTCTGACAAGAGGCACCCCAGATAGTATTAATGTTATTTTGTCCTCACATGTAAACACCTGCAATCGACTTTGTGAGTTTTTTGAGTTTTTCCCTCCATTTCTTATAATGTTCAGTGAGAAGCGCACGGCAAAAGATTAAATTTTTTTATCTTTTCGCTAGGGTTCACCCAAAGCTCATTTCCGCAGACGGGCAACGCTATGGAATTTTCTGGTATTTTTTTCGTCGATCAGGGGACCGACGTGAAAAAAAGGCCCGACGAAAAGTGTACGCCAGCTGTTTGCCTCTCGCTCTCTCTCATGACTGGCGTACGGTTTTCGTCGATCTGGATACTAGGCTTTAACTTCTTATCTCTAAGGCTTTCACATGTCTGATGTGTTCTCCACACTTTTTCTAGTATCCTATCGAGTCAGTTGTCTATGGCTTAACTCAATTATCATGTCCAATCTGAGCTAACTCTGTCATAAGAACATATCCGAGATGGTTGACTCTAGGAAATAATGTGAGTCGTTTCCTTTATAGCTCTGTTATTGCAAAGCGTACAGTAAAAATCCTTGTCATCTGGCTAGTATCCAAACGAGAGTATTTCAGTTCTCATTTGATTTTAAGTACTTATTATATTACTTAAATAATTTTCGTTTCCCAATTTGTATAGTTTCTTTTCACTTATTCAATGCTTCAGATTGACAATCCAGTCCAAATATATCTTGAGTCTTTTTATTACCGCATCCAGCACTTCGGAGCTTGAGGTTATATTCAATGCCGTAAGTCTATGCTGAGGTAGCTGTATTGTTTTCCCTTGAAATGTGTTTTTAGCGTTTTGTGGTAAAGCCTAGTATCCAGATCGACAAACGATTATGCTAGCGTAAAAACTTTAATCTTTCCAGTGTGACCAAAGTTTCGAGAGTTCATCAGATTTAAGCGTGCTACGGTCGTACTGTCAATCAGCTGGGTTTGTTGACAAGCAGTTAAAATTCAAATATCGTATTTGCGGGAAAGAGCCTTTAAATGATATTACCAAATACCTTGGCAAGACAAGTCTGCCGCTGTACAAAGATATTAAAAATCAATACAATTTAAATTTAACAGTTGTTTTTTTTAATTTACTGATAAATATTTGCCAATTTAAAGTTCATAGCTGCACTTTTATTGTGTTTTTTCGTACATTCTGGACCTAAAAAACATTTTGCTCTGACATGAGGCACCCCAGATAGTATTAATGTTATTTTGTCCTCACATGTAAACACCTGCAATCGACTTTTGTGAGTTTTTTGAGTTTTTCCCTCCATTTCTTATAATGTTCAGTGAGAAGCGCACGCCAAAAGATTAAATTTTTTAATCTTTTCGCTAGGGTTCATCCAAAGACAGACTGGCAACGCTATGGAATTTTTTGGTATTTTTTTCGTCGATCAGGAGACCGACGTGAAAAAAAGGCCCGACGAAAAGTGAACGCCAGCTGTTTGCCTCTCGCTCTCTCTCATGACTGGCGTACGGTTTTCGTCGATCTGGATACTAGGCTTAAAGAAGATAAAAACCTGTTTCTAAGAACTGGCAAGTTAAGAGATAGCTAGAACATAGTTGTTAAAATTTTGTCACTGTTGTTGCGAAGCCGTTTACTTTTAAGGGTCTTTCTTATTTTGTGTGGTGTGTATGGGGCTCTCAGCTGGTGAGCAATTCCCTAGTATTGAGATAAGCTTCTTAGGTGTTTCGCACCATTATCACAATTTCTTAGGTCGCCTTCTCACTACCGCGAGTTTCACCCATTTTGAGAACTTGTCTAAGAAAACCAATAACATTTTGTTACCGTGGCATGATCTTAGTAATGGTTCAACTAAGTCTACGCATATTGTTCCCCAAGGTCCTTGTAATTTGTGTAACGCTTGTGGCAGAGAAGTTGCTTTGCAGTGTGGGAGATTATTGTGCCGCCATCTAGTTGTCGGCTTGGGTTCTACCGGCTGGGATAGAAGAAAAATTCTGGGGGTAAAAGTTTCGGAGTAAAAGAGGCAACAGAGGTACTTGTCAGGTCAGGAAAAATGGCGAAGTCATGGCTAGGGAGAATGGAGATAGCTCCGACCGAGTTCCGCGCGCCACAATTTTTCTTTCGATTTTTGGCAGGCCTAGAATGACGTTGTGTCTAGTAAGTGTTAAAAAAAAAAGAAGCCTGAGCGGAAAAAAATAAGAATAACGTGTTCCAGTGGGAGCAGCAACAAATAAACAAAAAAACCGAATAATTGAACAAAAATCGACCGACCCTAAAACCGATTCCAAGGGTAAGCCAGAAAATGTTGGGGATTATCTGCGGGCAAGCAATCCAGTTTTTATCATTTTTATTTAGGTCTGGCGCTTAAGGGGGTCTTCTAGTCTAGAAATTTGAGAAAATCGAAAAATTTTTTTTTTCATAATTCGATAGTTTTTATATTCACAAATATCTCCCTAAAAGGATTTTTCAAAACTCTAATTATTTTCAAAGTAATAGCCGTTTTAGTGACGTGGCAACTATACCGGTTGAGCGAACGACTGGAACTTTAGACGCGTTTTTCTCGAAACTACTTTTTTTGATGCGGTCGCCACTCTAACTCAAGTTCTAATCAGTCGATTTACTTGAAATTTGGCATGAATATTCTTTAAATATATCGCTATCGCATGAACCAACAAAAAATAAAAATTTTAAATTTATAATATTTTTAAAAATTCGACAAAGTGGAAAAATTAGTGAAAAAAATCGACTTTTTTCTTTGAGTAGCCGCCATTTCATGAAAAAAATAGATTTTTTTTTTTGGTGGTTCATGCCATAGCGACATTCGTACTCATTAAGAATCTATCATTGTTTTATTTTTGAGACAAGGACAAGCATAGATATCATGGCGACGCGGACACGGCCTTTTTTTTCCCCCTCTTCTTCAAGATGGAATAACTCAATGAAAACTAATTTTTTTTTTTTGAAATTCATTTTATGAACTCCTTTAAGTTTAATAAATAAATGATAAAAAAACGGATAGTAAAAATATCTATTGCTTTTTTTTTATTAATTGTTAGAAAAAGGTCGAAATTCGAGCCTCTAGACTAGAAGACCCCCTTAATGCATGGCCCGAAAACTCGCGGTAGAAGTTTGAAAAATTCCCGATTAGAGAAGCTATCAAAGTTCCCGAAGACAGAAGAAAAGACTTAAGGAGGACGGCGACGAGTGGGAAATTTACTCGGCATCCAACTCAAGGGGGCCTTGAGGCCTTTTAGATATTTTATGCCTTATTATTGCACAGTATTATAATATTTGTAGTTGAAATTCGTGCGTAGTTATAGCCAGAGTTGAGGGCGGGTTGAAGAAAAAACCAAAGTGAACCAAAGACACCAAAAGGATCGAGATCAAAATACTCGACTCCAATTAGAAGGTGATTTCGGCTGGAATAACACTCATTCCCATTGCTCTCTCTAATTTCCCAACTCTCCAAGCGGGATTATGGCTAAGTGAAACAAGAAATCCATTCGAGCAGTTCCCGTGGTACTCCGTGATTCAGTAGACCTGCGTGCGATCGCCCGACAAATAATTATATAAGTTTAAATGTAAAGAGAAAAAAAAACAAGAAAGGAAAGCTAACTTCGGGCGAAGCCGAAGTTGATATACCCTTGCAGAATATTCTGTAAATTATATTCTCCAAAGTTATTCATGTGATGTATTCTTAATACTCCTAAAAAATCCCAACTTCCTAACTTTAAAAACACCAAAGTTATGGTACTTCCAATCGTTTAGTTATATGGCAGCTATAGGATATAGTCGTCCTATCCTTATGAAATTTGGTAGGTCGAACTGATTGGCCAAAAATAAAACCCATAGCTAATAAAAAACACCAAAGTTATGGCATTTCCGATCAATCAGTTATATGGCAGCTTTAGGATATAGTCGGCCGATCCCGATCAATTCGAAATCTTTAAAACTGAGAGACTAGTTTGCGTAGAAACAGACAGACGGACAGACGGACATGCTTATATCAACTCAGGAGGTGATCCTGATCAAGAATATATATACTTTATAGGGTCGGAGATGTGTCCTAAAATGCGTTGCACACTTGTGACCAAAATTATAATACCCTCTGCAATGGTAAAATAAGAAATCGCGAGCGGAAACGGAGGAGAATTGTTATAAAATAATCAAAAATGCAAGCAATGTGAATACAAGAAGAGGAATAGTTTAAGAATTAGTGTAAGTGTTAGTGAGGTAGTGAAAAAGCAAATATATAAAAAAAGAAGCAAGAAGAGGAAAAAAGGAAGGAGCGGAGAATCACCAAAAATTTAGTAAAACGCGTGAGAGGGAGGATGAAACCCTAACCCCGTGAATAAAAGAAAAAAAAAGAGTAATTTAATTTCTATTCCGCTGGTGCATTGCAAGTTTTGGTGAGAAAGAAATATAAGAAAAAATGTCAAGCTAGTTTGCACAGTGGTTGTGTTGGTGATTTGTTTCTTTTATATTATTTTCTGTAATAAAATTCCACAGGAAACCTCACGGAAGCGCTTTCGTCGATGGACATCCGACACGGTGGTGAGTGATATTTCACTATTATTTAAGCATATAATAATTTATCGGAAATAATAATTTTATGCAAAATCCACTGATATCCCAACTTTGCCCCACTGTCCCAAATTAGTCGAATGTGAAAAAGAAGAAAAAGGAATGCAAGAACCAAAAGAAATAGAATTTCACGGCCACGGCCAGCAATACGAATGATCGGGAGTAGGGATTCAAAATTCAAGGGCAATGCCCTTCGCGAAATACTTTGGAGCGCATTTTTTTTTATTTTGAGTGAAAAGGAAACAGCAGCGTAATTGCACTAATTGCATTTGCATATAAATTTCGGCCGCTCAATATTCGCGTATATTTTTTTGTGATTCTCTGGAGTTGATTTAGGAATTCTTTTTATTTAAATATTTTTCGTGATTTTGTATTTGTATGCATTTTATTCATTTATTTATATATTTTATTTATTTATCTCAATAATGTCTGTTAGTTGTAAGAGTTTTCTGTAGTGTGTAAATATATTTTATAATGTTTTAAGAACTTTTTTAAATTGCCTCTTAATAGGATGATCTCCCGGTGAAGGCCGTTGGCGACCCAAAGGGGCCGTTCAAATAAAATATGACTAAATTAGGTGTGGAATGGCCAAGGCAGGGAGGGCATCAAAGATTCCTCAATATCAGCAGAGGGTCTTCGGCGGAGTTTCTGTCGAGCTGATGTTTGTGTAGTGGTGGGCGATTATTCTCCCCCCAATTTTCTTGTCGTAGCACGCAAAATTTGATATTCTAGAAATGACTGCAGGGTAAAAGGTTGAGGACAAGACCACCACCCCATATAGCCGACAAGGAGCAGCTGGACACTTGCGCGTGGGTCCTTTATACCTTTTTTGTTAACACCGTAGCCGAACGAATCGTTACATTTGTGTTTTGTATTCCCAAGTGACCCGCTTTTGCCTAACTATAGTTTTTTCTAAATAACCTATCTGGTTCCTTGCAACACACAGTTGCCACAGCTGTGTATCTTTATCCGAGACCCATGATGGGTCGGTATAACTTTCTTTCCATACCTGCATAGTCTGGCCACGTTGCACGGTCATTTTATATCGCTGGAAGATTCTGCTTTATCCAGTCGTTCTCCTCGACCTCTGCTTCATGCACTTCTTCCTCGAGCATTCTGTATAACGTATCTGCCACGGCATTAATCTTAAGCTTGTGGTAGCGGACCTCGAACGAGATTGGCTAAATGGCCAATGCCCATCTGGCAATCCATTCTAATGGGCTCTCAATTGAGGACCGGTGCTTATGTTAGCGCATGCCTCAAGGCTAAAGGGGAAGTACAGTATTAAAATTTTTTTTTGGATTTTTATTTCTGAATGCACAACAAATCAAGAATATTGTGTTAAAATTTTAGATTGATCCGAGTAAAACTTCCGAAGTTATGGGCAGTTAAACGTAGTCAACTTAGCACGTTTTATATTCGATTTTTGGGTGTACAAAACTTTAAAACGCTCTCCTGAAAAGTGTCCATTTTCAATGTCCGAGAACACGATCCTACAAAATATACTTGACGAATCGTTTTGATATAACGCTGTCGATTTTTGGTCGAAAATTATTGACTTGCAAGTGCCTTTAAAAATTTGATTTTTTCAATTCCACCTTTTTTCGAGGTGTCGACGGAGATTGCATATATTTCACTCACTTTTCAATATTTTTGGATTCAAATTTTCCCACATATTGCTTAAATGTTGTATTATCACATGGTAAAACAAAAATTTAACTGAGACTATCCGTATCGCCAATGAAAATTCGAAAAA
Organism: Drosophila kurseongensis; assembly: GCA_018153305.1. NCBI lineage: Eukaryota > Metazoa > Arthropoda > Insecta > Diptera > Drosophilidae > Drosophila > Drosophila kurseongensis. The sequence continues at coordinate 3,042,953 of JAECXX010000034.1, forward strand.
TTAACGACTTTGCAGCGAATTAACCATTCACCCCCCTTAAGTCGCCTTTTATCGTACTTCATTTCACTTCAACTACTCCTAGGAAGTTGTGTAGCTTCTTCGTTGTTTTTTGGGCTTGATGTGTTTAGAATCGCGGTTATTTTTTCCGGGTCTGTGTGAATAGGTATTTGCGGTATTTTTCCGTGGAAATGTGCCTTCGCATTACTTCTTCATAATGGTCCTTCCGAAGATCACCACGTCTTGATGGTCTAAAAACGTTAATGGTTCCATCTCTGATCCGATCACCGAGTCCTGAGCTCCGTGTAGGCCGAATGGTGTTACCTTCCACTAGGACATTCCGCGTCCCGGCACCGTAAAAGCTGTGTACTGCTTACTGTTTTCTTCCATTTCTGCCAAAAGTAAATTTTTAGATCTAGTGTGCTGATGTACCTTGCTTTCTGTTAATTAAGGATATTATCCATTCGGGGTACAGGGTATGCATCTCGTTCTGAGTGCTCATTCAACTGTTTTTCTTCTCTACGATCACCACCGTCGGGTTCTATGAGGTCTTGCGCCAGAAGTTCTGCTGCTTGATCCAGTTCTATCTCGTATGCTTCCGCTAGTTTCTCTGTTCTGCTAATGGACTCTGAGGGGTCGCCAGTGCCATCGAATTTTTCCCCGCAAGCTGCGGGAACTTGCAGAGTTTTTGGGTTTTTTCCCTGTTGCCGATAGTATTGTTTGGTGTTGGTAAGGGGCTTCTTGTGTGTTTTTGCGACAGTTCTTTTAAAACGTTTGAGTGTTTCCTCGCTCTGATTACCGTTATTTATGAACTGATATGCGAATCTGGTTTGATTTTGAATTTCTTAATGTTTGTTTCTAATTGGGCTTTGTTGGTGTTAGTCTCCTAGCCTCGTGTTACTTTGTTAGCAATGGTGTTTTTTTCTGATGTGTTGAGAAAGGGAGTAAACGATCGTTTATCTGGTTAGGCGCTACAGTAACGACCCTATCACGGGAGGCGGTAAAACCAGTGGGCTCGGGACAGGAATTTGTATTTATATTAGGATATAAGGGTAAGTGTTGTTACGAACTGCAGTTTTCCCAGTGGCAGTGCCGCTAGCTCATTCGGGCTCTCACGGCCGGTTTCCCCCCAATGCCGCAGCTCGCAATACAGAAATCGATAACTATCGACGTCCTAGAACAATACCTAAAGTTTTTCTCTAAAACGATGTGCCCATTTCCCCTACCATAAACAGTCAAGTAAACACCTCAGGCTATTAACATTTAATTATAATATAAATAATGTATATTACACCGAAATTTTAACATTACGGTTCTCTTTACATGTTCTGTGCAAACATGCCACCTGTGCCGGGAGTGCGCCAGCTACCAGGTCGCTTCCAACAGCGTGTGAAAGCTAGCTAACAAGAAGGCGATTCGTGGCCAGGCTTTAATGGCTGGTGTTATGGACAACCCCTTTACATCCTACTAATCCTACTGCAGGTCCAAATAGACTAATTAGGACGGGTGAGTATAATTACCAAGATTTACTTCCCTTTTCTTGGCTAATGTTCAGTTCAGCGTGGTCTCTTCAGGAAGCGCAGGGTTCGAAAATGGACCAAAGGCCTCCCAGGATGCGCATAACAGATGACCAAAGCACTGGAACGGCTTGGTGCCAATCTTGTTGCCCCCCCACGAATACTTTGACCGAACGGACTCACAGGCGAAGATTGGCGGAGTAGTTCGGAGTGTCGCTTCCAAAGGATATCAGGGGAGTGTAAGCCTTTCCTATTTTCTAGTAGTGATTTTGTTTCTTTTTTAAATATGGCGCATTTTTATATTCTTTCACTTCACGTAAGTATGATTAAAGGCTTCTGTTAATAATTCCAGAAACTTTGGGACGTGTGTTTAATAAACTCAGCGGGTATTTGGTCAATACCGGGCGGTTTTCGATTCGGTATTTAGTCAATACCGGGCGATTTTCTTGCAAATAAAATATCTCTGCTGTAAGCAGAGTACAGCTGAAATTTGATGATGAAATTTTCAGTTAAAATGGAAATTAAAACTCTACCGGAATTTGGTGTTTGCATTAGCGGACTTTGAAGGTCTGGTGTTTTTGTAGCGACTGTGGTGCCTACAGTATGCGGAGTGTATGAAATTATCCGGGTGGGAATTGATTGGAGGCTTAGTTAAAAGAAATTGCTGACTTCGGATTTATCTCGGAGTCAGTTAGACTTATTTGAAATGGAGCTCCTGATTGAAAGTTGTTAATAAATCGGGTAAGGTCCCTTAATACTGTACCATATAACTTGCATTTGCTAATTTGTAATCAGATGATAAGTTCTTATATAACAAATCATTAATAGGTTTGCATTTCCACAGGTCCCAGCTAGACTAGTTTCTGCAAGGAGTCTTCCTTAAGCCTCTTTAGTTAAGCTATGCATGTCTTTGCATTCATTTTCGTACTTCATATTTGCTAGGCGGTACTCTTTTTTGGTTTCTGTGCTGTTATCAGCTTTTCTCAATTTAATGGCATTTTGAATAATTTGTCGCTAACTGTTCAGTCATTTAGAACAGAGGGGATTTCTATCCTTAATAGCGTAACTGCGTGCCGTTTTATGGTTTTCTGTGATAACATGTCGGTCGCGAACTCTCTGTTGTAGATCTCCATAACATTTGTTTCTCTACTTTCAAGCAGCATACTATTTGTAGTCTCTTCAAATTGGCACCAGTGATTGAGTTACTTTTTATGCCGTATATCCTTCCACCGCTTTCGCATCCTTTAACATTAGGCCGCTAATGTTATTTAAATTTGTCAACCTATGTTTTCCTCTTAAGCTCGTTATGTTATAACAAAAACTTTCATTTTTTGTACAATTCTCTTTCTAATTTTATTTTTATTGACCTCTGTTCTATACTAAAATTATTTCTTCGATCCGCTTATTGCATAATACATAATACCATAATACCTTTCTGTTTTAGTAAAACGATTTTGCATCAATTACTATTTTTATTGTGACCAAAAATATCGTTTATGAAAATGTCTTCTCGTGGTCAAGTCTCTTTTTAAGGAAATAAAATTACCCTTTAAAAGTTTTGCATTTTAAAAACGCGTGGACCTACAGTCATTGTAGAACACCACATTTTTGTAGCTGCATGTTTGGCTTTTACTGCTTCATAAGTGCGATTTGCATATTTATTCAATATTCAATCTCAACCCCGATTTTTATACCTTCTGATGGCGCCGTTATTCTCTCTCTCTTATTCTTGTTATTTGCCTTTTTAGTTTAACATTTTCTCGGAATAGTTGTATTACCTTTTTGCTCAGCTCTGATACAGCGTTTTAAAATTTGTCGTCTAATAATGTGGACATGAACCTTATCAGCCGGTTCCATTTCTCCTTCTTATCTTATCTTATCAGCCCGTTACATTTCTTCTTCTTTATTTTCGTTTCGACCGATCTTCCGAGCAATCACATGTGGTATGTTTTTAAGTATATTTTTATACCCTTGCAGAGGGTATTATAATTTCAGTCAAAAGTTTGCAACGCAGTGAAGGAGACATTTCCGACCCTATAAAGTATATATATTCTTGATCAGCATCACCAGGAGAGTCGATCTAGCCATGTCCGTCTGTCCGTCCGTCTGTCCGTCTGTCCGTCTGTCCGTCCGTTTCTACGCAAACTAGTCCCTCAGTTTTAAAGCTATCTGCTTGAAACTTTCGCAAAACTTGTCTTTCTATTGCAGGTAGTATATAAGTCGGAACGAGCCGGATCGGCCGACTGTATCCTATAGCTGCCATATAACTGATTGATCGGAAATGCCATAACTTTGGTGTTTGTTAAGGTGGGAAGTTGGGATTTCCTATGGGTTCTATATTAGGCCAATCAATCCGACCTACCAAATTTCATAAGGATCGGCCGACTATATCCTATAGCCGCCATATTACTGATTGATCGGAAATGCCATAACTTTGGTGTTTGTAAAGTTAGGAAGTTGGGATTTTTTATGAGTGTTAAGAATGCATTATATGAATAATTTTGGAGAATATAATTTACAGAATATTCTGCAAGGGTATTTCAACTTCGGATCCGCCCGAAGTTAGCTTTCCTTTCTTGTTAGTTTCCACTTCAATGCCAACTGCGCTAGTTTCATATTATTATCGACACCTAATTGCTTACCTTGGTATACTGACTTACGCCCTCTTCCCATAGTGTGCATCCGTTCGAAACGGTTGGGATTTTTCACAAATGTGAAACTCCAATTCCCACAGAACACATCCAACAACAGCTGCTCTGAACAGCGTTTGTGTGTTTGATAGCGATAAGGTCAGTCTGTCCTGTGATTACTCGAGGACTTGGTCTGACATTAACACCATTTGCTTGCAGATCAACAATACGGGCAATATGATCAGAGTCTAAGTCCCAGCTTTGGCTTATATTTACTTGGGAATCCGGTATTCCATGGTATAAAGCGAAATCAATGAGAGTGGCTGTGCGACTTCATATATATGGGTATCTAGTAGGCAAACCAGGGGCAAGAATTTTAGCACTTCTGGCTGAAATGGATTCAACCAGCTCTCGCCCTCTGGGTGAATTGTATGTGTCTCCCCACATCCAATGTCTGGCATTTCAGTCACTTCCAACCAAGTACCTTTGACCGGAAGAAGCAAGTATGTCAGTGAATTTGCTTTCCTCGATCCTATTCCTTGGAGAGCGGTATATGGCGCTAACTTCCATGTCTCCCAATCCTGTGGCAACTTTAATGGTAGACATATAAATTTTTGGTGTTTCAATACTGTTTGTGGTAAATGACGGAGAGAACTCCTTACTAATACTGACGCACCTCCGTAACCATGATTGTTACTTGATGGTTTATACGCTGGATAGAAGGTATATTCATATGTTTAAGCTGCCATTGGCATTCCAGATAAGGATCTTGAGTGTATTCATTGTGAGGCTGAAGCGTTGTTGTGAAGGAGAGTAAATATTCTATATTCCAAGTCCATTGCTTGATCAAGTTGGCCATTTCAAAAACCATGTTTTCAAGCCGTTGAAGTCGTTGATTGTTCTGTTTGTTTTCCTGTTGCTGCTGCTGCTGAAGTTGTTTTTCCCATTTCATAAATTGTTGGTGCTGTTGTTCCAATATTGACTGGACGTCAAACGTATTTTGTTGTAATTTTCGGTAATTGTAATTGGGTTTGAACATCATGTTGACGGCCGTAGGCAGGTCCATTTTCGTTTCCTGCTATTGAGGCATAAGATATGCCACCAATATAGTAGAAGAAGTTTTTGTTGTGGTTGTTGCCGCGTTGTTTGCTTTTTTATGAACCTGTAGAGCATTAAAGCCAAATTTTTTTGAAATGTACAATAATTTCGTTGGTTAATGTTTTATGATGGAGCCCTCTTACTACTGTTCTGTGAGCCCTCTCTGCCTTGATTTGGTATGATTGGAATTCCATTACCATTTTATCAAAGTGGTCAACTATAACTCTATCAGTTTCAGATCCTTTGGGAAAAATTTTAGACGTTTCTCCTTGGCCAACTTTGCAACGTTATCTCGACTAATGACCTTCGCGATGAGTTCAAATAGGTCGTTCAAATTTTTTATAGTTATAACTATTTGCGGTGGTGAAGTATCGTTTATCTGATTGTCAGTATCAAAGACATTATCTTGTGGACTATTGGCTGAGTCATTCCATATTATCATTAGGAATATTCAGTTGTGAAGCTATGTAAGAGGTAGAAGGCCTGCCATGCCTGTCAAAGTTTAAGTTCATGTCCATGTCTAAGTTGGCAACTCTGTTGCTTGAGCTTGCCTTGCTGGTTGACGCAGAGAGTGTTTCATACATCAGTTCTCGGTTAATTTTTATACCCTTGCAGAGGGTATTATAATTTTGGTCAAAAGTGTGCAACGCAGTGAAGGAGACATCTCCGACCCTATAAAGTATATATATTCTTGATCAGGATCACCTCCTGAGTTGATATAAGCATGTCCGTCTGTCCGTCTGTCTGTCCGTCTGTCTGTTTCTACGCAAACTAGTCTCTCAGTTTTAAAGATATCGAGTTGAAACTTTGCACACACCTTTGTTTCCTTTGCACGCAGTATATAAGTCGGAACGGCCGGGATCGGACGACTATATCCTATAGCTGCCATATAACTGATTGATCGGAAATGCCATTACTTTGGTGTTTGTTAAGTTAGAAAGTTGGGATTTCCTATGGGTTTAATATTTGGCCAATCAATCCGACCCACCAAATTTCATAAGGATCGGCCGACTGTATCCTATAGCTGCCATATAACTGATTGATCAGAAATGCCATAACTTTGGTGTTTGTAAAGTTAGAAAGTTGGGATTATCTATGGGTTTTACATTTGGTCAATCAATCCGACCAACCAAATTTCATAAGGATCGGCTGACAATATCCTATAGCTGCCATATAACTGATTGATCGGAAATGCCATAACTTTGGTGTTTGTAAAGTTAGGAAGTTGGGATTTTTTATGAGTGTTATGAATGCATCATATGAATAATTTTGGAGAATATAATTTACAGAATATTCTGCAAGGGTATTTCAACTTCGGATCCGCCCGAAGTTAGCTTTCCTTTCTTGTTTTATAATTAATCTGCTTGTTGCTAAGCTGAGAGCTAGAAAAAAGGTTCTCATCCATTTTCAAATTAAACTTATCAAGCCTAAGTTAGGCTTTCAAACAGCAAATGTTTGGCTTACTTTCTGCAAGGGCAAAAATAGGTAAGATCAAAATTAAGAGACGATGGGCACTAAGCTGCCCAAACGGGCAAAGAACGCAGTCTTATCGCACTGCCGTAGTGTTTTTTTGTTGTTGTCCAACTGCCGGCACTGCATGAGACAGCGCCCGAAAATGTATGACTTGTGCTATTTTAGCACACGAAGACTTCGCTAAAGTGAACAAGTACTTTATTTATCCGCGACAAAATCGATCTCATTAAAAGCAGATTAGCGACCCTATATAAATTATGGAATTAAATTATTTAAATTAGTTAATTGTATATAATTGTCTTTAACGCTGGTTACTATACACAAAAAATAAATCATCATCATCAGTAAGATGAATGTACGGGAAGCGAAGAAAGAAAACGGCTCTCGCTGTGTTGAACGGTGACTTCCTTGAAGTGATTTCTCGACGTGGGTTAAGTTGTATAAACGTATTGGTTTTATTTTTTTTATTTCCTTTTTATTAATTTAGGTTTATTAGGGTTCCACCAACAAGGTTCTGGGTGACGGTGCGCTTCTCACTGAACATTATAAGAAATGGAGGGAAAGACTCAAAAAACTCACAAAAGTCGATTGCAGGTGTTTACATGTGAGGACAAAATAATATTAATACTATCTGGGGTGCCTCTTGTCAGAGCAAAATGTTTTTTAGGTCCAGAATGTACGAAAAAACACAATAAAAGTGCAGCTATGAACTTAAAATTAGCAAATAATTATCAGTAAATTAAAAAAAACAACTGTTAAATTTAAATTGTATTGTTTTTTAATTTCTTTGTACACCGGCAGACTTGTCTTGCCAAGGTATTTGATAATATCTTTTAAAGGCTCTTTCCCGCAAATACGATATTTGAATTTTAACTGCTTGTTGACAGTACGACCGTAGCACGCTTAAATCTGATGAACTCTCAAAATTTTGGTCACACTGGAAAGATTAAAGTTTTTACGCTAGCGTAATCGTTTGTCGATCTGGATACTAGGCTTAAATTTTTTAATCTTTTCGCTAGGGTTCACCCAAAGTTAATTTCCGCAGACTGGCAACGCTATAGAATTTTCTGGTATTTTTTTCGTCGATCAGGGGACCGACGTGAAAAAAAGGCCCGACGAAAAGTGAACGCCAGCTGTTTGCCTCTCGCTCTCTCTCATGACTGGCGTACGGTTTTCGTCGATCAGGATTCTAGGCTTAAGCAATATCTTTAACTTTACCATCCGTAAATCATATTCCCAGAGAGCAACATCATCACAAATTTCCCAGTCACTCCTAGATGGTGGATTTATGTTCCATAATTATGCATGAGAAAAAAAATAGAAAAATTTTGAGGGCAGGACCACAAAATTTGATGTTCTTGAATTGTTCATTTAGTGGCATACGTTTATAGAATTATTATTAAAATGGCTGCCATAAAATAAATAAGAGATAAAATCGAGTCGATCTAACCAAGACAAATACTCTTTGATCGCCGCGTCAATACAATGGTGGTGCTATCTATTAGGGACATTGGATATTGTTTTTAATTGGATAACATAACTTTACGTATAGTTTCATATTTCTTAGGGCGTACTGGATTGATCCAGATAGTTATCTATTATTTTTGGAGATCCAAAAACTATAATGAGTACAATAACCACAATTCTACCCTACAGAGGGTATAATTATTTCAGTGTAAGCTTTGCAACGCAGATAATAATAATATACAGATAATATACTCTTGTACAGAATCATAATCTACCCATGTCCATCTTAAAGCTATTTGTATGAAACTTTGGGAAAATTCTCATTACAGTTTCAGGTAGTATATAAGACTGAAATGGGCCGATCCGCCCAACTCATATAGCTACCATATACACATGGGCCGTTATAACAAAGTTTTGGATCAACGCAAAGGAAACATCAGCGGCAGGTATAGCTTCCCAAACCTGGCTTAACTAAGATAAAATAATACCAATGGCCTATCGGGTGAAGGGTCCATCTTTGTTTTCGATTACGGGCGGTTCTGACAGACTCTGTCTGCAGAAACAAGGAGCGGAAGGAAAGCAGCAGGATGTTTGTGGATGGTATCTCCGTTACGTTCGGACATCGAGCTTTGGTTGAATGGGGGCTCTGTTAGGTGAGTACCATTCGGAACCATTTGTTGAAATTCAACTAACACCTCTAGTAGGAAAGTCGTTTTGTATATGCGACGGAAAACCATACCAATATGAGATCAAGTTGCACGGCTCGGGACGATCCAACGGCACACGTCATGTGTGAAGGAAAGGGAAAGCTTGCTGGGCTGTAAAACAGACGACCAGACATGTTAGAAGGGAAGATTATAATGTTTATCAATGACCTCAAACTCGGTTTTGTTAGTGTTTGGAGAAGCCTTTTTTGGAAAGACAACATTTATCAAAAGTACTTTATCCCCCTTTATTATACTAAAGATAAACAAAAGCATTTTCCTTTCAGTAGAATCCGTTAATCTTTCAATAATTTAATAATATATATGGCACTTTTTAGCGTATAACCCCATCAAACACAACTTACATTTGGACATCTCCTTTTATATTTATTGTTGAACACGCCAAACAAGGATGGACCTTATTTTCGTGTGTTGTCAAATTATTTCTAAAGATCCCAAAAAAAGCGAGTAGCGGGTGCCCCATTATTTGGCAAATCAGAAGTGGTCATAGCCGGTCATAAGTTTATTAAGATGTGTGGTTATAGAAGACGACCGTGTCTGTCACGGCCGAGAATCCATGCCGGATGTCGTCTGCAGAGATGCCGTCGAACCAGTGGTGTTGCAAGATGTCTTGCCAGTCAGTTTGCTTGTGTGACACTCCCGTATCCTGGAACATAACTCGGTTTTCTACATAATGGTGCCACTTCACCCCAGAATCCTCCTGAGAGCCTTTATAATAGGGTTGTTGATAATATATCAAAATATCGATATGTCGATATTTTTTTCTAAAAATGATATATTTATATCGTGATTTTTTTCTTTGCCCAAATATCGGAATTCCGATATTTTTATACCCTTGCAGAGGGTATTATAATTTTGGTCAAAAGTGTGCAACGCAGTGAAGGAGACATCTCCGACCCTATAAAGTATATATATTCTTGATCAGGATCACCTCCTGAGTTGATATAAGCATGTCCGTCTGTCCGTCCGTCCGTCTGTCCGTCTGTCTGTTTCTACGCAAACTAGTCTCTCAATTTTGAAGATATCGAATTGAAACTTTGCACAAACCCTTCTTTTCTTTGCACGCAGTATATAAGTCGGAACGGCCGGGATCGGCCGACTATATCCTATAGCTGCCATATAACTGATTGATCGGAAATGCCATAACTATGGTGTTTGTTAAGTTAGGAAGTTGGGATTTTCTATGGGTTTTATATTTGGCCAATCAATCTGACCTACCAAATTCCATAAGGATCGGCCGACTATATCCTATAGCTGCCATATAACTGAACGACTGGAAATGCCATAACTTTGGTGTTTTTAAAGCTAGGAAGTTGGGATTTTTTATGAAAATGCATCATATGAATAATTATGAAGAATATAATTTACAGAATATTCTGCAAGGGTATTTTAACTTCGGCTCCGCCCGCAGTTAGCTTTCCTTTCTTGTTTTTGAAATTTTTTTATATTTTTGACTTTGGTCATAGAGTAAGAAACTATATAGAGGTTTCATTTGCTTTGCCCGGGCCTCTGCCAAAGCTCTGCTGGGGGCCATGTTCGAAGCTAACTTCGAGCTAATTCGAGTGAACGAATTCGAGCGCGAAATAAAACAAGAAAGGAAAGCTAACTTCGGGCGAAGCCGAAGTTGATATACCCTTGCAGAATATTCTGTAAATTATATTCTAAAAAATTATTCATATGATGCATTCTAAGTACTCATAAAAAATCAGAATTTCCTAACTTTACAAACATTAAAGTCAACCGATCCTTATGAAATTTGGTAGGTCGAATTGATTGGCCAAAAATAATAGCCGTAGAAAATTCCAACTTCCTAACTTTACAAACACCAAAGTTATGGAATTTCCGACCAATCAGTTATATGGCGGCTATAGGATATAGTCGGTTTCAATTCGAAATCTTTAAAACTGAGAGACTAGTTCGCGTAGAAACAGACAGACGGACAGACAGACGGACATGCTTATATCAACTAAGGACGCGATCCTGATCAAGAATATATATATACTTTACAGGGTCGGAGATGTCTCCTTCACTGCGTTGCACACTTTTGACCAAAATTATAATACCGTCTGCAAGGGTATAAAAAGAAACTTATTGTCTTTTTATTGTGGCCGGAAATTTTTTCATTTAACACAAAAATATCAAATATATCAAATATATCGACATTTTTATGTGATATTTTAAATATTATCATTTTTTATTTTGATAAAAAAAATATCATCGATACGATATTTTTTAAAATTTTTGACAACTCTACTTTAAAAATGCTCGCTTGCACCATTTTTAGTGACGAATCACAGGCCGTGCCCCAGACAGTGATTCCCCAGTTTAAAGTTGGAAGGACAATGGCCTTAAAGAGCCGCACCTTGGCTTCAAGGGATAGGGCGCTACCTGGACGAAGGATCCAGTCCATTTTGTCAAGTTTTGTTCTTGCTGATCCACAAACTCGATCAATTTTTCCCTTCCATCGGTCTAAGGTAACTCCGAGATACGTCACGTTTTCTTCGTGCCTGAGCCTATTCAGAAATTTCAGCTGGATTGTTTTTTAAATACATTTTCGTTGATTTAGCAAGACATGTTTGTTTTCGCTAAACATTTAGCATACATCTCTCACGGCCTTGTAATGTTCTTGTTCGTACGCTTAAACAATTATTACGTCATCGATATAATTCATAACATTAGGAAAAGTTGTCAGCAGCTGTTTGAGGCGACTTTGAAATTATTAAATTTTAGTTTTTTAAAAGTATTTTCTCTTTAATCCAGCTCCAACGGATGAAAAGCATCTAAGCGCGAGAAGTATTAAACGACCCTAAGCTTTGTCATAAAATATTTAAATGTCGGTGGCACATTTTTTTTTAGTCGGATCGCTCAGGTTGCTAATCTCAAATCAAACCCCAATTGAAAATCTCCGTTCTCGTTGAAAATTAGTACAATTACTCGAGCTTAGACGCAACTTTGTCTTATAAGGCTACTTAAATTAGTTTTATTTTAACTTTCTTTTCATTTGGGAATTGGTGAACTCTGTTTAACACGATTGACATTCAAGCCAAGGGAAAAAACATCCAATGTTGCGATCCCCTCAAAATCTGGAACAACCGATATTTCCGAAATTACTTCAAAAATACTTAGACCCTCTGAAATGTTTTTGTAAGAGTGATCTAGGATTAAACATCCCTTTAAGCATCTCTGAGTCATTAGCTAGAGAAAATTGTCGGTAATTAATGAGTTCGGTGTTTTGTCACTCCATATCTAGAAACAATCTGCACTTTCCTTCTTTCATTTGGGATCGGCACACCCATCCTCTACGATAAAATAAAATTTTCGGCTCTTTTGTATTTCGAATTTTATGCTGAAAATATTGTTTTGTTCTACATATCCTCGCAATATGGCATAATTTCACGCATTTATTTCGCGCAGTCCACTTCTTCACATCCGGCTTCGTTTTTGGAGCTGTGATTTAGTGAGTTTCTGTTAGTCGAATCAATGGTAGGCTTAATCAGTTTATTTATCTATTTTGGCCACCTTGCAATAAGAATACAACGGTCTGCAATTATACATCACCTAAGTAAGAAGTTTGGCCTTCTTTCTTTACGGTGGCAATTATAAAAACACAATAAAAGTGCTTTGCAATTATAAAAACACAATAAAAGTGCAGCTATGAACTTTAAATTAGCAAATAATTATCAGTAAACTAAAAAAAACAACTGTTAAATTTAAATTGTATTGTTTTTTAATTTCTTTGTACAGCGGCAGACTTGTCTTGCCAAGGTAGTTGATAATATCTTTTAAAGGCTCTTTCCCGCAGATACGATATTTGAATCTTAACTGCGTGTCAACAAACTCAGCTGATTGATAGTACGACCGTAGCACGCTTAATTCTGATGACACTCGAAATTTTGGTCACATTGGAAAGATTAAAGTTTTTACGCTAGCGTACTCGTTTGTCGATCTGAGTACTAGGCTTTACACACAACCAAAAAAAAAGTCAGCAACGAAACTAGTGTACATGAAATATTAAATAAATAACCTCGATGGTATTAAAATAAAGCGAGTTTCGTTGTGAATGGCAAACAGATTGGTTGCAACCCACGTGGAGCTCCTTATTATACCCTTGCAGAGGGTATTATAATTTTGGTCAAAAGTGTGCAACGCAGTGAAGGAGACATCTCCGACCCTATAAAGTATATATATTCTTGATCAGGATCACCTCCTGAGTTGATATAAGCATGTCCGTCTGTCCGCCTGTCTGTCCGTCTGTCTGTCCGTCTGTCTGTCCGTCTGTCTGTCTGTCTGTCTGTCCGTCTGTCTGTCCGTCTGTCTGTCCGTCTGTCTGTCCGTCTGTCTGTCCGTCTGTCTGTTTCTACGCGAACTAGTCTCTCAGTTTTAAAGATATCGTATTGAAACTTTGCACACACCCTTCTCTCCTTTGCACGCAGTATATAAGTCGGAACTATATCCTATAGCTGCCATATAACTGATTGATCGGAAATGCCATAACTTTGGTGTTTGTAAAGTTATTTTTTATGGGTTTTATATTTGGCCATTCAATCCAACCTACCAAATTTCATAAGGATCGGCCGACTATAGCCTATAGCTGCTATATAACTGATTGATCGGAAATACCATAACTTTGGTGTTTTTAAAGTTAGGAAGTTGCGATTTTTTATTGATTTTATTTTTGGCCAACCAATATTGTAATTTACAGAATATTCTGCAAGGGTATATCAACTTCGGCTCCGCCCGAAGTTAGCTTTCCTTTCTTGTTTTTATTTCGTGTTTATTATAAAATCTTCACGGCTCGTGGGCTTCTATTGCACAAGACGTCTACCTTCAGTCACTGCTAAGCGGTGACAGCTTATTTTCGCGAATCTCGAAACAATAAGCAAGTTTTAAGCTGTGTTGTGTTTTGCCCCTCGCCCTGCGCACCTGCGCGAGCGAGAGGTTGTCTACAACTTCATAGAAAACTAACAAAACTAACAAAAATTTGGAAATGGATGACACACTTTTCTAGCTCTTTGCTTACCAATAAGCAGATTGATTATGAAACAAGAAAGGAAAGCTAACTTCGGGCGGAGCCGAAGTTGATATACCCTTGCAGAATACTCTGTAAATTATATTCTCCAAAATTATTCATGTGATGCATTCTTAATACTCATACAAAATCCCTTCCTAACTTTAAAAACACCAAAGTTATGGCATTTCCAATCGTTCAGTTATATGGCAGCTATAGGATATAGTCGGCCGATCCTTATGAAATTTGGTAGGTCGGATTGATTGGCCAAAAATAAAACCCAAAGAAAATCCCAACTTCCTAACTTTACAAACACGAAAGTTATGGCATTTCCGATCAATCAGTTATATGGCAGCTATATGATATAGTCGTCCGATCCCGGCCGTTCCGACTTATATACTGCGTGCAAAGGAAAGAAGGGTGTGTGCAAAGTTTCAATTCGATAACTTTAAAACTGAGAGACTAGTTTGCGTAGAAACAGACAGACGGACAGACGGACAGACAGACGGACAGACGGACATGGCTATATCAACTCAGGAGGTGATCCTGATCAAGAATATATATACTTTATAGGGTCGGAGATGTCTCCTTCACTGCGTTGCACACTTTTGACCAAAATTATAATACCCTCTGCAAGGGTATAAAAATGCACCGTGTGGCTCGAAAGACACCTTCGGAGATCAGATCAGAGGTCATTGATGCCCGGCGCACTCTGTGCTCTGAAACTCATAGCATCATTGTCGTAACTACAACATTAACATTTACTTGTGCTTCTACTAATACTATATTTTCCAAGGCAACTGCTACAACTACCTCAATTACCAGTGTGCGCCCTAGCGAGAGCATGGACACCCATAACGTTTATTTAGCGCAATGGTCATCTGACTTTACTTCTCCAACATCTAGTGGTATTGCTCCAATTGCCTCCCCAATAATCAGTGTAAATGTCAAAATTTTGCCAGTACCACTAAGCGATGCTGCTGCAAGATTAAAGGATGGCCAGAGTCACCTGACAAAAAGGAGGAAGAAATCATTATCACCCACTACTAGCAACAAAAGGGTAAACAGAGAACTGATGCCTGAAACACCAGCAAGGCAAGCTCAACTAACAGGTTTGCCATCCTAGACATAGACATGGACTTAAGCAATGACAGGCATGTTGATGAAAGCCCAAGAGATACAAATGAAGGCTACTACCTCCTATGCAGCTTCTCAGCTGCATATTCCTAACGATAATTTAGCCAATAGTCCACAAGAAAATGTTGTCGAGTCTGTCAATCTGTTAAATGATACTTCAAAGCCACCACAAATAGTTATAAGTATCACAAACTTGAACGACCTATTTGAACTCATTTCGGAGGTCACTAGCCTAGATAACGTTGCAGTTAAAGTTAACCAAGGAGAAACAGCTAGAATTTTTCCCAAAGACTCTGAAACTTATAGAGCTATAGTTGACCACTTTGATAAAATGGAAATGGAATTTCACACATACCAAATCAAGGCAGAGAAGCCCCACAGAATAGTAGTAAGAGGGCTTCATCATAGCACATTAAACAATGAAATTACTGTCAATTTCAAAAAAGTTGGCTTTGATGTTCTGCAGGTACATAACCCAAGGTCTAGGACTAACCGAGATGAAAAGCTCAAGATCTTCTTCATTAATATTAAGCCATGCACAAAAATCAATGATATATATGATATCACAACACTTTGCCGTCAAAAAGTGAGAATAGAAAGAATGCGCAAAACATCAGAAATCGCTCAATGCACACGTTGCCATGCAAGGGTTGCCAGTGGTATCAAGATTACCTTCAACGATCAATGAGCTCTTCGAAAAAGCAAACAACGCGGCAACAATCGCAGCTTAAACCCCTCCAGCAACAACCAAGTCGACAGGAACAAACTCAGCGAACGCCTAATACTTATGCAGCCAATACTGGTGGCATATCTTACGCCTCAATAGCAAGGAACGGAAATGGACCTGCCCAAAGCCGTCTAAATGATGTTCCAATCCAATTACAATTACCGAAAATTAGGAAAAAATTGAACAACAACAAAATACGTTTGAAGCCCAGTCAATACTGGAACAACAGCACCAACAATTTATGAAATGGCAACAACAACTTCAGCAACAGCAGCAGCAGCAATTCTTTTTGTGGCTACAGCAGCAGCAACAGGAACAACAACAGCAAAACACCTCACCTGAAAGCTGTGAAAAAAAAGTGCGGTCAAAGGATGCAACAATTGCGATGGCTGGTCGACAGAAGGAGTTCCATGTCACTGAGGGCAAACAGAGCTGTGTATGTCCACTGTATAGCCCCAATATGGCTATACGGCATTCAAATATGGGGGATCGCAGCCAAATCTAACTTCAAGCAAGTCCAAGTGCTGCAAAACCGTGCAATGAGGAATATAACGAATTGCCCTTGGTACGTGCGTGGGTCCACCTTTCATAGGGACCTAAATATCCACACTGTGGAGCAGCAGATTGGCCTACACACCAGTAGGTACAGCGACAGACTCCTTAGTCATCGGAACCGACTTGCAAGAAGACTCCTGCCAGCTAGACCTCTCAGACGGCTCAAGAGACTTGTGTTCGCTAAAACAATCAGACATCCATAAATATGATCTCCAATAAAGTCATTTTGCTAAAGGCATGAGGTTTGGTTCAAATCCATTTACAAAACTACATTGTTAAGGTACTTAAAGATTGTCTATGGTTCTATGTTTACAAATAAATAATATTACAAAAAAAAAAAAAAAAAATTAAATTAAAGCATACTATTTAGTTTAACAAAAATACTATGTAAGCGGCATGCAATATACATACATTTCATACTATTTTTTACACTACACTCACACGATTTCCTAGAACTGTAGTATACATTTTACACCATTTAGTTTTTGTACAGAATTAAAATGTCTCCAAGTAATTGTTCGCCGAATTGTATTTTACTTTAAATTAATATACATTTATTCTTATAAATATTTTTAAAATAATAAATTTAAATAAAGCTAGGACATTAATGGTTGTATGTACTTGGAAAGGCATATACACAATATAAGTATGTACTTATTGACATTTTGTACCCGAGATAACTCCCGAATAAATTACATTAATTTTTTAAACAATTCAATTTTACTTACGTCTCTCCACCAGCTATAAATTTTAAACAGAGTATGCCCCTTACAATAATAATGAAATATCGAATTACTACTATTGAATATATGTTTTAAATTAATTGGTATTAAATAAATACTGGATTTCTGGATACTGCTTGAATTTTTTTAAAACAAAGAATGTTAATTTTGAACTGAAAATTGTTTGTATGTGTCTTTAAAATAGCACCACACTTTCCAATTGTGGACTCTTCGGTATTCCGGGTAGCTATCGGATTTCTCATGTGTGAATAAAACCACGATAGTTGGATCTGTCGGCATACAGTAGTTTTTATACCCTTGCAGAGGTTATTATAATTTTGTAAAAAGTGTGCAACGCAGTGAAGGAGACATCTCCGACCCTAAAAGTATATATATTCTTGATCAGGATCCCGTCCTGAGTTGATATAAGCATTTCCGTCTGTCCGTCTGTCTGTTTCTACGCGAACTAGTCTCTCAGTTTTTAAGATATCGAATTGAAACTTTGCACATAACCTTCGTTCCTTTGCACGCAGTATATAAGTCGGAACGGCCGGGACTATATCCAATAGCTGCCATATAGCTGAACGATGGGAAATGTCATAACTTTGGTTCTTTTAAAGTCGGGAAGTTGGGATTTTCTATGGGTCTTATTGTTGGCCGATCAATCCGACCTACCAAAGTTAGGAAGTTGGGATTTTTTATGAGTATTAAGAAGGCATCATATCATATGAATAATTTTGGAGAATATTGAAAATTGAAAACAACAAAGTCATACTTGGTTATGGCTAGATCGACTCTCAAGGGTCGGAAATGTGTCCTTCACTGCGCTGCAAACTTTTGACTGAAATTATAGTACTCTCTGCAAGGGTATAATGAATAAATAAATAAATAATACCATATATATGGTTACACGAGGTAGTTTATATATATATATAATAAATGATTTATATTATAAATGATTTTAAGCAATATGATGACTTTTGTATATGATTGTATTATGTAATTATGTGCTTCTCGTTGCTTTACTCTTATTTATGGGTATTTGGTTTTAGCTGGTTTTATTTTTTGTTTTCGGTTTTACGGGTATTTTGCATTTGGGGTTTTTTTTTTAATAAATCTTAAGCTTTGAAAAAAATCCTGGCGCATCCCAGACGTGGGTTTTTTCTTTTTTCCGATTTATTTCCCTGCCCTCACAGGTTCCAAGATTTAAAATTTGGCGCTTGAAGTTTGAAATTTTTCGGCTGATGGCACATCTACTTTCCTCAGCTTCTACGTTGTTCCGATTCGCCCTTTAGTTGCCCTTCTTTTAAGCTGCTCAAATAGATTTTTTTTAGAAGAGTTTTCTGAAATTTAAACGTATCTGAGCCCACTATTCTACTAGTTCCGCTATGAACCAGCACGATTCCGGAACCAGTTCCACATCCCAGGCCATCTGTAGTATCGGCATCTGCTGCTCCTCTCTAACCCAGGTATGCGGCCTTTTTGGCAGCCCATAAAACTATAAAGTAATATCCTACACTATTTGGTATTTAAATAATTGATATACTTTCATACTGTCTGTAGATTAATTTAAACATAATCTTATTAAATTTGAACTTTCGGCTCTAGGTTTCGATGTACCTTTTTTATACCCGTTACTCGTAGAGTAAAAGGGTATATTGTATTCGTGCAAAAGTATGTAACAGGTAGAAGGAAGCGTTTCCGACCCTATAAAGTATATATATTCTTGTTCAGGATCACTAGCCGAGTCGATCTAGCCATGTCCGTCTGTCCGTCTGTCCGTCTGTCTGTCTGTCCGTCTGTCCGTCCGTATGAACGCTGAGATCTCGGAAACTATAAAAGCTACAAGATTGGCATTTTGCATGCAGATTCTAGGAGTTCCTACGCAGCGCAAGTTTGTTTCAAAAAGGTGCCACGCCCCCTTTAACGCCCACAATCGCTTATATACGATTTTAAAAATTTAAATATTTCGGAAAAGTAAAAATGCAGTTTTATTGTGTTTATCAATACCTATCGAAATGTAGAAGAAATTTTTCAAATCGGACCATTCGTTAAAAAGTTATGCGTGGTCAATGTTTCTATCTCCATCTCCCTCGCACTCCCTTTACCTGAGTAACGGGTATCTGATAGTCGGGGCACCCGACTATAGCGTTCTCTCTTGTTTATTTTTTAAGACTATTGTGCATAAAAATGATAAATAAACACAAAGTACTCTTAAAAAGAGTATTCCTGTTGACGAGAAAACCAATTATAATAAATGGATAGAGGCTACAACCAAAAAATGAATCTATTGCTACATAAATTGTTCATTATTGAGTATTATACAATTTGTAATAGGATAAGTATTTGTTGTAATTTGGAGTATTATTTACAAAGTAACAAACTGGTCACATCACTCACACTAAAAGACTTCGACTTTGTATTTCACCGTGAAAAGAAGAGACACGGCTTATTAGAAAATATAGTTATAATTTCCTATGAACTTAACGTTCACTCGTGGCGTCATTATTTCGGAACAGATTTACTGGGGGGTAATCCACGCAAGGAATTCCACAAATTCTCACAGGTTATGGGCCCAGACTAACCAAGAGAACCCAGGAAGTTTTTCTAAATCTTGTACGGACGTACCAAGTCGCGAAATCAAAAATGGCGGGTGCGTTCATCAAGATCGAGGCGCTTAACGCAGAAAACTACGATACGTGGAAATTAAAGATGCGTGCCGTATTAGTGAAAAACGATTTATGGCAGTATGTACGCGGTACACAAGAATGCCCGTCTGAAGAAGACAAGAAGGTGGCATGGTGGCGGCAAGATGAAAAGGCCCGAGCGGACATAATATTGTCCATTTGCGCGTCCGAATTGCCACTACTGGACGGTTGTGAAACCTCACATGCTTGTTGGCTAAGACTTCAGGAGCAGTTTCAATCAAGAGGCCCCGTGCGAAAAGCTGGCCTATTGAAACGGATCGCGCTATCACGAATGTCTGAGGATGGAGATGTACGCCAACATATCCATGATTTCTTCGACGCCGTGGCCAAACTCAAGGAAATTGGAGTTGAAATAGGTGACGATCTGTTAGCAATATTATTGCTATACAGTTTACCGGAATCGTACGAAACATTTCGGTGCGCAATGGAATCCAGAGACGACTTGCCAGGTCCAAGTGTACTTCGTGTCAAAATTCTAGAAGAATCCAGTGCGCGTAAAACAAAAAGCGAACGAGACGATCAAAGCGCAATGTACGCGAGCCGGCATAAGTACAGCAAGCAGAAGTACAGCTATGCGAAGGAAACGGCACCAAAGGAGAACAGAAAATGTTTCGCCTGTAATAAAATTGGGCATCTAGCGCGGAACTGCACGTGGAGACGAAACACTAGACAGAGTGAGAAGTGCGACGAAAAAGGGAATATGGCCACAACGCTAAATATTGCAGAAGAGGCAAACGGCGCAGCAGCCCTAGGCAGTATGTGGTGTATTGATAGTGGGTGCACATCTCATATGAGTTCGAACGCGAGACTATTTAAAAATATAGAGAACACTGATAAAAAGCTGCATTTGGCAAATAAGGAAACAACCCAAGTAAACGGAGTCGGCGATATAAACGTGCAAATCAGAACAAACGACGTAAAACGTGAGAGCGAAGTAACACTGAGAGAAGTTCTGTATGTGTCTGATCTACGCCAAAATTTATTATCTGTGTCGAAAATGACAGACAAGAGTTTTTTTTTTTTTTTTTTTTTTTTTTCGCGCGGAGTCCCACGGCCCACTTACCCGCCCAACCGACCGAGGGGCGCAGCCGTGTATCGTACGGCACGATTCGCGATAGGATAGACGCGAGATAGGAAAATAAAGGTAAAGGTCCGGGGAAAAAAGTAATAGTTAGATCAATCTTGTGCCAATGAAGCAAGTATTAATCGTTTTAGGAGCGGCAGAGAGTCAAGATTTGATATTACAGGAAAAAGTCTATTATAGTCAGAACATAATACTCTGAAAGGCTCATGCAAGGCATAGTTAGATCTACAATGATTTAAAATTAGGGGAATATAATTTCTAGTTAATCTACTTGGCACAGAAAAGTTTAGCCGACTTAACAAGTCGGGGCAGTCAATATCACCATGTATAAGGTTATAAATAAAGATAGTACCAAGCATCGTTCTACGGTTGGCTAGGGATGGTAAATTAATCAAAAGAAGTCTACTAGAATAAGAAGGTAAGATAAGATTTGCATCCCAGTTTAGGCGCCGTAAAGCAAAAAGAAGGAAGTTTTTTTGTACAGATTCAATACGACCAATATGTATTCCGTATTGTGGACTCCAGACGGGAGACCCATACTCCAGAATCGGACGGACTAGCGAAATAAATAAAGTTTTAGTCAAATAAGGATCATCGAATTCTTTTGACCACCTTTTAATAAATCCAAGCACTCCTCTGGCTTTATTAACCATGGACGAAATGTGATTAGAAAATTTTAGTTTAGGGTCCAAGAGAACGCCAAGATCGTTTACAAGAGTTATTCTATCCAAAGAGCTGCCACTTAACGTGTAAGTCGCGTATATCGGATTGGCCCGATAAAAAGTCATCAGCTTGCACTTGGAGCCGTTTAAATTTAGTAAATTATCTCGGCACCAGTTTTGAAAATTATCTAGATCGGATTGCAAGTCTAAATGGCAGGAAATGTCCTTATACTGCAGGCACAACTTAACATCATCTGCGTACATAAGTACGCGAGAATGACTTATAATTGAGGGAAGATCGTTAATAAATAATGTAAAAAGTAACGGACCCAGATGGCTCCCTTGTGGGACACCGGAGGTAACACGGAGAATTTCAGAAATTGAATTTTTGAAAAGGACCCTTTGTGACCTGCCATTTAGATAACTTGAAATCCATTTAAGCAGATCAACTGGAAAACCTAAAAGGTCAAGTTTATGAATAAGAAGTAAGTGATTTACAGAGTCAAATGCTTTACTAAAGTCAGTGTAAATGACATGTGTTTGAAAACTACTATTGAAGCCTTTTATCACAAATGTAGTGAGCTCTAGAAGGTTTGTAATTGTGGATCTACGTTTAATAAATCCGTGTTGACACGGAGAAATAATTGATCTGCAAAAGTGCTGCAAATGAGGAGTAATAATTTTTTCAAAAAGCTTAGGAATAGCTGACAACTTAGAAATACCTCTGTAGTTACTGGCTTCTAACTTGTTACCTTTTTTGAAAAGAGGAATAACAAATGATTCCTTCCAAATATTTGGGAATTGGGACGTTTCTAGGGATAAGGTAAACAACTTGTGAAGAGGTTTGCACAGGGCCTTAGCGCAATACCTAAGCACGCACCCAGGAATACCATCGGGTACTGGCGAATAAACAGGCTTAATACGAAGAAGATCCAAAAGAAGAGAGCTTTCTGTTAAAGTGGGACAGAATATGAGGTTTGACTTGGGCATGGTGTAAGAATAAGGCTGAGATGAATAATCTAAAGTAGAGTAAGTCGTTTGAAAAAATTGGGCAAATATATCGGCTATTGCCTGATCTGTGGTTCCCGTCATGTTTTCGAACGACAGCGAGGAAGGAAAAGAATTAGATTTACGCTTGGTGTTAACAAAATTATAAAACTGTTTCGGGTCCTGAGAGAACTGGACCTTACAACGGTTTAAGTAACTATTATAACACTGAGCATTAAGCACGGTAAATCTTGACCGAGCACTTAGATATCTAGTAAAAACAGATTGAGAACCGGTATTTTTATATTTCCTAAAAAGTCTGGACTTTACATTTCTTAAGTGTGTCAACTCTTTGCTAAACCAAGGTGATTTATTGGAAGTTGACGGATAGTACCACGGAACACAGGAATTAAAAAATGAGTTTATTGCAGTATAAAAAACATTAACTGCATCGGACATATTATTGCATAAGTAAAGATCAGACCAATTAAAGCCAGAAATAAAATTATTAAGCCTCAGAAAGTCTGCCTTGCGAAAACAATGTATTCGTTTGGATTTTTCTGATTTTTCTTCTATAACTCTACCCGTATCAAATGAAAGTTCGATTGTTGGGTGATATGGATCTTCAGGTTGCGTGAATGGTGCTACTCTGGACAGAAACACACCTTCAGGATTCGATACAAAACACAAATCAAGTAGGCGACCTAATGAATTTCGAACATGGTTTACTTGAGATAGAGATATGTCAAGCAGGCCATCAATAAAATCATGTTGTGCTATAGGTAGTAAGACATTCGATCCATCCTCAGTGGACCAAGTAACTCCAGGTATATTAAAATCACCTAGAACTATCAACTGATCCCTATCGGAAAGCTTATTTGCAACGGACTTAATAACTGATAGGTGATTTAAATAATCAGGAAGTTCAGACAACGGCGGAATATAAGAGCAAGTTATGTATATAAAGTTACCAGGAAGCGATAACTTTACACAAATAAATTCAATGGTATTGAATTCATCAAAAAATAACTCCTCAGACGGGAAGTTTGAATCAACTCCAATTAAGACTCCACCTCCCCGTCTAGAGGGACGGTCATACCTATATATTGTGTACTTACCTGGCTTCGGAGCTAAAGATCTCCGGCTTTAACCAGGTTTCTGTGAACACAATAATATGAGATGCAAAGGAAAGGCTATCAGAATACAATTTAGTGAGTTTGCTACGCAAACCTCTTGCATTCTGATAGGAAAGAAGGAGGTTAGAAGTTAGTTTTTTGAAATTGGTACACTGGTTTGGCCTCGACTAGGAAGTTTTACTCCTACGGGCCCCTTCTTCTTTATCTTAGCCTCGAACTCTTTTACAACCATATTATCCGGCCAAAAGTCGCCCGAGCATATGGCTTCAAAAAGCTCGTTAGGGACAGTTATCTTGAAAGATGAAATGTCTCTAGCATAAGAAAACTTAAACTTTTCCACCTTTACACTATTACAATCGGCTTTAGTTTTGTCTTGTATATAAGACAATACATCAGAAGATGTTTGATCAGGGGAAAGCCGAGAAACGAAAATTTGTTTCTTTAGTGGAACCACTAAAAGGGATTTTGGTGGAGCAGACATTGTTTCTGCAAAACCAACTTGAGCCGGTTGTCCGGACTCAGTAGTCCCTTGTGGTGGTACTACATTCTGAGAGATAGGTGGATCCACTAATTGTGAAACCACTACGGACAAATCGGAATTCTTAGAAGTCCCTGGTTGCATGCATTCTGTAACGGATTGTTCGGATACCGAATCTTTTTTAGCTGCTGATCTTAGCAACATTTGAGGGTTTGCTGAAATCAGCTGCTGATCCGCCGGAATGCTCTGTTGTTCTTTTGATTTCGGTTGCGGGGTGTTCCCCTTTTGCTCCTTACCACCAGCGGCCTTTTTGCGCTTAGGGGACTCTTCTAATAGCTTACGACTATTAAACTGCGAGTCCAGCGCAGATAGGAGATCATCAGCTCGGCGAAAACTATCTCTAGCCACTCCGAAACAGCTAATAAGTCCCATCAGGCCACCTTTAGTTTGGCGCATGAACGATTTCATCTCGTTCGCAACCTCGACACAAGCGTCACAACAAAACTGCAAATTGGGCCCCTTTGAAAGGTCATCACTTGTCCGGCCAGTAAAACCGGCGCACTTAGTGTGCACCATATTTTCACACAGCCAGCAAGTCATATTAGACTGGTCAGCCCTGATTACGAGGCTGCATTTTTTGCAGAAGCAGACTAAATTTTTATTATTCATTTTATTTATTTACCACTGTACCAAGAAAGCGAAATTGAAATTTATAAGCGAGCAGTTATAAGTACCGCAAGAGCGCAGAAACTGCACGCTTAGAACTTTCAAAAGCAAAGAGAGCAAGAGAGCGGGAGCGTAAATAAGTTCAAGTGCATGCACAAAAGAGAAACAGCGTGGATATAAATAGGATAGAAAACACAGATAAGAATTACGAAAAACTAAAACAATTTATTAGTATCAATACAAAGTGCACTCGCGAAGCGAACGGAGTTTAAATTTATGTTTAAATAACCGAAAGAAAATTTAATGTTGTTTTTATAAAACCCACCGATGGGAATAAACGAAAACAAAATACAAAAATTCGAAGCGCAGAAAAAAAACACGACCGTTCACTTTGAAAGTCAAAGACGATATATGAAGTGCATTTTCGGAAAAATTATGCAGTCGTTTTAAACAACGGGAAAGAATGGTTAATTGCTAAACGTTTTGGAGATCTTTACTATTTGGACACGAAGGCGCATCAGGCAAATCAGGCCATGACAGAAAATCAAAACAATTTCGATTTGTGGCATCGCAGAATGGGTCACCTAAATAGAGGTGATCTAATAAGTATGGCAAGATCAGGAAAAGTGCATGGTTTGGAGCTTGGTGAGAACTTAAACCCATCCGAGTGTGAAGTCTGTATCAGTGAAAAACAAACAGCGTCTTCATACAAACGGGCGGAAGATAAGAGAACCAGCTGTTTATTAGAAATTGTACACAGCGATGTATGCGGTCCAATGCGAACCAAATCCAATGGTGGCCGCAAATATTTTGTCACCTTTATAGATGATTACAGCCACTATTGTGAGACACATTTTCTTAAGCAGAAATCTGATGTATTCGAGGCTTTCAAGGCCTATAAAGCCTCGGCGGAAAACTTTACAGGTAGGAACGGCACCGAGTATTGCAATAAGGCAATGGAGAATTTTTTAAAGACACATGGAATAAGGAGACGACTAACTACACCGCACACGCCGCAACAAAATGGAATTGCGGAGCGGCACAACCGTACGTTAATCGAAATGGCCCGATGCATGATGAGGCAGTCTGGGGCGCCGCCATCGTTTTGGGCAGAAGCGGTAAACACGGCAAGCTACATCCGAAACAGATGTCCGACAAAGGCTTTAGATGGCGGAATTCCTTATACCCAGTGGACAGGTAAAATACCGACTGTATGGCATCTGCGTATTTTCGGTACAAAAGCATATGCACTTGTTAAAGGCAAAAATCAAGGCAAGTTCGAATCAAGGTCTGAAGAGTGCATTCTGGTTGGATATGACTTAGAGTCCAAAGCGTATCGTTTGTATTCGCCGAAGAGGCGAGTGACTTTCGTAAGCAAAGACGTTAAATTTTTGAATATTCCAGGATTTAACAGCGTTTACTCCGAGTTCTACGATGACGAGCAAGAAATCAGCGTTGAAATCCAAACAAACCAAGAAGCCGATCTAAGTCATCCGGAAGACCACGATGATGATTCATCAAGCGACGAAATGTTGCAACCAAATGCGCCGAAACATGGTAGAGGACGTCCCAAAATAGAAAGAAATGGGAAACCCGGTAGACCGCGGAAAATGTATCATCCAACGCAGAAAGAAATAGTTAAAGATGCCGATTTGCCACCGAAAGACGCATTTGAGGAATGCGAAAGTGCTTACGTAGCCATCACGGATGATCCGGAAACCCTTGACGAAGCGAAGAGCTCCGTTGATTCTATCGGCTGGTCCCAGGCAATAGAGGACGAATACATGGCCCACATTATCAACAAAACGTGGGAGATAGTTGAACGGCCAAGTGACAGAAAGGTTATCGGAAACAAATTAGTGTTTCGAACCAAGGACGATGGCTCCAATACAGGAAAGAAGAAAGTTCGACTTGTAGCCAAAGGCTGCTCTCAGCGTCCTGGAGAGGATTTTCAGGAATCATTTTCCCCGGTGGTGCGATCTACGTCAATAAGGCTATTGACAGCTCTAGCAGCAGAACTTGACATGCAAATCCATCAGATGGACGTCGTCACTGCTTACCTCAACGGCGAGCTAGAAGAAAAGGTGTACATGAGTGTTCCCGATGACTTCATGGAATTTGCGCGGCGATTAAAAGCAGGTGAACCCATCGGATCCAAACAGATTGCAGCTGATCCCAAAATTGTGGCTATGGCAAATGAGATGACCGCAGGAGAAAAGAGAGCCAAAAATCCCACATGCCTAATCAAAAAGGCGCTTTATGGATTACGGCAATCAGGTTTGCGCTGGTACTGCAAGCTCACCGAAAAACTTAAAGAAATTGGATGCGAGCCAACGAAACAGGATCCATGCTTTTTCGCAAAGAGAGAAGGGCAGAAAATTTTGTTTATCACTATTTATGTCGACGATTTATTGTTAGCCACTAATCATCCAAAATGGCTTATTCAAGTGAAAGATCATTTAAGCAAGGCGTTTGAAATGAAGGATATTGGTCCTGTTAAAGACTGTTTGGGTATCGCATTTGATCAAAACTTGCAAAAGCGTACTGTTTCAATGTCACAGCAAAAGTACATTGATATAATTTTGAAGAGATTCGGAATGGTTGATTGCAAACCTGCTGCAACTCCAATCGAGGCGAAGTGCTCACTTAAACGACCGGAAAAACCCAACGAAAATAAAATGGAAAGGTATCCATATCAAAGTTTAATTGGCACTTTAATGTTTATTTCAGTTATGACTCGACCAGACATCGCCTACGCAGTGAACTTCTTAAGTCAGTTCAACTCGGGCTACGATGCTAACCACTGGAAAGCAGCTAAGCGAGTTCTTCGATATCTAAGCGGATCGAGAAACCTAGGACTACTTTTTCATGGCTCAGGCAAAGATTTGTATGGCGTTGTCGACGCAGACTGGGGCGCAAACTTAACCGATCGGCGCTCATACTCAGGCCAGGCGTTCATCCTAGCAGGTGCGGCTGTGAGCTGGGAGGCACGCAAGCAAAGGACCGTGGCACTATCCAGCACGGAGTCTGAATATCTGGCAATGTCTAGCGCAGCCAAGGAAGCTGTGTATTTAAAGGCACTTCTAAATAGTCTTGGCTGGACCTGCGAGACTGTCAAAATTTTTAACGACAACCAAAGCGCTCAGAGATTGGTCAAAGGTTTCGGTTTCCATCCACGCACGAAACACATAGACGTACGTCATCATTTTATACAGGATATGTACAAGAGTGGTGACATCGATATACAGTATATGCAAACCGATAAGATGCCAGCTGATATCATGACCAAAGGGCTTAATAGTTTAAAGCATTCGAATTGTATTTCTTGGCTAGGCATCACTTATATCAATTAATTTATATTTGGTTACTTTGAGGGCGCGTGTTGTAATTTGGAGTATTATTTACAAAGTAACAAACTGGTCACATCACTCACACTAAAAGACTTCGACTTTGTATTTCACCGTGAAAAGAAGAGACACGGCTTATTAGAAAATATAGTTATAATTTCCTATGAACTTAACGTTCACTCGTGGCGTCATTATTTCGGAACAGATTTACTGGGGGGTAATCCACGCAAGGAATTCCACAAATTCTCACAGTATTAAATAAATTATTTCGATAGTATTGAAATGAAACTGCCGATGCTATGAATTTTATACTCACGAGTTGAATACTCATACCGCATGTAGTATACATGTTAACTTATGTTTTTAAAATGTAAGAATACTTTCACACTATTTCGTAAACACTTGTACTATTTGCTGAGAGTGTTAGTATACATTTTACACTATTTAGTTTTTATATGGAAATAACATGTCTCCCCATAAAATTAACACTGAATTTTAATTTTTCTTTATTTGTATTTTTTTATTAAATTGAAAATACTATCTTACTATAAAAAATACATAATTTTGAGTTAATTCTTGAAAAGTAAGTACATCCAAAGAAACAAATATATATTAACGGTACTGGTTCGGGACTTTTGCCCTGTTTTTTTTACCAGTGACAAGAATTGAAACTCCGCTCTTTAATAAGCCTAGTACTCAGATCGACAAATCCGTTCGTCAGGATGATGGAGAGTGAGAGGCAACCAGGGGCTTTTCTCACCACGGTACTCAAATCGACGAAAAAAATATTAAAAAATTAAATCAGTTTGCCAAATTAAACTGTGGATAAACTTTCGTCAGGACGTAGGGAAGAGATTAAAAATAAAAAGATTAAAGTTTATCGTCGTTACTAATCAAAAATGGTCGGAAAACCGAAAAATGTTAAATATAAATTGTATTGGTATTTAATTTTTTTGTACACCGGCAGATTTGTCTTACCAAGGTACTTTATAATAGACTTAATGACTCTTTTTAAAATTTTTTACTTTTTGTATCGAACCCATCTGATTGAGAGCTCTTAATACTCTTAAACTTGTTTAGCTGGCGAACTTGTTTTTCAATATGAGTACAAGGCTACACTTTTTCTTTTTATACCTTTGCAGAGGGTATTATAATTTTGGTCAAAAGTGTGCAACGCAGTGAAGGAGACATCTCCGACCCTATAAAGTATATATATTCTTGATCAGGATCACCTCCTGAGTTGATATAGCCATGTCCCTCTGTCTGTCCATCTGTCTGTTTCTACGCAAACTAGTCTCTCAGTTTTAAAGCTATCGAATTGAAACTTTGCACACACCCTTCTTTCCTTCGCACGCAGTATATAAGTCGGAACGGCCGGGATCGGCTGACTATATCCTATAGCTGCCATATAACTGAACGATCGGAAATGACATAACTTTGGTGTTTGTAAAGTTAGGAAGTTGGGATTTTCTATGGGTTTTATTTTTGGATAATCAATCCGACCTACCAAATTTCATAAGGATCGGCCGACTATGTCCTATAGCTGCCATATAACTGATTGATCGAAAATGCCATAACTTTGGTGTTTGTTAAGTTAGGGAGTTGGGATTTCCTATGGGTTTTATATTTGGCCAAATAATCTGACCTACCAAATTTCATAAGGATCGGCCTACTATATCCTATAGCTGCCATATAACTGAACGATTGAAAATGCCATAGCTTTGGTGTTTTTAAAGTTAGGAAGTTGGGATTTTTTATGAGTGTTAAGAATGCATTATATGAATAATTTTGGAGAATATAATTTACAGAATATTCTGCAAGGGTATATCAACTTTGGCTCCGCCCGAAGTTAGCTTTCCTTTCTTGTTTACTTTCAATCCTGTGAAAAAAAGTGCGGTCAAAGGATGCAACAATTGCGATGGCTGGTCGACAGAAGGAGTTCCATGTCACTGAGGGCAAACAGAGCTGTGTATGTCCACTGTATAGCCCCAATATGGCTATACGGCATGCAAATATGGGGGATCGCAGCCAAATCTAACTTCAAGCAAGTCCAAGTGCTGCAAAACCGTGCAATGAGGAATATAACGAATTGCCCTTGGTACGTGCGTGGGTCCACCTTTCATAGGGACCTAAATATCCACACTGTGGAGCAGCAGATTGGCCTACACACCAGTAGGTACAGCGACAGACTCCTTAGTCATCGGAACCGACTCGCAAGAAGACTCCTGCCAGCTAGACCTCTCAGACGGCTCAACTTGTGTTCGCTAAAACAATCAGACATCCATAAATATGATCTCCAATAAAGTCATTTTGCTAAAGGCATGAGGTTTGGTTCAAATCCATTTACAAAACTACATTGTTAAGGTACTTAAAGATTGTCTATGGTTCTATGTTTACAAATAAATAATATTACAAAAAAAACAAGAGAGAACGCTATAGTCGGGTGCCCGACTATCAGATACCCGTTACTCAGGTAAAGGGAGTGCGAGGGAGATGGAGATAGAAACTTTGATCACCCATAACTTTTTAACGAATGGTTCGATTTGAAAAATTTCTTCTACATTTCGATAGGTATTGATAAACACAATAAAACTGCATTTTTACTTTTCCGAAATATTTAAATTTTTAAAATCGTATATAAGCGATTGTGGGCGTTAAAGGGGCGTGGCACCTTTTTGAAACAAACTTGCGCTGCGTAGGAACTCCTAGAATCTGCATGCAAAATGCCAATCTTGTAGCTTTTATAGTTTCCGAGATCTCAGCGTTCATACGGACGGACAGACGGACAGACGGACATGGCTAGATCGACTCGGCTAGTGATCCTGAACAAGAATATATATACTTTATAGGGTCGGAAACGCTTCCTTCTACCTGTTACATACTTTTGCACGAATACAATATACCCTTTTACTCTACGAGTAACGGGTATAAAAAAAAAAAAAAAATTAAATTAAAGCATACTATTTAGTTTAACAAAAATACTATGTAAGCGGCATGCAATATACATACATTTCATACTATTTTTTACACTACACTCACACGATTTCCTAGAACTGTAGTATACATTTTACACCATTTAGTTTTTGTACAGAATTAAAATGTCTCCAAGTAATTGTTCGCCGAATTGTATTTTACTTTACATTAATATACATTTATTCTTATAAATATTTTGAAAATAATTTATTTAAATAAAGCTAGGACATTAATGGTTGTATGTACTTGGAAAGGCATATACACAATATATGTATGTACTAATTGACATTTTGTACCCGAGATAACTCCCGAATAAATTACATTAATTTTTTAAACAATTCAATTTTACTTACGTCTCTCCACCAGCTATAAATTTTAAACAGAGTATGCCCCTTACAATAATAATGAAATATCGAATTACTACTATTGAATATATGTTTTAAATTAATTGGTATTAAATAAATACTGGATTTCTGGATACTGCTTGAATTTTTTAAAAACAAAGAATGTTAATTTTGAACTGAAAATTGTTTGTATGTGTCTTTAAAATAGCACCACACTTTCCAATTATGGACTCTTCGGTATTCCGGGTAGCTATCGGATTTCTCATGTGTGAATAAAACCACGATAGTTGGATCTGTCGGCATACAGTAGTTTTTATACCCTTGCAGAGGTTATTATAATTTTGTAAAAAGTGTGCAACGCAGTGAAGGAGACATCTCCGACCCTAAAAGTATATATATTCTTGATCAGGATCCCGTCCTGAGTTGATATAAGCATGTCCGTCTGTCCGAATAAATAAATAAATAATAACATATATATGGTTACACGAGGTAGTTTGATTTTATGTAGATGTAGATATTATAAATGATTTTAAGCAATATGATGACTTTTGTATATGATTGTATTATGTAATTATGTGCTTCTCGTTGCTTTACTCTTATTTATGGGTATTTGGTTTTAGCTGGTTTTATTTTTTGTTTTCGGTTTTACGGGTATTTTGCATTTGGGTTTTTTTTTAATAAATCTTAAGCTTTGAAAAAAATCCTGGCGCATCCCAGACGTGGGTTTTTTCTTTTTTTCCGATTTATTTCCCTGCCCTCACAGATTCCAAGATTTAAAATTTGGCGCTTGAAGTTTGAAATTTTTCGGCTGATGGCACATCTACTTTTCCTCAGCTTCTACGTTGTTCCGATTCGCCCTTTAGTTGCCCTTCTTTTAAGCTGCTCAAATAGATTTTTTTTAGAAGAGTTTTCTGAAATTTAAACGTATCTGAGCCCATTATTCTACTAGTTCCGCTATGAACCACGATTCCGGAACCAGTTCCACATCCCAGGCCATCTGTAGTATCGGCATCTGCTGCTCCTCTCTAACCCAGGTATGCGGCCTTTTTGTTAAGGTACTTAAAGATTGTCTATGGTTCTATGTTTACAAATAAATAATATTACAAAAAAAAAAAAAAAAAAAAATTAAATTAAAGCATACTATTTAGTTTAACAAAAATACTATGTAAGCGGCATGCAATATACATACATTTCATACTATTTTTTACACTACACTCACACGATTTCCTAGAACTGTAGTATACATTTTACACCATTTAGTTTTTGTACAGAATTAAAATGTCTCCAAGTAATTGTTCGCCGAATTGTATTTTACTTTACATTAATATACATTTATTCTTATAAATATTTTGAAAATAATTTATTTAAATAAAGCTAGGACATTAATGGTTGTATGTACTTGGAAAGGCATATACACAATATATGTATGTACTTATTGACATTTTGTACCCGAGATAACTCCCGAATAAATTACATTAATTTTTTAAACAATTCAATTTTACTTACGTCTCTCCACCAGCTATAAATTTTAAACAGAGTATGCCCCTTACAATAATAATGAAATATCGAATTACTACTATTGAATATATGTTTTAAATTAATTGGTATTAAATAAATACTGGATTTCTGGATACTGCTTGAATTTTTTTAAAACAAAGAATGTTAATTTTGAACTGAAAATTGTTTGTATGTGTCTTTAAAATAGCACCACACTTTCCAATTGTGGACTCTGCGGTATTCCGGGTAGCTATCGGATTTCTCATGTGTGAATAAAACCACGATAGTTGGATCTGTCGGCATACAGTAGTTTTTATACCCTTGCAGAGGTTATTATAATTTTGTAAAAAGTGTGCAACGCAGTGAAGGAGACATCTCCGACCCTAAAAGTATATATATTCTTGATCAGGATCCCGTCCTGAGTTGATATAAGCATTTCCGTCTGTCCGTCTGTCTGTTTCTACGCGAACTAGTCTCTCAGTTTTTAAGATATCGAATTGAAACTTTGCACATAACCTTCGTTCCTTTGCACGCAGTATATAAGTCGGAACGGCCGGGACTATATCCAATAGCTGCCATATAGCTGAACGATGGGAAATGTCATAACTTTGGTTCTTTTAAAGTCGGGAAGTTGGGATTTTCTATGGGTCTTATTGTTGGCCGATCAATCCGACCTACCAAAGTTAGGAAGTTGGGATTTTTTATGAGTATTAAGAAGGCATCATATCATATGAATAATTTTGGAGAATATTGAAAATTGAAAACAACAAAGTCATACTTGGTTATGGCTAGATCGACTCTCAAGGGTCGGAAATGTGTCCTTCACTGCGCTGCAAACTTTTGACTGAAATTATAGTACTCTCTGCAAGGGTATAATGAATAAATAAATAAATAATACCATATATATGGTTACACGAGGTAGTTTATATATATATATAATAAATGATTTATATTATAAATGATTTTAAGCAATATGATGACTTTTGTATATGATTGTATTATGTAATTATGTGCTTCTCGTTGCTTTACTCTTATTTATGGGTATTTGGTTTTAGCTGGTTTTATTTTTTGTTTTCGGTTTTACGGGTATTTTGCATTTGGGGTTTTTTTTTTAATAAATCTTAAGCTTTGAAAAAAATCCTGGCGCATCCCAGACGTGGGTTTTTTCTTTTTTCCGATTTATTTCCCTGCCCTCACAGGTTCCAAGATTTAAAATTTGGCGCTTGAAGTTTGAAATTTTTCGGCTGATGGCACATCTACTTTTCCTCAGCTTCTACGTTGCTCCGATTCGCCCTTTAGTTGCCCTTCTTTTAAGCTGCTCAAATAGATTTTTTTTAGAAGAGTTTTCTGAAATTTAAACGTATCTGAGCCCACTATTCCGCTATGAACCAGCACGATTCCGGAACCAGTTCCACATCCCAGGCCATCTGTAGTATCGGCATCTGCTGCTCCTCTCTAACCCAGGTATGCGGCCTTTTTGGCAGCCCATAAAACTATAAAGTAATATCCTACACTATTTGGTATTTAAATAATTGATATACTTTCATACTGTCTGTAGATTAATTTAAACATAATCTTATTAAATTTGAACTTTCGGCTCTAGGTTTCGATGTACCTTTTTTTATTTTTTAAGACTATTGTGCATAAAAATGATAAATAAACACAAAGTACTCTTAAAAAGAGTATTCCTGTTGACGAGAAAACCAATTATAATAAATGGATAGAGGCTACAACCAAAAAATGAATCTATTGCTACATAAATTCTTCATTATTGAGTATTATACAATTTGTAATAGGATAAGTATTTGTTGTAATTTGGAGTATTATTTACAAAGTAACAAACTGGTCACATCACTCACACTAAAAGACTTCGACTTTGTATTTCACCGTGAAAAGAAGAGACACGGCTTATTAGAAAATATAGTTATAATTTCCTATGAACTTAACGTTCACTCGTGGCGTCATTATTTCGGAACAGATTTACTGGGGGGTAATCCACGCAAGGAATTCCACAAATTCTCACAGGTTATGGGCCCAGACTAACCAAGAGAACTCAGGAAGTTTTTCTAAATCTTGTACGGACGAACCAAGTCGCGAAATCAAAAATGGCGGGTGCGTTCATCAAGATCGAGGCGCTTAACGCAGAAAACTACGATACGTGGAAATTAAAGATGCGTGCCGTATTAGTGAAAAACGATTTATGGCAGTATGTAAGCGGTACACAAGAATGCCCGTCTGAAGAAGACAAGAAGGTGGCATGGTGGCGGCAAGTTGAAAAGGCCCGAGCGGACATAATATTGTCCATTTGCGCGTCCGAATTGCCACTACTGGACGGTTGTGAAACCTCACATGCTTGTTGGCTAAGACTTCAGGAGCAGTTTCAATCAAGAGGCCCCGTGCGAAAAGCTGGCCTATTGAAACGGATCGCGCTATCACGAATGTCTGAGGATGGAGATGTACGCCAACATATCCATGATTTCTTCGACGCCGTGGCCAAACTCAAGGAAATTGGAGTTGAAATAGGTGACGATCTGTTAGCAATACTATTGCTATACAGTTTACCGGAATCGTACGAAACATTTCGGTGCGCAATGGAATCCAGAGACGACTTGCCAGGTCCAAGTGTACTTCGTGTCAAAATTCTAGAAGAATCCAGTGCGCGTAAAACAAAAAGCGAACGAGACGATCAAAGCGCAATGTACGCGAGCCGGCATAAGTACAGCAAGCAGAAGTACAGCTATGCGAAGGAAACGGCACCAAAGGAGAACAGAAAATGTTTCGCCTGTAATAAAATTGGGCATCTAGCGCGGAACTGCACGTGGAGACGAAACACTAGACAGAGTGAGAAGTGCGACGAAAAAGGGAATATGGCCACAACGCTAAATATTGCAGAAGAGGCAAACGGCGCAGCAGCCCTAGGCAGTATGTGGTGTATTGATAGTAGGTGCACATCTCATATGAGTTCGAACGCGAGACTATTTAAAAATATAGAGAACACTGATAAAAAGCTGCATTTGGCAAATAAGGAAACAACCCAAGTAAACGGAGTCGGCGATATAAACGTGCAAATCAGAACAAACGACGTAAAACGTGAGAGCGAAGTAACACTGAGAGAAGTTCTGTATGTGTCTGATCTACGCCAAAATTTATTATCTGTGTCGAAAATGACAGACAAAGGTTTTGAAGTGCATTTTCGGAAAAATTATGCAGTCGTTTTAAACAACGGGAAAGAATGGTTAATTGCTAAACGTTTTGGAGATCTTTACTATTTGGACACGAAGGCGCATCAGGCAAATCAGGCCATGACAGAAAATCAAAACAATTTCGATTTGTGGCATCGCAGAATGGGTCACCTAAATAGAGGTGATCTAATAAGTATGGCAAGATCAGGAAAAGTGCATGGTTTGGAGCTTGGTGAGAACTTAAACCCATCCGAGTGTGAAGTCTGTATCAGTGAAAAACAAACAGCGTCTTCATACAAACGGGCGGAAGATAAGAGAACCAGCTGTTTATTAGAAATTGTACACAGCGATGTATGCGGTCCAATGCGAACCAAATCCAATGATGGCCGCAAATATTTTGTCACCTTTATAGATGATTACAGCCACTATTGTGAGACACATTTTCTTAAGCAGAAATCTGATGTATTCGAGGCTTTCAAGGCCCATAAAGCCTCGGCGGAAAACTTTACAGGTAGGAAGATTAAGGCTCTTCAATCGGACAACGGCACCGAGTATTGCAATAAGGCAATGGAGAATTTTTTAAAGACACATGGAATAAGGAGACGACTAACTACACCGCACACGCCGCAACAAAATGGTATTGCGGAGCGGCACAACCGTACGTTAATCGAAATGGCCCGATGCATGATGAGGCAGTCTGGGGCGCCGCCATCGTTTTGGGCAGAAGCGGTAAACACGGCAAACTACATCCGAAACAGATGTCCGACAAAGGCTTTAGATGGCGGAATTCCTTATACCCAGTGGACAGGTAAAATACCGACTGTATGGCATCTGCGTATTTTCGGTACAAAAGCATATGCACTTGTTAAAGGCAAAAATCAAGGCAAGTTCGAATCAAGGTCTGAAGAGTGCATTCTGGTTGGATATGACTTAGAGTCCAAGGCGTATCGTTTGTATTCGCCGAAGAGGCGAGTGACTTTCGTAAGCAAAGACGTTAAATTTTTGAATATTCCAGGATTTAACAGCGTTTACTCCGAGTTCTACGATGACGAGCAAGAAATCAGCGTTGAAATCCAAACAAACCAAGAAGCCGATCTAAGTCATCCGGAAGACCACGATGATGATTCATCAAGCGACGAAATGTTGCAACCAAATGCGCCGAAACATGGTAGAGGACGTCCCAAAATAGAAAGAAATGGGAAACCCGGTAGACCGCGGAAAATGTATCATCCAACGCAGAAAGAAATAGTTAAAGATGCCGATTTGCCACCGAAAGACGCATTTGAGGAATGCGAAAGTGCTTACGTAGCCATCACGGATGATCCGGAAACCCTTGACGAAGCGAAGAGCTCGAATACATGGCCCACATTATCAACAAAACGTGGGAGATAGTTGAACGGCCAAGTGACAGAAAGGTTATCGGAAACAAATTAGTGTTTCGAACCAAGGACGATGGCTCCAATACAGGAAAGAAGAAAGTTCGATCCTCTCCAGGACGCTGAGAGCAGCCTTTGGCTACAGGCTGCTCTCAGCGTCCTGGAGAGGATTTTCAGGAATCATTTTCCCCGGTGGTGCGATCTACGTCAATAAGCCTATTGACAGCTCTAGCAGCAGAATTTGACATGCAAATCCATCAGATGGACGTCGTCACTGCTTACCTCAACGGCGAGCTAGAAGAAAAGGTGTACATGAGTGTTCCCGATGACTTCATGGAATTTGCGCGGCGATTAAAAGCAGGTGAACCCATCGGATCCAAACAGATTGCAGCTGATCCCAAAATTGTGGCTATGGCAAATGAGATGACCGCAGGAGAAAAGAGAGCCAAAAATCCCACATGCCTAATCAAAAAGGCGCTTTATGGATTACGGCAATCAGGTTTGCGCTGGTACTGCAAGCTCACCGAAAAACTTAAAGAAATTGGATGCGAGCCAACGAAACAGGATCCATGCTTTTTCGCAAAGAGAGAAGGGCAGAAAATTTTGTTTATCACTATTTATGTCGACGATTTATTGTTAGCCACTAATCATCCAAAATGGCTTATTCAAGTGAAAGATCATTTAAGCAAGGCGTTTGAAATGAAGGATATTGGTCCTGTTAAAGACTGTTTGGGTATCGCATTTGATCAAAACTTGCAAAAGCGTACTGTTTCAATGTCACAGCAAAAGTACATTGATATAATTTTGAAGAGATTCGGAATGGTTGATTGCAAACCTGCTGCAACTCCAATCGAGGCGAAGTGCTTCCTTAAACGACCGGAAAAACCCAACGAAAATGAAATGGAAAGGTATCCATATCAAAGTTTAATTGGCACTTTAATGTTTATTTCAGTTATGACTCGACCAGACATCGCCTACGCAGTGAACTTCTTAAGTCAGTTCAACTCGGGCTACGATGCTAACCACTGGAAAGCAGCTAAGCGAGTTCTTCGATATCTAAGCGGATCGAGAAACCTAGGACTACTTTTTCATGGCTCAGGCAAAGATTTGTATGGCGTTGTCGACGCAGACTGGGGCGCAAACTTAACCGATCGGCGCTCATACTCAGGCCAGGCGTTCATCCTAGCAGGTGCGGCTGTGAGCTGGGAGGCACGCAAGCAAAGGACCGTGGCACTATCCAGCACGGAGTCTGAATATCTGGCAATGTCTAGCGCAGCCAAGGAAGCTGTGTATTTAAAGGCACTTCTAAATAGTCTTGGCTGGACTGTCAAAATTTTTAACGACAACCAAAGCGCTCAGAGATTGGTCAAAGGTTTCGGTTTCCATCCACGCACGAAACACATAGACGTACGTCATCATTTTATACAGGATATGTACAAGAGTGGTGACATCGATATACAGTATATGCAAACCGATAAGATGCCAGCTGATATCATGACCAAAGGGCTTAATAGTTTAAAGCATTCGAATTGTATTTCTTGGCTAGGCATCACTTATATCAATTAATTTATATTTGGTTACTTTGAGGGCGCGTGTTGTAATATGGAGTATTATTTACAAAGTAACAAACTGGTCACATCACTCACACTAAAAGACTTCGACTTTGTATTTCACCGTGAAAAGAAGAGACACGGCTTATTAGAAAATATAGTTATAATTTCCTATGAACTTAACGTTCACTCGTGGCGTCATTATTTCGGAACAGATTTACTGGGGGTAATCCACGCAAGGAATTCCACAAATTCTCACAGTATTAAATAAATTATTTCGATAGTATTGAAATGAAACTGCCGATGCTATGAATTTTATACTCACGAGTTGAATACTCATACCGCATGTAGTATACATGTTAACTTATGTTTTTAAAATGTAAGAATACTTTCACACTATTTCGTAAACACTTGTACTATTTGCTGAGAGTGTTAGTATACATTTTACACTATTTAGTTTTTATATGGAAATAACATGTCTCCCCATAAAATTAACACTGAATTTTAACTTTTCTTTATTTGTATTTTTTTATTAAATTGAAAATACTATCTTACTATAAACAAGAAAGAAAAGCTAACTTCGGGCGGAGCCGAAGTTGATATACCCTTGCAGAATACTCTGTAAATTATATTCTCCAAAATTATTCATATGATGCATTTTTAATACTCATAAAAAATCCCAACTTCCTAACTTTAAAAACACCAAAGTTATGGCATTTCCAATCGTTCAGTTATATGGCAGCTATAGGATATAGTCGGCCGATCCTTATGAAATTTAATAGGTCGGATTGATTGGCCAAAAATAAGACCCATGGAAAATCCCAACTTCCTAATTTAACAAACACCAAAGTTTTGGCATTTCCGATTAATCAGTTATATAGCGGCTATAGGATATAGTCGTCCGATTCTTATGAAATTTGGTAGGTCGAATTGATTGGCCAAATATAAAACCCATAGAAAATCCCAACTTCCTAACTTTACAAACACGAAAGTTATGGCATTTCCGATCAATCAGTTATATGGCAGCTATAGGATATAGTCGGCCGATCCCGGCCGTTCCGACTTATATACTGCGTGCAAAGGAAAGAAGGGTGTGTGCAAAGTTTCAATTCGATAGCTTTAAAACTAAGAGACTAGTTTGCGTAGAAACAGACAGACGGACAGACGGACAGACAGACGGACAGACGGACAGACGGACAGACGGACATGGCTATATCAACTCAGGAGGTGATCCTGATCAAGAATATATATACTTTATAGGGTCGGAGATGTCTCCTTCACTGCGTTGCACACTTTTGACCAAAATTATAATACCCTCTGCAAGGGTATAAAAATACATAATTTTGAGTTAATTCTTGAAAAGTAAGTACATCCAAAGAAACAAATATATATTAACGGTACTGGTTCGGGACTTTTGCCCTGTTTTTTTACCAGTGACAAGAATTGAAACTCCGCTCTTTAATAAGCCTAGTACTCAGATCGACAAATCCGTTCGTCAGGATGATGGAGAGTGAGAGGCAACCAGGGGCTTTTCTCACCACGGTACTCAAATCGACGAAAAAAATATTAAAAAATTAAATCAGTTTGCCAAATTAAACTGTGGATAAACTTTCGTCAGGACGTAGGGAAGAGATTAAAAATAAAAAGATTAAAGTTTATCGTCGTTACTAATCAAAAATGGTCGGAAAACCGAAAAATGTTAAATATAAATTGTATTGGTATTTAATTTTTTTGTACACCGGCAGATTTGTCTTACCAAGGTACTTTATAATAGACTTAATGACTCTTTTTAAAATTTTTTACTTTTTGTATCGAACCCATCTGATTGAGAGCTCTTAATACTCTTAAACTTGTTTAGCTGGCGAACTTGTTTTTCAATATGAGTACAAGGCTACACTTTTTCTTTTTATACCTTTGCAGAGGGTATTATAATTTTGGTCAAAAGTGTGCAACGCAGTGAAGGAGACATCTCCGACCCTATAAAGTATATATATTCTTGATCAGGATCACCTCCTGAGTTGATATAGCCATGTCCGTCTGTCTGTCCATCTGTCTGTTTCTACGCAAACTAGTCTCTCAGTTTTAAAGCTATCGAATTGAAACTTTGCACACACCCTTCTTTCCTTCGCACGCAGTATATAAGTCGGAACGGCCGGGATCGGCCGACTATATCCTATAGCTGCCATATAACTGAACGATCGGAAATGACATAACTTTGGTGTTTGTAAAGTTAGGAAGTTGGGATTTTCTATGGGTTTTATTTTTGGCCAATCAATCCGACCTACCAAATTTCATAAGGATCGGCCGACTATGTCCTATAGCTGCCATATAACTGATTGATCGAAAATGCCATAACTTTGGTGTTTGTTAAGTTAGGGAGTTGGGATTTCCTATGGGTTTTATATTTGGCCAATTAATCTGACCTACCAAATTTTATAAGGATCGGCCTACTATATCCTATAGCTGCCATATAACTGAACGATTGAAAATGCCATAGCTTTGGTGTTTTTAAAGTTAGGAAGTTGGGATTTTTTATGAGTGTTAAGAATGCATTATATGAATAATTTTGGAGAATATAATTTACAGAATATTCTGCAAGGGTATATCAACTTTGGCTCCGCAGTTAGCTTTCCT
Source organism: Drosophila kurseongensis (assembly GCA_018153305.1). Classification (NCBI taxonomy): domain Eukaryota; kingdom Metazoa; phylum Arthropoda; class Insecta; order Diptera; family Drosophilidae; genus Drosophila; species Drosophila kurseongensis. Next base: position 3,084,633 of record JAECXX010000034.1, read on the forward strand.
TTCTTGTTTACTTTCAATCCTGTGAAAAAAAGTGCGGGCAAAGGATGCAACAATTGCGATGGCTGGTCAACAAAAGGAGTACCATGTCACTGAGGGCAAAGAGAGCTGTGTATGTCCACTGTATAGCCCCAATATGGCTATACGGCATTCAAATATGGGGGATCGCAGCCAAATCTAACTACAAGCAAGTCCAAGTGCTGCAAAACCGTGCAATGAAGAATATAACGAATTGCCCTTGGTACGTGCGTGGGTCCACCCTCCAGGCATGAGGTTTGGTTCAAATCCATTTACAAAACTACATTGTTAAGGTACTTAAAGATTGTCTATGGTTCTATGTTTACAAATAAATAATATTACAAAAAAAACTTTCTAACGTTTCTATTTTCTTCACCAAATTTGTGGTGCATACTTTTCGGTTTAGTTTTTGAGTAGGCAGCGATAGTTGTTCTGCCGACTTAATAGAGAGTTATATTTTATGACAGCGTAAACATATGACAGCTATAGGATATAGTCAACTCAAGGGAAGGATCCGAAATGATATAAAACCATACAAAACGATCGCATTCAACAAATCTTTAAAAAGTTATTTTAAGGGTTATTTACTTTATCTTGACACTATATAGAATATATATTCTTGATCAGCATCACTAGGAAAGCAAATCTAGCCATGTCCGTCTGTATGCGACTATATCATATAGCTCCCATAGGAACAATGTGTAGAAAGGGACAGACGGACATGACTAGATTCACTCTTCTGGTGATGCTGATCAAGAATACTTTATAGGGTCGGAAATGTCTCATTCACTGCGTTGCGAACTTTTGACTGAAATTATAATACCTTCATACCAAGGGTATAACGAGAACGGAAGCTAGCTTCAGCAAGCCGACTTTTTAATACCTTCTCAGAAGCGAAAATTTTAATTTAAAAACTTTCAAGAAACTATCTTTTAGCCTGGGCGAAATTTCGGCATATATGCGTCAACCGATTTTTATCAAAACTCAATGGATTTTTGCACCAGATCAGTGTTCACATAAAAAAACAAGAGAGAACGCTATAGTCGGGTGCCCCGACTATCAGATACCCGTTACTCAGGTAAAGGGAGTGCGAGGGAGATGGAGATAGAAACTTTGATCACGCATAACTTTTTAACGAATGGTCCGATTTGAAAAATTTCTTCTACATTTCGATAGGTATTGATAAACACAATAAAACTGCATTTTTACTTTTCCGAAATATTTAAATTTTTAAAATCGTATATAAGCGATTGTGGGCGTTAAAGGGGGCGTGGCACCTTTTTGAAACCAACTTGCAAATCTGCATGCAAAATGCCAATCTTCTAGCTTTTATAGTTTCCGAGATCTCAGCGTTCATACGGACAGACAGACGGACACACGGACATGGCTAGATCGACTCGGCTAGTGATATATACTTTATAGGGTCGGAAACGCTTCCTTCTACCTGTTACATACTTTTGCACGAATACAATATACCCTTTTACTCTACGAGTAACGGGTATAAATACGATTTGGCAGCTATGGGATATAGTCAACCGATTTTGATTAAATTTTAAATTTTAACCTGATTGCTCCCATGACTGCTGTAGGATATACATATGTGTACGCCCCATTCCGCAGTTTTCAAACTTCGTCTGCGTACACAATTATAATACCCTCTGTTAGGAAGTTAGTTAGTTAGGAAGTTGGGATTTTCTATGGGTTTTATTTTTGGACAATCAATCCGACCTACCAAATTTCATAAGGATCGGCCGCCTATAGCTGCCATATAAGTGAACGAATGGAAATGCCATAACTTTGGTGTTTTTAAAGTTATTAAGTTGGGATTTTGGAGAATATAATTTAAGGAATATTCTGCAAGGGTATATCAACTTCGGCTCCGCCCGAAGTTAGCTTTCCTTCCTTGTTTTTAGTAATATTGGCATATAAATCGAAATGTAGTCGATGTGTAATAACTGCAAGGGTATATAAACTTCGGCTTGCCGCAGTTTGCTTCCTTTCTTGTTTTTATTTGCATTTCCCGTTGTTTCTATAGCAACTATATGATATAGTCGTTCGATTTTATATTATTTAAAAACATATTTTTGAAACAACTATATGTCTATATCTTAAATGATCTTCTTATATATTGAAAAACATCGATATTATGTCGAGTTTCCCATTAATTTTCGGATCTTTGTTTTGGCAGCTATATGATTTCCAATTAAACATGTATTTTTGAAGTTGTAAAAATTACTATATCGGAGTATATGCGTGTTATATGTTTAATAACCACGATGCAATAATTTTTTTTGCCATTTATTACCAATTTAAAGTTGGTATAGTATTTAAACGGTTGATTCAGTACAATAGGCCCACTGGTGTCTTATAGGCATCCCGAAAGGGGAACCGCTTTAACCTTAAGACTGTTGAAATGGTTTCTTAGGTGCTGGCATAGTTCAGAATAGTACAAACACTATATGTGAACAGTGTTTAGAAATTTAAAAAACTTCAAACATGAAACTATACATTTTATAAAAACTTATACCGTCTTATCTTACTATAAATGCACTGAAAATAAAAACCGAAGGCCTTTCGTAAATAAGAACTTTACTATCTCTTAAATGTGAACTTTCAATAACTTGTTTATCAAAGAAATTTATCATGTTCCAATGTAGTTCGCGAAGAAGTGTAGTTTACGTTCCAGCTCACTTTCTCACAGTGCGCATGATCGAGCCTAGGGGTGGGGTATATGGCTTATGGTGCAGTACCTGCCTGTGGCAACCCTTAGCTCGGTGGTGGTGCGTTGTGGCCGTTCATTTCATTTCAGTTCAGTTCCGTTCTGTTTGGTTTGGTTCCGTTCAGTTCGAATTAGGTATAATTCGCGTGAGGCTGAGACTTCATGAAACGCAGCGGTCACATAACAAACTTTCGGAAAAACCACCCACATGTGTGTACATGTATGTACACACGTACAGGCGTAGAGAATTTTCTAACCGAAGGTTTCAGTTGTGAAAACAAACGAGCCGTTGTGACTGGGCCTCTAGGTGTTCATCATCCAGTCAAAAGCTGCCTTATTTTGTAAAAATATCCTGACTAGTGAGAGTGTCGAATTATTTATTTGGCTTTACCTGATTCGAATTCGAACTCAGATATTCAAACATTTCAGTCAAAGAAGCAAACGAAATTTTATTTCAATAACTTTTGAGTGGTTTGATTTTTAATAGTGCTTTGTTAAAAATTGTTTCGATATTCAAATAGTGGGACGAAGTCCATTTTCTAAAGATGTAGCTTAAATGCCATTCAGATATTAGGTAAATGCTTTCAAAAAATCGTACTTAGCTTAATAATAAAGGAATAAACATTTAAGCCAATTTGTTCACACGTTAATATGAGGAAAGTGCAAGCCACCCCTACCCTTTGCCCCATGCGTGTGTGTGAGTACCAGAATATACTTACGTGTATCTATGTTTGTGTATTTATGAAGCAACCCTTAAGGTCGGCGACGATGGTAACGATGAAAAGTGTTGCAATTAATAACAAAAAATAAATTTAAATGTAGCCTATTTCTAACAGCCAGAACTAAAATATTTAAGATGCTTCGTCTTAAAGGACCGTAATAGATAACATATTTTTATTCTCAACTATTTTGGGGATATCTTAGTAATAGTAGGGCGATATAACGATTAAAAGTTATATAAAAAAATGAAATTAACATAATTCAATTTCATTTTTTTCTTTGCAGATCCATTCGAATGTTAACGCAACTCAAGCTACATCTCAAAAGGAATGGACTCTATAAATGAGATAATTGACCATCAGACATTCAGCCAAGAGCTAGTTGAAGATGCAACTGAGTTCATCACTGTTGGGCACCATCCGGAGACCCAGTCCCAGTGCCACCATCAACAACAGGAAGAAGGGCCTGATAACGGCGAGGATCTGGCCATGTCCATGCAAACAATGATTGCGTGCTCTAGGGCGGACGGTTCGAGTAGGGAGAAAAAGAACCGCTCCTTAAATGGATCTGGGCCCGGATCGGGGTCCGATTCTGTTGTCATGGTTATTGACGCAATGGGCCACAGCAATAGGCAGACATCATATCAACTCGTGCCTCAGCAGCTTCAGCTGCAGCAAAAAACAATGCCATTGTCATTTGGGCTTCTCCATCAGGACCGGCACCGACATCATCTGTGCCAGGAGCGCATGGTCAACAGCAGCCCAGTGGACTTTGTGGCGTCAGACATCAGCTTGGACAGCCTGACAGTGGACTCAATTTCACAGGCGGTCCTCCCCCAAGAAATAGGGGAGGGGGAGAAGCACAAGCTTATTATTGTCCAAGACAAAAGTCTAGATCAAGCCAATAAGCGCATTCGAATGCACGTGGATGTGGCAAGCGCAAACGCAGGTCTTGGAGTGGACGTGGACGATATGGATGAAATTTCTTCTGACGGTGTCGGCTGTGACGACGAAGGGGTTACTCTAAACCAGCACCACCAGCATCTCTTGGAGGAGCAGCAGCAATACGGCCTAACAAGTCATCATCCACATCACCAAGCTCATGCCCAGGCTCTTCATGACTTGCACCATAGGTCGGCTCAGCTGGAAATGGGCCTTGGAGGACTGCATGGTGAGGTACTTTCGGTTATCGTTCATTCGCATGACAGCGACAAGGAAGTGGATGGAGAAGGAGGTGCGGACGGGGAAGGGGACGGAGAAGGAGATGCTGAGGATGAAGACGACGATGATCGAGATTCGCGTAGTCGTGGGCAGCTGCTCAGCCACAGTTCGTATCAGACGCTGACTTCGGTCAATGATCGACTTTCACCGCCTGGCTTTAGACAAACATCATATGCCACGCTGACCCCCATCCAACCACTTCCGCCTATATCAACGATGTCCGAAAAGTTCGCCTACTCTGGCCACATCTCTGGAGGAGACAGCGGCGATACAGACGTTAATGTTGGCGAGGGAGGAGGAGGAGTGGCTGAGGGCAGCGAAGTTACCCACCAGTCCGCCGACGCGGTTGGGACTGGTTCAGGCTCTGTTGGTAACGTGGCTTCTTCTGGGTGCAGCAGTACCGATTGCAGTTCTTTCTCCGCTCTTACCATGCCCTTGGCAAGTGGGCACTTAGGTCTGGGCGTGTTAGGCGGTGTCCAATCGCCCTATTCACCCTATGAAAAGCTGGCCTCGATGATTTCACCTCCGCCCAATAACTACCTAGTCTCGTGCGATCTGCACCCCTCCGTGTCGGGACGTGTTTCAAACTCATCTCAACTGCATCTAAGCCATAACGGTCACAAAAAGGACTCTACGACACCTCACGGACATACCGATGTCAACGGAGGGAAATTTGGTTACTCTGGCCATATATCTGGAGGAGAAAGCGGAGACACAGATGTTACCGGCGAAAAATTTTCCTATCCCGACCACATCTCTGGAGGAGATAGCGGCGACGCAGATGTCAATGGAGAGAAATTCGGCTATTCTGCCCATATATCAGGGGGAGATAGCGGTCCTGATGTCAACGGAGGAACGTATGTATACTAATAAAATTGCACAATTAATTGTTAAAGGTACAAATGATTCCAAAATATCACCAGCGTCTTATTACTTTAATTAAAACCCTAATTAAACCGTACACAACCTTCTTAATTTACTCAGTTTGACAGGCAGGTGACAAAGGTCGGTGTATTGTTATAGATGTTATGCGAACTAGGATTCAAAATCATAAAATGAATCGTACCCCGCACCTATTATTTGCGCCAGTAAAGAAGACATGTTCGACCCTATAAAGTATCAATCAAAAACACCTCTTAACAAGAAAGGAAGCTTCGGCTGCCGAAGTTTATATACCTTTAAATATTACCAAATCCCAAAGAAGAAAATGTAACAACAATGTAACAAGTCGATTTTGCTATACATTTTTCGATCGTTCCTATGGCAGCTATATTACATTAAAATATTGAGGTTGTAATACTTAAAACTTATGTTGTAACTGTTAGCGCAAACGATTCAATCTCTAAACAAAATTTATATGGTCACCCTTAGTTATGATGAACAACGGATTTCTAAGCATAGTTTGCCATTAAGGACTTATTCCGTCAGCCTTAGTCACATGACCTAGCATCCTTTCTAACAAGCTTTCTGAAGAAAAATAGACACATGTTATTTTTAAAGTCACAGCAAAATACATAAATCATAATTTGTGAACCTCTTTTAAAAATGAAACCATTCCACTTTTATTTGCGATATTCATCATAAAAAAAATATATTTACATCTACTATACATTTAAAACGTTTCAAAAATTAACATTTTTTTATTTCGGCAGTGATTTTTAAAAATAGACATATATATTCTCTTCTGCCTAACTTAAAGTAGCAAGGACTAGAATGAGGAAGGAACGAAAAATATCGTAAAATATGTTAACCATTCTTAAAGATGTATTAAGTAAATAGATTAACAAAATGAATTTTATTTAGCATTAGCTGATTTAATTACTACAGCTAATGGGCCAAAGGCGTAGTTGTTGTTAATGCTTAGGTGCGATTAGGTCTGCATGAAAAAAAAGTTTCGATTGTGATGCACTGTGCTATTTATTACAATATTTAATTTTTTTAAGGAACTGGCTTCAAATGCATCCTGAGCGTGAGGTACGACTTCATATGCCGACTGAACTGGAGGCAAGGTTCCACATGCCCTCAGAACGAAGGCTGCGGCTCAACATGCCGTCTGAGCGGGGGCAGCTGAACCGAAATCTTTCCCAGACCGCAGCTCCCATTTGCCCCCCGGATTGGAAGCCAGATGATTGGAAGAACGGAGACGGAACCATCGTTAGTCTTTCCTCCGATCTGCCCGTAGTCGTGTCCCTCACTCCAACCCCGCCTCCTATAACAGATGACTCGGCAGGAACCGGACTGAAGTTGAGTGAGCGACTGTCTCCGGGGCAGAGACCACAGTATTTTCTGGACAAGGGCCAAGAGGGCAGCAGCGTCGCTCCAGATCAGTGCAGTCCAAGCATCCACGGCACCCCGGTCTCGGTCTGCGCCATTCACCAGCAGCCCCAATCCACCCTGCTAAACGGATTCCAAGGTGCCGCCCAGCAGGCCAAAATATCGGTCTCCGCCTCGCCAAAGGCGTCGGTGTCAGCTGGAGGAGGGGGATTAAGCCGCGCTGGGAGTGCCAGTGACATGGAGGAGATCAACACAAAGGATCTAGCCCAGCGGATCTCGGCAGAGCTCAAGAGATACAGTATTCCACAGGCGATCTTCGCGCAACGAGTCCTCTGTCGCTCGCAGGGCACCTTGTCCGACCTGCTGCGTAACCCGAAGCCGTGGTCCAAGCTAAAGTCCGGCCGCGAGACCTTTCGCAGGATGTACAAGTGGCTCCAGGAGCCCGAGTTCCAGCGCATGTCTGCTCTGCGGATGGCCGCTGCCCAAATCCCCCAGCGCACGCCTTTATGTGCTGGGACGCCGCTCGGGTCAGCAGCAGGGTCAAGTAGTTCCACGGCGACCATGCCGACGGACTTGGACCTACATGTTGGGCCAACGATGACCCCAAGTGGTGAGTGCGATTCCAGATTCCACTACATTGCATTGGATTGGGTAGACTTTTCAAAATTTTGGCTGGCATTATTTATTTAAGATTTCGCCATCGGTTAACTTAAAACTAAAGCTCAGAAGCTCCGCTGTACGTGTACATGACAAGCAATAGTATGGAGAGTTCTCGCACCAGTTCTTAGGACTAAGAGCAACAAGTATTCACCACGTATTCGATTCCAGTTCGATCGAACAAATGAAAAACTCTCTTTTTCCATTTTCCCCTACGTGGCATTACTGGCAATGTCACTTGGGAGCGCGGGCAGAGCAAATGACGCCTCTATACAGATTCTTACTCTATGCCTCTATACAGATTCTTACTCTATGTCTATGGTGAAATAAAAGATGCACTGACTTTTTGCGGTTTAAAGTTATTCGAAATATGCAAATATTACATTTTGTTTCAATATTTAATTGAATATATTTTAATATCTGAAATATTTATTTTACATTTGAACCAAATTAAACTTAAACATAAAATGCACATAAAACAATCCATTTTATTCAAAATGTGCACATTAGCTCAAATATTTGAACATATATTCATACAATTTAATATGCACTGTATTTTTATACCCTTGCAGAGGGTATTATAATTTTGGTCAAAAGTGTGCAACGCAGTGAAGGAGACATCTCCGACCCTATAATATATATATAGTGATCAGCATCACCAGGAGAGTCGATCTAGCCATGTCCGTCTGTCCGTCCGTCTGTCCGTCCGTCCGTTTCTACGCAAACTAGTCCCTCAGTTTTAAAGCTATCTGTTTGAAACTTTCCCAAAAGTTGTCTTTCTATACCCGGATCGCCCGACTATATCCTATAGCTGCCATATAACTGAACGATCGGGAAGGCCATAACTTTGGTGTTTTTAAAGTTAGCAAGTTGGGATTTTTTATGGGTTTTATATTTGGCTTTGACAGGCATAAAAAGATTGAGCTATTCGAAAGTTTATCTTGTGTATGTACTATATTGTTTTAAAAATAAAAGTTTTTATTTTCTGCCTTTAACAACTCAAACCACTTTCTTTATTTCATTTTACAATATTCTGGAACATCGTTCATCTGCCGAATTTCAACTGGCACAACCTCAGCTCCGCCCAGTGAAGCTGTCTCTTCGTCTGCATCCACACCCGTCATTAACGTTTCCGTTACCAATGTCGTTAATTGTCGTCGAAAGGAAGAGCCTCAGATCGAGCAAATGCCTCAGCCAAAAAAACCACGATTGGTCTTCACCGATCTTCAGCGACGAACATTGCAAGCTATTTTCAAAGTATGTATAAATATAAGAGCTACCAATTCCCTTAAGGGGAACCGATTTTTAAGGCCAAATGTTGCATGTTTTTATACCCTTGCAGAGGGTATTATAATTTTGGTCAAAAGTGTCCAACGCAGTGAAGGTGACATCTCTGACCCTATAAAGTATATTCTTGATCAGGATCACCTCCTGAGTTGATATAAGCATGTCCGTCTGTCTGTTTCTACGCGAACTAGTCTCTCAGTTTTAAAGATATCAAATTTAAACTTTGCACACACCCTTCTTTCCTTTGCACGCAATATATAAGTCGGAACGGCCGGGATTGGCCGACTATATCCTATAGCTGCCATATAACTGAACGATTGGAAATGCCATAACTTTGGTGTTTTTAAAGTTAGGAAGTTGGGATTTTTTATGAGTATTAAGAATGCATCACATGAATAATTTTGGAGAATATAATTTATGAGTATTCTGCAAGGGTATATCAACTTCGGCTCCGCCCAAAGTTCGCTTTCCTTTCTTGTTTTATGCACAATTTGTCCGAAACAATTGGCTCAGACAGACATATCCATATTAATAATGAAGAACAATCTATTTTAGCTTATTAAAATATATTAAAAATATTGAAGGTTTGTCGATTTTTCGATCATTCCTATGGCATCTTCATTTAAGTTAATTTAGAAATTATAAGAAACCTAAATATCTCGGAGTAAAGCTATATATTTCAACCGACATTAAAACACCTCTGAAAGCGTATAAATTAGTTTGACCGTAGTATACAAAATAATAATAATGTAAAATGTTTGTGTACACTGTTCACATTTAAAAAGTCAGCACATCATTTATTCGGACACTCTCTATTATCAAGTTTAACTGCTTATTTGCCGGAACTTTCGTAATTTTAGTACGTTGTTTTGTAGGTATCATAGGAACAGTAATTTTCAGAAGCCATTTCACAAAAAAAATTGAATTTAAAAATATTGGAAGAAAAGCAAAAAAAGAAAGAAAGCAAACTTCGTGTATTTTTTTTGTTTTTTATTAGTTGCGCTGTGTTTTTTTTTAAACGATTGGTCAAAATGGGACGAGGTCAAGATTTGACACTAGATTTGCGAAAATCAATACTAAATTTATATTTCGAAAATTGTAGTTAAATCGGTCGTATTATTGGAAAATCACCTTCCACAATACAAAATGTAATCCAAAAATACTTACAAATGGGAGAATTAGCTGTAAATCACAAGAAAGCTGAAAGGCCTAAGATTCCGGATTATATATTCTGGATATATATTCTGCAACGTCGACGTTTACAAGCTGTCATCGAGCTAATGGAGGACCCACTAAATATTAAAAAATTTTAAAACATAAGAAAAAAATGTTTTTTTTTTTGACAATTCCACGAAGTGTTCAAATAATTATACCCTTGCAGAGGGTATTATAATTTTGGTCAGAAGTTTGTAACGCAGTGAAGGAGACATTTCCGACCATATAAAGTATATATATTCTTGATCAGGATCAATAGGGGAGTCGATATAGCCATGTCCGCCTGTCCGTCTGTCCGTCGTCTGTCCGTCCGTCCGTCTGTCCGTCCGTCCGTCTGTTTCAATACCGCTTGCGAGCTCAGTTTAAAAGCTAGCGATCTGAAACTTTCACAGTTGTCCTAAAACATGTGTACGCAGATCAAGTTTGAAAACCGCCCCGATCCGATGTCTATATCCTATAGCTCCCATAGGAACAATCGGATATAACTGGCAAGAATTGATGATATTTCGCGCAGTGTATAAGCTATTGACATGAATCTTTCCAAATCTTATGTTTTTATGCATACCTTGATCAGGGTAAAAGCGCGTGCCGATCGGACGTCTATGTCCTATAGCTCCCATAGGAACAATAGGGTGAAATCGGTTAAAATTTTATGATTTTCAGGATATTTTGCACAGTATATAGGCTATTGACATGAAATTTTTCAAATCGTATTTTTTTATGCATACCTTGATCAATGTAAAATCGCGTTCCGATCGGACGTCTATATCCTATAGCTCCCATAGGAACAATCGGATATACCTTGCAAGAATTGATGATATTTCGCGCAGTGTAAAAGCTATTGACATGAATCTTTCCAAATCGTATTTTTGTATGCATACCTTGATCAAGGTAAATATATTATAGCTCTCATAGGAACAATAGGGTTAATTCGTTCCAAATTTAATGTTTTTCAGAATATTTCGCGCAGTGTAAAAGCTATTAACATAAATTTTTCCAAGTCTAATTTATTTACGCATATCTTGATCAGGGTATAAGCGCTTGACGATCGAACGTCTATATCTTAAGATTCCGTAGGAAAAATTGTTAAAGGCTCCGAAAATATCCCTTTTTTCCTTTTTTATACGACATTTTTGCAGTATAAAAGCTATTCACATGACATAAATCTAGTTTATTTATGTATACCTTATTCCTTTCGCTACCTTTTCAATTTTAGCAATTTCGGCAAAGTCTGCAAGGGTATTAAAACTTCGGCTTGCCGAAGTTAGCTTCCGTCCTCGTTTTTGTTTAATTTTAAATATATGCTAAGAATTTTAATCTTTACTATGAAATATTACAGGGCGAGGGCACGACCGAAATTTGATAAATTTGGTTGAATGCAAGTACCGCCACCATAAATGGTGCCTTGAAAAATACACAATCCGAGTGTACATATATATCTTATAAGCTAAGAAACATGCTCCAGTTGCACATGGTAAGTGCCGTTTGCAAATGATAACGGCAGCAACAGGCGTCTAACAGACAATAAATGCATAGAACATAGAATTATCGGTGTATTGTCGAGATTGGCAGTGTATTTTTCACGGTGCAATTAATGGTAGAGCTTGCACCATTATCCCCTTTTATTTCGTAAAAAAACTACTCTGTCGGTTTTTTTCGAAATCCAAAACAAGCAAAATGCTCTGATTGACATAGACTCTAAAGCCATATTAAAATGGATTTGTAAATATATTTTCCTTTTAGGAGACCAAGAGACCTTCGAAGGAGATGCAAGTGACGATCGCGCGACAGTTGGGACTTGAACCTACTACCGTGGGTAATTTCTTCATGAACGCTCGCAGGAGATCGATGGACAAGTGGCGGGACGACGACTCCAAAAACACTATGCATTTAATGCATAACCGCCAGCAACAACAAGAAGAGCAGGAAGAAGACGAGGGCCACAGTCAGAGTCAGAACCAAGACCAGAGCCACAATCACAACCATAATCAGACTACGAGCAATAGTTTAACGCACGAAAACTACTCCAGCCTCCACACAACAGCCATGTCGCCGCTGGGAGCCTTTGATGAAGAGACTGATATGGACTTGGAGTTGGAAAGTCACGACTTTGATTTGGTGGACCCCGATGACCATGGGGATAACAACGACCCGAATGGTGACATGTTGTGACAGCATAGCCGAAACAGTCGTCCGAAGTGCAACAAGCCCGAAATATTAAAAAAGTGCGCCAGTACTCGCCCCTTAAACCGCCCCCACACTCAGTCTCACACGCACACGACTATTTCGAGGAGGGCGATGGAAGTCAATATTCGTCACATTTTAAGGAAGAACGAAGCAGATTATAATGGAAGTAATCACGATGACCGGAATGAAGGACCGTTGAATTATTTGCTTGGAAACGAACAACTATCAGATGAGAAGATTCAAATGAAGCAAAGCTTTTGCCCAGGCATACACGAGCAGAACACCAATATCTTTATTGATGAAGTGGGCTTTTCCAATTGCTTGGATGACTTAAAGGTCATGATAGTTTGCTGAGCAGAAATATTTAAAAAATTTATGTGACTATTCTGAAATAGTTTAACTGCTCGAATGGTTCAAAAAATAATTAAGTTAAAAAATTTTGAGTTTCTTAGAAACCTGCAATATTTATTCTGAAATATTTTTTTCTTGATCAGATAGTTTTATTCTGTTTGATAAGCCAGTTATGGTTTTTATTAATACGAAATTGATCTCGAATATTTTTTATTCCCATGCTAAGGGTGTTTTAAAATTTATATTTTTTTCACCAGCATTACTAGTCATATCGATTTAAATATGGATATTTTGTCAACACTATATAACTGGGCATTAAGCAGCTCTATTTGCGTCATGAAAAATCTTGACATACGGTTATATTTAGGGAATTCATTTTAATTTATTGAAGTGATAATTTTTTTTTGTAATTAGTTGCCTTTTTTGCCTTCTCCAAGATATCTTCAGATAATAATAAAACCGCAATTTCTTAAGCTGTTGATAGTCAAAAGGTCGTTTCTAAAAGCACCCAAGTCTGTAAAAATATTGGATATAATCTTTTACACATCTGAAACGTTCGTCTCTTAAATGAATTTTTTTAATCGATAGCAATTTTAGTAGCTCGTATTTGACATAACCCCTTTTTGAAAGTTTATTACATTTCAACCGGCCAGATTAGTTTTGTGGAAGTAGAACCCCATTTTGCTTCTACAATAAATACATTTAGCTGCTCCTAACAGCCAATTTTATGAAACCGTGCTAAATATTACTTGTTGCGAAACATACTGTGTTCTGTGAATTAGATATCTCATGTTTTACGAAAACGCAATTAAAATATTCACTTAAGTTGCAAAAGTTTTAAATGTGTAGGAGTGTAAGCAGTTCTTACAACAGTTTCCATATCAAATATTTTGCTAGCTTACGAAACACCAGTCTATGTAATCTGTTGGTGGCATAACGGTTTATTTAAAATAATTGAAATTTACTGAAAAGTCTTGGAGTCATATTACCCGTGTACAATCTTTGTTAATGCTATTCTTCAGCGATAATAATACACAACAAAATTCGTGGAGCAGTGGAATTTTTCGGACTATTTTTTTTTATTTGGGTAATTGCCGGCTGTTAGAAGCGACACCTTAACTATCTTTATCTAAAAAGCCGCGGCGTATGTTATTAAAGTCAAATGAGTATTTAATTCTAATTTTCAACGTTTATGGCTACTATGGGCTATTTAACAATTAAAATATTGCAAATAGCTGGTTCAGAATATAAAAATAATCTTTTTTTACATAAGTCAATGGTATTCATTTTTTTCTCCGATTACGTTTAACAGTTTAAATGAATACCCTAAATTTATTTCACTCCCACAGAAGGTCTCTTTCGCACAATAAATCCAGCCAGTCAGTTAAACTTAAGGAAAGCCTTTAATCTTTTTACCTTTACCTAAATGGGAGTAAAAATGACACTGGCCTTGGGCAAATGGATAAGGCATCCTTCGCGAAGCAGAAATGTGTATGTATGTAGATATATTAGTTTAAATACCATTAAAGAAATGTAAATGGAGAAACCCAATTTAAAAAAAAAACATAATTAATAACTTTAAAATAACTGTATCTAGTCAAATTTATAACATAAAAAGAAATCAATTTACATAGTTCATGCAAATATTATATTTAGTATAGAATTATTTATTCCACCAACACATTCTAGCACACTCATTCACATTTAAAAAGGTTATGATGTACCTTTTGTATTTACCCTTTTTTCAATATAATATGGGCCAAATATTGATTATTAATGTGAATATATCAGATGTAACCTACTAAAAATCGTGAACCAATTGGGTTATTATATAAGAAACTGTAAATAAATTAAATATTTAACAAACCCTTCCAGTTAAGTTTGAATGCAGATATTCCATAAAAAAAACCCGATTACTTCATGGAAGAAACCACAATAAATTATGTTCATCTTTAAACGATACCAAATGCTTAAACAATACTCAAATGTCATTATATCAGGCATTATGTTAATATCTGTAGGGTATATTATGCAATAAGGGTACGCCTCTCGATGTATGCTAGTCAATTTAGTTTAAATAAAATTTAGCAACCTACTGCGAATGGAGGGTAGGCATGTTTAGGCACATTCATAATTTAAGTATTTATGTAAAAATCCAGCAATGCAATAATAAATTAAAAGCAAACTTAATAAGTAAGTACCTCTTTATGTATTTATGGAACCAAAGTTGCTATACTATTAAACCTATTAATTTTAGGTAATTTATTTGTAGTTAAAATAAGAAATCAAATTCTGCAACTCGGGAATAAGGGCTTACTAAGAAACCAAATCAATTTTAAACATATTCCGATATCCATTGAGATCGTCATTTCTTTGCTGTTTTATAACCATTACTGATATCGTAAAAGGGTAATTGTCTTCGTTAAAATATATGTAACAAGTAGTAGGGAACGCTTCTGACCCTATGAAGTGTACAATTTCTTGTCTGTCCGTACGAACGTAGAAAACTAGCTCTAGCTTCGGATTTAACACGCTACTTGCGCAGCGCTAATTTCAAAATTTGGCCGACCCACTCTAACGCCTCTGTCATGTCACTTTGAGAGATGGTTGAGCACAATTTTTTCCGTTTATATCTATCAACACACTAAAAATGTTCTAAATCGGAAAATTATTTCTGAAGTTATTAGTAAAACTAGACTCAAGCATATTCAGTGACGTCACCGCAAGCACTCATACATATGTATGTATATGTTTTTCACAAGAGATGAGGGTTGCGACATTATGATTTTTCAGGTATCTGCTTGAACCATATTTATTTTGACAAAAGGTTCTTTATTGCTATATATACATATACATATCAGCATGACTATACGAGTTTTCAGTCTGTCCGTCTTTTTGTATACCGTTTGCAAGATCAGTTAAAAAGACAAGAAGGTAAGCAAACTTCAGCAAGCCAAAGTTTGTATACCCTTGCAGTTATTGAAAATCGACTACATTTCGGTTTCTATGCCTATATTACTAAAAACAATGAAGCTAAATCGATTTTGCGCTGTATTTTGCCACACTTAGGTGCGGGGGGAAGTGGTTGTCGCTAGTAGCGCCTGTACTTGTGAAATGACTGCTAATAGCAGCCACTTGCCAGGTGATTGATCACCGCTAGCTGCGCCTGTTGATGTGAGGTGACTGCGAATTGCAGCCACTGGTGGTATCCGCCCGTGGGTGCGGAAAGAGGAGGTTGTTTGGGCTACGTCTTCACACGTAGAAGTTGGAGACCCCTCGCAGCTGTCTTAGCCGGAGGGCTGTCCTTTCACCTTAGTAGAAAGGGAGGTAACTGACCCCCTTCGCCTGCTGGCCTAGAGACTCAGACAGCGCAAATAATAACAAGATATTTAACGGCGGTCTGCCGGAGTTTTTAAGACTATAGAACTTTTGTTCTTTATTGTTACAGAGCATGAAGTGAACTGAAGTCAATTTTCGCCTTAAAGCTTAACATAACATGATACTCATAGCGGCCACGCAAATCTACAGTGCTTGCCGGCTATGCACGAGCATCCGGCCAAATGCAGTGTCAGCAATTTTGGCCGCCGCTGGGCTGCGGACATTCGGTCATCGACTCCGTCCGTTAGGTACTTAGACTCCCCCCTCAAGATTGAGGCCTCCCTCGGCCGACCCTATTTCAGCAATCACCCTTCTTAACTGGACCGCAGATCTTCTGGCACCGGTGAGTCGCATGTAGGTTAGGCCGACGCAAATCAATGCGTAACATATTGCTCCTGCAATAAGCGCTACCATGTGTGTCTGATTGGTGTTGATTTTATTTCCGAACTTCTGAATGTATTTCAGGTTACGTTCACTCAAGCGATGAAGGTAAGGAAGGCTCAGAGTATTTTGACTGATGGTGATATTTAGCGATGGTGAGCTTGCTACCCCTGGAGTCCTCTTCTGGGCGGAGTTTTGATTCAAAACCATGGGTTTCATTTACCGTAACGCGCTCATTAAAGGTAACGAGATGCGTCCCGTGTATCCAGACGCTTGTTCCGTTGCACTATGGGGCCAACGACCACTTTTGTTGGCCAAAACCCATTTTTAAAAAAGTCCTTAAATCCAAAAAAGTTGTTTTAGGATGCATTAACAGAAGACCAATCTGCAATGTTTCGTTTCAGGAATTCCGATAGAGGGCGCTTCTGTTAAGATAACAGCTGTTAAATCATATGTTTAAGACGCAAGCCTCGTGCGTTTGAAATTCGACTTATATATTGCAGTTTTAAAGTGTTTAAAAAAACAGTTTAAAAGCGTTCCAAAAAAATTTTGTGATATAATTTCGATGAATGGTGGTGTATACTAAGTGTTTGTGTTTAAACGGTTGAAATCTATCATGTTGTTTTTGTACTTAAGTGTTAAAGTGAGTTGTCTAGAACACGTTTTTTAATTAGAAAACTAACTTTTAAGTAGAGCAACAAAGTGAGTCCAGCGGAGTCCACTTCTGAAACTTATTGAGATTTGTAGAGTATTAAATTCTTGTTAAAATGTATATTGTTAGAATCGATCAATCATCTTCGATGAAGATAAGAATCTTTTTGATTTTCCATGCAATATTGGACTTGAATTCGAAGAGCATGAGTTTTAATAGCAAGCGCCTTTTATGTACTTATCAATACAACTTGTTTAATCCGTTTTTTGTGCATTTACATTGCACCTTTGTGGAACGAAGAACATTTTGTTTTCCATTTTTAATTCCATTGAAAGGCAGATATAGCAAATTTAAAAATATATATTATAAATGTAATTATAAAGAATATATTAAAAAAAAAAAAAATTTTCGATTATCTTAAAAAACAACAAAGTTGAATAAATCGATCGTATGGCAGCTATGGGATATATGCGTTCGATCCTATTCTTTTTAACATATATGTTGCCTAAGGATACCAAAAAACGATTGGTAAAGTTTTATCTCGATATCTTGAAAATTGAGCGAGTTATTAATTTTGGCCAACAAAAGTGGTCGTTGGCCCCATAGTGCGTTGTCTACTCGTACCTGCGCTGATTGATCATTGATGATGATAATTCCTTCGTCCACATAAGTGATTGGATGAAATCGCTTGGTTGGGTCTCGCAGTGCGCAACTCCACCTGCGTGGAGCTCTCGGGCGCATGTGGTCTCCGTTGATAGTCGGCAGAAAGTGGCTCCTGTGTTGTGGAGCAATTCTGGATCGCATGCATTTCCCCATTGCATTCTGCTATAATATTATCCACTAATCACATTATTATGCGTTACCGGGAAAATTATAATTTTCTTACATGATAATTTAATTTTTGGGAAATTAATAATGAAATGCATTATGTTAACGGACTGAAGAATTTTCACGGACGCTACGGACAAAATATCTTTTATAGGGGTGTCGGTGGGCTCCTCCATCCAAATACTTTCTAGGTCTGCGTGATCTAAAATGTTTGGGCTGACTATGTTTACTTTGGCAAGCGAAATTGCCATCATTAAATTTTGGAGTTCTATCGTTAACATACGGTTTCTAGAGAGTAATGTTTCATATATATGGCCAGTGTCCACTTGTGAACCCTTTGCAACTTTCAGGATTTGATTTACAGTTGACCGTAATTCATTAATTTGACTTTGTATTCTGGTATTTATTTCTATTTGTCTATTGTTTGAATTGATTAATTGTGTTTCTGTAAATTTAATTCTTTCTAAATCCCCGGCGTCCGGAGTTCCTGCTACCAGTTTTAATATTGATCATAAAAAGTCTAAACTCCTGGCTACCCTGTGGTGTACGCCGAACGAATCGAGCAGGTCGCGGAGGTGAGCTGTGTCCACATTTAAAAGTTTCTTCATGTGTGACTGGGGGAACATATCGCTCATATTCTCTGTTTCTTCTACTACGCGCGTGTACTCTGAAAGGTTCGCTGAATGTCTTACGGATGCGAAGTTTTCCCACACTAGTATCCGACCGTCAATAATAGGGATGTATTTGGCCTGTGAATAGTCGGTGATGTGCGCCGACGACATAGTTAAGGAGAAGAGGATTGTCGATTTTCAGGCAACGCGCGAGTTCCGACAGGGTGCTGTGAAAGCGCTCCACATGTCCGTTTGAGGGGTGGCGCTATGGAGGGGTGGTGCATTTGCAGTGCTCACACCAAAATGGTTATCTAGCATGGCTGAGATGGTGTGCGAGTTTAATGATGGTTCATTATCGCAATAGACTACCCTAGCAATAGGAAAAAAATTCATAAGTTGTAATATGGCCGGTTTGAGGTCTTTAATTGTCCTTGAGTGGACATGCTGCACGACGGCAAATTTCGAAAACTTGTCAAGCAGGTGAGGAAGTATTTCTTATTCTTAGAAAAAATGTCAATGTGAAGCATTTCTCCTACGTGAGAGGGGGTTGGCGTCTCGCCAAGCTACTGTTTCTTTGGGTGCCTGTCGTATTTGGCTTTTGCGCACGTCTTGCAATTCCTTACGATCTCGGCAGCTAACTTGGCCATTTTTGGAAAGTAGTACTCGGAGAGTACCTGCTTACTTTTTTCTTTGGCCGACCTGTGAGCCCTGTTGTGTTCAGCGGAAAGGATTTCCCGTCTCTCTGCAATTGCAAAAATGTCCGTTACGCGATTTTTCCAATGCCAAAATTTTGTTGCTGGAAATTGGCGAACCAGTTCCTCCTGTATCATTGAGAGTGTGTGCAAATCGCAATGGATGGCGTTTACGCCCTTAGGGACTATTACATCTGCGAGCTCATCAAGTAATGACTTTTCGCATGCCGTCTCTTGTTTCCAAAGAGAACAAAGCTGCGTTTTAGTGGAAAGCGTGCCTCCTTGCCGCAGTTTGGCCAATACCCAAATTATAGCCAACAATTCTTTTTCGTTAGTGGCATAATTTACCTCCCTGTCTTTCAATGTCCTTGAGATCATTGTAATGGGGCGTCCCTCTTGGGACAGCACTGCACCAATGCCATAGGCCGAGGCATCTGTCGTTAGATCAAATGTTTTCTTATAATCGGGGAATCTCAGTATCACATCTTCAGATGCCAAGATATTTCGCAGCTTCTGAAACGCCATTTGCTGCTACTAACAGTTCCATTTTCCCCTTTTAGGATATCAGAAATAGGTCTTGCTATAGCTGCAAAATCCCTTATAAAACATCTGTAATAGCTCGCCAGGCCGAGGAACGACCGGACTTCGAATACAGACTTTGGTTCCGGAAAGTCTTTAATGGCCCTGACCTTTTCTGGATCAATCGTCACTGGTGACTATGAACCCTAAAAAACTCACACTCTTTTTAAAGAAGAGCGATTTTTCTACTGACACTCTCATGTTTGCTTCGTAAAGGTTCTTTAGAACCCAATCTACATGTGTGACGTGGGATTGTTCATTTTCTGAAAAGATGATCACATCATCCACATATACGTAGCAAAATTTTCTGATTTGCTCTCGCAAAATGTCGTCAATTGTTCTCTGAAATATGCTGGCCGCATTTTTCAGACCAAAAGGAAGCCTTCAAAATTCATATTTTCCCCCGTTTACCGAGAAGGAAGTTTTCTCACGGTCGCGTTCTGCGAGCATGATCTGGTGATAACCCGACATAAGGTCCAATGTTGTGAAATACTTGGCCTTGCCCAAAATATTTGGCATGGGGTACTTGTTGTTCTCTCATTAACTTTGCGAAAGTCTATTACTAGTCGCATGTTCTTGTTACCCTCTTCGTCAGTGCCCTTCTTGTCTACTACCCTTATTGGGTTATTGTAAGGGGACTCTGATTTCTGAATTATACCGTTACTCAGCAGATTTTGTATTTCCTTGTTTACGAAGTCGGCCGCCCCTATAGGGTACGGATATAATTTCGCATAAATAGGCTCTTCGTTTTCTGTCCTAATGGTGGCGACCACTGAAGTGTTATACGGTAGGGCTTCATCTGGATTTGCAAAAGTCTTTTTCCTATCCCTGAGCATTTTTAGAAAGGTACCTTTTATTAAAGGTGGCGCATCTGAGCAATCTATATTGGTAAAATTTACATCAGTGCACGTATGGAACGATATTTTTTCGGCTTCCGTATCCCATTTGAGTTGGCCGGAAGCTAAACAGAGAGATGCCCCTGCCTGTGTTAACAGGTCTAGGCCGATTATTCCGTCGAATGTAGATAAGTCTGGTAATATAAAAAAAGTCGCCTTAATATTGAATAGCAATATGAAGCATTTTTCTTTAATTGTGGTCTCGCCATTAATGCAATGGATAGTGAACAGGGAATTAACTGGGCGGACACCTTTTAACCCTTTATGTGGTCGAATGAAATTTTTAGATGCGCCCGTGTCAATCAAGGACTTCATGTGCACCCCTGCTCTCTTCGTCCGATGACGGGTAACAGGGATTTTCCCCTAAAAATTAATTACGTCTGAATCATACTCGCAAATAGCATCATCGTTGATTTCTGCTACTGCGCTGAAGGCAGTGTTGGCGTAAGATATCCCTGCCTGCTCTGTGCCCTGGGTGACGTGATTTACCCTTTGTTGCATTCTTGGGGCGCCTGTGCGCTCGGACGTGGCAGGCCTCCTAGTTTGGTAAGTAGGAACTATGGCAGGGGGGCAAACCCTTGCAGAGGGATCGACTTCCATCGGCTCCGGTATACTCTGCAGCTTACTATTGCGCGGGTCAGAATGGATCTGCGCTTTAACTTGTTTAGTGTAATGCGGGTTTGTATTAGCACCTTACTGGGGGTCTGTTTGCAAAGAAATTCTATCCTGTTGACGCCGCGCGGCTTCGGACTCGTTTTGCGATTTTTATCTTCTCGACTTCTCGAAAAGTGGTTGCGAAAATATACCTCTCATGGTTGGACTCAACCTCTTGTGCCAGGGCTAGGGCCGATGGCATGTCTTTCGTCTTTGCCGAGAAAAGTACGTCTGTAAGATTCTGCTTCAGGCCTGATATAAATACTCGCAAGGCGTCATCACGGAATTTATCGCATAATACCGCTGCCATATTTCGTTCATATGACATGTTTACTTTGTTAGTTAGTAGCGTAAGCTTTTCCAGTTCCAAACGAAGCATCGACGGGGCCTCTGACTTTACTTCTTATAATAATCACCGCCTGATAATGGCGTGAGCTGCCATCGTACCGTCTGAATATATGGTAGGCAGCGGCCGCCGCTTGCCTCCAAGAAACATAGGACTCCTGTGCCCCCGCAAATTCGGGTAGGCATTTAACAGCGTCCAAGGGTTCGTTGCATTGAACTTCATCCCTAATTTGTTTAGCTGTATATACTTTGATTTCTGGAGTTGGAGCCGAAGCTCGGGACGCGGTGGGCGCAGCGCGTAATTCTGCCACTTGGCTGATCCATGAATCGATTGCCTGTTTTAACTCTTGTTCTTTCTGTAGATTCGCGGCGGCCTGTCCGGCTAAGGCATTATAGATAGCCGCCTGCACTACCAACCTAAGCTGCTCGGGATCCATGAGGTCTACTCCGCCCGCTGGGGGGTTTCTTCGCGTGTTTAATGGAGTAGAGGCTCGAATGAGCTCTTCGCTTCCTGACTCTGAATCACTAGCGTACTGCTTGACGCTCCTATATTGAGAAAATGGTGAGCTCATATGCAGTTAAACGTACAGAAAAAATTAAAAATGGGAACACAGAGCTGCCAAAATGAGGGCTCGTATTTTGTCACAATGCCGAACGGGGCAATGAATATAGTTTGCTTAGTTAATTTAAGGGTAGTAATTATATGTACCGTTGCGTAGAAAATAGTGTAGTGGTAAATATATAAAAATCATCATAAAAATTCATACAAAAAGCAGCCACTGGGTGCGGAAAGAGGAGGTTGTTTTGGCTACGTCTTCACACGTAGAAGTTGGAGACCCCTCGCAGCTGTCTTAGCCGGATGGCTGTCCTTTCACCTTTGTAGATAAGGATGAATTAAGTTGGGAGGTAACTGACCCCCTTCGCCTGCTGGCCTAGAGACTCAGACAGCGCAAATAATAACAAGATATTTAACGGCGGTCTGCCGGAGTTTTTAAGACTATAGAACTTTTGTTCTTTATTGTTACAGAGCATTAAGTGAACTGAAGTCGACTTAAAGCTTAACATAACATGATACTCATAGCGGCCACGCAAATATGCAGTGCTTGTCGGCTATGCACGAGCATCCGTCCAAATGTCAGCAATTTTGGTCGCTGCTGGGCTGCGGACATTCGGTCATCGACTCCGTCCGTTAGCTACTTAGTTAACTTTTATATTCTTGATCAGCATCACCAGGAGAGTCGGTCTAGCCATGTCCGTCTATCCGTCCGTCCGTTTCTACGCAAACTGGTCCCTCAGTTTTAAAGCTATTTGCTTGAAACTTTCCCAAAAGTTGTCTTTCTCTTGCAGGTAGTATATAAGTCGGAACGAGCTGGATCCGGCGACTACATAA
The DNA here is from genome assembly GCA_018153305.1 of Drosophila kurseongensis. Classification (NCBI taxonomy): domain Eukaryota; kingdom Metazoa; phylum Arthropoda; class Insecta; order Diptera; family Drosophilidae; genus Drosophila; species Drosophila kurseongensis. Next base: position 3,107,684 of record JAECXX010000034.1, read on the forward strand.
TATACGAGCTCCCATAGGAACAATCGAAAAAAAAATTTAAAAAAATAATAACTTTGCTGTTATTAATTTTTTTTTTTTGTTCTTTGGGATTTGGTATTATTTAAATACTAAGGAATTACGGTCTTAATTAAATTACAAGAAAGGAAGTATTATTAGTAATTATAAGCCACAAATATAAGTCTGGGAACAAACTCTCGTTCTCCAAGGTGTTCTGCTCCAGTGAGTACAGTATGCGCCTAGGAAAGAGTGGAGCAACTCTTAATGCTGCCACACGGATAGAGCAGTAATTAATTAATTATTACAAGTATAAACAGCATTTTTTGATTTGGCGCCTTCCTTTTTCAAAAGCTACCCGCCATTTCATTTTTTTAATTTTCGTTGCGAATGTTTCAATTTTCACTGTCAAGAAGAACTCAGAGTTGCACCGAAAAAACTTCGCCTAAATATCGCATAAAAAAGTCCGTCAAATTTGGATGGGGAACTAACTGGGAATTTTCGGAACGGCAAAGGTTTTAGGTTGTTTCGAACTTCCTCCTCTATACATGCCGCCAAGTCGACAACCAATTACACGTTTGCGTCCTATGTTTTTTTCGCAAGAGGTACTACAAATATATATACTCTAAAACAAGCAAAAATTTCTCCTACCATTCACCAAAGACCAATACGATTTTTAGAAGCCTCAGAAATTTTTTATATTATTATTTATTGTTTATTATTTATTTTTATATTTATTGTATTTAAAAATATGTGGTATTTTTATATTATACGTATTATAATAACATTACATAAAATTATTATCATAATATAAATTAAATTTATATAAGTATATTAACTATTTTAATTATTTAGCAAAAAGAAAAACCCAAAGGGGAAACAAAAAAGGTTTGCGCACCTTTCTTTCCAAACATAATCGCGCGTTTTTCAAATGAAATTTAAAATGCACAAAATCATTAAACCAAATTTTATTTTCATACGAAATACTAAAAATGGATAACTACATAAAGTGTACTTGTATTATATTTAAATATACTCCTAAGGTAGCTAAATTTTGAAAAATAAAACCTACCCTTTAAAAAAAATAATAAATATTTATATATATACATATATAGTAACATACCCACACCCACATATCTACCACATAAAGTAACATACCCACACCCACATATCTATCACATAAACATATTTACATTACGCATTTGTCACACCCAAAATCATCAAAAAATAAATCTTGACCCGTGTGACTGTCAAGTAGCTAAAAAAATAAAAATTTGCAAAAACCCGTTTATTGTAAAAGTTAGTGCCTTTGTTCGTAACATAAGGGTTACTACAAAATAAAACACCTTAGTTCTCCCCCACCAGTGGTAAGAGACAAGGTATAACAACTTTAAATAAAATTCATAATACAAAACTTTTAAATGTGTGAAAAAAAAAATTTTAAGACTAAACAAAAACCAAAAAAAACAAGAGAGAACGCTATAGTCGGGTGCCCAGATGGAGATAGAAACTTTGATCACGCATAACTTTTTAACGAATGGTCCGATTTGAAAAATTTCTTCTACATTTCGATAGGTATTGATAAACACAATAAAAGCGATTCTGGGCGTTAAAGGGGGCGTGGCACCTTTTTGAAACAAACTTGCGCTGCGTAGGAACTCCTAGAATCTGCATGCAAAATGCCAATCTTCTAGCTTTTATAGTTTCCGAGATCTCAGCGTTCATACGGACAGACAGACAGACGGACAGACGGACAGACGGACATGGCTAGATCGACTCGGCTAGTGATCCTGAACAAGAATATATATACTTTATAGGGTCGGAAACGCTTCCTTCTACCTGTTACATACTTTTGCACGAATACAATATACCCTTTTACTCTACGAGTAACGGGTATAAAAATGGCAGAGCCAGTGATATTATTGTCAGAAAACCATCTAAATCAAGCCCTGAACCAAATCAGGCAAGTGCCGCAATTTGGAGGTAACACGCTCGAACTCAGCCCGTTCATCAAAAGGATAGATTTTATCCTGGAGTTGTACCCCACAACATGTATACGGCAGGCGAGCGTATTCTTCAGTGCGATCGAAATGCAGCTTTACGGAGATGCCCAGAGGATATCTCAACTATCAACAGCCAGATGCTGGAGGGACTTAAGGAACGCCCTCATCAACGAATACAAAACCCAGACGCCCCGCGAAGAACTACTAAGACGTCTGTATAACACACCCTTTCCTGGGTGTATACGTAAGTTCGTTGAGGACATTGAGTCCAAATCTTTTATAATATTAAATAAATTAGCTTTAGAAAATAACGCTGCAAATACAATTTTACACACAAATGCTCTTAATAATACAGTTAAAGATGTAGGTATGATATTACTAATGCTAGTAAACTAAAATGTGTAGCGCAACAAGAAGGTTGTTATGAAACATTTTATTCAGACCGAACAGGAAATAGAAACCCTTACATACGAATCATCATGAATAACCAAGAGTTCTGATGTGTCGTAGACACAGGCTCTTCTATTAATTTAATTAAAGAAAATTATTTTAATTTTCCGACCAAAAATATACCTCTTAAGGTTCATACCATAAATGGTAATATTCAGTTAAATAAATCCGTGTCTTACCAGCTAGTAAGCTTTGTCCGACCAAACAAACATTTTGGGTCCATAATTTTTCCGATAAATATGATATGCTCCTGGAAGAGAATATCTCGAAGCATGTAATGCTTCATTATAAATTAAAAACAGTTAATTTAAACGGTTTTCAATTCGGAATGAGATATAATTATAACGATTTCGAATATAAACAAGGAGAAGCAGAAATTGATTCCTGCGATCCCCCATGTACAACAGACACACAATTAAATTTTGCAATAAATAATGACTTGCAAGAAACCAATAAATTTAGATTAGAACACCTTAATGATGAGGAAAAATATAATCTTTAGAAAATTGTATATGAATTTAGCGACATACAGTACAAAGAAAGTGACAATTTGACTTTCACTAGTACTATCAAGCATGTCATTCATACAAAAAATGAGCAACCCTTTTTTCAAAAAACCATTCGCAAATGGGGGATATGATAAAACAGGGAATAATTCGAAAGTCAAATTCCCCTTATAGCTCACCTATTTGGATAGTACCTAAGAAAGGTGATGCACCAGGGACAAAAAAGTTCCGTATCGTAATTTAAATGAAATTACGGTAGATGACAAATTCCCTATCCCGGTCATGGATGAAATATTGGACAAACTTGGTAGATGCCAATATTTTACCACTATTGACCTCGCAAAAGGTTTTCATCAATAGGTGGGAGCATGAATGCTCGGGAAAATGGACAGCTAGGCTTATACCCAACCTCAAGGGGTGGACAAAAAGGAAACACGGAAACGTTGATTACTACCTACCTCTCATTCTCGCCCTCTTGCGGAAAAAAACGTAAAATAATGTAGGAATCGGGTGCGGTAAAATAGCCTTTTTGAACCGCAAGTGCGCGCGAACAGGTTTAAACACATTGTAATAACAGCATAGAATTTTTGTATAACATTTACAGAAAATTTTGTGGCCGATTGACATTTTAAAAAATTTTTAATGTTCTGTTCATGCCTATGTGGATAATTTTACTTTGGAAATTAAAAGTGGTATATAAATAACTTGTATACTGCGTTTAAATAATTTATTATTTTTGTTAAAGTGTAGAGGCCGCAAATTATTTTGTACTACTAAAATTATTTATCATAAATGAAATAATTTTTATTGAGTTAAACTCTTCAAATATAGAATTTTATGTTCGGCCAATTTAAAGTGTTCAAGCCAGACATTAATAATATACAACCTTATATTCTAAAATTACTTTGGTCAAATCAACAAAATTTCAGATCTAGTTTAAATGCTCAAATATTTCTAAGAGAGACTTTCTCTTCCTCTCTCTCCCTCTCTCCCATCAGGACAGTTTCTATTTTTAAATCACAGAGGTTAACGAAATTCCGTTACCCTATCTGTGCGTATACAGGTCCGGTTTTTTAGGTATAGAAAAAGGACAGGTCTTTTTTGTTGTCCGAAATTTGGGATACAGAACAAATAAACTGTACACCTTAGCGAAACCCATTGCTTGCGCAAATCCCTTTTTAAAAACCATAAAATAGGTCGAATGCATTAGTTGTAGCTACTAACAAAATTTGAAACTATTTTTTATGTCTATAATCATAAAACAAAACATAACACGACAGGCAGAACTCCTGCAGATTATTTTTATTTTCGCTGGAACTCCAAAATATAATACACAGTCAAATAAAATCAATAAAATAGAAAAACTAAATGAATCACGAAATAAATTTGAATTTCATACTAGATATCGACAAGCTCCACTAGTAAAATCAAAAACCATTAATCCGTTTAAAAAGACAGGAAAAATCACAAAATTAGATGATAATCATTACGAAAAAGTTAACAGAGGAAGAACAAAAATACATTATAAGTCTAAATATAAGAAAACAATGAAAATTAACAAAAATAAATACGATAATTCCAGATGCACACCGAATGAAAACCAAACCTAACTTGTTGATCAACACTATCAACATCTTATTAATTTTAATACATTTTACAAACCAATACTAATCAAATATTGATAATTTCTCATATCCCAAAAGACATTATAAAAACTTCAATATTCCAAATTTTGCCTTACCCAAATGAATTTAATGACATATTAACAGAACCTTTAGAAGACAAATACTATTTTCAAAATATAATTTGTTTCATATTTTTTATACATTTTTGTGTATTTACATTCGGCATTGGCTTGGTTTAATATTCCTATAATGCATTTATTTTTTCAAAATAATCAAATATTTTCATTTAACACAAAAGAAAGAGTTTTTACATTCGGCATTGGCTTGGTTTAATATTCCTATAATGCATTTATTTGTTTCAAAATAATCAAATATTTTCATTTAACACAAAAGAAAGAGTTTTGTGTTAAATGAAAATATTTGATTATTTTGAAACAAATAAATGCATTATAGGAATATTAAACCAAGCCAATGCCGAATGTAAATACACAAAAATGTATAAAAAATATGAAACAAATTATATAGAGCTAATATTTGGCTTGGAACTTACCGAAAACTATTTTAAACCAAACATGTATAAATCAAGCAATAGTTGTCGAAGGAAATAAAATCGTAAAAGCATTTAATTGTTCTGTACAAATCGAAGTAATCTTAATCTTACTATAATGGATTATATTTATGTAAACAATAATGTAACAATGATAGAACCACTGTCAATAATTGAAGCAAAAGATATAATAAGAATACATACAAGAAAAAATAACACATTTCAAATTATAATACTGACTATTTTAATTGAAATAATTATAATTTTAACTCTTTACTTCATCTATAAATTTAAGAGTATTCCGAGAAATATTGTAATTAAATATAAAAATCAAAACAAAAAACAATACTAAGAACCCAGAAACAATATTGCACCGAACTTGGTAGCAGCAGTTTCTGTTGACACAGGGGTAAATGAACCAACTGTGCCTATGGATACAGCTAGTTCGGGTGGAACCTCTGTTTCCAGAATAAAATCTACAGTACTGCCTAAGTCAAAGAATTCGTTGCCGACCGTACCTACAGGTACAGTAGGCACCGTTCCTGGTTCTCAGCCCATTGTGGTTCAGACTGCTGCTGGGGGGCGTAAGAAACTTTCAGTTGTTCCACAAAGGAAGCAATTATTTGTTTCTAGATTCACCCCAGATACTACATCTGAGGATGTTTTGGAATTTATACGTGAAAAATTCCCATCCGAGGATATTGCAGTTGAACAATTTCGATTTTCTTAAGCTCGTAGGATATCGTCTTTTAAAATATTTGCTCCGCCAGATGTGTTTAATGTGTTACTTTCTGAAAGTTTTTGGCTTAATGATGATTTAGTAATTAAAGAATTTGTTCCAAATAAACCGAGAACAAATAACAGGGTTCCACTGTGCCAAAAAACTAAAAATTTTATTTTTGGCGTATCAAAATGTTAGGGGACTAAATATGAAGCTACACAAGCTTTTTGCCGACTCCTCTGCATTCACCGAATATATTTTGGCTTTTACGGAAACTTGGCTAAAACCAGAGATATCTGACTCTGAAGTTCTGTCAAATAACTTTAATACTTATAGGACCGATCGCTCCTCACGTAGGGGGGGGGGGGCGGTGTACTGATTGCCGTTACTTCTAGCCTAACATCCGAAAGAATTTTCACTCATATCCCAAACGAAATTGAATTTGTAAGTGTGAAAGTTTCCTTTCCATCTTTATCTATTTTTGTTACATGTTGCTATATTCCACCTGGCTCTGATCTAGTAATTTATGAGCACCATCTGTCCGCAATAAAATCCGTACTATCCCTTCTTTCTAATAGAGACTTTTTGATTGTTTTGGGTGACTTTAATCTACCTGATATTTCTTGGTCTCCTCCCACTGACTCACTTGTCGCTATAGCTTTATCCGCCAATGATTTTGTAGATGGCCTTTTAGAATTATCGTTACAGCAAGTAAGCTTTATAAGAAATTCTTTAAATAGACAATTAGATCTTGTGTTTGTTTCAGACCCGTCCGAGGTCACGGTATGTAGAATTGACGCTCTTGTTGTACCTGAAGGTTTGATAAGCGCCAGCTTAGTTTTTAAGTTTGAGTTTTAAGTTGAATCTTGTAAGGAGCAGACCTATCTCGCCCAGTTCGCATACATTTATATATACATTTTAAATAAAAATTACCCATTTTTAGTATTTCTTATGAAAAGAAAGTGCATTCTATTTTTAGATTTTTACGCTCTCAACTTTGTGCGAACGGAGAGAGCGGAATTTTCGTCACCACCAAAAAACAAGTTGCATATTGGAAAACCAACGTATGCCGTTATGCATCTTAGAGATTATATTGGTCTTTGCATTCACCCATCCAATTATTTGGTTCCATATCCGGCCTCGGAAAGCAAACGTTTCCGAGGTATTTTATCCTAATAACAATAGATATTGCCTCAATTGCTTGGATCTTGATGCAAAGGTAATCGCTGCTAGAAGTGTGGAAGAACCCACAACGTTCTTTCATGTATGCATATATTAATTTGACATAAATGGTTTTCTTGCTACGGTTGTCTTTGCAAGGGGAAATACTTACGCCAAGTAAACGAATAACTTCGCGCAAACCGCATCCAAAAATCCAGAATTCTTTTCTAATCAATTTTTCGCGGGTATTCCCCGGGCCACTACAATTAAGTTCTACTAATCCTTGACCAACCCAAACTTTTCCGTTTTTATTAGGATTAATAATAAGCAAGCAAAACCCAGAACGTTATAAGTTAATACCGAATCACCTCTCAATATAAACAAGCCAAAAAAACTTTGTATCACCAATCCCGAACGCTTTACTTGTATGGTGAATGATGGTTATTATAAAGAAAATTATTACTGCTCGGAAAAAATATCAACATTTTGACATCACCAAAGAAATAAAAAGCGGCTCTAGTAAGAGAGCTATGATACGTATTATTTTTCTGAGCAGTAGCAGGGACTGCTGTACGCAGCTAGGTCTAATCCACAAACAGTAAAACTATTTTATAAAAAATGTAACATGATCTAGTTTTCTTTGTTTCAGAGATATCGAGCTTTAAAACATTATGTGTTAACAACACATAGTAACGATTTATTTTAGTTTTTACATTTGTTGTGTGTGCATATACTAACATACATATTTAAGAACAATTTAATATGTACCTGCCAATGGTTTAATCATAAAACTTGAATTACACAGGAATATTAGTTCGGACAGGGTACTTTAGTTAATAAGTAAGTTGGAATTCAAGCGTAAGCCGTAGTAAAAATAGTTACTGTCTCACTTGCTCATGTAGGACTTAGATTTAGTAACTTAAATTGTTAACTTTTGTGTGCATTTAAAATGCAATGTTCTATATAATGAAAGCCATTTAATCTATCTATAATAACGAGCGATAAAATCACGATCCTGATATTGCATTTTGACTCGGTATCCCGATCTTTTTTTTTGGTTTTAAGATAACCTTAAACATGTTCTCGTTCTCATTTTAAACAGAAGATGTCGCATTTTGACCGCTATCAATCGTTAGGCTAGATGCGCGCATACTTAGCGAAGCCAACGACAAGTTGCTGTGGTACATGACTTTGGGGGACAACAAAGTCCCATTTTCGGCATCCAGTGACGGTTTGTTGACGTGGCAAAACGAGACCGAAGGTAGGAGAATATCGGAGTTCATGCCCAGGAGACCGTCCACCGACAGAGCATTAGCATTTAGGGTAACTGTGACGGCGCTGCCTCCGTCGGTACTTTCGCTTTCAACCGGAACGCTGCCGCAAAGATGTGTGCGAGAGCTTACCAACTTGTTGCAGGCGGGGCATGATCGAGGTGTATTTTTGTCCCGACGTCGTAATATTTCGTAGGCGCATCTGCGAATAATTTGATATAATTTAAATTGCAATTTAATTTATTTCCCTGATAAATGGCATTGTTTAAAAATCTCTAAGACAATAAACCCAATAAAAACAACAGGAAGAGCATAACATATATGAACGTCGTGATCTCGGAAACTATAAAAGCTAGTGGGATTTACCATAGCTCAAATTTATTTTAGTTCATACTGTTTGTGTGTTTGCATATACTTACATACAATTTCAAAATGTTGTCACGCCCACAAATCACCAAACACTTAAGCGGTTTCGTAAAAGGCATTGATTGGGCATAATATGTTTAAACTATCACCAAAATATTCAGCAACATCCATCAACACTCCAAACATTTTACGAAATGCCTATTACTTTACAAGTTATAGAAAATGTTAAATGTAAGGGTGTATAAACTACGGCAAGCCGTAGTTAAATTATTTCCAGTCATTATATTAGTAATTATTAAACAATTAAACAATTAAAAATTTTAGTAATTATTTGTAAGGGTATAAATATAAGAAATTCAGTTTTAAAGGCCGGGTCAATAAAGCCAGTATCAACCAAAGAGAGCGAAAGAATTGCCTGCCCTAGGGTTTGGTGGTAAAAGGAATTGTTTCCGACCATGTAAAGTACATTTATATGTGTGTGTCGAGAGAATTAATAATAATAATAAATAATCTAAAATAAAATCAATGTTACTGAGAAAAACCTGTCATTAGAAATAAGGAGTTGAGAGAAAGAAGTTTGACCTTTTAAGACGGTTTAAGGGTTCCAAGAGAGTGGCTAGGTGGGAACTCACCTTAGCAGAGTGTGGTGCAATTGTTGTTGCAATAAATTAAAAATGGCAATTGACTACAAAATGACAAGAACAGGATAGAGTTTTGCAGAGTAGTGGATTGTTCAGGAATCGTTATTTCGGGAAGCTTCGAACGGGCAACACAAGCCTGTTATCGTGACGGATAAAACAACTCGCGAAGCGTCTAAGAGACCCCTATCTCCGACATCTGAAGCGTGATCCCCATCGCCACAAGAACATCCTGCGTGTTGCAGGCAATTTTAGAGATACAAAACCGAAACTTCCTAGAGTTGCTGAAAACTGTGCAAAAAACATCGACTGCAGCCTCGCAAAATATTTCTGTGACATTGCCTATGTTTAATCCTGATGCGCGTGGATACATTCATACCCGAGCGTACACTGGAAGACGGAGCACTAGTCATGGCGCTTAGCAAATCGCTGCTTGGAAACTCTTCGCAATGGCTATCCTAAATTTGCTTCGCTGGAATGTAATGGCTGGAATTCAAAGATTTGTTTTAACACCGCTATGAAGGCATCGATCCACCGTCTGCCGAATTGCTCAATATTATCAACGGACGGCCGAATGCAAACGAGTCCTTGTCAGTATATGGCAGCAGGCTGGTGACGTCACTGCTAAAGAAGTGGAAAGAAATGAGCCAAGAGGAGATAGCTGTTTCTTTAGTTGGCCCACACGTCCCAAATCGATCCCAGGCTGGAAAGTTCCGATATCACTACAAACATAAAATCTAGGAATGAACTGCAGCAACACTTAAAGGCGTTTGCGTTCAACAAAGTGAGTGACTACTCTGGATTGGATCAAGGACTGGACAGAAAGAGGTTATTGCAGCAAAATGGGACATAAAGCGTTTGAATGCGGCAAGCAGAAGGGAGAAGAGAGAAACGACGCCAAACAAAATCATCATACTGGCAACCCTTGCACTATGTTGAATTTGACCCGTTTTCGTGGCCAAAATTAAAATTTTTTAAAATAAGATTTTTGAATGCAGGTTTCTTGTATTATGAAGGTTATTGCTATAGGAAGGTATTTTAGAAATCGAACAAAAACGAATATCTAAAACAATTTTCAAGTTAGAGACCCCAATTTTGGAACATAGGATGAATGTCTTATTTCAAATGCGTCCTGATCGGATAATAAATATGGAAGTTATTCAAGAAAAAAATTAATTATTATTTTTATTATTATAATTTTAATTATTAATTTTCAACTTCATCATTATCATCAATTTCATCATTATTATAAAAAAAATCATCAATATTTTTTGTTAAGAAAGTGTATACGGCATTTCGTTTCTCGCAAAAGGTCCCTTGCTTACGCCACACTTCCAGCAGTTCTGCATTGCTGATCAAGATGTTGCTCCCTAATAATTCAAATTACGCAGAAAACCGCAAAAAACGCATAATGAGCTTACATATTTTGAATTCAGAATTGACAAATCTACAACATGTACATATATGGACACTCACTGATACAATTTGAACCTTTTTTTAAAACTTTCAACTTTTCAACTTTTTTTCCAAAAGTGACAAGGGGACAACACTTGCTAAATATACAAATTGTTAGAAAAATACGAACAAAACACGCAACATATTAGTATCAACACATAATACTAACCTGAAGAATTAATATTAATTTTGAATTTTGTTATTTAATGATTTTTTAGAGAGATATCCCAATTTAAAATTGCACCGCAAATTTAACAATTTATGCCCTCTTCCACCATCCACCATCCGTTGAACGGATTGTCCATAAGGTTTTGCCGTTCCGAAAATTCCCAGTTAGTTCCCCCTCCAAATTTGACGGACTTTTTTATGCGATGGTTAGGCGATGTTTTTTCGGTGCAACTCTGTGTTCTTCTTTTAGACAGTGAAAATTGAAACATTCACTACGAACATTTAAAAAAATAATGGCGGGTAACTTTGGGAAAAGGAAGGCGCCAATTCAAAAAATGCGGTTTTTACTTGTAATAATTAATTAATTACTAATTTATCCGTGGGGCAGCATTAGGTGTTGCTCCACTCTTTCCTAGGCGCATACCGTACTCACAACATGGATCAGAACATTCAAAATGAAATAAAATATATAATTATTATAAACCAAAAAACAAACATTTATATATAATGAACTTGATTTGTTACCAGTTAGGCAATATTAGGCAAAAGCGGTTCATATTTTTTCTGCAGGCTGGCAAAAATCTGCAGACAGATTAGTTCGATTTGGTTGTTCGCGTAGATCACTTGCAGTCTGTTACCAAGTATCATTTATAAAGCTGTTGTGCTCATTTTAAATGTTGTGCAAAATGTAACGGGCTAAAATGATGAGCCACAGCTGTTCAGATCAGCTGTTATTGGATGGTGGATGTGCTCTGTGGGAATCGGAGTTTCACATTTGTCAAAAATCACAACCGTTTCGAACGGATGGACTCTATGGGAAGAGGGCATTACACAGCACGTGGTCTCCGCTTGCAACAGCTGACTTTAACAGCTGTTTTTTTAAACATTAAACTGTTAAGTTAACATTTTAGGTATACAATATAGCAATTTGATCAGTTCTCAACATGATAACATTGAAAAAACGGAAATTTGCATACTCGCGAAAAATGAGTTTTGGGCACGGAAACGGGTCAAATTCAACAGAGAGAGGTCAGAGTTACTCGCTTCAAGTGTGGCAATCCTGGTCGAATTGCATCTGCATGAACGAAGGGAACGACTTCGGCGAACAACTACAACAACGAGAAGCGAGTCGACATGTGTGTAGTGTTGGAGCCAACTGGTATTATGAAGCAAATGGGTGAGAGTTTTATCTCCTTCTTCGATTCGGGTGCTGAATGCTCTTTGGTCAAGGAAAAACTTTGCAACAAGCTGGTTGGAAAAAGGATATATAATACGGTAGTGCTGAAAGGAATAGGTGATAACATTGTAAAACGTAACTTACAAATATTGGCAACTGTAAATATTTCCGAATATAATATATAAATAAATAGTAGTAATGGATAATATCATCCGTCCAAGTAGCTCTCAATTCGCTAGTCCTATACTTTTAGTTAAAAAGAAAGATGGCAGAGATAGACTATGCATTGATTTTTGCAAGTTAAATGCGAATACGGTGTCTGATAAGTATCCATTGCCATTAATATCAGATCAGATAGGTAGATTACGTGGTAGTAAATACTTTAGCAGTTTGGACATGGCCAGCGTATTTTATCAGATAGCTATTCACACTGATTCCATCGAGAAAACAGCTTTCGTGACTCCAGAAGGCCAATACGAATTCCTTGCTATGCCATTCGGTTTGAAGAACGCTTCGTCAGTATTTCAAGTATCTCGGGTTTTATATTAAAGATATAAATCAAGCCCAATCCCAAAAAAATATTAGCTCTATCCGCATAAAGTCAACCAATTACTGCCACGCATTAAAGACAATTTATGGGTTTGGCTTCATATTTCCGCGATTCTATGAAAAGCTGAAACCATTGTATTAGCTAACATCTAAGGTAAATGGATTTGGGAGGAGAATCACGAACAAATACAAATTGACAAGTGACCCGGTGCTGACCATATTCAACCCTGAGTTTACGATCGAATTGCATACAGACGCCAGCGCGGATGGCTACGGTGCAATGCTCCTTCACAGGATTGACGGCAGAAACAAGCAGGGCAAACGGCCTCAAAAAACAGAGGATGGCGATTTTAACTTCTCGATTGAGAGTGACTTAAAAAGAAAGCAATGAGTTTAGACTAGAACATCTGAATGTAGAAGAGATCCAAAAACTAATATAAGTTTTACACGAATTCAGTGATTAACAGTACAAAGGAAGTGACAATTTGACTTTCACTAGTATTATAAAACACGAAATCCACACTAAGCATATTGATGCAGTGGTAAAACAAGGGATTATAGGAAAATTCAAGTCACCTTATTGTTCACCAATATGTATTGGCCTAAAAAAAGAAGATGCTTGCGAAAAGAAAAAATTCCGGCTAGTTGTTGACTATCGGAGTCTCAATGAGACTACCATCGACGATAAATTCCAAATACACGTCATGGACGAAATATTTATAAACTTGGCAAATGCCAGTACTTCACAACAATCGACATAGCAAAAGGTTTTCACCAAATCCACATGGATGACATTTCGATACCAAAAACAGCCTTGGACATCACGAGCTCAAGCAACTTTTCAGAAATGTATAAACAGTCTCTTAGAAGATTTGATCTTTAAGCATTGCTTGGTCTACATATATGTACGATATAATCATATTCTCAACTTCAAGTCGTTGGGAAAAGTATTCGCTAAATTAAGAGAAGCCTACCTTAAACTTCAGCTCGACAAATGTGAGTTTATGAAAAAGGAAGCAGAATTCCTTGGGCCAATAAAGTCATTGAAGCAAACCCTCTGCAAATAGAGGCGATACAAAAATGTACGGTTCCAAAAAGCCAAAAGGAAATCCGATCTTTTTTAGGTATTTGCGGTTCCTATAGGAAATTCATCCAAAACTTTTACAAAATTGCAAAACCAATGACTAAAAATTTAAAAACATGTTCAATCATCAATCCAAAAGAAAAATATTTCATATTTAGAAGCTAGGTATTTTCAACTCCAAATTATAAAAACATAAAAAAATTTAAAAAAACAAAGTTCTTATTTGTTTGAATTTTTTTGCGATTTTTTTAGGGGAGCGCTATATACTACCTGCAATAGAAAGAAAACTTTTGGGAAAGTTTCATGCAGATAGCTTTAAAACTGAGGGCGTAGAAACGGACGGACGTACAGACGGACGGACAGACAGACGAACATGGCTAGATCAACTCTACTGGTGATGCTGATCAAGCATATATATACTTTATAGGGTCGAAAATGTCTCCTTGACTGCGTTGCAAACTTTTGAATGAAATTATAATACCCTCACTTAACAACGCTACTTTTAGAGACAACCTTTTTATATAATTCGCATTGAAATGTTTCCTCAGGTGTCCTTAAAATCGTGGTGCTAATGGATAGCCGCAGAAGCAATAAAAGTTTTTGAAAAATATTTTTAAGACTATAATGGCCCAAAAAAAAATCTTAGCACAAGTGAATCCTATTGCCCAAATGAAAATTAATTTTATTTTGCACTTTTCGTTTTAAGACCGCGTTGGCTCTTTTTTAAATAGGTAAGTTTAAGCCAAGTTTTACAAATATTCGAATAAACAATTTTTTTTAGACTAACTATACCTATTATAAAGCTTACCTTGCATGAAGAATGTGCGCACAGGGCAAAGCTTCTAGGTTTTCCGGCCGAAGGCCAAACAACTCGCCACACGCACCACAGTTCAAGCCTAGCGCAGCATCCGTTTGATTGGCCAAACGAAAATGTGTGTTGTACTGATCCTCGTCGCCCAATGCGCGGTAGATTAGGGCCAGTCGACAACGAATCTTGCGAACCAGAAACTGGAATACCAACAGCACAAAAATAAGCTGAATACATTTTAGAATAAAACGCACGAGCAGACATGAACAAATATTACTTTTCTATCGGTCAACAAGACAATATAGATTATTAAGGGAAGGACTTATTTAGAATGTGCCAAATCTTGTTTGTCCCAAAGATCCAAGAATGTCATATCAAAGTTGCGAAGGCAGTTTTGAAAAGTATGAAAAAAGTATAAATGTCACAGATGTAGTATGGAACGGATACCTAAATGAGCTTTCCTACTTCAAGTAAATTAGTTCAATATTTAACAAGAACTTGAAATGCTAAGCTGGAAGGTTTACATTAGAAGTTTTTTAGTTAGTTTTTTTTAACTTTTTTTATTTCGCATCAGAAAATATCTACAAAAATACTTAAAACTTGTTTACTCTTACCTTGGCACCAATTGAGCTTGCAACTTCCAGAAGTCTTGTGTTAAATTCCAGAGGTCTGCAATTGCAGATCTTGTTTTGAAGACGTAGAGTTTCTAGGCAACGGGCTGCTCCGTCCATAGCCTCCATTTGCGCCATACGATCCCCTAAACTGGCTGACGTACCCATTGCCTGTTCGTATTGCCGGAATGCCCTCTAAAATTATATGTTTGGCATTACCATATATATTTAAAGTATTTTCAACGTGTAACGAATACAAAAAAAGCACCTCGAAATTAGATATGAATAAAATGAAGTTGACAAACGAGAATTTAAATTGTCTATAGAAAGCATTCCTACAGAGTTTTTTCAAGTCAAGTGGTGTATGCATATACGAATCTATCTGTATGCTAACACATACCCTGTTCGATCACAAGATTACTTTAATCTCCTTCCAAGAGCAAACGAACGCTGATCAAACAAGAAAGGAAAGCTAACTTCGGGCGGAGCCGAAGTTGAAATACCCTTGCAGAATATTCTGTAAATTATATTCTCCAAAATTATTCATATGACATTCTTAACACTCAGAAAAAATCCCAACCTCCTAACTTTAAAAAACACCAAAGTTATGGAATTTCCAATCGTTCAGTTATATGGCAGCTATGGGATATAGTCGGCCGATCCTTATGAAATTTAGTAGGTCGGATTGATTGGCCAAATATAAGACCCATAGAAAACCCCAACTTCCTTACTTTACAAACACCAAAGTTTTGGCATTTCCGATCAATCAGTTATATGGCGGCTATAAGATATAGTCGGCCGATCCTAATGAAATTTGGTAGGTCAGATTGATTGGCCAAATATAAAACCCATAGAAAATCTCAACTTCCTAACTTTACAAACACTAAAGTTATGGCATTTCCGATCAATCAGTTATAAGGCAGCTATAGGATATAGTCGGCCGATCCTTATGAAATTTGGTTGGTCGGATTGATTGGCCAAATATAAAACCCATAAAAAATCCCAACTTCCTAACTTTACAAACACCAAAGTTATGGCATTTCCGATCAATCAGTTATATGGCAGCTATAAGATATAGTCGGCCGATCCTAATGAAACTTGGTAGGTCGGATTGATTGGCCAAATATAAAACCCATATAAAATCCCAACTTCTTAACTTAACAAACACCAAAGTTATGGCATTTCCGATCAATCAGTTATATGGCAGCTATATAATATATAATTTTATGGTCATTTTAGAAAATGTTTCCTATGTTATAGAAAATATTTCTATATTTTGGGATTAATTTCTATTATTTAGAAAATATTTCTATATTTAAGAAAATATTTCTATATTTAAGAAAGCGTTTCTATTTTTTAGGGTTATCGAATTTGTAAGGTTAATTTGAGAAAATTTTTCTATTTTTTAGGGTAAATAATTTTTTAAGGCAGAATTTCTAATTTGAAGAAAAAAATGTCTAAAAACAAGCACCATTTTTACTAAAATATAGAAATTCTTTCTTGGATTTAAGGTGAATTTAGTTTATGGCGACAATTTCTACATTTGAGAAACACTTTCTTGTTTTGAGAAAAAATTCCTTGAAAATAGAAATCTTTTCTTGGATTTAGAAAAAATAAAGTTTTAAGGCGAATTTCTAAAATTTAGCGTTAATTTTGCTATGAGTGTAGGAACGATAAAACAAAAACATTTTTGATTTAGCTGCAAGGCTAATACGGCAAGCCGATGTTTGCTTCCTTTCTTGTTTATGTTTGGTTTAAATGAGTTTAAATAAGGCGGTGCACTTGGTCTACAAGGTATACGGCCAACATACATTTCTGTACTGTAAATTTTATAAAAACAAGAAAGGAAAGCTAAGTTTCAATTCGATGTCTTTAAAACTGAGAGACTAGTTCGCGTAGAAACAGACAGACGGACAGACGAACATGCTTATATCAACTCAGGACGCGATCGTGATCAAGAATATATATACTTTATAGGGTCGGAGATGTCTCCTTCACTGCGTTGCACACTCTTGACCAAAATTATAATACCCTCTGCAAGGGTATAATGAATCCTTAAGGAAGCCTGCTTTAGAAGTATAAAAAACTCGACTTTTCCGAGGACTTTTTTGGAAAGGAAAGAAATATTCCATTGAAACGAAACTTTCAGGATTTATTGTTTTATATTTCAACAGTCTTTACAAATTTTTGTATTAAAAAATATGTCTTATTATGCTTGGTACAAGCAATTTGCCGAGATGCCTTGGGTGTGCATGCGTCGTGCGGCGGGAAAGATGCAGGTCGCAATTTCCATTAAAAAAAAATTTAAAAAAATTTCCATTTTCAATAGTAGCTTTTAGTTAAGCCAAAAAAATTGAACAGAAAGTGCAAAATTCTTTAAATTTTTGAAAATTAAAAAAATAATAATAAATTCAGTTGTTTAAAAAGTGGGTTAATCATAACTTTTTTAAGATTTTTTGAACTAGAAAAGAATTTAATCCCAAAACCAATCAATTTTGTCTGGTTTCGATAGGACTTTAAATTGTTTCCCTATCTTTCCCGCAGGTTAGGAGAAATCGTAAAAATGAAAAGCCGAGAAAGTTTTCGAATATAAAAAAACTTATATACAAAATCGTAACGCTTGCTCACTATTTTGAATTTGCTTCTGAAATTTTAGGGACACATTCTTGGAAAGTTTGGGTAGATAGATATGCAAAAAAAAGCAACAATCAATGCTTTTGTGCACTACTTACGTCCATGTCCATTTGTTTTCGGTAAATGTCACCCATCACGCGAATACTTCGCGTATAAGTGGCCTGGTCTCCAGATATTAGTGACAGCTTTGTGGCCTCCTGAAACGAAGTAACGGACAACGATGAGAACCTTTGAAATCAAGTAGGAGGACCTACTTGATACTACCTTACAATAATCTTGTGCATCCCCGAGTTCGCCTTGCTTTCGCAGAGATACAGCCATTCGCAATAATGCAGCTCTATGGTGGCATGAGTTTAGGTCACCCAACTGTAGGGAACGAGATAAGTCGTAGGCCTTGGAAGCGTACGTTGCACTCTTATCGTTATCCTGGAGGCGTCCAAAAAGCTCAGACAGCGCAACATACACTTGTAGCTCCAGGGAAGGATCTCCAATAGCGGTTGCAATCTTGTAAGCACCCTGCAAACCTTCCAGTGCCCTAGAAAATCCTCCCATTTCTAAATACACTCGAGCAACCGTCAAATGGACAAGCCCACTCCGACATTTAGTGCCGCACTCGTTGTAAAGTGAGTGCCGAGCATAGCTTAGGGATCGCTCCAAACCCCCCAAACAAGCGTGTGCTCTACTGAGGTTTAAGTAAGTCTCAGCTCGCATATTTGGTGAATCCAGCTCCTCTGAAATTCTGAGGATATTGGAAATTGAAAGTTAATATTTATGTATACTAATAATATTTGGTGTTAGATAATAATTGTTATTAAGAACAAAAACCTTTACTTCTGCCTAACATCTGTTTTCTTATCAACTATTTTAATACTGGCTGCACTTTATCAAAAAGACTTCTTTCTGTTGCAGGCAGTATATAAGTCAAAACGGACCGGATCGGCTTACTAAATCATATAGCTCTCATAGGAGCTATATCCATATACTTCAAAATGTAGTTATTTTTAACGATTTCAGAATTACGGTTTTAATTTTATAAAAGTCGGACGACTATATCGTAAAGATGAAATAGGAGCGATCGGAAAATATTACGAAAAATCAACCTAGCTTCATTGTTTTTAAGCATCGAAATATAGAATATTTAATTTTTTTAAAAGCTGTTTCTTTTTTAACCGATTTCGGTGTGCTAAATCCGAAAATGTGCCATCACGTCAAGGTTTTGAAAAACTAAATTGCACAAAATTGAAAAATCACAGTTTATTTTTACCATTTTTTGACCTTTAATTCAATTAATGTTTTAAAAGCTTCAACAGAGACTGTCTGTTCATATTTTGACAATTCATAGTTGATGCGAGTTTTTCAGCTTTAAAGTAACGGTTTTTGGTTTGTTTGGATTTGTGAATAAAAACTAACAACATCTGGGAAAACTACAGTAAAGCTATAAAAAACAAGAAAGGAACAAAACTTTGGAAAGTCGAAGTTTTTATATTTTTTTCGATTTTTGTATGGGAGATTTAGATGTCCGATTTAAATTTAATTAAAACCGTAATTCAAAAGTATTTAAATATTACCAAATCCCAAAGAACAAACAAAAATTTTTAAAAAATTGTTATATTTTTTTAAACATTTTTTTGTCCGATTCTTCCAATGGGAGCTATATGATATAGTCGCCCGATCCGGCTCGCTCCGACTTATATCCTACCTGAAAGTAGAAAGACAACTTTTGGACAGACGGACGGACAGTCGGACGGACGGACAGTCGGACGAACGGACTTGGAAAGATCGACTCTCCCGGTGATGCTGATCAAAAATATATATATACTTTATAGGGTCTTAAATGTCTCCAAACTTTTGAATGAAATTATAATTTTATATTTTATTATTTTTTGAGTACGAATAATGAAAGCTTTAAAAGCGGGACTTATCACTTTTATTCACATCGACTATAAAAAAATCCCTTTATTCACATATTCTACTTTATTCTATACCCCTTAAGTAGTTAATTCAAACACTCCCCGACAGAACGAGTTTTCTAGAACACAAAACGGAAGTGGACTGTGGGCAGGATTAGAGGCGATCGTACCAAATCCGACCAGACGATCGACGGGCTGACCCGAATTCTTCCTTTCTAGCTGCAATCTCGAAAAAAATACAACACCTTAACTTAAATTAGAATTAAAAAAGCTTACCCAAGCTGCTGATGCCCGAATTCAATAGCCTCACGAAATTTTCCCCAGTCCATATGGGCCTGATACAAGTATCCAAGTAGCTGAAAGCAGTCTTCGCGTTGGCAGGTCCCTTTAAGTGCACTACGCCATGTACGGACAGCCTCCGTTTGATTGTTTTGCTCATATAGACGTCGTCCTCGCTCGATCTGGAGAACATTACTCAGATCACCAATATACACATCCGTATATAATAAAGACTTACCTTTCGTTTGGCTATGTACTGCTTTAAGCTATGTTGACATGACAAAAAGCAACTGATTACAGAACCCGATCTTAACAGCCTCTGGCTAGCCCAGAGGGATCGGGATCCTACGTCTGGACTGGATCCATATCCCGCCAACCGAGAAAAGCTTTCATCTAATTGACATAAATCTGAAAAGCAATAATTATTTATTTTTGCTCTTGTTGATATAACAAGGTAATTAAACTTACACTTTTTTAATTCACTTATTATATTAAATATAAATATTGTAAGCAATGCTCATCTTAAAGTTTTAGGCTTATAATTAGTTAGTTTTTGGACACAAAGAAGTAAAAGGTATAGTAGGGTATTATTGAGAGATTTTTTATACTAGTACTTTGTCGAAAAAGTGTCCTTTTTTCTTATGACCATACCGACAGTACTTGTTCTAAAAGAAATATTAAATTTGCAAGTCAAATTTTTTAGTTGGTATAAATCGGATAGTCTTTTCGAAAGAGAACCAGAAGAAGCGTTTTAGCATGGAATTCGTTTCTACCGAGGCGCCTTATTTTCCCAGAACTTTTGTTATCGCGCTTAAATGAAAATTACTTTATTTTTTTCGACCGAAACTTTACATTCAGCACCATTTTATTCTTTTTTCAATCCGATACATTTGGAAGAAAATCTTTTCCTTTTCCAATTTAAAACATTTATCTTAACTTTGTTAAGACACGTATATTTAAAAAATTTGCTCAACTTAAAAGCGCTTTTTGACCTATCTTCAGACCCATCGCCAGTGCTAATAACCCTTCTTAAAAGCCCTGAAATAATTAAACACCTCTTCGCTAACTTCGCACAGAACTAACTAGCTTAAATACAAAATCTCCACACCACAATGGAAGGAAGAGTACTAGCAAATAAATACAATAGATCCAATCAGCAAATCGAACAGCTGGTGTGAGAAAAGACCACCAGATTGTCATCTTCATAGCAACGCCTTAAGAATCTTTCCCAACGAAATCAAAAAGTCATTAGGGAACTAAAACCAATAAGGGCTCCTTGTTGTGACTTGCTAACCCAAAAATTCTAATCGAACTTCCAAACTGTGCTATGGAGGTCGTTTGTAAACTCTTCAATGGGATCATTTATCTTGGCTACTTCCCAAGGAAGTGAACAAAATATATAATATCTGATACCGAAGCACGGAAAAGACCACACAATTCCGTCAGCGTACAGACCAATAGGCCTACTGTCTTGTCTAAATTATTTTAAAAATATCTTATAACGCGCATAATGCCATTTCCGAAGAAACCATGGAACCGTTGACCAAGTTAACAGAATAACATCAGAAATACGCTCAGCTTTCGAGCATCAAGAATATTGTCATGGTCTCATGCATAAAATCAAAATGCATTTGCCGATCTACACTCACAAGCTCCTCGAGTCGTATCACTACAATAGAGTATTTTCAATGAGATCCAGAACAGCAAACATAGGACGGATATCAGTACGAAAGTTATGCTAACAACGACCACGCTAATCATCTTGCTGTAAGGGAAAGGTTGCTATCTGATTGGCGTATCAAACTAAACAAGCTAAACTGTAAACGCTACGCAGATCCCCCACGCCAACAAAGTAATGTACCTCTGCGTCCACCTCGACAGGCAGTCGCATGTTGTGAAAATAAAAGCAATACAATTAAAATACAATTTATTTTAATTTTTATTTAAATTTTTTTTTATTTTCCTATGAGAGCTAGATGATGTAGATGTCCGATTTTAATTTAATTAAAACCGTAATTCCATAGTATTTAAATATCACCAAATCCCAAAGAACAAAAAACAAGAAAGAAAAGCTAACTTCGGGCGGAGCCGAAGTTGATATACCCTTGCAGAATATTCTGTAAATTATATTCTCCAAAACTATTCATATGATGCATTCTTAATACTCATAAAAATCCCAACTTCCTAACTTTAAAAACAGCAAAGTTATGGCATTTCCAATCGTTCAGTTATTTGGCAGCTGTAGGATATAGTCGGACGATCCTTATGAAATTTGGTAGGTCGGATTGATTGGCCAATTATAAAACCCATAGAAAATCCCAACTTCCTAACTTTACAAACACCAAAGTTTCCATTTCCGATCAATCAGTTGTATGACACCTATAGGATATAGTCCGACTTATATACTGCGTGCGAAGGAAAGAAGGGTGTGTGCAAAGTTTCAACTCGATATCTTTAAAACTGAGAGACTAGTTTGCGTAGAAACAGACAGACGGACAGACGGACATGCTTATATCAACTAGGAGGCGATCCTGATCAAGAATACATATACTTTATAGGGTCGGATATTTCTCCTTCACTGCGTTGCACACTTTTGACCAAAATTATAATACCCTCTTCAAGGGTATAAAAATTAAAAACAAGAAAGGAAAGCTAACTTCGGGCGGAGCCGAAGTTGAAATACCCTTGCAGAATATTCTGTAAATTATATTCTCCAAAATTATTCATATGATGCATTCTTAATACTCATAAAAATCCCAACTTCCTAACTTTACAAACACCAAAGTTATGTCATTTCCGATCGTTCAGTTATATGGCAGCTATAGAATATAGTCGGCCGATCCTTACGGACGGACGGGATGGACGGACAGACGGACATGGCTAGATCGACTCTCCTGGTAATGCTGATTAAGAATATAAATACTTTACAGGGTCGGAAATGACTCCGTTGCAAACTTATTATATAGATTATATTGGTCTTTGCTTATATCAACCTAGGACGCGATCCTGATCAAGAATATATATACTTTATAGGGTCGGAGATGTCTCCTTCACTGCACACTTTAGACCAAAATTATTATACCCTAGTCGCCCGGTTTGGCTCGTTTCGACTTTTATACCACCTGCAACAGAAAGACAACTTTTGGGAAAGTTTTAAGCAGACGGACAAGTTTGCGTAGAAACGGACGGACTAGTTTGCGTAAAAACGGACGGACGGGATGGACGGAGAAACGGACATGGCTAGATCGACTCTCCTGGTGATGCTGTTCAAGAATATAAATACTTTACAGGGTCGGAAATGACTCCGATGCAAACTTTTGACTGAAATTATAATACCCTATGCAAGGGTATAACAAATAGTATAAACACTTTTCTAAGTGATTTTAAAGCCGATATGATGTTTGTAACAGGCCGCATCCAAGACTATTCTCAACAAAAATGGAATAGTTTTAGGCTTTTTAAAATGCAATTTGTTATAAATAATCGTGAAATTTCATGTTAAAATTTTATATCGGGCATACCGTTTGAATTTTCCAACAGGTATCGTGATCCATCAGGTGATGTAAGTAAATGTGTTGCAGACAGATTTTGGCTAGGAGGGATGCTAAAAGGAAACAAAATTTGAATATATGCATGTAAATGTATTTAAATAACTACATAACTATACCTAAGCAGATCCTTAGAATCAATGCTCTCCCATGACATGACAAGCTTCTTTGTTCTTAATCTATTGGGATTGCACTGAAAATAATAAATAAATGATAAATCGCAATATTAAAGCTAACTGTTTGTTTTTGTCCTCATTTTTTGTCAGTGTTATTAAAAACCGTCCCATTAAGAAATATTTTTTTAATTTAAGGATATATATTGATGAGATTGCTCACTTATTGACAAATTACATATTTCTAGCTATGTATTTCGGTGAGTAAAGGAGGAGTCCCAGTAAAAATTTGCATACAAATAGACCATATATGGTCCAAAAATATGAAACAACAAGAAAGAAAAGCTAACTTCGGGCGGAGCCGAAGTTGATATACCCTTGCAGAATATTCTGTAAATTACATTCTCCAAAATTATTACTCATAAAAAATCCCAACTTCCTAACTTTAAATACACCAAAGTTATGGCATTTCCAATCGTTCAGTTATATGGCAGCTATAGGATATAGTCGGCAGATTGATTGGCCAAATATAAAACCCATACAAAATCCCAACTTCCTAACTTTAAAAACACCAAAGTTATGCCATATAGTCGGCCGATCCTTATGAAATTTAGTAGGTCGAATTGATTGGCCAAAAATAAAATCCATAGAAAATCCCAACTTCCTAACTTTACAAACACCAAAGATATGGCATTTCCGATCAATCAGTTATATGGCGGCTATAGAATATAGTCGGCCGATCCCGGCCATTTCGACTTATATACTGCGTGCAAAGGAACGACAGGTGTGTGAACAGTTTCAATTCGATATCTTTAAAACTGAGAGACTAGTTCGCGTAGAAAAAGACAGACGGACAGCAGACCGACAGATAGACAGACAGACAGACAGACAGACAGACAGACAGATCGACTCTTCTGGTGATGCTGATCAAGAATATATATACTTTATATGGACGAGAAATTTCCGTCTCCTTCACTGCGTTGCAAACTTTTGACTGAAATTATAATACCCTTTGCAAGGGTATAAAAAGGGTTATCAAATTTTACAACCTATCGCAAAGCACCTAGTATAGTTTTAAATACCTTATTTTAGGAGTGGTAAATATTTTTTTAACCATTCAGTCCAAATGTAAGCAACATTTTAGCTAGTTGTAAACAGTTTGTTTTTCATACTTGTTGACATTTTACGTTTCTACACAATTTAAGAATAAGTTTTTCAAAAACGATTGTACTTGATATAAATAACTGTTCTTCTCGGTTTTTGACTAGAAGCATTCAAAAATGTAGTTTCTTTTCACAAAAAACCTTTTAAAAACATAGACAATTTTTTCTGCTTATCGAATTTGATTGATTTAAGGTAGAGCTTGCTGACCAAGTTTAATAATAATACAATTTTGTGGCGCTTTACTTTTGTTTTTCTTGATTTATTATATTCAAATAAATACAAAAAGCAGCTGTTTTTATATTTTAAATTATATTTATGATTTTAAGATGTGCAATATGAGTCCCTTTTGCTATAATTTTTATAAAACAGAAAAAGAAAAATAATTTAGATAGCGTTCTACACAATTATTATCCAATTACACTGAGTTTTCTTGCGTGCATATTTAATTATTAATAATTTAGTCTCTATAGCGTTTTATATATGTATTAATGCCCAGTTAACTCGCATTTTGACGTCACTCCTTGTACCTTGAGCCGTTTTTTACGCAGAATATGAGTTTTGAGTGACCTTGCCACTTTAAAAGAAATGTGCTGAACACATTTAAAAACATTATTTACGTACATTTAGAACACTTAGTCCTGAAGGATTCTTAATGCATTGCTCCAAAAAATTACTATCCCTTTTATAGTTAATCACATATCTGCAGAACCCGTACGAATGAGGATAAATCTGCATTGACTTTGGGCGTCCGACAAAATACTAGTCCTGGTTAGACCGTAAAGCATAATTTTCTTGGTCTGATTGGTGGTGGGTTTCTATTTAAGCAGGAGTCTGCGCTGTAGTATCTCGAGAAAATCGTTTTTGTTTTTGATTCGGTGGTACTGTTTACAACCACTCCTGGTGGGAACTGTGTATTCTTAACTGTATTCCTGACCCTTATGTCAAAATTGACAAGAAAGAAAAGCGGCTATAGGATATAGTCGGGTATAAAAATTTTGACCTGGCGGAAATACAGATATGGCTTTCACAAGTTTATATTATTTATACACATGCAGAGGGTATTATAATTTTGGTCAACAGTGTGCAACGCAGTGAAGGAGACATCTCCGACCCTATAAAGTATATATATTCTTGATTAGGATCACCTCCTGAGTTGATATAAGCATGTCCGTCTGTCTGTTTCTACGCAAACTAGTCTCTCAGTTTTAAAGATATCGAGTTGAAACTTTGCACACACCCTTCTTTCCTTTGCACACAGTATATAAGTCGGAACGGCCGCGATCGGCAGACTATATCCTAAAGCCGCCATATAACTGATTGATCGGAAATGCCATAACTTTGGTGTTTGTAAAGTTAAGAAGTTGGGATTTACTATGGGTTTAATATTTGGCCAACCAATCCGACCTACCAAATTTCATAAGGATCGGCCGACTATATCCTATAGCTGCCATATAACTGATTGATCGGAAATGCCATAACTTTGGTGTTTGTAAAGTTAGGAAGTTGGGATTTTCTATCGGTTTTATATTTGGCCAATCAATCCGATCAACCAAATTTCATAAGGATCGGCCGACTGTATAACTGATTGATGGGAAATGCCATAACTTTGGTGTTTGTAAAGTTAGGGATTTTTTATGTGTTTTATATTTGGACAATCAATCGGACCTACCAAATTTCATAATGATCGGCCGACTATATCCTATAGCCGCCATATTACTGATTGATCGGAAATGCCATAACTTTGGTGTTTGTAAAGTTAGGAAGTTGGGATTTTTTATGAGTGTTAAGAATGCATCATATGAATAATTTTGGAGAATATTATTTACAGAATATTCTGCAAGGGTATTTCAACTTCGGCTCCGCCCGAAGTTAGCTTTCCTTTCTTGTTATACTTAATATAGTCTAAAACGTTTTCAACTTTTACTCGAACCTAATAAAAACATTTTACTCGATAAGTAACAGGTATAAAAACTTTTTGTAATAAAGATTGCATATGTATAAGCATTTACATTTAAATGACTTCCATTGTGAATGGCATTGAACTTTATCTGAATTCCTTGAGTTTGTTAGAATTTATTATCGTAATCAAAATTGACAACAAAGTTGACGCACTTTTCATAAAAATTTGTAATTTTTGTGTTATAAAATTGCACCTTTTTTTTACATGTTGGGTATATTGTGCTTAAAAATGCGGTGTGAACTGGAGAGATTCCAGTTTTTCCGCTGCCAAACATGTTTTTCGATCTGAGTAGGTTGAAGGCTTTTCTTAATATCACTCATTAAATGTGTTAACGCAGTGGTATAAGGTTAAATAGTTCACATGTACATGTTATTCTTAATATATACGCAATTGTATAAAAGATTAAATTAAGTTTTTAAATTGGTTTGTACGAAAAAGATTTCAAAAATTAATGGGGAATAATTACGTTTTCTAAATCATTTGTTTTATTAGTTTTTGGTTTCAGATGTTCTACAAAAATAAAAAAATTTAAAAATTAGTTATTCTTCTTTGAATATTAAATAAGATGCAAATACACTTTTAAGTCCCTTAAATCGATTCTCATTATGTACCTGTCCATTTAAAACAGTACAAACTTCCGACCACAAAAATACAAATACCAATTCGCGTTATGTAAAATCTGAAACTTATCTAATCACATATTTTATGTGTGAGCCGATCAAGTCTGATAATATCCAGGTCCAAACTCTATATTCTTTGGCATTCCAAAATCATGTTGGGAAAAATTATATTAATTTTAGGAATATTGACATTGTTTATATGTGAACATACAAAAAAAATTTGTATGTATACTTTTTGAATCAAAAAGTTGAACCTCAAGGTTGAAAAAATGTGCATTTTTATCATTTCTGAACCTCAAATTAATAACATTACAAACATCATTGTTTCACAAGAAAGGAAAACTAACTTTAATCGGAACCAAAACTGATAGAATATTGCAGAATATTCTGTAAATTATATTGGTTGGCCAAAAATAAAACCTATAAAACATCCGAACTTCCTAAATTCCTTCTTTATCATTTACTGAATAAATTTGAAGTAAATATCGGATCTCAGCTTACCTTTATTAGCTCCAAGCCATTTGAAAAACGTTCGGTTTTATGTTTTAATTATATTTTAGCAATTATATTTTGGAGAAATTGCAATAAGACTTCATCCGCATCAATTTAAATCCGCTTTCTTTTCGGCGCATAAATATTTTCAGCAACGCCCCAAAAGCTCCACTATTCGAAAATTTCGATCGGTGTATAGCTCGTTCCGCAAGGACCATATTTTGATTTCAGTGAAAATTAAACAATTTTGTGATTTGAAGGCCCAAAATAAATTTAATATATTTAATTTAAAATTAGATGTAAATTCAAAATTCTTTTATTTTCATTAATATATTTTATCATCTGCATGTCACATCTTCATTATTACTTGATGCTTGGCTATCTGTTATGCTCATACATAGTTTTTGTCATATGCACTTGCTTATGTTACTCCTTAAATCGTCGTATAAGTAGATATAAATATGCTGAGCTACTATTAAAAACTACAATATACTCTTCTCTCCGGTAACATACAAATACAAGTGTTTACTAGCGTGAATGCATAGTGTAATAAATTGTTGAATTCAAATAAATCAAATCAAATTAGTCGGCCTTGTGTTTTGCAATTTGATTTGTTCATCGTCATAGTATTTTTACAAATAAAATGAGAACTTATATTTTTTGTAAACGATATAGCGGCGTCTACCTATGTCAAACAGGATTCAATTAAATTTTTAATTATAATTATGTTGTACTCCACAATATATACTAATTTCGTTCATTTAAAATATTAAATTTATGAAAATAATAAATAATCCAGCATTAATTATAAATTTTTTGCGCCAGCACCTATTACAAAAAACTTAATAAGAGTGCATTAAAAAGTTTTAAATATAACGATCTGAGAATGTTTTGGTGTATGCCTTTTTAAGATGGTAGCGTGAAAAAAAAGCATTGTCCTGACGGAAATGAAGGTAGGTTAGGGGAACATAGTTTGTTTACTATCGCAAATAACGCGGCCGAATGCTTTTTAAATATCAAGTTTTTTGTAAGCATCTGCTTTTCAAATTTATAAAAAGTTGCTCGCATATAAAACTGTTTGTATGTAATGTGTGCTGTATGAATATGTATTATCCTAACGACTCATTATATTATTTTGACTCTTGTCTTATTATGTACTTAGTTACGGTTCTATTGTATGAATCTATGTATGTTTGTTTGTAGTATGTAATGTTGTTTGTAAGTATGATATTAAGTATTTGATTAAGTAACAGTACGGTCCGCATTTATATTTTATCTGTCAAGGTAAGTAGCTTATAATGTTACAAAATATAAAAGTTGTAACTTTATAAACCATCATTACCTAAACAGCAAGTGTCGGGTACAGGCCTAAGTAGAGCAATGCATATTTTTAAGGTATTCACTCATAGAATGGGACTGAATTCAGATTTTGGTTGTTACCGTTGGATCGTAATAAATTCGGTTTAGTGTTCAGGTTTGCTGTGGCAGTACACGAATACAATTCGCCTAGAGTTCGAAAATTCTGGAAATTTAAAGAATTTAATTTTTAAGGCAGAATTGCAGTAGGTTAACTAGCACAGATTTATGAAACAAAGAGAAAACACGAAAAACATAAAGAAGCTTACACTAAATGCACAATAAACGTGTTATATTTAAATTTAATCGCAAAAAATCAAGATTTAAGATTTCATCCCAAAGATGAAATATGGGATGTAGCCTGTTTCCTGGGACTTGAATTATAATTTGTAAATAGTTAACTCGCTGTGGCAAATTTTGTTCTGCCTACATTTTTAACACATGTTTGTCGGACTAAATTATAGACACGCTTATGTAATCACGCTCTAATGTATCGTATTATTTACTATATATAGACTATTTATAATTGTAACCTTTTAATTTTCACACGAAGGTAGCACAAGATGCCTCAATATATTTTTTATACTATACTTTTTTTATCATCCCCTTTTTTTTATTTATTTTCAATTTTTAGTTAAGTTATATTAAATTTACAAAGTTTTTAACGTTTCACCTAAACATTTCTTGTATATAAGTAAGTATGTGTATGATGTATGTATATACATATATATTTTATTTAATGTTAAGAATCACTTCTCTATACTGTTGGCTCATTTACAAAATAAAATGGTATTATTTCAAATGAAAACATTAAATAAAACAAAACAAATAAGAACATAAAACTTATAGTTGAGTTCTTTGAATTTCACCTTTACCATATTCAAAATACCTACCACGATTTTAAATATACATCAATGCATACTAAACACACATACAAATTTCATTTGATCTTACACGATTATACATATGCGTAGTCATCTTCAATCTCCATTATACTGTCTTTGAATGACTTATACCTAATTTTATACGTGCTTTCTTAATAAGCGTTTCTAATAATTTTTTTTGTTTTAACTTCAGTCGAAATACCCTTCGTGTGCTTGCACGAGGATTAAATAATATTAAGTTTGTGGATTTTTCAAACATTTTTGGGGCTCCAGATTTCCAGTGATAAGATTAATTCTAATCCACTTAAGCCATTCCGAGGGCATGCGATTCTCTGTGTTTTAGTATATTTTTACTATTAATTTGGACATTTCATTCAATATGTTCTTAGATAATACAAGAGAATGTCGGAATGATCATTTTAACTGGCAAATAAAGCTATGCTGCAATGATTTAATAATCGCTACATCGCTTTATAATTTTTGCGTATGCTA
Source organism: Drosophila kurseongensis (assembly GCA_018153305.1). Taxonomy (NCBI): domain Eukaryota; kingdom Metazoa; phylum Arthropoda; class Insecta; order Diptera; family Drosophilidae; genus Drosophila; species Drosophila kurseongensis. Next base: position 3,138,270 of record JAECXX010000034.1, read on the forward strand.
GTAAATAATATTATTTACGCGCAAATACCCCAAATAGTGATTTCAAAAAAACCAGAAGGACACAATTATAAGGAGGACAGTCGACATAGTGGCTAGGCACTTGATGGTGGTAAATGCATAGCTAAATTGCTTGTGCTTGGAATACCTGGCCCTCTGTATTGCAGCTGATCTGTTTTGCAATAGCATTCTGCTATCCTCCTTCTTTTCTTAATCGGTATCATTTACATCTAGACCTCTATATTTAACTGTTGATGTACTTGATATATTTAATTTGTTTACTTATTAATTCTATTTCACCTTTCTCCTTTCTAGCTGATCTATTATATTAAATTTTGAGTCAGATTAACTCGTTCAATTGCAATTACATTTCCAAATCAATATCAGTAAGCATATCATGTGATTCCAACCTTTCCAGTCCACTACTTTTTATGACTAATTATTTAAACATAGTTGGAGCGGAGTGACAAAAAATATTGAGTGATATTGGTATTCTTAAAAAATAAATGCTAAACAAGGGAACACAAAATTTGTTGTTCGTTACAAATTCACCTATCATATCCGATAGTGGCGGGTTTGGAGTCAAAAAAGTTGTTGCTAAAAGTTTGACTGATAACTATCATTCCAGGTTTATAGGGCTGCAACGTGGTTTGCAGCGCGTTTTCAACTAGATAGTGGATTCCGAGGATTGCAGCAATGCTTAGTACTAAAGATGAGTTTAGCCAATATACAGACAAACAGCATTCAATAGACGGCAGTGGGAAAGATGACAAGAGCCAAATCCACAAAGCAAAGAAGTGGCTATCTGCTGGCGCAGCAGCACTATTGTACGTGAGCTCTTCGTTCTTTACAACCTCATTGGGATGTTTGTTGTAATGGTGGTGGTCATCTGAAATTAATTTCGATTATTAATATACGTACAACTTATTTCAAATCCAAAACATTTTTATAAAACATATTATTCAAACTTATTTCTAAGAAAAAACAACTTTTAACGGTCTCGATCTGATGTTTCTTCTTTTGTACTATGCCAATATTAGTTATTCTTTCGTTTAGCAGGATTACTTATGGCCCTTTAAACAAACTATCTGAAAAATTTTACAGAATTGCCATATCCAACAAATTATGTTGTCGAACTCAACATTCGTACGTATTTAAAGCAAAAGAGGGAACCATAAATAATGAAATATCCAACAAATTATGTTGTCGAACTCAACATTCGAACGTATTTAAAGCAAAAGAGGAAACCATTAATAATGAAATTAAAACAAAATAAAATGAAACTTTTTATGTGATTTCGATAAAATCTTACAAAAAAAAACATATTTTTAATAATATAACAGGAAAAATCAGTCAAGTCGTGACAATTTTTTCAATATGTTAATAAAATTAAACAAAAACGCACTTCCACCATACAAAGTTATTAATATCAAATTTTGGGACGACTAAATAAATGCTTATTTTTAAAATTTTTCTTTCATCCCGCTTTAAAGGGGAGTATGGTTAATTCGGCAAAAAAGGCCTATATTCATACACTTTTCACACGATACGGTTAATGTCAGATCAATTATTTTATAAGCATATCAAAGTACAACATTTATGCTATGCTTTCACAAATTTTCATCGAACAAAAAATACATTAGCCGTTCGCAGCCAAGCTCCGTAGGCGACTACAAGAAAAAAGGTTTTGCGGTGAACAGCATAACTCGTTATCATCAGAAAACAAAAAAATTGTTTATTAGTTAAGATGTTGCTCAAGGTAACTACGAAATTTTTTTTTATACCCTTGCAGAGGGTATTATAATTTCAGTCAAAAGTTTATAACGCAGTGAAGGAAACAGTGTGTGAACGATCGGAAATGCCATAACTTTGGTGTTTATAAAGTAGGGAAGTTGGGATTTTCTATGGGTTTTATATTTGGCCAATCAGTCTGACCTACCAAATTTCATAAGGATCGTCCGACTATATCCTACAGCTGCCAAATAACTGAACGATTGGAAATGCCATAACTTTGCTGTTTTTAAAGTTAGGAAGTTGGGATTTTTATGAGTATTAAGAATGCATCATATGAATAGTTTTGGAGAATATAATTTACAGAATATTCTGCAAGGGTATATCAACTTCGGCTTCGCCCGAAGTTAGCTTTTCTTTCTTGTTTTAATCAAGTTTTGATACCACTTTAAAGTCAACAAGAAAGGAAAGCTAACTTCGGGCGGAGCCGAAGTTGATATACCCTTGCAGAATACTCTGTAAATTATATTCTCCAAAATTATTCATGTGATGCATTCTTAATACTCATAAAAAATCCCAACTTCCTAACTTTACAAACACCAAGTTATGGCATTTCCAATCGTTTAGTTATATAGCAGCTATAGGATATAGTCGGTCGATCCTTATGAAATTTGGTAGGTCGGATTGATTGGCCAAAAATAAAACCCATAGAAAATCCCAACTTCCTAACTTTATAAACACGAAAGTTATGGCATTTCCGATCAATCAGTTATATGGCAGCTATAGGATATAGTCGGCCGATCCCGGCCGTTCCGACTTATATACTGCGTTTCAATTCGATAGCTTTAAAACTGAGAGACTAGTTTGCGTAGAAACAGACAGACGGACAGACGGACATGGCTATATCAACTCAGGAGGTGATCCTGATCAAGAATATATATACTTTATAGGGTCGGAGATGTCTCCTTCACTGCGTTGCACACTTTTTACCAAAATTATAATACCCTCAGCAAGGGTATAAAAACGAGATTTTAACCTAAAAATTCGATATATTAGTTATTAGTTATTATAAATAATCAGTAAAAAACAAGAAAGGCGGAGCCGAAGTTGATATACCCTTGCAGAATATTCTGTAAATTATATTCTCCAAAATTATTTATATGATGCATTCTTTTTTTTTTTTTCGCGCGGAGTCCCACGGCCCACTAACCGATTCGCACGATTCGCGATAAGATAGACGCGAGATAGGAAAATAAAGGTACAGGTCCGGGGAAAAAAGTATTAGTTAGATCAATCTTGTGCCAATGAAGCAAGTATTAATCGTTTTAGGAGCGACAGAGAGTCAAAATTTGATATTACAGGAAAAAGTCTATTACAGTCAGAACATAATACTCTGAAAGGCTCATTCAAGGCATAGTTAGATCTACAATGATTTAAAATTAGGGGAATATAATTTCTAGTTAATCTACTTGGCACAGAAAAGTTTAGCCGACTTAACAAGTCGGGGCAGTCAATATCACCATGTATAAGGTTATAAATAAAGTACCAAGCATCGCTCTACGGTTGGCTAGGGATGGTAAATTAATCAAAAGAAGTCTACTAGAATACGAAGGTAAGATAAGATTTGCATCCCAGTTTAGGCGTCGTAAAGCAAAAAGAAGGAAGTTTTTTTGTACAGATTCAATACGACCAATATGTACTCCGTATTGTGGACTCCAGACGGGAGACCCATACTCCAGAATCGGACGGACTAGCGAAATAAATAAAGTTTTAGTCAAATAAGGATCATCGAATTCTTTTGACCACCTTTTAATAAATCCAAGAACTCCTCTGGCTTTATTAACCATGGACGAAATGTGATTAGAAAATTTTAGTTTAGGGTCCAAGAGAACGCCAAGATCGTTTACAAGAGTTATTCTATCCAAAGAGCTGCCACTTAACGTGTAAGTCGCGTATATCGGATTGGCCCGATAAAAAGTCATCAGCTTGCACTTGGAACCGTTTAAATTTAGTAAATTATCTCGGCACCAGTTTTGAAAATGATCTAGATCGGATTGCAAGTCTAAATGGCAGGAAATGTCCTTATACTGCAGGCACAACTTAACATCATCTGCGTACATAAGTACGCGAGAATGACTTATAATAGAGGGAAGATCGTTAATAAATAATGTAAAAAGTAACGGACCCAGATGGCTCCCTTGTGGGACACCGTAGGTAACACGGAGAATTTCAGAAATTGAATTTTTAAAAAGGACCCTTTGTGACCTGCCATTCAGATAACTTGAAATCCATTTAAGCAGATCAACTGGAAAACCTAACAGGTCAAGTTTTTGAATAAGAAGTAAGTGATTTACAGAGTCAAACGCTTTACTAAAGTCAGTGTAAATGACGTCTGTTTGAAAACTACTATTGAAGCCTTTTATCACAAATGTAGTGAGCTCTAGAAGGTTTGTGATTGTGGATCTACGTTTAATAAATCCGTGTTGACACGGAGAAATGATTGATCTGCAAAGGTGCTGCAAATGAGGAGTAATCATTTTTTCAAAAAGCTTAGGAATAGCTGACAACTTAGAAATACCTCTGTAGTTACTGGCTTCTAACTTGTTACCTTTTTTGAAAAGAGGAATAACATATGATTCCTTCCAAATATTTGGGAATTGGGAGGTTTCTAGAGATAAGGTAAACAACTTGTGAAGAGGTTTGCACAGGGCCTTAGCGCAATACCTAAGCACGCACCCAGAAATACCATCGGGCCCTGGCGAATAAACAGGCTTAATACGAAGAAGATCCAAAAGAAGAGAGCTTTCTGTTAAAGTGGGACAGAATATGAGGTTTGACTTGGGCATGGTGTAAGAATAAGGCTGAGATGAATAATCTAAAGTAGAGTAAGTCGTTTGAAAAAATTGGGCAAATAAATCGGCTATTGCCTGATCTGTGGTTGCCGTCATGTCAAGGAAAAGAATTAGATTTACGCTTGGTGTTAACATTATAAAATTATAAAACTGTTTCGGGTCCTGAGAGAACTGGACTAAGGTCCAGTAACTATTAAGTAACTATTATAACACTGAGCATTAAGCACGGTAAATCTTGACCGAGCACTTAAATATCTAATAAAAACAGATTGAGAACCGGTATTTTTATACCCGTTACTCGTAGAGTAAAAGGGTATATTGTATTCGTGCAAAAGTATGTAACAGGTAGAAGGAAGCGTTTCCGACCCTATAAAGTATATATATTCTTGTTCAGGATCACTAGCCGAGTCGATCTAGCCATGTCCCTCTGTCCGTCCGTCTGTCCGTCTGTCTGTCCGTCTGTCTGTCCGTATGAACGCTGAGATCTCGGAAACTATAAAAGCTAGAAGATTGGCGTTTTGCATGTAGATTTTAGGAGTTCCTACGCAGCACAAGTTTGTTTCAAAATGGTGCCACGCCCCCTCTGAAGCCCACAATCGCTTATATACGATTTTAAAAATTTTAATATTTCGGAAAAGTAAAAATGCAGTTTTATTGTGTTTATCAATACCTATCGAAATGTAGAAGAAATTTTTCAAATCGGACCATTCGTTAAAAAGTTATGCGTGATCAAAGTTTCTATCTCCATCTCCCTCGCACTCCCTTTACCTGAGTAACGGGTATCTGATAGTCGGGGCACCCGACTATAGCGTTCTCTCTTGTTATATTTAAAAAAAGTCTGGACTTTACATTTCTTACATTTACATTTCAACTCTTTGCTAAACCAAGGTGATTTATTGGAAGTTGACGGATAGTATCACGGAACACAGGAATTAAAAAATGAGTTTATTGCAGTGTAAAAAACATTAACTGCATCGGACATATTATTGCATAAGTAAAGATCAGACCAATTAAAGCCAGAAATAAAATTATTTAGCCTCAGAAAGTCTGCCTTGCGAAAACAATGTATTCGTTTGGATTTTTCTGATTTTTCTTCTATAACTCTACCCGTATCAAATAAAAGTTCGATTGTTGGGTGATATGGATCTTCAGGTTGCGTGAGTGGTGCTACTCTGGACAGAAACACACCTTCAGGATTTGATACAAAACACAAATCAAGTAGGCGACCTAATGAATTTCGAACATGGTTTACTTGAGATAGAGATATGTCAAGCAGGCCGTCAATAAAATCATGCTGTGCTATAGGTAGTAAGACATTCGATTCATCCTCAGTGGACCAAGTAACTCCAGGTATATTAAAGTCACCTAGAACTACCAACTGATCCCTATCGGAAAACTTATTTGCAACGGACTTAATAACGGATAGGTTATTTAAATAATCAGGAAGTTCAGACAACGGCGGAATATATGAGCAAGTTATGTATATAAAGTTACCAGGAAGCGATAACTTTACACAAATAAATTAAATGGTATTGAATTCATCAAAAAATAACTCCTCAGGCGGGAGGTTTGAATCAACTCCAATTAAGACTCCACCTCCCCGTCTAGAGGGACGGTCATACCTATATATTGTGTACTTACCTGGAAAAACTTCGGAGCTAAAGATCTCCGGCTTTAACCAGGTTTCTGTAAACATAATAATATGAGATGCAAAGGAAAGGCTATCGGAATACAATTTAGTGAGTTTGCTTTGCAAGCCTCTTGCATTCTGATAGGAAAGAAGGAGGTTGGAAGTTAGTTTTTTGAAATTGGTACACTGGTTTGGCCTCGACTAGGAAGTTTTACTCCCACGGGCCCCTTCTTCTTTATCTTAGCCTCGAACTCTTTTACAACCATATTATCCGGCCAAAAGTCGCCCGAGCATATGGCTTCAAAAAGCTCGTTAGGGACAGTTATCTTGAAAGATGAAATGTCTCTAGCATAAGAAAACTTAAACTTTTCCACCTTTACACTATTACAATCGGCTTTAGTTTTGTCTTGTATATAGGACAATACATCAGAAGATGTTTGATCAGGGGAAAGCCGAGAAACGAAAATTTGTTTCTTTAGTGGAACCACTGAAAGAGATTTTGGTGGAGAAGACATTGTTTCTGTAAAACCAACTTGAGCCGGTTGTCCGGACTCAGTAGTCCCTTGTGGTGGTGATGCTATATTCTGAGAGATAGGTGGATCCACTAATTGTGAAACCACTACGGACAAATCGGAATTCTTAATACTGATAAAAAATCACAACTTCCTATCTTTAAAAACACCAAAGTTATGGCATTTCCAATCGTTCAGTTATATGGCAGCTTAAGATATAGTCGGCCGATCCTTATGAAATTTGGTAGGTCGGATTGATTGACCCATAGATAATCCCAACTTCCTAACTTTACATACACCAATGTTATAGCATTTCCGATCAATCAGTTATATGGCGGCTATAGGATATAGTCGTCCGATCCTTATAAAATTCGGTAGGTCAGACTGATTGGCCAAAAATAAAACCCATAGAAAATCCTAACTTCCTAACTTTAAAAACACTAAAGTTATGGCATTTCCAATCGTTCAGTTATATGGCAGCTATATGATATTGTAGCCCGATCCGGCTAGTTCCGACTTATATACTAACTGCCATAGAAAGACAACTTTTGGGAAAGTTTCAAGCAGATAGCTTTAAAACTGAGGGACTAGTTTGCGTAGACGTGGCTAGATCGACTCTCCTGGTGATGCTGATCAAGAATATATATACTTTATAGGGTCGGAAATGTCTCCTTCACTGCGTTGCAAACTTTTGACTGAAATTATAATATAAAAAAAAAATTATATAATATAAATTAAAATGTTTTCTTAAGGAAGCTATAGAATATAGTCGTCCGATTGGCAAGCGCTTTTACCCTGATCAAGATATGCGTAAATAAATAAGACTTGGAAAAATGTATGTCAATGCGCGAAATATTCTGAAAAACATCAAATTTGGACCGATTTCACCCTATTGTTCCCATGGGAGCTATAGGATATAGTCGTACGATCAGCACGCGCTTTTACCCTGATCAAGGTATGCATAAAAAAATACGATTTGAAAAGATTCATGTCAATAGCTTATACACTGCGCGAAATATCATCAATTCTTGCAAGATATATCCGATTGTTCCTGTGGGAGCGTACACATGCTTTAGGACGACTGTAAAAGTTTCAGATAGCTAGCCTTTAAACTGAGCTCGCAAACGGTATTGAAACAGACGGACTGACGGACATGGCTATATCGACTCCTCTATTGATCCTGATCAAGAATATATATACTTTATAGGGTCGGAAAAGTCTCCTTCACTGCGTTACAAACTTCTGACCAAAATTATAATACCCTCTGCAAGGGTATTAAAAATATTAGTATTATTAGACAAATTATTCTCTAAACAAGAAAGGAAAGCTAAATTCGGGCGGAGCCAAAGTTGATATACCCTTGCAGAATATTCTGTAAGTTATTGCATTTCCAATCGTTCAGTTATATGACAGCTATAGGATATAGTCGGCCGATCCCGGCCGTTCCGACTTATATACTGCGTGCAAAGGAACGAAGGGTGTGGGCAAAGATAAAAAAGTTATCTTTAAAACTGAGAGACTAGTTCGCCTAGAAACAGACAGACGGACAGACGGATATGCTTATATCAACTCAGGACGCGATCCTGATCAAGAATATATATACTTTAATACCCTCTGCAAGGGAATAAAAAGCTATGTAACGCGAGCATGTCTTAGTACGTGTGATCTGTGCTTATGCCTCCCTATTAAATCTATATCCTCGACCAATACAAACGTACTGTCAATAACAGTGCCCCGATATTGCATACCACTTTGCAAGACATAAGCTTGTTCAATTGGCAGCGATCACTGTTTTAAACAACTTATTTGTAACTTATACCAAGCTTAGATTTCGAAAAGTTACTCTACTTTCTTGGTTTGTTATGCAGTTACCATATATGTTCTGCACATTACTTACCATTCCCGTTAGTATTGCTGTCAACATTACCCTTATGAGGTGGATAGCTGTTGTGCGTCGGCACATTGTTTATTCGGATCCCTGTTTGGATGTGGTGATGTCCGGGGTAAGCTACATTTATTCCACCGCGTCCCGGTTGCAACATATTAATGTTGCCGTGACCATGGCCTGGAGTTAATACTATTCCACTACCACCAACCATTCCAGGTCCTAGAGCGTTATTTCCCACATTGTTACCAATTATGTTTGGTTGAATCGGTATTCGGTTAAACTGGTCAATGTTTGAATTAATAGTAGTTGCTATGCCATTTATATTACTATTGCCGTTGATCGGATTGATTGGAATTCCTGCGGATTGTGGTCCTCCTGGCATTAGGCCTCCACTCATTCCAATGTTGGTTCCAATAGCTATGGAGTTGCCTTGTCCGCGGACATGACTTTCATCACCAGCTGCTATATTAACACTGATGGTTCCCCCAGTGTCTACGCCTGATATAGATTTGCTTATCGGTGTGGTTCTGTTCTTGTCCTCGGCGGCACAACAAACTTTGAAGACTACTTTCATATTATTTGTAGAGCATCGACCCCCTATTCGTCGATATAAATCATCCTTGGATGAAGTTGCTATATTAAAAGTAGAGAAAACAAAACATATTATTATATGATCTTTAAATGACAGTTGTTTAAACGAACTCACAAATGAAGTAATAATCATTTCCAGGTAGGAACTCCAAACCACCTGGCTGCGGTGTAAATGGCCGGAAAGTTATTGTAAAAAACATTAATTTCTGAGGTTTATCACATATAGCTATTACTCGCGGATCTGCATTTGTTATACGACATGTTTCATACTCCACTTTAGACACATTGTAAATTATATATTTCTCAGTTTCGTTTTCAAAAGTCCCGGGCTCATAAACTGGGCATATTATATGCACCTGATCAAACTCAAATGCAAGATTGCCTTTATTAACATCGATTATGTGATCAGTGTTATCAATCCGAAATCTGTGGGGATTAGAAAGTTTAAAATTATTTTAAAATAATAAAACATGAAAGGCAGGTAACCATTTAAGGGAACTTTGTAAATAAATGAGGAAGTTAGTTACTTATCAATCAAAATTTAAAATTAGTAAAGGCGACTGAATTTTTATTAAAATATGTTAACGTATTTTTTGTTACTTCTACTTGTTTCAAACCCACTTATTACCCAAACAAGCTCTGCATAAAGTGGCAGAGGCGCCTACTGCATTCAAAAACTTTTAACTATACTGGTATATTGTAGTATATGTATGTAAAGTTAATTTAAAGAAATTCGTATATGATTTTATACAGGTTTTATTATGTAAAACACTGGAAGACCGTGTTTTTGGTGCAGGACTTTTTGAGTGGTTTCTATAATTTTTATGCAGCCGTTGTAGAGCAATCGTTTCTGCGGCACTATATGATATATTGTTTTCCGATTTTGACAAAACTAAAAGCGTAATTCTGATGTAGTAACCATTACTATATCTCAAAGAAATATTTTGATAAATAGAAGAACAGCAAAATACATTTATGAAAAAAAAATTTTGTATTCTTTCGATTATTTTATTCTGTATGATATAAATGGCCGATTTTAATTTAATTAAAACCGTAATTCCATAGTATTTAAATATTACCAAGTCCCAAAGAAAAACAAAAAAATTAAAAACAACAAAATTATACTTTTTATAACCTTGCAGAGGGTATTACATTTTTGTCAAATGTGTGCATCGCAGTGAAGGAGACATCTCCGACTCAATAAAGTATATATATTCTTGATCAGGATCGTGTCCTGAGTGGATACAAGCATGTCCGTATGTCCGTCTGTAAAACTAGTCTCTCAATTTTAAAGATATCGAATTGAAACTTTACACACACCCTCCGCTCCTTTTCGCGCAGTATATAAGTCGGAACGGCCGGGATCAGCCGACTATATCCTATAGCCGCCATATAACTGATTGATCGGAAATGCCATAACTTTGGTGTTTGTAAAGTTAGGAAGTTTGGAATATTCTGCAAGGGTATATCAATTTCGGATCTGCCCGAAGTTAGCTTTCCTTTCTTGTTTAAATTTTTCCGATTATTCCTATGGGAGCTATATGAAATCCTCGCCCCATCCGGCTCGTTCCGACTTATATGCAACCTGCAATAGAAAGACAACTTTTGGGAAAGTTTCAAGCAGAAAGCTTTAAAACTGAGGGACTAGTTTGCGTAGACGGACAGACGGCCATGGCTAGATGGACAGGCGGGCATGGCTAGATCGACTCTCCTGGAGATCCTGATCAAGAATATATATACATTATAGGGTCGGAAATGTCTCCAACACTGCGTTGCTAACTTTGGGTTGAAATTATAATACTCCCTGCAAGGGTGTACAAATATTTCTAATCGGACGTCTATAGCCTATAACAAATTTTTGTTAGTGGTTAGAACCTCTTTCTTGAGTTTTTATTAAAATAGTTTGACTATATACTATAGCTTCCATAACTAAGTCTGGTTAGTTACCATACGATATTTCGTCCAGAATAGATAAATTCGTAATTCGCGCTCTATTTCGTGTGAAGGCAGAAATTTGTTTTTATTTTGGAAAATCAGCAAGGTTATTAAAACTTCGACTTGCCGAAATTAGCTTCCGTTTTCTTTTTTCCTTAAAATACAATAAAAAGAGAATTGAAAATCTAAAAAATTACTAACTTTGAGTAAAGTTTTGAAAAACAAAATAACTGCGCAACTTTATTTATATTATGGCAAAAAATATTTTTGAATTTTGTAGAGCGTTGTCCATACATTCTTACATTATATTATGTGTTCGCCACTAGTTTTCTTTTTTAAGGATGTATAAGGACTATAAAAAGGTTTGGGCATTTTATTTTGCAAGACACTTCTATTTAAACATATATGCAAAACTGAATAAAGAGCTATGTACATTTGAGAGCGTTATTGCATGCACCATTAAAAATAACTCCTATGACGACAAACTGTTTTAACTGTTTCTCTTTGAGCTTTAGAGAAATTTTAGCTGAGACTTATGCTTATTTAACTGAAACATATATAATTGTGTTTTAAGTAAGTCAATTATATTTTAAATTTTGTCAATATTGATATCTATTTACTCATGCAGAAATTACTTCATTTTGTCTTTCAGTGTACACTACATACTAAGTGGACTGTTCAGTGATAAAACTCTATTTAAAAATTTCTTTCCTTAAATCTACTTTTAAAATTGTTGATATTTAATTGAAATAAAAATCGTATTTCAGGTCTTGGATTTAATTGTTGTACTCACATGCTGTTCGATGTATTCCAATGCATGTAGAACGTTTTGGCGCAACTGGACATGGTTGAGAGCAAAACCGTCTCCATACAAATTAAAGTGAGCAAAGTAACGAAAGATGTTGCGCCAAATGTCGGAAATGGAATCATCATTTTGCATCTCACCGCTGTAGACTGAGTCGAAGAAAACAAGCGGCTTCGGTTTCTAATCCTGTTTTTGCTGTTGTGCTGGGTTTTTGCAGCTTTTTTAATATTAGAGAAATGCCGCGATGTCTTTACTCCTATCCCTACGGAAGTTACTTCACATGTTTCGACAGATTCCAGTGCCAATGAATGATTCGCGGAAGGATTATTTTCTCTTTCACTTGATGAATGAAGGGGCGAAAGGTTGCTGAAAGCTGGGAACTTGCTTTTACTTTTGGACTTTCGATGCATAGCTGGTTGTTGGTTTTTCGTCGTATTTAATGCCTTACTCCGTATACTTGGCATACTCTCAACACTCGCTGGCACGTATAACTTGATGTTTAATGGATTCCCAGAATATAGCTGTACTCTATGTTGCTTGTGCTGATATTTGTTGTTGCAATTTGGGAGAGCTACCATAAGTGGTGGTTGCGGGTCGGCAAGCACTTTACTGGAAGTTAAGCGTCTCTTACGAGCCAACATACTGCAATGTGGATTGCTAGTTTGAATCTGTGAATTTGACTGGGTCCAGGCAAAAGTAAGGCTACGTCTTTAATCTGTCTTGCATTCCGTTAGCGATTTGGTTTTTAGAAGTTTAGTTCTTTAATAACCCGCTTGCTAAATAGCCCGATATTTTACAAGATAGCTGCACCTTACGAATATGATTACAGGTTTTTAGCTATATCCGTGTCGGTACATACAAATGTATGTCTTGCTCCATCTGCAAATAATTAAATCAATATTAACTCGTAAATTTAAGCAAGGAATAGAATACAGAAAGTATACTTTTGTATTTGTCGAGTAAAAGAGTACATTGTATTTGTTAAAAATAAAATAAAAATTCGAACAAATTTTTTCCGACCCAGTAAAAATTGAAATTTAAAAAAACAAGATAGGAAGACAACTTCCTAAGTTGTTTAATCTTCCGAAGTTTACATAATCTTCCAGTTATTAAAAAACGACTACAATTCGATTTCTATGGCTATATTACCATAAACAGTGGAGTTTTCTATTTAGCTATATGACAACAATAGTCCGATTTTGACAAAACTAAAAGCGTAATTCTGATAAAGTAAAAAATTAATATATCTCAAAAAAATATTTTGATAATTAGAAAAACGGAAAAATAAAATTTTGTTTCAAATCTTGTTTTTTTGTAATTTTTTGATTTTTCTATGGGAGCTATATGATATAGATGCCTGATTTTAATTTAATTAAAACCGTACTTCAATAGTATTTAAATATTATCAAATCTTTGGGAACAAAAATAATAAAAACAAGAAAGAAAAGCTAACTTCGGGCATGGCCGAAGTTGAAATACCCTTGCAGAACATTCTGTAAATTATATTCTCCAAAATTATTCATATGATGCATTCTTAACACTCATAAAAAATCCCAACTTCCTAACTTTAAAAACACCAAAGTTATGGCATTTCTAATCGTTCAGTTAAAAGGCGTCTATAGGATATAGTCGGCCGATCCTTATGATATTTTGTAGGCCAAATATAAAACCCATAGAAAATCCCAACTTCCAAACTTTACAAACACCAAAGTTATGGCATTTCCGATCAATCAGTTATATGGCGGCTATAGGATATAGTCGGCCGATCCTTATGAAATTTGTTAGGTCAAATTAATTGTTCAAATATAAAACTCATAAAAAATCCCAACTTCCTAACTTTACAAACACCAAAGTTATGGCATTATGGCTTATGAAATTTGGTAGGTCAGATTGATTAGCCAAATATAAAACCCACAGAAATTCCCAACTTCCTAACTTTACAAACACCAAAGTTATGGCATTTCCGATCAATCAGTTAAATAGCGGCTATAGGATAAAGTAGGCCGATCCCGGCCGTTCCGACTTATATACTGCGTGCAGAGGAAAGAAGGGTGTGTGCAAAGTTTTAACACCATATCTTTAAAACTGAGAGACCAGTTTGCGTAGAAACAGACAGACGGACAAACGGACATGCTTATGATATTGATCAAGAATATATATACTTTATAGGGTCGGAGATGTCTCCTTCACTGCGTTGCACACTTTTGACCAAAATTATAATACCCTCTGCAAGGGTATAACAACAAAGTTATATTTTTTTAAATTTTTTTGCGTAGAAAACAAATGTCTCTGCGATGCAAGCTTTTGATTGAAATTATAATACCCTCTGCAAGGGTATAAAAACGAAACAAAAATACTTTCCATTCCTGAATCCTGTAGCTGCATAAGAAACAATTCCATTCCTTGAATTGACTATTTCCTAAAATTAATTTTACAAATCAAAAGATTCCTCTTTGCACTTATTTTATATCTAAGAAAAAATAACTATGTCACTTTTAAGTTTTTAAGAAATTTTCCATAAGAAAAAAAAGCTTGTCCACTTGTTTTTTAACAGAAAACAAGAAAGGAAATCTTACTTCGGGCGGAGCCGAAGTTGATATACCCTTGCAGAATATTCTGTAAATTATATTGGTTGGCCAAAAATAAAACCCATAGAAAATCCCAACATCCTAACAATACAAACACCAAAGTCATGGCATTTCCGATCAATCAGTTCTATGGAGGCTATAGGATGTAGTCGGCCGATCCTTATGAATTTTGGTAGGTCAAAAATAAAACCCATAGAAAATCCCAACTTCCCAACTTTAAAAACACTAAAGTAATGGCATTTCAGATCGTTCAGTTATATGGCAGCTATATGATATAGTCGCCCGATCCGGTTCGTTCCCACTTATATACTACCTGCAATAGAAAGACAACATTTGGGAAAGTTTCAAGCAAATAGCTTTAAAACTGAGGGACTAGTTTGCGTAGAAACGGTCGGATGGACGGTTAGTCGGACATGGCTAGATCGACTCTCCCGGAGATGCTGATCAAGAATATACATATATACTTTATAGGGTCGGAAATGTCTCCTTCACTGCGATGCAATCTTTTGACTGAAATTATAATACCCTCTGCAAGGTTATAAAAATAAATGCCGATGCTTGCTCACCTCTTTAAAGTCTGAATTACAAAAAACTAAGTTTGGTCAAAAGCGTGCAACGCAGTGAAGGAGACATCTCCGACCCTATAAAGTATATATATTCTTGATAAGGATCACCTCCCGAGTTGATATAAGCATGTCCGTCTGTCTGTTTCTACGCAAACTAGTCTGTCAGTTTTAAAGATATCGAATTGAAACTTTGCACACACCCTTCTTTCCTCTGCACGCAGTATATAAGTCGGAACGGCCGGGATCGGCCTACTATATCCTATAGCTGCCATATAACTGAACGATCGGAAATGACATAACTTTGGTGTTTTTAAAATTAGGAAGATGGGATTGTCTATGGGTTTTATTTTTGACCAATCAATCCGACCTACCAAATTTCATAAGGATCGGCCGGCTATATCCTATAGTCGCTATATAACTGATTGATCGGAAATGCCATAACTTTGGTGTTTGGAAAGTGAGGAAATTGGGATCAATCCGACCTACAAAATTTCATAAGGATCGGCCGACTATATCCTATAACTGTCATATAACTGAACGATTGGAAATGCCATAACTTTTGTGTTTTTAAAGTTAGGATGTTGGGATTTTTTATGAGTATTACGAATGCATCATATGAATAATTTTGGAGAATATAATTTACAGAATATTCTGCAAGGGTATATCAACTTCGGCTCCGCCCGAAGTTAGCTTTCCTTTCTTGTTTTATATACTATCGTTGTGAATCGCACATTAATATGTACCGTGCGATAAACGTAATTAGCAATAAATTGGACTGATAAAAAACAAGAAAGGAAGCAAACTTAGGCAAACCGAAGTTTATATACCCTTCCAGTTATTACAAATCGACTACATTTCGATTTCTATGCCTATATTACTAAAAACAAGTCAAATTAGAAAAACTGACATGAAAATGAGTCAAAAATTTGATCAACGTTAAACTGATCCCGGAACGGCCGGGATCGGCCTACTATATCCTATAGCTGCCATATAACTGAACGATCGGAAATGACATAACTTTGGTGTTTTTAAAATTAGGAAGATGGGATTGTCTATGGGTTTTATTTTTGACCAATCAATCCGACCTACCAAATTTCATAAGGATCGGCCGGCTATATCCTATAGTCGCTATATAACTGATTGATCGGAAATGCCATAACTTTGGTGTTTGGAAAGTGAGGAAATTGGGATCAATCCGACCTACAAAATTTCATAAGGATCGGCCGACTATATCCTATAACTGTCATATAACTGAACGATTGGAAATGCCATAACTTTTGTGTTTTTAAAGTTAGGATGTTGGGATTTTTTATGAGTATTACGAATGCATCATATGAATAATTTTGGAGAATATAATTTACAGAATATTCTGCAAGGGTATATCAACTTCGGCTCCGCCCGAAGTTAGCTTTCCTTTCTTGTTTTATATACTATCGTTGTGAATCGCACATTAATATGTACCGTGCGATAAACGTAATTAGCAATAAATTGGACTGATAAAAAACAAGAAAGGAAGCAAACTTAGGCAAACCGAAGTTTAAATACCCTTCCAGTTATTACAAATCGACTACATTTCGATTTCTATGCCTATATTACTAAAAACAAGTCAAATTAGAAAAACTGACATGAAAATGAGTCAAAAATTTGATCAACGTTAAACTGAACAAGAAAGGAAAGCTAACTTCGGGCGGAGCCGAAGTTGATATACCCTTGCAGAATAGTCTGTAAATTATATTCTCCAAAATTATTCATATGATGCATTCTTAATACTCATAAAAAATCTTAACTTCCTAACTTTAAAAACACCAAAGTTATGGCATTTCCAATCGTTCAGTTATATGGCAGCTATAGGATATAGTAGGCTGATCCTAATGAAATTTGGTAGGTCGAATTGATTGGCCAAATATAAAACCCATAGGAAATACCAACTTCCTAACTTAACAAACACCAAAGTTATGGCATTTCCGATCAATCAGTTATATGGCAGCTATAGGATAAAGTAGGCTGATCCTAATGAAATTTGGTAGGTCGAATTGATTGGCCAAATATAAAACCCATAGGAAATACCAACTTCCTAACTTAACAAACACCAAAGTTATGGCATTTCCGATCAATCAGTTATATGGCAGCCATAGGATATAGTCGGCCGATCCCGGCCGTTCCGACTTATATACTGCGTGCAAAGGATCGAAGGCTGTGTGCAAAGTTTCAATTCGATATCTTTAAAACTGAGAGACTAGTTCGCGTAGAAACAGACAGACGGACAGACAGACGGACAGACGGACAGACGGACAGACGGACAGACGGACATGGCTATATCAACTCAGGAGGTGATCCTGATCAAGAATATATATACTTTATAGGGTCGGAGATGTCTCCTTCACTGCGTTGCACACTTTTGACCAAAATTATAATACCCTCTGCAAGGGTATAAAAATTGAAGCTATGTCGATTTTGAGCTGCATTTTGCCATCGTTTCTATGGCAGCTATATGATATTGTTGTCCGATATTAATTTAATTAAAACCGTAATTCCATAATATTTAAATATTACTAAACCCCAAAGAACAACAAAAAAAACATTATAAACAACAAAGTTATAATTTTTTTGAAATTTTTTTTCCGATGCTTCCTAAGTCGCCCGATCCGGCTCGTTCCGACTTATATACTACCTGCAATAGAAAGACAACTTTTGGGAAAGTTCCAAGCAGATAGCTTTAAAACTGAGGGACTAGTTTGAGTAGAAACGGACGGACTGTCGGACGGACAGACGGACATGGCTAGATCAAATCTCCTGGTGATGCTGATACACTTTATAGAGTCGGAAATGTCTCCTTCACTGCGTTGCAAACTTTTGACTGAAATTATAAAACCCTCTGCAAGGGTATAAAAAAACAAGATGGAAGCAAACTTCGGAAAGCCGAAGTTGATATACCCTGCAAGGGTTATTACAAAACGAATAAGTTTTAATTTTTATGCCTATATTACTAAAAACAGATATATAGATGTCCAATTTTAATTAAATGAAAACCGTAATTCCATAGTATTTAAGTAAAAAACGTTAAAAACAAAGTTATACTTGTTATACCCTTGCAGAGCATATTATAATTTCGGTCAAAAGTTTGGAACGCAGTGAAGGAGACATTTCCGAGCCTATAAAGTATATATATTCTCGATCAGCATCACCATAAGAGTCGATCTAGCCATGTCCGTCTATCCGTCTGTCCGTCCACCCGTCCGTTTCTACGCAAACTTGTCCCTCAGTTTTAAAGCTTCACATCTGCTTGAAACTTTCCCAAAAGTTGTCTTTCTATTGTAGGTAAATTATACATAAGTCAGACTGAGCCAGATCGGGCTCCTGTATCACATAGCTCCCATAGCAACAATCGGAAAAGTATAGTCAATTTTATAGATAAAAGGAGCTAACTTGAAAGTTTTAACAAATAAGTATTAACAGGCATTTGCCTAGGTATTCTGATCAAGAATATATATACTTAGTACAGGGTTAGAAATGACTTATTCACTGCGTTTACAACTTTTAGTCAACATTTAAATACACTCTACAGAAATATAAACATATTTGATAGGGCAGACAGTTTCTAAGTAGCAATTTGCCATCGATTAAAAACAGTTTATCAAGTATTTTTTATACATATACGGATGCATATGTATGTATACACTGAAAGAGAGACGTTTTCTGTATACATACACAGTGACGACACTGTTTTCAGTGGAGACGGAGTCAACTCTATATGTGTACACAGATTTGACCACATTGAAGAAATTAATAACTTTGAGCTAGTTTAAAACAAATTAATGGAGCAGTCCGTAACAAGATTGTTTGCAGACATATTTGTCAAGAAAATAAAAGGCAAGCAAATATAAACACAATAGCACCTTGAATTTCCAAGTAAATTTTCAGTTACATTTTTCACTTGGCGTTTAAAATAAGCGCGGAACAGGTTTGCGTCTAAAGAGAGATACTCGAAAACAACTCATTTTATTGGCAATTTTTTATAATTGGATTACATACAATAAATATATACATAAATATTGTATTTCTAGAGCTATTATAAAAAAACTTGTCAGTAGTGTGACCGCGGTTGGAGTTTGGGTTATCCGGCTCACGACAGTAAATATAAATATACCATTTAATGACAAAAAATACCATAATAAGGCGTGTGGGAGTAGTAATATTTAGCAGAGGCACCTACCTCATAGGTGAAGTTGTTAAAGCGTAGTACTCAGATCAAAAAACGAGTTCGCCTACGAAAAAACTTCAATCTTTCCTGTGTGACTGCATTTTTGAGAGTTCATCAGTATTGAGCGTGCTATGGTTGTACCAAAGACCAATATAATCTCTAATGCCCTCTTCCCACAGAGTCCATCCGTTCGAAACGGTTGGGATTTTTGACAAATGTGAAACTCCGATTCCCACAGACCACATCCACCATCCACCATCCACTAACAGCTGATCTGAACAGCTGTGGCTCATCATTTTAGCCCGTTGCACTCTACACAACATTTAAAAAGAGGACAACAGCGTTATAAATGATACTTGGTAACAGATTGCAAGTGATCTACGCGAACAACCAAATCGAACTAATCTGTCTGCAGATTTTTGCCAGCCTTCAGAAAAAATATGAACCGCTTTTGCCTAATATTGTCTAATTGGTAACAAATCAAGTTCATTATATATAAATGTTTGTTTTTTGGTTTATAATAATTATATATTTTATTTCATTTTTAATGTTCTGATCCATGTTGAGAGTACGGTATGCGCCTAGGAAAGAGTGGAGCAACACCTAATGCCGCCCCACGGATAAATCAGAAATTAATTAATTATTGCAAGTAAAAACAGCATTTTTGAATTGGCGCCTTCCTTTTCCTAAAGTTACCCGCCATAAATTTTTTAAATTTTCGTAGTGAATGTTTCAATTTTCACTGTCTAGAAGAAGAACTCAGAGTTACACCGAAAAAACATCGCCTAACTATCGCATAAAAAAGTCCGTCAAATTTGGATGGGGAACTAACTGGGAATTTTCGGAACGGCAAAACCTTATGGACCATCCGTTCAACGGATGGTGGATGGTGGATGGATCTCTGTGGGAAGAGGGCATAAGATGCGTAACGCCCATTGGTTTTGCAATATGCAGCTCGTTTTTTGGTGGCGACGAAAATTCCGCTCTCCCCGCTCTCACAAAGTTGAGAGCGTAAAAATCTAAAAATAGAATTGCACGAATAAAGAAGTGCGTATGTGTGCGTATTTGTTCGAGAAGACGATTTTTGTCCAGAAATCATTTCTGGACTAATGGACAAAAACCACCTTAAATGCAGCGACTGAAGAGTGGAAAAGCTGGAGGAGTCCCACTGGAGAAGCCAACGGGTGTTAATCTTTTGGGGTGCCTCTTGTCAGAGCAAAGTGTTTCTTAGGTCAAAAATGTACGAACAAAAAATGAAAGTGCAGCTATGAACCATTATCAGTAAATTAAAAAAAACGTAAATTTAAATTTTATTGTTTTTTAATTTCTTTGTACTACGATATTTATATTTTAACTGCTTGTCAACAAGCCCAGCTGATTGACAGTACGACCGTAGCAAGCTTAATTCTGATTTACTGTCAAAATTTTGGTCACACTGGAAATATAAAAAATTTTCCATAAGCGAACTCGGTTGTCGATCTGAGTACTAGACTTTTCTGATAATTATTTGTTAATTTAAAGTTCATAGCTACACAAAGTTCTTGCAGACGAATTTTTAAAGTTTTTTGTTGTGTTTTTCCGCCCATTTTTGGCCTAAGAAACAGACAATTCAAAAGATTTAAATTATTATTATAATTTAATTATCATTATTTGCCTCTCGCTCTCCCTTATAGCTGACAATTCTGAGTACTAGGGCTTAGAATAAACTTTCGGAATACAGAGTGTTTGGTTTTTTAAACAAAGAATGACATATAATGTTGCTAGTTGTGTGAACTACAACCATTACCCCACATAAAAAAGTCGGTAACCATAACAAATTAAACTTATTATCGAAATATTGTTGTTTCGTCCCGCAAAAAAACTCAGTGAGAATATTAAATATGCTGCAACTGATTGGCAGGTGTAAATAGCCTTTTTGCTGCGATTTTCGTGTCGATTGTCCTATCGAACTAAAGATTTCATCTATCAATTGGCTGTTCTAACTTAGCGAACGCCTATTAAAAATATAAAAGAACAATTTGGTTATCAGGATGGCGTTTGCAAATATAGCGAGGCGCTCCTGGGCCCCCGGGTTATCCCACATGATGTTGCGGCAGCAGTTTTTAGCAGGATCGAGCACATTAAAGTAAAGATTTTCTGCTTACATAATGCGAAAATATACCAATTTATTTTGTTTTGAACACTCGCTCCAAATACGCGATTCCAGTACGCATCATAGTCGGCGCTGTGCAGCAAAATGGTATCCTGACCCAGAATTCATGAAGCAGTTTAGCGGTCCGGTGATGTATCCAGATGAGGTTACATCGCTCTGGAAGGTGCCTCCATGGAACAGTTAGTTGGTAACGCAATTTGCTTGGCACTTGATATAATGCATCAATTTTCGTTTTGCTAGGCAAGGTTACGCCTGTCGAGAAATCCGTGCGCAACCTGACCCTGAATTTCGGCCCGCAACATCCCGCTGCCCACGGAGTCCTGCGTCTGGTTCTGGAGCTGGATGGAGAGGTTAAAGCCTTAAGTCACAGATTAATTAGCTAGATCTAAATCCCATTATCCGTTTCTGCAGACTGTGATGCGTGCGGATCCACACATTGGACTGCTGCACCGAGGCACCGAGAAGCTCATCGAGTACAAAACGTACACGCAGGCGTTGCCCTATTTCGACCGGCTGGATTACGTCTCCATGATGTGCAATGAGCAGTGCTACTCGCTGGCTGTGGAGAAGCTTCTTAACATCGAGGTGCCACTCCGAGCCAAGTATATTAGAAGTAAGTAGACCTCGTCGAATTTCTGTAGAGCGCTGCACAAGTGGAATCAAAGTCACTCTAAAATTGGTAAAATGCTAGCTTTATTTTGATTTGTTCTATGAGACGTTTTGATGGAGGACATAGTTCAATTGCAGAATCAAAGCTGCATAAAGTTATCTCTGATGGAAACTAATCCTTGCAAGTTGTCTGATCCCAAATGAAAATTAATCAAAAATTCTCATTTGCTTTAAAGTGATGTAATCGTCCAGTAGATTTATCACCTAAAGTTTATTTTAAAATTACAATTTTTGCAAGGAATGCACAATACCGGATGAATGCGTCGTTGTAAAACCCAATATAACCCAATATAGTAAAGTGCTTATTCTTATCAGTAAATGTTAGGTTAGATGCACAGCTCGATATTCGGTTAGCGTTAATCATTTTGCATTCCAATATTCAATAGGGACCCAAATACAAATATAATCATTGTTTGGATAAATAAATTGGACTAATATGATAATGCTTTCTGACATTTATACGGACGGACAGACAGACTGACAATTGATCCTAATCAAGAAGTTGTATACTTTAAGGGTCGATTCCTTTTATCTCTTGTATGAATATAGTTGACCCTTTTCCCCTACGAGTAGTCTTTTCTCCCGTCTTAGAAAATATTTAAAGTCCATTTACTGATATGTCGTTCAGTTTAAGTTTCATATTACAGTAAAAATAGTAAAATTAATTTTTGCAGGCATTTTTAAGTTTAAGTAAATAATTGAACTTTAAATAGTTTTTGCCATGTTCTTTCTTTGGCATGTCATGTTCTTTCTTTGGTTCTTATATTAATCGAATACGAAATACGAAATTTAAAATATGTTTTTTTTTTATGGGTAGGTTGAACTAATTGTTCCTCTTGGCCACAATTATACATTTTAAACATATTCTCGATCCAATTTGACGGATATGTTTAGGTTTCTTTTTATACCTTTGCAGAGGGTTTTATAATTTTGGTCAAAAGTATGCAACGCAGTGAACGAGACATCTCCTATAAAGTATATATATTCTTGATCAGGATCGCGTCCTGAGTTGATATTATAAGCATGTCCGTCTGTCTGTCCGTCTGTCTATCCGTCTGTCTGTTATGCAAACTAGTCTCTCAGTTTTAAAGATATCGAGTTGAAACTTTACACACACCCTTCGTTCCTTTGCACGCAGTATATAAGTCGGAACGGCCGGGATCGGCCGACTATATCCATATAACTGAACGATCGGAAATTCCATAACTTTGGTGTTTGTAAAGTTAGGAAGTTGGGGTATTCAATGGGTTTTATTTTTAGCCAATCAATCTGACCTACCAAATTTCATAAGGATCGGCCGACTATATCCTATAAGCTGACATATAACTGATTGAGAAGAAATGCCATAACTTTGCTGTTTTTAAAGTTAGGAAGTTGGGATTTTTTTATGAGTATTAAGAATGCATTGTTGCAAACAATCCAGTGGGAGGTATTATAAATTCTGGAGATTATCTGAGCAGGAGTGCTCAGCTCCCAATCCACATTTTGAGGTGGTAAAGCTGGGACTTTGAGATTAGGATGAGTTCATGAGGTTGCGTGTATATGAGTTATTCAACAATGATGTCACAAATGGAGTTATCGTGGTCGTTAGCTATGTAGAATGATAGGTGTGTAAGTTTAGATCGATTCTGACCGTTGGAATGTGTGGAGGCATTTCAGAGACTCAGTGAGCTCTTTGCCGGTTGATGTGTTGCCGGTATCTCCTTTGGGTAAGGTTTTTCGTCACTTACATGTTCGTAGGATACACAGGCTGCTAATTCATCCGCCGCTATCTTGTCCGTATCGTAGATGAGTAGTCGCACTTTATAGAGTTCAGTTGGGTCGGCAGGTGTTCTAAGCTCTTCTCGTTAAGAACAATTACGATGTTCATGGTGCAACGCTCAACCTTCTTTTTTACTTGGTCCCGGTCATATTCCGATAGTAAACTTCATTCCATGAAGGCATTCCTATAATTCTTAATAAATGCGCTTAATTATTTCTGTCTGTATTATGTGCTGAATGTAGCGTTGTTTGCCGAGATTACCCGGATTTTGAACCACATAATGGCTGTTGGTACGCACGCTCTAGACGTTGGTGCATTAACGCCTTTTTTTTGGCTATTCGAAGAGCGCGAGAAAATGATGGAATTCTATGAGCGAGTTTCTGGTGCTCGAATGCATGCTGCTTATATCCGACCTGGTGGCGTGTCATTGGTAATTCTTTCCCACACATTTGTAAAAGCTAATTATTGACCTACGCTTTTTTGCAGGACTTGCCTCTTGGCCTAATGGACGATATCTATGAGTTTGCATCAAAGTTTGCCGAGCGTTTGGACGAAGTGGAGGATGTGTTAACCACGAACCGAATCTGGGTGCAGCGAACCGAGGATATTGGTATTGTAACGGCAGAAGAGGCTCTGAACTATGGTTTTAGCGGCGTCATGTTGCGTGGCTCCGGTATAAAGTGGGATCTCCGCAAACAGCAGCCGTACGATGCCTACAACCTGGTAGACTTTGATGTTCCCATAGGCACTAAGGGTGACTGCTATGACCGATATCTTTGTCGCATCGAGGAAATGCGTCAGTCCTTGCGAATAATTGATCAGTGCCTTAACGATATGCCTGCTGGAGAAATTAAAACAGACGATGCCAAGGTGGCGCCACCGACGCGTTCCGAAATGAAAACATCCATGGAAGCTCTAATTCACCACTTTAAGTTATTTACCCAAGGCTATCAAGTTCCACCTGGGGCAACGTACACGGCAATTGAAGCTCCAAAAGGCGAGTTTGGGGTTTACCTTATATCAGATGGATCGAGCCGCCCATATCGCTGTAAAATTAAAGCGCCAGGGTTTGCTCACTTGGCAGCTTTAGAAAAGATTGGAAAGCAGCACATGCTGGCCGATGTAGTGGCCATTATCGGTACATTGGATGTAGTGTTTGGGGAGATAGATCGATAAATTTTTATTTCGAGTTGTGTACCATTCTGTGTAAGAAAATGCTTATGAATATTAAAAATCATGAATACGTTCGGAACTAGATTTATTTGTACCTTACCCTTTTATTGGCTATATTACGGGCTTATCATGTTTATATTTCTTAGTTAGCGATGCTAACAAAAAAATAATTTGTACTATTCGGTCCTCACCAGAACACCTAAAATTAAATTTATTTGGGGCCGGCACAGAAAAACACATCGTTTTTAAAATCACTAGTAAATATGCTTAAAGCATGCATTAATATATTTTGAATCCGGGAACCCAAATAAATGTCGAACAAGATGTTTTGTTGACACTTTCTTTTTCCCATTTTTCCCAAGTTGCATCACTAGCAAAGTCACAGGGACGCATAAAGGACGCCTTAATACAGATTATTACTTAATACTCTTGATATAATATCCGGCACATAACCTTACATGCCCACTCTAAAATCTCTAAATTATCGCTGTTGACTCCAAAGGCGCTAGTTAACTTACATATGTAGGTTCTTCAATAATTGTCCCGGGGTAGACCCCGACCAAATAAATGTTTTGTAGTTGATGGTTTCGAGTTGAAACCAGTGTGACCAATTTTGAGAGTTCATCAGATTTAAGCGTGCTACCTTGGCAAGATAAGTCTGCCGGTGTATAAAGAAATTAAAAAACAATACAATTTAAATTTAACAGTTGTTTTTTTTTAATTTACTTATAATTATTTGCTAATTTAATGTTCATTATTATCACATGTAAACCCTGCAATCGACTTTTGTGAGTTTTTTGAGTTTTTCCCTCCATTTCTTATAATGTTCAGTGAGAAGCGCACGCCAAAAGATTAAATTTTTTAATCTTTTCGCTGGGCTCACCCAAAGTTCATTTCCGCAGACTGGCAACGCTATGGAATTTTCTGGTATTTTTTTCGTCGATCTGTGGACCGACGTGAAAAAAAGGCCCGACGAATAGTGAAGGCCAGCTGTTTGCCTCTCGCTCTCTCTCATGACTGGCGTACGGTTTTCGTCGATCTGGATACTAGGCTTTACGTACAATATGATGACTTAGCGGAATGGATTTGTAATTGGACCGAATGCATATATGGGGCTTGGATTCAGCAGTGGCCGCGATGTTTGTTTTGTTGGCAACTTAGTTGCCAATAAAGTGTTTGGTTTCTAGCTGCTTGTCAACCGTAGGGGCTTAGGTAGGGGACCGCCGAGGGAATGTACTGATGCGGTAACTCCTCCCCCCTCAGACTGAACTACCGACCATAGTGAAGCGATGGTTGGTGTGAAAGTGACAGGTGGAGCAATGGTTCGCCCCACTAGCAGGTGGGGCGACTGTTGTGAAAATGGTCGTTCGCTTAGAAAAGCAAGCCACAGCCAATACTATTATCAGTATCACAGACAACATGGTGTATGTCGTTGTCGTGTGTATTGTTGCTCCCGTTTGTATCTTATTGATACGTAGTTTTGTTTCCAAATCTTCCATTTTCAGCTCATGGATTCCCAATTCTTGGGTTGTTCTGTTCTTTTTCATGGTTGAAATTTGTGGTATCTCCAGTTTTAGTTTTGCCGTACCAAGTTTCTTTACCGCCTCACATTGGACGTTGTTCACCATGGCTCTGCACTCGGTAAATGTGATTATTGCTGACCCATTCAGGGTTCTGTTCTGTCCACAGTCTGTTTGCAGTTTTACATTTTCTCCGTTGAAAATTGCGATGTAGCCCTCCTCTGGTTCTAAGATCCTGGTTACGAGTCCGGCATCCCTCGACTCACAATCCGCTTCCTTTCCGCTAATCAGACTTTTAAGACATTGTTCATTAATTTGATTTACAATCTTGTCATTCTTACAAATATACAAATTCCTTATCTTCTGACATTTATCTTTATAATAGTACATTTATTTTATACTGTTTACTACATATTCTTATGCGATTATGAATTCTGTTTTATTCATTGGTAAGGGTACCATTCTCTGTAAGTAGTACTCTCCCTTTTTAAACATTGGTAACCTTATCGAGAAAATTATATCTGTGTTATTCATAATTGTTCTTAGCTCTAACTCATACAAATGCTCCTCTAATACAATCTGTATTTTCACATTGCCTGTTTCATATGTACGAAAAACACCTTCCATTTCAGGTGTGCTAATGTTTCATCTATTCCCCTATGATTTGACCTTTCGTGATAGTCTTTAATGACCTGTTCCTGTTCACTTTTTTCCGTTATATCCGGCAACAAAACTGTACATCTTATTGCCCTATACAACTTACTATAAGCGAAATACTTGCAATATGCCTCTTGGATTGTTATCACCAAGTTGTCTGGAATCAGGAGTGCTACCGTTCTTTTAGGTTTCAGGATTTCCTTTAACTTACGGCCAACTGTTTCCTCATCAAAATTGTTATCAGTCCAAATTATTCTCAACTTATTCCTGAACGGAATTTGTTTCTGTATTCCCGCTACTCTACCTTCCTGTATGACTACCTGGATGTTATACTCGTTTAGTGCTTTTTCCAATATTGGGAATCCCAACTGGAGATCTTCTTCAGAAGATTGGATTGTCTCTCCATTGGTCGCCATCTCTGAGGCATCCTCCAACACATTGAGCTCCAGTTGAATTCTGCTCAATGCGTCAGCCACTACATTCAGAGAACCTATTTTGTATACAATCTCGTAATCGTACTCCAACATTTGGAGTCTCCATCTTACAAGTTTGGAATCGGGTTCATTGACGCTCATTAGCCATGTTAATGGCCTATGGTCAGTGACTATCTTGAACTTTGTGCCAAATACGTAATGTCTAAAATGCTTAATCACCCATATAATGGCGAGCATTTCCTTTTCTATTGTGGCATAGTTCACTTCTGATCCTGACAGAGTTCTGCTAGCGTATGCTATTGGTCTGTCCGTTCCCAAATTTCCTTGGGATAGGACCGCATTAGTGAATGACAAATGGTCTCCTTCTTTATGGAATACTTTCGGATATTTCTTACAAATTCGTTGAAGCTCATTAAGCTCCTCGCTATTTAAGTGTTCTGTTCTGATCTTATCAAATGGTATCTTCCTATTTCCATTATCGGTCTCCTCTATATTGTTGAGCTCGAAATGCTTGTCAGTTTCGAATTCAACAACTTCTAATGGTTAATCCAGAAATAATTTCTGATCCTTTTCCGCATAGTTCGTTATTTCGACCAGGCCACTGCCCTATAGATTCCTTCTGAAATGATCAAATCCTCTTTTACTATTGTTTTGTTTAGCAAGAAATCCCCATCGGGTACACATACCGGAATAGAAATAACTGCTTTTGTCCCTGCTTCTATTGAGTGAACCTCGATGGGTCTATACTTAGTTGAATGTATCTGCAATTCTGTGTCCGCCGTGCGGAACCAACCCCTCTCAATATCAATCACGGCTTTCGTTTGTTGTAGCAAGTCTATACCAATTAATCCCTCGAAAAACTGATGAAATCTGAAGAGCAATAATCTCGTTTTCCTACTCCTCCGAATTCTTTGAACATTGGTACGTGTGCTTGCTGCAAAATCGTGTGTGATTGGGTAATTGTCTTAATGGCTTTTGGGTCATGCAGCTCCTTCACATACTATGGTTGAGCTAATTCGGGACGAATGAAAGAGTAAGTGGATCCTGTATCAATTAGTAATTTTATTGTTTTGTGTGGGGTAATTCTGATCGTTACATATGGTAGGGTGGAGTGGCCCGTCCTTGCTCCTAAATATCCTGTTGGTTGTTCGAGGCTGATTGCAAAAAATTTGCCTCATCCTCTTGGATATTATGCAGATGACCGCTCATCGACTGTCTATTTCCGTCTCTCTCTGAATTATTAGTCGAATTATATGACCGCTTGGAGCTGGTCAAATTATTCGACTGTCTCGAATTATTTAAGTTATATGATTGTCCCGAATAATTTGAATTCTTAGACATTCTTGATTGTCCACTACCTCCATCTCCAGCTGCCTGGATCGCTAACTGGCCTTTTCTTGGCTTGCTGTTGTTATAGCTGTTGCCATAATTCCACTTCGTGTTCCTGTTGTGGTAATTACGGTACGGTCTAACATAATTAGGGGCTTCTGTCTGATTAAGGTTATCTGTCCTGAACGGATTACCCATTATTGGATATGGCAATCCAAACCTGGCCATCCATTCATGGTGGGCATTGAAAACGGCATCGGAAACTGTGGTTGGGTATTTGCAGCCCACCGATACTGCGACCAAGGGCCCGTCTGTGCCTCCGGCACTGGGTTATCCTGTTTTCCTAATTCCTGTTTCGGAGCTTTCTTAACCTATTTGGCCTGCGAACCTGTCATTTCTTGGCCTTTCACTTCTACCCCTGTTTCCTCTAGGGTAACTAAATACTTCTCCCTGCAGGCTATTTCGTAAGCCTTTGCTATGTTCGGTACCCCCATGTTTCGAATAGTAACGCCTATAGGACCCTTTAAGGCCGAAACAAAGGCGTTTAAGGCCATATCCTCGTACCATTTGATCTTCTCGCCTCTCAATAGTTTGCCCTGTTCGCTGGACTTGACCAGACTCACCAGGGCTTTCTTCAGGGTCATAACCTTTGTATACAGTGCTTCCAATTCTAGCTTCTTCTCCTTAATATGGGTCAGCTCCATAATAAGGTCCTGGTCGGATCTCTTATCCTTAAAATGTGTAATTAGTACCTTCTTAATTTGATCCCAATTGAGCTCTGATTCATCTAAGTCGAGGGCCTTATCTGCCTCTCCTACAATCTTACTCCTCACCGCTCTAAGGGCTATTACCCCTACATTCGATCTTTCCTCTCCTTTGATCAGGCCTAGTACCTGCTCCACTGCTCCTATAAAACCATCTAATTTACCAGAGTCTCCTTCGTATTTTGGAATAATTTCCACCAGGTCTATTACCTTGATGGCCTCTAATACACTCGTTGTTGCCTTTGGTGTTGCCATTCTTTCTTCTGTCATTCCAGCTCTTGAACTAGATGTTGTAGTAATTTTCTTGGCTATTTTTTTTTTATCTTACTTCTTAATTATGTATGGTATGTATGTTACTTCTAATTTTCTTGATTGTCTTCCTCTTCTCTGAGCTTGTTTCAAATTCTTGCTTAATAAGTATGGTATGTATGTGTATTGTTGCTTAAACTTAATTTACTTAAGTATGTGTATATCCGTGTGAGTTAGTTATTTAGTCGTGTTCTTCTGTAATTAGTGTTTTTTGGGCCTCGATTTCCGTGTTGAAATGGAGTTCTGTGAATTAATTTGAATAAGTAATTTGTCTCATACTTGGATAAAAGATTCTTACTTAATAAGTATGGTATGTATGTTAATTCTAATTTTCTTGATTGTCACCTCTTCTCTGAGCTTGTTTCAAATTCTTGCTTAATAAGTATGGTATGTATGTGTATTGTTGCTTAAACTTAATTTACTTAAGTATGTGTATATCCGTGTGAGTTAGTTATTAAGTCGTGTTCTTCTGTAATTAGTGTTTTTTGGGCCTCGATTTCCGTGTTGAAATGGAGTTCTGTGAATTAATTTGAATAAGTAATTTGTCTCATACTTGGATAAAATAGTAAAATGGATCGTAATAATTTTATTTTTTATTTATTTGTTTCTATTCATCTTTATTTGCATTTCTTTTTGTCTTGCCTTTCCTTAATTTCATTACCCCGCATGCTGAAGCTAGTTGATCACTGTGCGATACAGCTTCACAACCATTTGTGGACAGTCATTGCTCTATGGGTGTTATTTGCCACTTTCCAATTGTATGTGCACTACAGTTCGCCGCCTAATACGTGTGCATGGACCTTAACAATTTATTTATTTTCAACTTGTTGCAACCATCCAATGCTAAGCTTCGCCCTGTGCATTACAGTTCGTCGCCTAATACATGTGAATTGACCTTAACAATTTATTTATTTATTTATTTTCAACTTGTTGCAACCATCCCATGCTAAGCTTCGCCCTGTGCATTACAGTTCGTCGCCTAATACATGTGAATGGGTCTTAACAATACTTCTTATTTATATTCTGTTTTTGATCCGATCGAGCCAATTTCTTCTCCTTTCTGCCATAACTTTACCCACTGTACTAAGTTGTCTTCTGCCGCCACTCTGCTCGACGTCGAACTATTCACAACGGCCCCGACCACCGACGACGAACACAATCTTCATTGTGTCAACCGCAACCGTTTGCCGAGCCGACGGCAACCGACCGCTCGATTGACCTGCTCGACACAACCTCGAACCGTCCACCGACGTCAGAAATCGGCCATTTATTTTAACCAAAATTAAAAATCTCGCACTTGATTTCTATTACTTCTTTAATCTTTACTGTCTATCTTCGAATATTAGCATCGTTATTTTCACCTTCACCCACTGTGCACAATTCTTGTTACATTTCCTCTTTTTCCTTCTCTAAACGTGGCTCGACCTCTTTATGTTTTACTTTACTGATTATTTTATTCTTGCACTTTAATTCTTTCTCCATTTAATTATTTTATTTTTTCTTTTCTATATCATTTTTGTTTCATTTATTTATTTATAATTTATTATTTCACTCCATTTCACACTTCACTCTACTCACTCTTACAATATAAGGATAATTATAGTGTTGCAAATTCCTGTCATCCTCCGCCGTCACAGATCCTTCCTTGAGCTTCTTGGGTAGAATCTGTCCTTTAGTCGAAGGCCTGCCGACTGCGCCAGTTAACTTATGTAGGTCCTTCAATAATTGTCCCGGGGTAGAGCCCGATCAAATAAATTTTTTGTAGTTGATGGTTTCGAGTTGAAAATCAGAATGAATTCTTTATTTTATAATTCTTTGTTCACAGCTTAGTGTTTAGGTACAATATGCTGACTTAGCGGAATGGATTTGTAATTGGACCGGATGCATATATGGGGCTTGGATTCAGCAGTGGCCGCGATGTTTGTTTTGTTGGCAACTTAGTTGCCAATAAAGTGTTTGGTTTCTAGCTGCTTGTCAACCGTAGGGGCTTAGGTGGGGGACCGCCGAGGGAATGTACTGAGGCGGTAACTCGCTCTCGCGGCCTTGATTATTAGTTTTTCAATTGTCGATCAAAAGTGCAGTCAAATCCCGTAAATACTTATTGCTGCACGGCTCGCTCTCATTGTAGAGCGCAGACCCACTTAAAAGCGTACTTTTAAGCCTGCCGTCTTTCTGCATCAGTCCTTGCCAGCGTTTACCTAAGCTCCACAATATAGAAGCCCTACCTGCAAACTGTTGCCATAAGTTTGCGAAAATTTCTTTTAGTGCTGTCTACTGTCCACCTGGTCACCGCCTTTCTTGGTCGGCTGAGGAATATCTGCGTCTATTTGGCTCTGAAGGTAGCCGCTTCCTCATTTCTGACTCATTGCAGTTATTGCTGACTCAAACATGCAGATTTTTGCTACTGGCGGACCCACTTATTTTCCTTGGATCAATGACCACCTCATGAGGGCCATTGATTTTGCAGTGTATATCAGAAGCCCGGGCCTTTATTCTGATCATATTCCGCTCCTGATATATTTTTGAGTAACCTATACGATCGTTACCAAATCTAGGCTTCTTCCTCGGGGTTCGGATCTAAAAATTTTAAGTGCGCAACCCACTGCTCTGACTCAGGAACAACCTTCTCTTCTTTGTGTCAGAATTTTTTATTGACAAGCTCGGTGCAATTGATCCTAACCAGAATCACGTACTTGCGCTTTTGAAATGCACCCGCAACCTTAAAAGACAGGTCCAGACAACAATCTCGAGGTCAGGGCCTTCCTTTGGCCCTTTTGTTGCTGTCCGCCGAGTAGACAAAGATGAGGTGCGGGATCATTTAAAGAGACTGGTTACTACTAAAGCTCCTGGCATGGACGCGATTGATGGCAAAGTAGCAAAGGCTCTGCCTAGCTCAGTCATTGCACAGCTCTGTCTCCTCTTTAATGCTTGCATGAACCTTGGTCATTTTTCATCACCTTGGAAACGTGCATTAGTCACTTTGGTGGCAAAAAAAAGGAAAATGCCCATAATGCCCATAATCTTATAGGTCGACTAGTTTGCTGTCCACTTTATTCCAGATTTTTGAGCGAATCATGCTTGGTAGACTTCTAGCTATTAAAGCCTTTGAAGACGCACTTCCAAACCACCAGTTTGGTTTCCGTAGTCGTCATTGTGCTGTCGAGCAAGTACACAGAGTAGTTAACCATCTTCTGGATGCTTTCGAAGATCACAAATACGGTTGATCAGCGGTTTTTCTCGACGTTCGAAGGATTGTTGTACAAGCTAATGCCGCCTGTGGAAGCTCATTGTATGGTTCTTAGATAACAGGGAGTTTACAGTGTATATTCGTAGGCATCGTTCTGGACTTCGTACAATTCGTACTGGTGTCCCGCAGGGAAGCGTCCGTGTTCCGATCCTGTACACAATTTACACATCGGATCTTCCAAGCCTAGTTGCTCGTGGTACACTCTTGGCAACATATGTAGATTACACTGAATTTCTTGCAGCTAGTAGCACCACAACGTCTGCCTCCTAACGTGCCCAGACATTCTTGGACGAATTTGAGTGCTGGGCTTCTCGATGGACCATTGCGATAAGAGTTGACAAAACGCAGAACGTAACATTTGCTCTCCGCCCCTAGCCCCAGACGTACCTCTAGTTACCTTAGACCGTCGCCTTTGTTGGAAGAACAAATTGATAGAGTCTGTGGGTCAGCAAGAACAAAACTTGAAAAAATGGACTGCGGCTCTTTAAGGTCATTGTCCTTCCGACCCTAAACTGGGGAATCACTTGCTAGGGCACGGCCTGTCATTCATCACTAAAAAGGATGACGTGCATTACAAAAGAAACTGGGGGTTAAGTGGCACCATATTGTGGAAAACCGAGTTATGTTCCAGGACACGGGAGTACCGACGGTAACGGAGACGATTTGTAAATCCTCAAGTCGATACCGGGAACGTTTGCTCACACATGCAAACTGTCTGGCAAGACATCTTGCAACACCACTGGGGCGACGGCTTCTGCGCAGACGGCAGACTTATGGATTTTCGGCCGTGACAGACACGGGCATCTCCTATAACCACGCATCTTGATAAACTTATGACCGGCTATGACCACACCTGATTTGCCCAAGAATGGAGCACCCGCTAATCGCTTTTTGGGATCTTTAGAAATAATTTCTCAATACACAAAAAAAAAGGTCCATTCTTGTGTGGCGTGCTCAACAAAAAAGTAAAAAAAAAATTGTAAAGGGAAGAGCTTTGGCAGAGGTTCGGACAGAACTAATGAAACCTCAGTCTAGATTCGTAGTCTAATCTTTAAATTAAATTACCGAAAAGAAAAGATTAGTGTCGTAACTGTATTTGAAAAAGTTAAAAAACAGTTCAAAGAAATTAAAAGTGCTGGTGAGTAATAATTATTTATTTACATGGCAAACAATAAACCATTTGAAGTATTTAAACCGTAAAACTTGTAATTCCTGCCCGTAATTAATAATTATAGTTAATAATCATTACTTATTATCTCTGTTGTGGACGTTGTGGTGGCCTGGTTTCGGGTCCACCCGATCACCGTGTTCTGGACGACCGGTAATTTGTCGTCGGCCATGACAAATTCCGGCTGGATCACACCTCATCCGCAAGCTAAATAAACTTAAATTTGGCACGCCCGGCGTCGCTGAGAGCCCTAATCGGTGTGCGGATACGTATATTGTGTTTGATTTTGAGGACCACCTTCAATGGTGGTTGGTTTTAATTGCACTTCTTGCTAATGTCATCCCTGCGACAGATTAATTAATTAGAACTGAAGGAAGCCAGTTCTCAGCGCTCTGCTTTAGAAACCTCTGGCACTTCCGAAGAAAATTGATTATCTGGCAGACTCGGCAACGGTGGGATCTCATACCTCTTTGAGCCATCTTGAGCTTATCTGGGATGGATAAACAAAGAAAATAAAATATTTAGAATTGTGTGGACTACGACTGTATTAAGGGTGTCTTCTAGTCTAGAGGCTTGAATTTCGAGCTTTTTTTAACAATTAATAAAAAAAAGCGATAGATATTTTTACCATCCGTTTTTTTTTCATTTGTTTACTTAAAAATAAATTTGTTTTCATTAAGTTATTCGTTATTAAAGAAGAGGGGGTGGGGGGGGGGGATTGCACTGCGACCTCGTTAATTTCTGCAACCGCAGCCACTGCAACAACAACATCAACGGTCCCCGTACTAACAACACGATTTCGAATGCGTTTGCAAATTCTGCAGCGCCGAATAAAACTACAAATCCAATTGTAAGTACAAGTGCCAATATCGGCAATATCAAACAACAACAAGTGGGTCCGGCTATACAGACTGGCATGGATCGTTACATCCAAATCAAACGGAAGCTAAGCCCGCAAAATAAAATGGTTGGAAACAAAGCAAAACAAAATTGCCCTAATAAAGGCAGCGAACATCCAGGGGCATCTAGTAACAACAGATTCGCCCTATTGTAGAAAATTGAAAAAAATCAATCCGAAGCTGGTCAGGCTGTACAAAAGAAACCAAAGCACCCACACATTTACATAAGGGAACAGAACTCAAATGCCCCAGAAAAGAAAATTGTTGCGCTGGTCGGGGATGACAACTTTTATGTTACTCCTCTTGTTAAAGGGAATATTCATGAAACAAAGTTTCAAGCTAAAACTGAAGATCAATTTAGAGCTGTAACCAAATACCTAGATGAGGCTAGGAAACCCTACTACACGTACCAGCTCAAGAGTAGCAAGGGCTTGCAAGTAGTGCTAAAGGGCATAGAGCCCGACGTATCCACCAATGAGATAAAAGAGGCACTAATAGAAAAGGGATTTTTCCCCAAAAATATTATTAATATTACCAACAGAAATAAAAAGCCGCAACCACTCTTTAAGGTCGAACTGGAACCAGAAAGCAGAGCCTTGAAGAAAAATGAAGTGCACCCGATCTACAAACTATAATTCCTGTTGCATAGAAGGATTACTGTTGAAGAACCGCATAAGCGAAATGGTCCGCTGCAATGCACAAACTGCCAAGAGTATGGATACACCAGAAACAACTGCGGGCTTCGATCAGTCTGCGTAGCTTGTGGTGGCTTCCACAACTCCGAACCTTGCCCTGCACCCAAAGAGCTGAAGAGTCAGTTTCAACAAGCTAAATACGCACACTCCCAGAATGCACGAAATGCGTACGTTCAATCCCAAGCCACACCTGATGTTTTCTTTGCGAAAGCAGCCAGATCTTCATTTGGGCCCCTCAACACAAATGGGGGAGTTTCATACGCCAGTGCCCTAAAATCAGGACTTTCCAATCAGACGGGGTTCCCACAAGCTCAATGCTCTGAGCAAAATATAATAACACCTGAGCAAGCAATAGGACAAATACCAAACAGCTCTCCGATAGAATCAGTCACTCCGATTAGAAAATTCTCGGGTACTTGGGCCCGCAGTGACGAAGACAGAACCAAAACATTAGCTTTACACCTACGAAATGTATTCCAGCCAAACGCCGCCACAAACTCTTTTCAACTACAGCCGCTCAGGTCTGAAATTGCAATTAACCCGATTTTGTTTCAAACACCTAAAATTGCCAATGTCATTAGGAAGCAAATAAAACCGAAAAAGGCTCCAAGGGGCGACCTAATAACCCCAAAAATGATAATTGAACTTCCAAACTGCGCAGTGGATGTTATATGCGAGCTATTTAACGGGATCACAAAACTTTTGGGGTAGTATACCCCAAAAAATGGAAAAAGTCTGTGGTTATAATGATACCGAAGCCTGGGAAAGACCACACAATTCACTCATCATACAGGCCAATAAGCTTACTATCGTGCCTGTCCAAATTACTAGAAAAATGCCTGCTCACGCGCATTACACCATATTTAAGAGAACAAAACTTAATCCCGGCACATCAATTCGGGTTTCGTGAAAGCCACGAAACCATCGAGCAAGTCAACCGGATGACTTCAGAAATTCGTACAGCCTTCGAACATCGGGAATATTGTAGTGCAATATTCCTCGTCTCTCAGGCATTCAGCGAGTATGGCTTGAAGGCCTTATGCATAAAATCATAACATTACTGCCAGAAAACACTCATAAGTTACTTAAGTCGTACCTCTACCACAGAGTCTTTGAGGTGAGTTGCAATACAACGACATCCAACAAGTACAACATTGAAGCCGGAGTCCCACAAGGTAGCGCACTGGGCCCTGTTTGTCCTATACACAGCAGACATCCCTACGAACGAGACGCTAACTACATCCACATTTGCTGACGACACCGCAATCCTGAGCCGCTTGAGATGCCCTACTAGTGCAACAGTTTAATTGGCTGATTATTTGGTGGTAGACTCCAACAGAGCTTCTGTCGCCTAGCGCAACAACAACAGAAACTACTACGTCTACTACAACGGACGCCAACAATGCAATAAAGACTCAATAACGACGATGAAAAAAAACGCAGTGCACCCGATCTACAAGTTGCAGTTCCTTCTGCACCGTAGGATCACAGTGGAGGAGCCGCACAAACGGACCCGGCCAGAGCAATGCACAAATTGCCAGAAATACGGCTTACTGCACCCTCAGGTCAGTATGTGTAGCTTGTGGAAACTGCCACAGCTCCGAACCCTGCCCTGCCAACAAGGAAGACTCTCTCACTAAAAAGTGTGTAAACTGCCAAGGAAACCACACAGCAAACTACAGAGGATGTCCAGTCTACAAGGTGATGAAAGTCGGATTCAACGAGCGACAACGGCACGCTACCTGAACACACAAAACACTTACATGAGATCACAAACGACACCGGAAATTTTCTTCGCAAAAGCAGCCAGATGATCATCATTTGGCCCTTCAATTACCACCAACGGAATTTCTTACGCCAGTGCTCTAAGATCAGGCACAGCTCACATAGAGATGAAAATTGATATCATCCAGCAGGCCATGGGACAGCCACAAAGTATCATGGAATCTATGATGATTACTTTGCAACAAAATATGATGGAACTTATGTCCTTCATGAAAAACACCATGCAAACCCTTATGCAAAACCAAAATATCTTACTTGCAGCTCAGCAGTCCAAATAAACCATGCTTAGCCTTCGAATAACTCTGTGGAACGCCAACGGTGTTTCACGGCATAAACCTGAAATAACTCAATTTCTGAACGAAAAACACATCGACGTTATGTTGCTGGCAGAAACGCATCTCAACAGCAAATATAACTTTCAAATACACGTTCTACGGCACCGATCATCCAGATGGTAAAGCGCATGGCGGAACTGGTATCTTAATAAGAGACCGCGTCAAAAAAATCATCTGCAAACTACATCGATAACATTGCAGTTGGGCAACTGCAACCTTGCCATTGCCGCTGTCTACTGCCCACCCCGCTTTACAGTCTCCGAAGACCAATTCATGGACTTCTACAATTCACTTGGAGAGCGATTCATAGCAGCAGGAGATTACAACGCCAAGCACACGCACCGGGGATCCCGCCTTGTGACCCCCAAAGGAAGGCAACTATATAATGCACTCATTAAAACATGCAACAAACTGGACTACGTTTCACCTGGCAGCCCTAATTACTGGCCTACAGATCCTAGAAAACTACCTGATTTAATTGATTTTTCTGTGACAAAAAACATTTCTCGCAATCTAATATCTGCAAAATCGCTTTTGGATCTATCATCGGACCACTCACCAGTGCTAATAACTCTTCTTTAAAGCCCGGAATTAATTGAGCACCCTCGCAGGCTGACGCCGCATTGAACCAACTGGCTGAAGTTCAAAAAGTACGTAAGTTCCCACATTGAACTAACTCCACAGCTCAACATCAAGGAGGATATCGACTGCTATGCCGATGCACTGGAGTCTGTACTCGTCGCAGCAGCCAAAGTCTCAACACCGCAAGGGAGGGAACACAAAACTAACCTTGAAATCGAACAGCTTGTTCTGGAGAAAAGACTTTTGAGACGTGCTTGGCAAACCAGCAGATCGCCATCCTCAAAACAAAGTCTTAAAGAAGCTGGTCGCAGACTTATCAGGGCTCTAAGGCAAGAAGCATTCCTTGTAGAGGGCCCACCCAAATCTAAGTGCGCCGGCCGAAACAGTAATCCCCATAAGAGACTCTTCAGGCAGCTGGGCCAGAAGCGGCAAAGACAGAGCTTGTACATTTGCTTTACACCTTCGAAATGTTTTTCAGCCAAACCCTGCAAACTAATTCGTTCGCACTACCGTCGCCGTCAATTCGAATTAAATCTAAGACGGAGCCAATTCTGTTTCAAACAAATGAAGTTGCAAAGTAATCAGCGAGCAATTGAAACCAAAAAAGGCCCCAGGCGGTGATCAAATAACTCCCAAAATGTTAATCGAACTTCCAAACTGTGCAGTTGAGGTTATTTGCAAACACTTTATCGGGATTACATGACTTGGCTATTTCCCCAAAAAATGGAAAAAATCGGTAATCATAATGATCCCAAAGTCAGGGAAAGATCACACAATACCAGCTTCGTACAGACCGATAAGTTTACTCTCGTGTCTGTCAAAACTGCTCGAAAAATGCCTTTTGACGCGCATAATCCCATATCTGAAAGAGCACAACGTTATTCCAGCTCACCAATTTGGCCATCGAGAAAGCCATGGAACAATAGAGCAAGTCAACAAATTAACAACAGAAATAAGGACTGCATTCGAGCTTCGGGAATACTGCAGTGCGGTATTCCGGTATGCGCAAAAGTGTAAGCACATAACGATTACTCCTAATAGACAAACGTGTCCCTCGCTTACCCTGAATAACACGCCACTTCCACAAGCTGACGATGTAACGTACCTCGGCATCCACCTAGACAGGAGACTTACATGGCGGAAATATATCGAAGCTAAGAAAATTCACCTAAAACTAAAATCAAACAGTCTCCATTGGCTTATAAACGCGCGCTCCTACCTCTGCCTAGACTTCAAGGTCCTGCTCTACAACTCAACGCTTAAGCCGGTGTGGACCTAAAGTTCCGCCATTTTGTTAATTTTTGTCCGAATTTTAAAATCCTAGTTCATCAGATAGCCATACATATACTCTTCCTAATCCCGTTGGAATTTTTGGTTTCAGATGTTCCAGTGAGCTTAAATCCACTACGCCGACGAAAAGAAGGGCTTTTGTTCAATGACAAAAAAAAATTATGTTACATTTTTTTTTTATTATTTAAGTCTTTAATTTAATGGATGCAAAGTTGCAAGCCTAAAGAATAATATATGTACATTTTCCAGACCATTGAAAACGTCAAAATTTGAAATCGAGAATGGGGGGGTCCCCTTAAAAAAAAACTATTGAAGAAAGAACAAGATATTCAACCGGAAGTCTGAATAGGAAACCGAAAGTGACATTTGTGGTCGCATCGGGCACTCGGATGATAACGCCACATGCCCTGCACGGCACGTTAAGTGCTACAAGTGCACTCGCATCGGACATTTCGCCCGGAAATGCAGAAGAAGTTTCAAACAACAGTACACACAGCCCAATAATAATGGCGTCAAGCGATTACTGTCATTATGG
The DNA here is from genome assembly GCA_018153305.1 of Drosophila kurseongensis. Classification (NCBI taxonomy): domain Eukaryota; kingdom Metazoa; phylum Arthropoda; class Insecta; order Diptera; family Drosophilidae; genus Drosophila; species Drosophila kurseongensis. The sequence goes on from JAECXX010000034.1 coordinate 3,178,871, forward strand.
GTTCATTATGGGTTCAAGATGCAGATACCTATTCTGAAGTGAAGGCAATGAAAGAAAATTGTTTCCGTATCTATAGTGATGGCGAAGACGATGAATCGATTGATTGCTACATCGGTGACCAACTTGTTTCTCTAATAATTGAATCAAGATCCCGTTTTAATTTAATCAGTCAAACGGATTGGTTGTCAATGGAACAAAACAAAGCAGTAGTCTTCAACATCAGATCAAATTCCGAGAGACAGTTTCGTGGCTACGCCTCAAACCAATTGCTCAGCGTAATTTGTGGCTCCCATATCAGTCGGCTCAAACACAGGGGTAGTCGCATCATTTTATGTAATTGAAAATGGGACACAATCACTATTAGGCCGAGATACCGCCATACAATTGAAGGTCCTCGCATTGGGATTGCAAGTAAATCGAATGGAATGCAATAGCCCGTTTCCCAAGTGGTAAGGAGTGACGGTCAAGCTCTTAATTGACCCGAAAGTGAGACCCATAGAACAGCCTATGAGACGCATCCCAGTTGCGGTCGAAAATAAGGTTTTGGCTAAATTGGAAGAAGCATTAAACAACGACATTATAGAGCCAGTGCACGGCCATAGCCCTTGGATCTCACCAATCGTGGTAGTTTATAAAGAAAATGTCGATATACGTTTGTGCCTGGACATGCGGATGGCGAATAAAGCGGTAAAAAGGGAACACTACCCACTGCCAACTTTTGAGTCATTAATGACTGGGTTGGAAGGTCCCAATTTCTTTTCGCGAATTGATTTAAAGGATGCCTACCACCAATTAGAACTGAATGAGGAGAGCCGACAGATAACAACGTTCATAACGCCAAAGGAGTTGTTCCGGTACAAGCGTTTAATGTTCGGAATAAATTCAGCTTCTGAGATATTCCAACGGCGGCTCGAAGAACTGTTAGCGCCTTGTTCCAAGGTTCTAAACTATATAGACGATATCATTATTTTCGGAACAGAGGAAGAACACGAAAAAACCGTCACGGAAGTCCGATCAATATTTAAGGAAAATAATGTCTTACTAAACGATTCAAAATGTGTTTGGAATCATTTATTCGACAAGGGAATTAATGTTGATCCGGAGAAAGTGACGACCATCACGTCTTTTCGAAATCCGAAAAATAAGGAGGAGACCAGAAGCTTCCTTGGACTCGTCATATATGTCGGAAAGTTTATCCCGGATTTGGCCGATCGCACTGAACCACTACGACAGTAGTTAAGGAAAGAAATTAAATTTGTTTGGGGCCCTAAAGAGAAAGCAGCGTTCGATGATTTAAAAATTAGATTGGCCGAAATACCCAGACTCTCGTATTTCAACGTAAACAACCGAACACGTCTGATTGCCGATGCCAGCCCTGTGGCACCAGGCGCGGTACTGCTCCAGTTCACAGATAACAATGAACCATTTATAATTTCCTTTGCAAGCAGGAGTTTGTCTGATGTGGAGAAGCGGTACTCGCAAACGGAAAAGGAAATCTTGGCATCAGTATGGGCGGTGTAAAAGTTCTATTACTACTTAGCAGGATTGGAGTTTGAATTATTTACCGACTACAAGCCACTCGAGACTATATTTAAACCGTCATTAAAACCACCAGCTCGCATCGAAAGATGGCTTCTTCGCTTACAGGCTTTCAAAATTTAATGTCATCTTTATATCCGGAAAAGAAAATTTATTTCAGACTCTTTGTCTCGACTGTGCTGCATAACATCAACAAAGGATTTGGAGACACGAGCAGAATATAGCATTCTTCACATACTACAGAGCTCAGTCCCGGCATCAATGAGTATATCCGAAGTAGCAGAGAAGAGCATACGGGACGAAGAAATAGTCGAGGCTATGACTTGCCTGAATGACGATTCTTTGACATCGGCGATATCAAAAAACGACGTTTCCAACGGGTCCGTGGATTTAAGTCCGATTTACTGGGTTCATTGCCAAGCCGCGAGTTCTTGCTCGTATTTATCGACTATTTTTCACGTTACATGGAATTTAAGTTCCTTCGTACTATAACTTCCACAAGCATAATTAACACTATGAAAGACATTTTCTGCCGACTTGGGTTTCCAAAATACTTAAAACAGACAATGGACGACAGTATATTAGCAACGAATTTAAAGAATATTGTAAGATCTCTGGAATCGAATAGATTAGAATTCCGCCCTACTGGCCTTAGGCAAACGGCGAGGTAGAAAATATAAACAAGTCACTTGGGAAGAGATTAAAGATAGCTCATCAAAACAAGGCTAACTATAAAGAAGAAATCCAAAAATTTGTTCATATGTATAACGTAAACATAAGTGTGCAACGCAGTGAATGAGATATCTCCGACCCTATAAAGTATATATATTCTTGATCATGATCGCGCCCTGAGTTGAAATAAGCATGTCTGTCTGTCCGTCTGTCTGTTTCTACGCGAACTAGTCTCTCAGTTTTAAAGATATCGAATTGAAACTTTGCACACTCCCTTCCATCCTTTGCACGCAGTATATAAGTCGGAACGGCCGGAATCGGCCGACTATATCCTATAGCTGCCATATAACTGAACGATTGGAAATGCCATAACTTCGGTTTTTTAAAAGTTAGGAAGTTGGGATTTTGTAAGGGTTTTATATTTGGCCAATCAATCCGACCTACCAAATTTCATAAGGATCGGCCGACTATATCCTATAGCCGCTATATAAAGTTATAAAGTTAGGAAGTTGGGATTTTCTATGGGTTCTTTTTATACCCTTGCAGAGGGTATTATAATTTTGGTCAAAAGTGTGCAACGCAGTGAAGGAGACATCTCCGACCCTATAAAGTATATATATTCTTGATCAGGATCACCTCCTGAGTTGATATAAGCATGTCCGTCTGTCCGTCTGTCTGTTTCTACGCAAACTAGTCTCTCATTTTTAAAGATATCGAGTTGAAACTTTGCACACAATCTTCTTTCCTTTGCACGCAGTATATAAGTCGGAACGGCCGGGATCGGCCGACTATATCCTATAGCTGCCATATATCTGATTGATCGGAAATGCCATAACTTTGGTGTTTGTTAAGTTAAGAAGTTGGAATTTCCTATGGGTTTTATATTTGGCCAATCAATCCGACCTACCAAGTTTTATAAGGATCGGCCGACTGACTATATCCTATAGCTGCCATATAACTGATTGATCGGAAATGCCATAACTTTGGTGTTTGTAAAGTTAGGAAGTTGGGATTTTCTAGGGGTTTTATATTTGGGCAATCAATTCGACCAACTAAATTTCATAAGGATCGGCCGACTATAACCTATAGCTGCCATATAACTGATTGATCGGAAATGCCATAACTTTGGTGGTTGTAAAGTTAGGAAGTTGGGATTTTCTATGGGTTTTATATTTGGCCAATCAATCTGACCTACCAAATTTCATAAGGATCGGCCGACTATATTCTATAGCCGCCATATTACTGATTGATCGGAAATGCCATAACTTTGGAGTTTGTAAAGTTAGGAAGTTGGGATTTTTTATGAGTGTTAAGTATGCATCATATGAATAATTTTGGAGAATATAATTTACAGAATATTCTGCAAGGGTATTTCAACTTCGGCTCCGCCCGAAGTTAGCTTTCCTTTCTTGTTTTGGCTATAACCTGTAGCTGCCATATAACTGAAGGATTGGAAATGCCATAACTTTGGTGTTTTTAAAGTTAGTATGTTGGGATTTTCGATGGGCTTTATTTTTGGCCAACCAATATAAATTACAGAATATTCTGCAAGGGTATATACCGCCCGAAGTTAGCTTTCCTTTCTTATTATACCCTTGCAGAGGGTATTTTGGTCAAAAGTCTGCAACGCAGTGAAGGAGACATCTCCGACCCTATAAAGTATATTCTTGATCAGGATCGCCTCCTGAGTTGATATAAGCATGTCCGTCTGTCCGTCCGTCAGTCTGTCCGTCTGTCTGTTTCTACGCAAACTTGCGCTGCGTAGGAACTCCTTGAATCTGCATGCAAAATGCCAATCTTCTAGCTTTTATAGTTTCCGAGATCTCAGCGTTTATACCGACAGACAGACAGACGGACAGACAAACGGACAGACGGACGGACAGACGGAAATGGCTAGATCGACTCGGCTAGTGATCCTGAACAAGAATATATATACTTTATAGGGTCGGAAACGCTTCCTTCTACCTGTTACAAACTTTTGCACGAATACAATATACCCTTTTACTCTACGAGTAACGGGTATTAATATTTATGAAACACTTTTCTTTCTTTTACTTTTAAATTTGGAGAATATAATTTACAGAGTATTCTGCAAGGGTATATCAACTTCGGCTCCGCCCGAAGTTAGCTTTCCTTTCTTGTTTGAATAACTATTGAACGGAGTTCATGTACTGCCCATAGTAATATTTTGATGATCATACCACTGCATAAACATTAACTTCGTTCAGAGTTATTAGTGCTTTAGCCATTGCGTTTGTTTATAAATAAAATACATGATTAATTAAATCATTACTTTCACATTTTTTTAAATTCAACTTTATTTCCATATTATTTTCACAAAACTCTTAAATACACAATATGCTTTTTGCCAAACAACATTGAAGATAAACCAACTTTTTATAATTAACTAATTTGTTGGATCTCTTTAACATATTGCCGCTTACATTTCCCGGTAAATATAAAGATTTTTAGTTTATAGTCAGATTAAAATCGACTCTAATAGGGAAACGTTTAGGACTTTTTCGGCTTTTAGTTTCAATTGTATTATAATAAATTAAATTACTTTATTTATTTGTTTCATCAAATAAACTGGCTCTGGTTTTTTATAAATATAATAACGAGAGCTAATTCACAAATTTTCCATAATAGTTCAATGAATTCTCATTGAGCTCAAAATCTGACAACTTTTAATTCTAAATAATTAATAGCTCTAGTTTATTATTCAGCACACACTGCAGCACAATCTGAAGACAATATTCCTCTGGGAAATCTATCAGGTATGTGCTTAAGTGTCGCATTCGATTTGTTTCTTTATTTTGCTATGCATTTTCATCGTACTTAGTAATTTTTGTTATTCTACGTGATCACATTGAAACTTTTGTTTTAAAAACGCGTTTAGGAGTTATTTTAATTTGTATAATAATATATAACATATTATTTTTAGAAGCTTTAACAATTTTTTAAACTTTTTATGAATGTTTCTTAATTACAGAAACCGGATTTAAATTTTTCAGAACCCATATATTTTAGCAATATATCTCATGACAAACATTACTCCAAGCGGCACGAATTACCCATTACAAGTAGAAAGTGTTTTAATATTTATTTTTTATTATTATATCAACTCCCAATAGAATTGATATCAACGAATAGAAAAGAAATGACGCAAAAGTTGGGGCTATAAGATATTTTATATAAGATAGTCGGAACCCAATATTTTTGTTAAAGGTATGGTGCAAACGCAATTGTATTTAAGTTATCAGCATCAAAAACACGACCGATTTGTTAAATGTTCTGCTATGTCCCCTCCATAAAGATTTAACGAGCAGTAATTTACAAAGCTCTGGGTGAATTTTATAGATTTTTATAGTCACCGAGATATAGGGTTTTATATAGATGGTCGGACGGGCTTGGTTACGGATAAATCTAACACATCAAAACAAAAGATGCAAAAGCCAATTGCCTTGAAAATTTTTGCCAAAATATAAGACTTGGAACCGGTGTTTCAATATATTAGTAGGGTACAAAAATCGTAGAGTTTAGAAACATTTGCAATTGAGATTTGTCATATTTTCTTTATGTATCAGAATGCAAATTTTGTTTATTAACTGGGGTCCGATTTCTTTTACTTATACTGAAGTTGATTTTTCTTCAAATTTATCAATTGTTCCTTTCCGTAATTGTTATATTTAAAACCTTTTATATTTCGTTTTAATTATTGTAAATAAATTGTATTAACTATAACCGATAAATTCATGAATTAATTAAAAGTTGATTGTGCCTTGTAAGGGCCGCAATGGACAGCAATTAGCCATATGAGATATTATATTGGGTCCTTTTGACCAACCTAAATCGGTCATTGAAAAACCGAAGATAAAATAGTTGATTTTTACAAATTATTACATTATGGTGACATGGCGCGCAGATTCTCAGACCAAGCACAAATTAATTATTCGATTCTGTCTGAGTGATTTAAAGATATAATTTTCTCTACTTTAACGCTAACTAAATTACGTTATTATTTTATAATAAAAAACTAAATAATACTAACAAATATTTTTCTAAATGCTACTAAATAAATATATTTGTGTGTGTCATTCAAGCTTAATCATTTGCATATTTCTGAGTTTAGTTAGTTATGTCAGACATTACAAGCTTTACATTTTTGTTGGCCAATCGACATATTTAAATACATTTTTTATGCCTTCTATTAAGATTGCATAAATCACGCGATGTTTATTTATTTAAGACTATTTGAGGATGTCGGTAGATTATTTTCGGCAGTAATTAAGTCGGACGATTTTTTCATTTTTTCGCAATAATCATTAAAAATATCTCGAAAGCGAATCCAACATTTCTCTGGGATAGTTATCGAAGTTCGAAAGTTATTTTTTACCTTTAAGTAAAATATATAAATTCAATAACAAAAAAATCACAACAAATATTTGTGTATATACTTCGCTTATCCGCATGTAGACTCCTCGGTTGTTTTGTCCGATATCGAAATAAAAGTTTTTATTATCCACCTTCATATGCCGCTCCTCAGGCAAGTCCCCTTTAAACCTGCTAAAAAATGAAAGGCGAAACTTTTAATAAGTATCACGTTCTTTAAGAAAACAAAAGTCAATATTTTTAATTTAAGAATAAACTATGTTACAACTTTTAAGCTTTATTCTTTTTGCATTAATGGGCTTATACTTTTCTAATAAAGTTCGGTGTACCAATTTTTAACAAGGCCTCTAAAATGTCCCACCAAAGGATGACCTGATTCAGAATTTGTTTTTTTAAGTCTCGATAACAGGCGAACCGGTTCATATTTCCGATATTTTTTGACAACATGTCGAATGCAATTTTAACATTGTCCAAGTGGATTTTAACATTTCTTTTTCAGAATTAAAAAATATTTAATGGTGCTATTAGCTAAAGAATGTGACTACCTCAGATCCCATTCAATTTTTTGGAAACATTTGCTAAAAAGAATCATAAAATTATTTCCAATAAAAGATGCATAAGTTAATACAAATTTGTAAATTAAATGTTTTAGAAAAGTATTTTGCAAATACTTGGTCAAACACACTGATGTTTATCTGAACTGTGACAGTTGTTTTTTTTTTACTTATTTAATTATTTAAAGTTCATAACGTACTAAATTCTTCCTGGCGATTTATCTAGGGTGTAATTTTAGGCTTAAGCCAAGTACTCAGATCGACAAAATCTGTTCGTCAAATATGAGAGAGCGAGAGGCAAACAGGTGGCAAACACTTTTCGTCAGGCCCTTTTTTTCACCGGTACTCAAATCGATGACAAAATAGCAGAAAATTGCATAGCGTTGCTAGAATAAACAATGTAATCTTTTGGCGTGCGCTTCTCACTGAACATTTTAAAAAATGGAGGAAAAAAATCAAAAAACCCGCTTGTTAGGACAAAATAACATTAATACGATCTGTGGAGTCCCGCACAGAATTGTGGGATTTGTCAATGGTTGTTAATCTTTTGAGGTGCCTCTTGTCAGATCAAAGTGTTTCTTAGGTCAAAAATGTACGAAAAAACACAATAAAAACTTAGAAAAATCGCCTGTTAGAACTAAGTGCAACTATGAACTTTAAATTAGCAAATAATTATCAGTAAATTAAAAAAGAACCGTAGCACGCTTAATTCAGACGAACTCTCGAAAACGCAGTCACACTGGAAAGATTAAAGTTTTTGCGCTAGCGAATTCGTTTTTCGATCTGAGTACTAGGCTTAAGCCTTAAGTTCGCTGGCAACAAAAATTTGATTTTGGTGTTTCTGTTGTCAGAGCAGAGTCAAAAAATATACGGAAAAACACAACAAAAACCCAGAAATTTCGCCTGCAAGATTTCTAAATTTCCAAATAATTATCAGTAACTAAAAAAAAAACAACAGTTAAACTTAAATTATATCGTTTTCTAATTTCCTGGTATAGCGGCTGATATGTCTTACCAAAGTAGTTGAGAATATCCTTTAAAGGCTCTTTCCCGCAAATAAGTCTTTAAAATTGTAACTGCTTGTTAACAAACCCAGCTGATTGATAGTACGACCGTAACCCGCTCAATTCTGATAAACTCTTGAAAATTATACGAGCTCGCAAAAAAATAAATATTTAGTCTTTGTATAGAATCTTACATTTTTGTTATAGCTTTAAAAAGAGTATATAAACTTAATTTGCGGGATTTTTAAAATTAAACCGTATATCCGGTTTGGAAGAAAAATATAAATAAATTTGGGTTATATAAAAAAGGAACAACCATTTTTATACCCTTGCAGAGGGTATTATAATTTTGGTCAAAAGTGTGCAACGCAGTGAAGGAGACATCTCTGACCCTATAAAGTATATATATTCTTGATCAGGATCACCTCCTGAGTTGATATAAGCATGTCCGTCTGTCCGTCTGTCTGTTTCTACGCGAACTAGTCTCTCAGTTTTAAAGATATCGAATTGAAACTTTGCACACACCCTTCTTTCCTTTGCACGCAGTATATAAGTCGGAACGGCCGGGATCGGCCGACTATATCCTATAGTCGTCATATAACTGATTGATCGGAAATGCCATAACTTTGGTGTTTGTTAAGTTAGGAAGTTGGGATTTCCTATGGGTTTTATATTTGGCCAATCAATCCGACCTACCAAATTTCATAAGGATCGGCCGACTATATCCTATAGTCGTCATATAACTGATTGATCGGAAATGCCATAACTTTGGGGTTTGGTAAGTTAGGAAGTTTATATGGGTTTTATATTTGGTCAATCAATCTGACCTACCAAATTTCATAAGCCGACTATATCCTATAGCTGCCAAATAACTGATTTTTTATGAGTATTAAGAATGCATCATATGAATAATTTTGGAGAATATAATTTACAAAGTATTCTGCAAGGGTAAATCAACTTCGGCTACGCCCGAAGTTAGCTTTCCTTTCTTGTTAACCCTAAAAACGTCAAAGTAAATTTGATTTGTGATAGGAGGATTTTCGTTTTCTCTTCTGCACTTCAAGACCTCAATATTAAAAACACACTTTTTGCGACTAAGGAGCAGCTCTATTTAAGGAGAGTTGACCCAAACGCTTGCAAAATATCTCACCAAAAAACTTGGCTTTGTATAAAAGCGAGCGTATGCACAACAGGTAAATAATATTTCTGACCTAAATAATAATCTAAATAAAATAGCGTGGAGTGAAATCTGCCTGTATTTTTATTGTGTTCATATTTTCTGCGGGATGATACCACGATGGACATATTTGTATATTATTTTGGTAATTTCAAAGAGATAATTAATATGATCGGCTTAAGATAATCTTTATTAATATAATATTACAAATTAATTTATAAGTTTTTTGTTATACTTTACCCTCCATCGTTTGCTCCAAACTCTTCTAACAAATCTGTAAGGGCATCACGAAACTCAATCATGCCTTGAGCTGGTAGAGCGATTTGAGATCTAGGTCCACCTCTTGTAATGGTTTGTGACACCTAAAATTGTTTTCATTTATATAATAGTATATGTAAAGAACATGTATCACTAGTTTACAAATTAATAAACAAAATAATAGTCCCTAGCCGTTGATGACAATTTCTATTCAAGTCAAGCCCTTGGACTTCAAAACTGGCATTTAATATTTATTCTCTGTGGGACTTTGTTTTATTTTCAAAATTAAAAAAAAGGTTTGTGTTTTATCGAAAAAGATGGAAACGCGATTTTATGCCATCACACACAAAGGGGATTCGCTTTAATGCATAGCTGATTTACAAGATAGCCAATCTGGATCATTAGTTGAAATTACTAACTTATTAACCGCGATCAGGGGGATTACCACCAATACGCACTTAAAACTGGTTTGGAAGTTTATCAAAACCGAGAATTGCAGATGCGAATAAATGCCCACTTTTGTTGCATAAACGGTTAAAATTCCTTTGGACTGTAAATACATATGATGTAAATACAAAGTTTATCTAAGGAGATTTCTGTGTCGCCTTCGAAAACATCCATTTGGTTTTTTATATTTTTTCTAAAGACTTCATTGTTTTTCTGTTTTTTCTAATTTAAACTTTCTTTAATCATTTTGATCTGCTTCATATACTGGAATATAAAATGTACAAGGTTTGGCAAAAATTTTCACAATTCCAAATTAGCTGTGTCTATTAGCGCAAAATTACATTTTTAACGTAACAGCAAAACAATATTAAACTTTTATTGATTTTAGCTACGACCTTTTTTATCTTAAGCATCGCTATTTAATTCATTATATTCCAATTTTTATATCTACGTTTAAAGTTTTTTAATGATTTTTTTCAATTGTGTCTTGTTTGTTTTTTTTTTTACTATTTAACATGGCAATATTTAGTTGGTCCGTTGTCCAGCACCTACCCACTTGCGCAAATCAGCAAGCGGGTAGAAACGGGTAGAATTATAGACATGAAACTTAGAATTGCATTGAGCATTATCCACCATCCAAAAAAGCCCAGTACAGTCGCTCTAGTGACGTGAGCAAAATTGACTTTATTAAACTGTTTTAAAAATATTTTTCCATGCTTTTATTTAATTAAATTCTTTAAGGTTAAAACCTTTTTTGAAATTTAAATTAATAGCTTGCCCTTACTCTGCATACAAATGCTGCCTAGAAAAGCGGTAACCTTCAAAAATCCCCACTTTCGTTCCGACAAGGATTCTGGTTCAAAGAAATTGAATCCAAATTGTTTTGCGCCAAGATTTTACGGTTGCAGCTAGGAACGATAATCCAAATATATCAGCACTTTATCTTACATGTTTTCTGTGATCATATTGTTGCCTGGGGAGCCCCTCTTCGCTTTCTATTACGACTCTGATTAACAGAAATAATGATGGCTGACATGTGCATTTAACATGTTTCCTGCGAAGAATTTAGGGCTGTACAGAAAAATTGAATTGATTGTGCGGCAAGAAACGTTAAGTGCAGATGTAACCCCAACTGTAAAAACACTAATGACTATCCCGCAAATGGATGGTGGATGTAGCTCTTCCTATGTTAATAAACTTATTAAAACTTTAAAAGAAAATCTGTTTGATTCGTTGGAACTATAAGTTAAAACATTTATATTTTTCTTACGATATCAACAGCCATTTTACTATCGAGCAACAGACAGAAACTGCCATTTTTTAAAATCCTGTCGAACTTGAGCTTAAATTCAGACCGACAAAATTTGGTTCAGTATTTTCTAAGAAAATAATTTATTATTTAAGTTAAAATAATTCAATTTTTATGTAAATTAATAACAATCCCAGAACATTTTGTAAAGAATAAAATACGAAAAAAGATACTAAAAACATAAATTTACTTAGAAAACTATTTCAAAAATTAATTCTTTAGCGACAACGGCTAGGGAGGCTGTAAACTAGTGAATTATATAACTTAAAATTTTACCCGTAGAAATCGTCCTCGCGCATTTTCCTTTAAGTCCAAATAATATCTTCTATAATCTTTTATCATCATTTCGGATTTTAATTTACCATCCTCCGGTAAATTGTCAGTGTTAGGGGGGCCTGTATTTTGACCAGCTTTGTATTAATGATTGCTTTATTAACTCCAAAATACATAAACATTATGTTTTTTTTGTGCCGCCGAAGATAAAGTGCTCTTAACAAATGTTCATTTTAGTACCAATTATGTTTATTTTAGGGCGAATAAACCATTTCAAATTCCATGAGAAAAACAGCCCATTTAAAGTACCAAGTATTAAATAAAAATTTTAAAATATTTAAATTAAAAAAATTAAATTTAATAAATCATAATTTAAATAAATCATAATTTCAGTGAAAAGTTTGCAACGCAGTGAAGAAAACATTTCCGACCATATAAAGTTCGTTTCAAAGCCAACTAGTCCTTCAGTTTTAAAACTATCTGCTTGAAACTTTCCCAAAAGTTGTCTTTCTATTCCAGGTAGTATATAAGTCGGTACGAGCTGGATCGGGCAACTATATCATATAGCTCCCATGGGAACAATCAAACAAAATAAATTAAAACAAGAAAGGAAGCAAACTTCGTGCAGACGTAAACTTGAAACTCAAAATCAGATTTATGATTGGCAAACAGTTATGTTTGGTAGTATTTTCGCATTTATTAAGGCACTTCGTTATTTTTAAACTCCATTAGATAACACTTAAAACTAAGAAAAGCTAAAAATACTGACTTTTTTTATATCAGCTTATTTCGTGCAGGGAACTTCATGTTAAATATAATGACTATTAAATAACTTAATACTTTGTGTGGCCTCCCACCCTTCTGTTTGATGCATCCTTTAATCGAGTTTGCATCAAAGAAACCAACTTTTCTGTGGTCTCCTTTGGAATCTTGGCCCATTCTTCCAAGAGGGCCTTTTTAAGACCATTTTTATTAGATTTTGACCTCTTGCGGATGGCCAGATCCAAAATTGCCAATCAAAGACGTTATGGTCTGGTGACTGGTTTAATAAATGCCAAAATACTATGGAATTACGATTTTAATTAAATTAAAATCGGACGTCTATATCATATGTCTCTTATGTCTCTTATATAAAATCCAAAAAATTAAAAAAAAAATTATTTTGCTGTAAATCTCTTTATTAAAATATTACTCAGGGATATAGTAATTATTTACCGTATTAGAATTACGCTTTTAGTTTTTAGTTTTTAGTTAGACAACAATATTGTACATATATATATGTAGCTGCCATAGAAACGATGGCAAAATGCAGCGCAAAATCGACATATTTCATTGTTTTTTGTAAGATATAAAACATAATAACTGCAAGTATATATAATATTCGGCTTGCCGAAGTTTGCCTTCTTTCTTGTTTAGATTAAAGAAATTGTTTAAAGTCAGAGGTTTCAACTTTTACGACATATTTAAGACTTGTTTAATGGTTCAAGTCAGAACTTTTTGTGTTCACCGAAGTGTATTAAGAGCTCGTTTTAGAAAAAAAAAAAACAATCCGTTTTTTCCAATTATATAAGAATCTTAATTAAAAATGTCATAAAAACATTTGACTTTCGTATTCTTACTAAACCGCGGAACCTTTAGGTGATGGAGCCTGCATTTTGTATGGGACTATTTCTCAGGACCACTCAAATATTATAGAAAAGAACATGTAGTTCAAGAAAATTTTAAAAAGTTCCATTTTGTGTTCCTGTGATATTTTAAGACCCACACTATAATTAAAAATTATAATGCCATATATTCCAAAAATTGGGTCACTATCTAAACTAAGAAAAAATTGGACTGGATCCCTGTTGTAACCCTAGAAATAAGCAATGTTTAATTAATTTTTGACAAAATTTCTTTTCCCATTTACCTCTTCCCCATATGAACAGTAAGTACCCCTTTTTCCACTATTGCCTATTTTGCTTTTCGCAGTCAAAAATGTGACATTTTTTTTATATTTTGACCAAGGTTTTTCTGTCAGGTTGGAAAGGTTGAAGTTCTACCGATTTCGATTTAAAAAATGATTATGTTGTTTGTTGATAATACATTATCACTAAGAAATTTGTAGTTAGATAAGTTTATACAACTGGTACCAAAAACAATTATTTTGAGACTTTTTACTTGATTTCGGGTAGAAATTGGTTAAATTTATGTGACACCCCTATACTAGGCAACAGCTTTTCAATGTGCCTTATTTATACCTGGTTTTGTGGTTTTTCAAATTTTGTTTAACTTCAGACAACTGTTGAGTTCAGAAATTTTTTGACATCTAACAGTAATTTCAAATCAGCGTGATTTTAAAAACAAACCCGTAATTTTTGTTTTTTTAAACATATTATAATTTTTTGTGCGTATATATGTATATATATATATGTCGTCAACGTTTTTTTTTAACTCGGTCCTCAGATCGACGAAAATACCAGAAAATTGCATAGCGTTGCCAGTTTGCGGAAATGAACTTTGGGTGAACCGTAGCGAAAAGATTAAAAAATTTAATCTTTTGGCGTGCGCCTCTCACTGAACATATTACAAAACAAGAGAGAACTTTATAGTCGGGTGCCCCGACTATCAGATACCCGTTACTCAGGTAAAGGGAGTGCGAGGGAGATGGAGATAGAAACTTTGATCACGCATAACTTTTTAACGAATGGTCCGATTTGAAAAATTTCTTCTACATTTCGATAGGTATTGATAAACACAATAAAACTGCATTTTTACTTATCCGAAATATTTAAATTTTTAAAATCGTATATAAGCGATTGTGGGCGTTAAAGGGGGCGTGGCACCTTTTTGAAACAAACTTGCGCTGCGTAGGAACTCCTAGAATCTGCATGCAAAATGCCAATCTTCTAGCTTTTATAGTTTCCGAGATCTCAGCGTTCATACGGACAGACAGACAGACGGACAGACAGACGGACAGACGGACATGGCTAGATCGACTCGGCTAGTGATCCTGAACAAGAATATATATACTTTATAGGGTCGGAAACGCTTCCTTCTTCCTGTTACATACTTTTGCACGAATACAATATACCCTTTTACTCTACGAAAAAATCAAAAAACCCGCAAAAGTCGATTGCAGGAGTTTACATGTGAGGACAAAATAACATTAATACTATCTGGGGTGCCACTTGTCATAGCAAAATGTTTCAGGTCAAAATGTTAAATTCAAATTGAATTGTTTTTTAATTTCTTTGTACAGCGGCAGACTTGTCTTGCCAAGGTAGTTGATAATATCTTTTAAAGGCTCTTTCCCGCAAATACGATATTTGAATTTTAACTGGTTGTCAACAAACCCAGCTGATTGACAGTACGACCGTAGCACGCTTAAATCTGATGAACTCTCGAAATTTTGGTCACACTGGAAAGATTAAAGTTTTTACGCTAGCGTACTCGTTTGTCGATCTGAGTACTAGGCTTAAGGGAGCTATTTGGCATATGTATAAACTACCTGCAAAGGAAATGAGACTTTTTGAAACTTTGCAAATATCTTTTGCTTAGAAAAAGACGGATGGACAAACTGTCATGCATAGACCCTCCTGGTGATGATGATCAAGAATATGTATGTGTCGGAGATTATATTAAAATATTAGATTTAATTATTATTTGTAAGTCTCTCAGTGTATGAGTATGCAGAATAAATGAAGTTCAAAGAAGATTGCAGAAAGACAGAGATTATGTGTGAGAGCGTGGTGGGGAAGGAGATGCGAAATCCCTGCTGAGCGTGGCGCAATGATGAAGATGAAGATGAGCAAAGGAGAGCGGAGCAGTTCGGGTTAAAAATCATTGCGACTCGCTGCGCTGTGTACTGAAAGAAACGCTAATTTATAATGGCCGAGGAACCTGACCCTTTATCTAATACATCAGAAGTGGGATCACCACCCCTGCAAGACAATTCTGAGAATAGCTGGCGCACGCTTCTAGAAACACAAAATAGAGTGATTGAAGAACTCTTGCAAGCGTACAGTTTCCGCAGTGCTGCCAACGTTTGATCCCGAAACTCCTAACGCTGACGCAGCAGCATGGTGCAAAACTGCTAACATGATTCCGTGTGAACATCCGCAAGAAGGTGCATTCTGGTGATGACGCTCAGCAAATCGCTTCTCGGAAGCGCGTCGCAGTGGCTATCTCAAATTTGTTTTCCTGGAATGAGCTGGGAGCAAGGAATTATTCATGGAGCGCTATGAAGGCAACGAGACGCCGGCTGCAGTGTTGCTAAACATGCTAATGGGACGCCCAAATTCCCATGAATGTCTTTCTGTGTACTCCAGCCGGTTGGTTACATCTCTATTGACTAAGTGGAGAGTAATGACACAAGAAGAAATTGCCGTATCATTGGTCCTGGCACATACAGCGCAAATTGATTCCAGACTGCTGCGTTTAGTGCTAACGACAAACATAAAGACACGTGCGGAGCTATAACAACAACTCAATGCTCACACGTTCGTCAGAAACTCGGAATTCTCTGGAATTGAACAAGGCCCCGAGAAGAAGAGATTCAAAATGCAGACGCCGATAAGATGCCATAGTTGCGGAAAACTCGGACACAAGGTTATAGAGTGCCGAAAGAGAAAAGCAGAAGAGAGGAACGAGACGAAACCAGTGCACAACAACAGCAGATCAACGGTGACCTGTTTCAAATGTGGCAACGCTGGACACATAGCATCAGTGGACATGTGTGCGGTTTTTCAGCCAAACGGGACTGCAATACAATTTGGTGAGCGGTTTCCATTTTTCTTTGATTCGGGTTCCGAATGTTCCTTAGTAAAGGAAACAATCAGCGATAAGCTAGCCGGCAAAAGACGCCATAATCTAGTAGTTTTAAGAGGCATAGGCGACAATATTGTCAAAAGCAATTTGCAAATTCTTTCCACTGTAAAAATTTCTGAATTTAACTTTTAATTACTGTTTCACGTAGTAGATAATAAATGCGCCAAATATGATATGATAATTGGACAAGATATTTTTCATCTTGGTTTTGGAGTAATGTTAGAATGTCACAGATTCGCTATTTATAGAACGCAAACTGTATAATCGGTAATTGATGATAACATATAAAATAAGATAGATTTAATTGATACTGATAATTCAAAGTTAAACGCCATATTGGCCAAATATTTCATGTTCTTCATTGATGGCATCCCTAGTCGGCGTGTAACTGCGGGTTCCCTGGAAATCCGCTTGCTTAATGCAAACAAAACTGTTCAAAGGCGACCTTATCGCCTTAGCAAAAATGAGAAGCAGATAGTTAGGGATAAAATTCAGCAGATGCTAGAAGCAAATGTAATAAGACCAAGTAATTCTCCGTTCGCTAGTTACTTGTCAAAAAGAAAGACGGTAGTGATAGGCTCTGGATCGATTATCGGGAGCTAAATGCAGTGGTTTTTACCAAGAAGGTGCATTCTGGTGATGACGCTCAGCAAATCGCTTCTCGGAAGCGCGTCGCAGTGGCTATCTCAAATTTGTTTTCCTGGAATGAGCTGGGAGCAAGGAATTATTCATGGAGCGCTATGAAGGCAACGAGACGCCGGCTGCAGTGTTGCTAAACATGCTAATGGGACGCCCAAATTCCCATGAATGTCTTTCTGTGTACTCCAGCCGGTTGGTTACATCTCTATTGACTAAGTGGAGAGTAATGACACAAGAAGAAATTGCCGTATCATTGGTCCTGGCACATACAGCGCAAATTGATTCCAGACTGCTGCGTTTAGTGCTTACGACAAACATAAAGACACGTGCGGAGCTATAACAACAACTCAATGCTCACACGTTCGTCAGAAACTCGGAATTCTCTGGAATTGAACAAGGCCCCGAGAAGAAGAGATTCAAAATGCAGACGCCGATAAGATGCCATAGTTGCGGAAAACTCGGACACAAGGTTATAGAGTGCCGAAAGAGAAAAGCAGAAGAGAGGAACGAGACGAAACCAGTGCACAACAACAGCAGATCAACGGTGACCTGTTTCAAATGTGGCAACGCTGGACACATAGCATCAGTGGACATGTGTGCGGTTTTTCAGCCAAACGGGACTGCAATACAATTTGGTGAGCGGTTTCCATTTTTCTTTGATTCGGGTTCCGAATGTTCCTTAGTAAAGGAAACAATCAGCGATAAGCTAGCCGGCAAAAGACGCCATAATCTAGTAGTTTTAAGAGGCATAGGCGACAATATTGTCAAAAGCAATTTGCAAATTCTTTCCACTGTAAAAATTTCTGAATTTAACTTTTAATTACTGTTTCACGTAGTAGATAATAAATGCGCCAAATATGATATGATAATTGGACAAGATATTTTTCATCTTGGTTTTGGAGTAATGTTAGAATGTCACAGATTCGCTATTTATAGAACGCAAACTGTATAATCGGTAATTGATGATAACATATAAAATAAGATAGATTTAATTGATACTGATAATTCAAAGTTAAACGCCATATTGGCCAAATATTTCATGTTCTTCATTGATGGCATCCCTAGTCGGCGTGTAACTGCGGGTTCCCTGGAAATCCGCTTGCTTAATGCAAACAAAACTGTTCAAAGGCGACCTTATCGCCTTAGCAAAAATGAGAAGCAGATAGTTAGGGATAAAATTCAGCAGATGCTAGAAGCAAATGTAATAAGACCAAGTAATTCTCCGTTCGCTAGTTACTTGTCAAAAAGAAAGACGGTAGTGATAGGCTCTGGATCGATTATCGGGAGCTAAATGCAGTGGTTTTTACCAAGTGCCTATACATCCCGATTCAGTGGAAAGCATTTGTGACCACGGAGGGTCAATATGAATTTTTAGCAATGCCGTTCGGGTTAAAGGACGCGTCATCAGTTTTTCAACGTGCCATAGTCCAAGCCTTGGGGGATTTGGTCTACATAGATGATGTGCTGATCGTAGCAAATTCTAAAAAGGAAGCATACGTGAATTAATGCCATTTTTATTCTTATTAGTTGATTAAGTATTATGTTTAATTATTCTTCGTTAACTCCCGCTAAGAAATAGGAAACAGCCCTCACATATCGCATCGATGTATCGATAGTGACAATATAAATATCGTTAAGTTTATCACGTATCGCCACTAACAGGCCCGCACTAAGACATTGAAAATAGCAATTGGAAAAGACCGGCAGCAGCAAAACTTTGGAGGATTTTGCTACCAAATAAAAGATTAATTACAGTCCACTCCTTGTCTTATTCGGAAACATTTTGGTCCTTCGAGCCGGATGTGCTCGGTCTCGGTGTTACATAACCTCATTGTGCTGCCATGTCTCTACAATCAGTGAACCAACAGCGTGGATTCTGCAAGGCGCAAATCACACGTTCATGAAGCTGTCTGCGGAACTATACTCCCTCTCGGAGGCAGGGGATTGGTTAGAAACGGACGATATGCAGGAATACGAAAACAAGTATTATGAAGTGCACGCCCTTCTATCCAACGCAATAGCAGAGAGAAAACGAGCAGCACCTCATTCGTCCACCCCAATCGCTAACGCAGAGGATCCACTTGAGCGCTTGGCTGCCACGCAAGCACAGCTTGTGGCCTCGCAAACACAGTTTTTAGAGCAGGTTCGAGAGTCACACACCCACACGGACTTAGGGTTTGAGAAGATCCGGATTCCTACCTTTCGAGGCAATTACAAAGATTGGCCATAGACCGGCGCGAAAACCTCACTAGCTGCCAGAAGTTCCATTACTTGAAATCGTATTTGGATGGCGAAGCCCTCAATTTAGTTAAACATATTGCCGTCACCGAAGAAAATGAAGTTGAAGCGTGGGATAAGCTGGTAAATCGATACGACAAAAAGCCACTAATAACGCGATCATTTATTGCTGGTTTTTTGGCCTTGCCCAATGTCGCAACGTCTGGAGTGACCGCCCTACGCAAGCTAGCGGACGGAGCAGACGAATCCATTCGCGGATTACACGCGCTTGGCTGTGATCAGCGAGACCCATGGCGAATACACATATTGCTCCATAAATTGGATATGGAAACCCGACAATCTTGGGCCGAACGCCCAGAGGGATGCTCTAGCGAAGTGAAGATAGAGACATTTTTTTATTTCTTGTTCTCCAGATGCGACGCTCTGGAATCGTATCAGACTACTCCCAAAACATATGGGAAACGCATCGCCAGCGAACACGTCGCCAGCGATGCCTCGAACTCGTCAGGAAGGGCTTGTGTTCTCTGCACACATCCGCATTCAACTATGACGTGCACTCAATTTTTATCGTTGGGCATACTCGATCGCCGATCAGTTGTAAAGCAAAACAAATTGTGCTTTAACTGTCTAAGCCCCACACATGTTGCCAGGCAGTGCACTTCGAAATTCGGATGTCGACTCTGCAAAGGATCACACCACACTTTGGTACATCAAGATTCGCAAGGGGAACGTGAACCCCACCCAACTACTACACCGGAGAGCAGCTCTACAACAACAGAAGCATCGACAACTGGGATTTCGAATTTTTCGGTAGAGACTGCATTTATTGCTCGTTTGCAGGCCCTGATGCCTACCATACTAGCTCAGGTGGTGGACAATTGTGGACGCCAGACGTTTTGCCGAATGCTTTCATTCAACGCATCGGCGCACCTCGTACCCACGCACGTATTTCGGTGATTGGGCTTTCTACACAAGCCGCTGGCGTAACTCGAGGGTGTGCACAAATACTCCCGAGTCTCGACGGATGTCCAGCAGATAAAGGTGCTGATTATGAGTTCCTTAACCACGTCAGTGCCAGCAGAAGAATTACACATCAGTAATTGGGAAGCTCTACAAGGACTAGCTTTGGCCGATCCCACCTTTGCCACGCCGGGAGATATCGATGTTATAATCGGATCGGATCAACTTAGGAGTTTCTTCACAGGCCAACGAAAATTGATGAGTAAACCAAATACATTCGCATTTAACACAATTTTTGGTTGGATAATTGTAGGTTCGGGACCCTTGTGTGATGAATCCCCAAAGCCAACGCAAGCTCATCATGCTCAAATCGATTTGGATGAGATGGTGAGAAGATTCATGGAGATGGATACAATCCAACCTAGTCAAGCAACTATTGAGGCTTGTGATACCGTGGAACAACAGTTTGTCAACACTTACAAACGGGATGAGGACGGCGTATATATTGTGGAATACCCGTTCAAGAAGGAAGTGCCGGCTCGGAGCGACCCTTCTCTACAGCAGTCGTTAAATCGATTCGCATCTTTGGAAACAAAATTCCGACGGAATCCAGAATTAAAAGGGCAATATTGTGCCTTTATGGAAGATTACCTACAGCGCGGGCATATGGAAGTACTCCAGGAACATCAACTAATCTTGCCAAAAGATCAATGTTGTTACCTAGCCCACCATGCAGTCATCAAAGCTGAAAGTACAACAACCAAATGTCGTGTTGTATTTGACGGATCCGGAAAAGATAACACCGGATGGTCTCTCAACGATCGCTTGCACATCGGTCCGCCTATACAGCGGTATTTAATCGGAGTCTGCCTGAGATTCCGACAATACCGATACGTTGTTTGCACGGATATCGAGAAAATGTTTCGGGGCATAAAGGTAGCCCAAGCGCATACCGATTTTCAGCGGATTGTTTGGCGAAATGACGAAAAGGAAAGAATTCAACACTATCGGATGTTAACCGATACCTACGGGTTTTCACCCTCTCCTTTTTTGGCAGTAAGGGTTCTTAAACAATTGGCGGAGGACCATCTACATCAATATCCACGAGCAGCTTCATCTTTATTAACGGATGCATATGTCGACGACATATCAACAGGAGCGGACATAGAGGAAGGCCTCATCGAACTCAAGGATGAACTTGTGAAGCTGCTAGCGGAGGCTAAGTTTAATCTACGAAAATGGAGTTCCAATTGTAAAACTCTAATGGATTCCATTCCGACGGAGGACTGCGCTTACCAGTCATCCACACCACAAAGCAGTCAAAAAATGTCAAAATATTGGGGCTGCTTTGGAATCTAGAGACGGACCTATTTTGTACACCGCCTCGATCGATAGTTTCAAGCCACATGCCTACCAAGCGGACAATACTATCAGAACTTTCGAAGATTTACGATCCCCATCTACAGTTTTGCTGAAAATATTATTTCAGGAGTGTTGGCTTTGCTCTCTAAGCTGGGATGAGCCTTTGAATGATCACATTACGAGGAGGTGGAGAATCTTAGCGAGCGAGCTGCCAACATTGTCTCAGTGTCGAATCTATACCTAACAGCTAAAGACTTGCAATACGCCCGAGAGAGGCGTATGCAACTTACGGCTTTCCCACAAGAATAGGACGCAGTCGGGAAAGACAAAGACTGCCCAGAAAATCAAAATTGCTGAAACTAACGCCGTTTTTGGATGCTTCCGGACTACTGCGCATCGGAGGACGTATTGACCGATCGGAGTTATCATTCAACGCAAAACATCCGATCATCGTCGCCAAGGAATCACCGCTGGCCTTGCTGATTGTGCGCTATGTTCGCCAGCAATACTGGATAATGGGAGCCCGGAACTTAATACGGAAGGAAGTCTTTCGCTGTAAGTCCTTGTGTCACAAGTCAGCAAATCCTGGCATATTTACCCCTTCCACGCGTACAACAAAATCCTTGTTTCCGGCACACTGGTCTGGACTACGCGGGACCTATCTCAATCAAGGAAACCAAAGGTCGTACTCCCCGCATAGGCAAAGGCTGGTTTGCCATATTTGTGTGCCTGGCCACAAAAGCTATGCACATAGAAGTCGTAAGCGATCTCACAACGCAGACATTTATTGCTGCGTTCAAACGTTTTTGTGCCCGTCGCAAAACACCATCCGATTTGTATTCCGACAATGGAACCACTTTCCATGGAGCCCGACGGGAATTGGACGAAATGCGCAAACTTGCCCAAAAGCGAGCTAAGGATGAAAAATTGGCCGGTTTTCTGTCAGCCGAAGGCATAAACTGGCACTTCATACCCCCGTCCGCACCACACTTTGGCGGATTGAGGGAGTCGGGCGTCCAGTCAATCAAGCTGCATCTGCGCCGAGTCGTAGGAGGAGTCGCACTCACTGGGAAACGCATCGCCAGCGAACACGTCGCCAGCGATGCCTCGAACTCGTCAGGAAGGGCTTGTGTTCTCTGCACACATCCGCATTCAACTATGACGTGCACTCAATTTTTATCGTTGGGCATACTCGATCGCCGATCAGTTGTAAAGCAAAACAAATTGTGCTTTAACTGTCTAAGCCCCACACATGTTGCCAGGCAGTGCACTTCGAAATTCGGATGTCGACTCTGCAAAGGATCACACCACACTTTGGTACATCAAGATTCGCAAGGGGAACGTGAACCCCACCCAACTACTACACCGGAGAGCAGCTCTACAACAACAGAAGCATCGACAACTGGGATTTCGAATTTTTCGGTAGAGACTGCATTTATTGCTCGTTTGCAGACCCTGATGCCTACCATACTAGCTCAGGTGGTGGACAATTGTGGACGCCAGACGTTTTGCCGAATGCTTTCATTCAACGCATCGGCGCACCTCGTACCCACGCACGTATTTCGGTGATTGGGCTTTCTACACAAGCCGCTGGCGTAACTCGAGGGTGTGCACAAATACTCCCGAGTCTCGACGGATGTCCAGCAGATAAAGGTGCTGATTATGAGTTCCTTAACCACGTCAGTGCCAGCAGAAGAATTACACATCAGTAATTGGGAAGCTCTACAAGGACTAGCTTTGGCCGATCCCACCTTTGCCACGCCGGGAGATATCGATGTTATAATCGGATCGGATCAACTTAGGAGTTTCTTCACAGGCCAACGAAAATTGATGAGTAAACCAAATACATTCGCATTTAACACAATTTTTGGTTGGATAATTGTAGGTTCGGGACCCTTGTGTGATGAATCCCCAAAGCCAACGCAAGCTCATCATGCTCAAATCGATTTGGATGAGATGGTGAGAAGATTCATGGAGATGGATACAATCCAACCTAGTCAAGCAACTATTGAGGCTTGTGATACCGTGGAACAACAGTTTGTCAACACTTACAAACGGGATGAGGACGGCGTATATATTGTGGAATACCCGTTCAAGAAGGAAGTGCCGGCTCTGAGCGACCTTCTCTACAGCAGTCGTTAAATCGATTCGCATCTTTGGGAACAAAACTCCGATGGAATCCGGAATTAAAAGGGCAATATTGTGCCTTTATGGAAGATTACCTACAGCGCGGGCATATGGAAGCACTCCAGGAACATCAACTAGTCTTGCCAGAAGATCAATGTTGTTACCTAGCCCACTATGCAGTCATCAAAGCTGAAAGTACAACAACCAAATGTCGTGTTATATTTGACGGATCCGGAAAAGATAACACCGGATATTCTCTCAACGATCGCTTGCACATCGGTCCGCCTATACAGCGAGATTTAATCGGAGTCTGAAAATTCCGACAATACCGATACGTTGTTTGCACGGATATCGAGAAAATGTTTCGGGGCATAAAGGTAGCCCAAGCGCATACCGATTTTCAGCGGATTGTTTGGCGAAATGACGAAAAGGAAAGAATTCAACACTATCGGATGTTAACCGATACCTACGGGTTTTCACCCTCTCCTTTTTTGGCAGTAAGGGTTCTTAAACAATTGGCGGAGGACCATCTACATCAATATCCACGAGCAGCTTCATCTTTATTAACGGATGCATATGTCGACGACATATCAACAGGAGCGGACATAGAGGAAGGCCTCATCGAACTCAAGGATGAACTTGTGAAGCTGCTAGCGGAGGCTAAGTTTAATCTACGAAAATGGAGTTCCAATTGTAAAACTCTAATGGATTCCATTCCGACGGAGGACTGCGCTTACCAGTCATCCACACCACAAAGCAGTCAAAAAATGTCAAAATATTGGGGCTGCTTTGGAATCTAGAGACGGACCTATTTTGTACACCGCCTCGATCGATAGTTTCAAGCCACATGCCTACCAAGCGGACAATACTATCAGAACTTTCGAAGATTTACGATCCCCATCTACAGTTTTGCTGAAAATATTATTTCAGGAGTGTTGGCTTTGCTCTCTAAGCTGGGATGAGCCTTTGAATGATCACATTACGAGGAGGTGGAGAATCTTAGCGAGCGAGCTGCCAACATTGTCTCAGTGTCGAATCTATACCTAACAGCTAAAGACTTGCAATACGCCCGAGAGAGGCGTATGCAACTTACGGCTTTCCCACAAGAATACGACGCAGTCGGGAAAGATCAAAGACTGCCCAGAAAATCAAAATTGCTGAAACTAACGCCGTTTTTGGATGCTTCCGGACTACTGCGCATCGGAGGACGTATTGACCGATCGGAGTTATCATTCAACGCAAAACATCCGATCATCGTCGCCAAGGAATCACCGCTGGCCTTGCTGATTGTGCGCTATGTTCGCCAGCAATACTGGATAATGGGAGCCCGGAACTTAATACGGAAGGAAGTCTTTCGCTGTAAGTCCTTGTGTCACAAGTCAGCAAATCCTGGCATATTTACCCCTTCCACGCGTACAACAAAATCCTTGTTTCCGGCACACTGGTCTGGACTACGCGGGACCTATCTCAATCAAGGAAACCAAAGGTCGTACTCCCCGCATAGGCAAAGGCTGGTTTGCCATATTTGTGTGCCTGGCCACAAAAGCTATGCACATAGAAGTCGTAAGCGATCTCACAACGCAGACATTTATTGCTGCGTTCAAACGTTTTTGTGCCCGTCGCAAAACACCATCCGATTTGTATTCCGACAATGGAACCACTTTCCATGGAGCCCGACGGGAATTGGACGAAATGCGCAAACTTGCCCAAAAGCGAGCTAAGGATGAAAAATTGGCCTGTTTTCTGTCATAAACTGGCACTTCATACCCCCGTCCGCACCACACTTTGGCGGATTGAGGGAGTCGGGCGTCCAGTCAATCAAGCTGCATCTGCGCCGAGTCGTAGGAGGAGTCGCACTCACTTTTGAAGAACTGTCAACCGTTCTTGCCCAAATCGAAGCTATCCAGAACTCACGGCCACTTACTCCGATCAGCGATCACAGCCTCGATCCATTAACTCCAGCCCATTTTTTGGTAGGACAGCCGTACACTGCGGTGCCTGAACCCTCGTTTTTGGACTCTCAGATTAATAGACTGCAGCGATGGAATCAGCTTCAGGCCATGGTTCAAGAATTCTGGAAGCGATGGCACACTGAATACCTCACTTCTCTACAGGCACGTGGCAAGTAGAACAAAGAGACGGCGAACATCGAAATAGGCACCCTTGTTGTTCTCAAGGAGCCTAATCTTCCGCCCTCGAAATGGATACTTGGACGCATCCAAGAAGTACACCCAGGACGGGATTCTAAGGTCTAAGGATTCTTCTCGTCTGTCAAGACGGCCAATGGAGTCTACAAGCGCCCTATCACTAAGATCGCCATTCTCCCTCTTAACTGAACGCGTCGTTCAGGAGGGCCGGTATTTCAGAATTAATGCCATTTAATGTTTAATTAATCTTCGTTAACTCCCGCTAAGAAGGGACAGCCCTCACATATCGCATCGATGTATCGATAGTGACAATGTAAATATCGTTAAGTTTATCACGTATCGCCACTAACAGGCCCGCACTAAGACACTGAAAATAGCAATTGGAAAAGACCGGCAGCAGCAAAACTTTGGAGGATTTTGTTACCAAATAAAAGATTAATTACAGTCCACTCCTTGTCTTATTTGGAAACAATAAGAGAGATTGGAAGTAGTGTTAAGCGTGTTGTCAAAGTCAATGAAGTCAGGGTTTTCATTCAATGTAATGTAAAAATGTAAATTTCTACTTACAGAGATAGAGAACTTAGGTTTTGTCATAAAGGAGGGTGAAATAAAGCCCAATCCCCGAAAAATCCTAGCACTGTCTCAAAGAAATGTTCGTCAAAAAATCATTAAAGTGCTAACAAGTGACACTGTACTAATTATTTTTGATCCCGAATTACATACGGCTGCAAGCGCCAATGGTTATGGCGCTATGTTGATACATAAGGTAGAAGGAAAACGTAGGGTAGTTGAATATTACAGTAAATGCACTACGTTAGCGGAATCCAAATACCACTCGTATGAACTCGAAACATTGGCTGTGTTTAAAGCTATCAAACACTTTCGCCATTATTTGAGTGGTAGAAAGTTTACTGTATACACAGATTTTTATTCTATCAAGGCGAGTCGAGATAAAGTGGTATTGACCCCGCGAGTGCATCGATGGTTGTCATTCATGCAGCCTTTCGAATTCCAGGTAGAATATCGCAAGGGGAGCCAAATGGCTCATGTTGATTGCTTATCAAAAAATCCTGTCACTGTAGTGGCGCAGACAAATACAAACAAAGTTGTGGAAGTACGAGTTGACTTGGCAACTATAACTCCCAACTGGTTAGTATCCGAACAGCAGCGCGATGAAAAAATATATAAAACAAGAAAGGAAAGCTAAATTCGGGCGGAGCCGAAGTTGATATACCCTTGCAGAATAGTCTGTAAATTATATTCTCCAAAATTATTCATATAATGTATTCTTAATACTCATAAAAAATCCCAACTTCCTAACTTTAAAAACACCAAAGTAATGGCATTTCCAATCGTTCAGTTATATGGCAGCTATAGGATATAGTCGGTCGATCCTTATGAAATTTGGTAGGTCAGATTGATTGATTAAAACCCATATAAAATCCCAACTTCCTAACTTTACAAACACCAAAGTTATGGCATTTCCGATCAATCAGTTATATGACGACTATAGGATATAGTCCGCCGATCCTTATGAAATTTGGTAGGTCGGATTGATTGACCAAATATAAAACCCATAGGAAATCCCAACTTTCTAACTTCACAAACACCAAAGTTATGGCATTTCCGATCAATCAGTTATATGGCAGCAATAGGATATAGTGGGCCGATCCCGGCCGTTCCGACTTATATACTGCGTGCAAAGGAAAGAAGGGTGTGTGCAAAGTTTCAATTCGATATCTTTAAAACTGAGAGACTAGTTCGCGTAGAAACAGACAGACGGACAGACAGACGGACAGACGGACAGACAGACGGACAGACAGACGGACAGACGGACAGACGGACATGCTTATATCAACTCAGGAGGTGATCCTGATCAAGAATATATATACTTTATAGGGTCGGAGATGTCTCCTTCACTGCGTTGCACACTTTTGACCAAAATTATAATACCCTCTGCAAGGGTATAAAAATCATAACCGATTTAAATAGTGACGAAATGCAGAAAGCGCTGGCGAACACGTATAAGGTTAGAAAGAGTTTGTTGCATCGTATCGTTCAAAGGAATGGCAAGACACGATGTTTGCCCATTATTCCGAGGGCATTTAGATGGTCTGAGCTTGTACTCTATAATGTTATGTTAAAGGATTATCCTGCCAAGTTAATGTCTGATGAAATTGATTGATGTGTTTGTGCGGAAGAGAGATTATACTCTAGTAAACAAAGAATGTAAATTAATTATCCCGTCAAACTAACTATCTGAGAAGTATTGAAATGTAAACAAATTTGAACTGAAAGATTTTGAGCAATAAAAGCCAAACTAACATTGTATAAGTTATGCAGAATAAATTAAGTTCAAAGAAGATTGCAGAAAGAGAGAGATTTAGTGTGAGAGCGTGGTGGGGAAGGAGAGCGAAATCCCTGCTGAGCGTGGCGCAATGATGAAGAGGAAGATGAGCAAAGGAGAGCGGGGCAGTTCGAGTTAACCCTTCCGAGAGAACAGACGAAAAAGTATTGAGTGTTAAGAAAAATCATTGCGACTCGCTGCGCTGTGTACTGAAAGAAACCCTAATTTATAATGGCCGAGGTACCTGACCTTTTATCTCCTACATATGTATGCTTTATAGGGTCGGAAATGTGCCCTTCACTGCGTTGAAAGTTTTGGCTAAAATTACAATACGCTCTAAAAAGGTATACACATTGTAATTTTTGTTTAAACACATTATAATTATTAGTGCATATACAATATAAATATGTATATATACATACACGAAAACGATAGTTTGAGCCTTTGGAGCCAAACTAAGAACAGACGGACAGACGGACATGCTTATATCAACTCAGGAGGTGATCCTGATCAAGAATATATATACTTTATAGGGTTGGAGATGTCTCCTTCACTGCGTTGCACACTTTTGACCAAAATTATAATACCCTCTGCAAGGGTATAAAAATCATAACCGATTTAAATAGTGACGAAATGCAGAAAGCGCTGGCGAACACGTATAAGGTTAGAAAGAGTTTGTTGCATCGTATCGTTCAAAGGAATGGCAAGACACGATGTTTGCCCATTATTCCGAGGGCATTTAGATGGTCTGTTATCAACGACATTCACGAGACCATAATGCACTTAGGCTGGCAATTAGATAAGGTATACGAGCAGTATTGGTTTAAGGGGAAGACAAAATATGTCAGGAAGTTCGTCAAATTGTAGAAATCAGCGTCCAAAGTTGAGATACCATGGTATACTATACATATCGATATAAGTGGGAAAATGAGTGGTAAGAAGGACGAAAAGGAATACATTATAGTACAAATTGACGCCTTCACAAAATTCGTCTATCTGTACCATACTTGGAATCTAGACTATGTAAATTGCATACAGTCAGTGACGTCCGCCTTATCGATGTTTGGCGTCCCTAGCAGGATTATAGCGGATCAGGGAAGATGCCATACGAGTAGTGAGTTTCGCAAGTTTTGCTCCACGAATAGCATTAACTTACATGTAATAGCAACAGGTGTTAGCAGAGCGAATGGACAGGTAGAGCGTGTCATGAGTGTGCTAAAAGGGATGTTAACGGCGGTGGAGACTAGCGAACGTTCGTGGCAGGAGGCGTTGGGCGAAATTCAATTGGCCATAAGCTGCACTACTAATCGGGTGACTCAACATAGTCCGCTAGAATTGTTGATAGGGAAAGAGGCTCATTGAATGTTGACCATCAATGAAGAGATGAGGGTAGATCTGGAGAGCGCTAGAGAAAAGGCTAAAGACAATATTGATAAGAATGCGAAGTATGATAAGGCAAGAGTTGACAAAAAACACGCCAAAGTCGTTAAATATAAGATAGGCGATCATGTGTTATTGAAAAGCGAAGAACGACACCAAACGAAAGTAGACCCTAAATTCAAAGGACCATTTGTTATCGATGAACTGCTCGATGGTGATCGTTATATGTTAAAGTCATTAACTACTAAGCGAATGTATAAGTATCCACATGATAGTGTACGTAGTCTACCTGATGAGCGAGAGACTTGTGAGTTGATGAAAGAGCTTGACGACGTCGAAAAAGGCGTACGTACAAGCTAAGAAATAGGGACAGCCCTCACATATCGCATCGATGTATCGATAGTGACAATGTAAATATCGTTAAGTTTATCACGTATCGCCACTAACAGGCCCGCACTAAGACACTGAAAATAGCAATTGGAAAAGACCGGCAGCAGCAAAACTTTGGAGGATTTTGTTACCAAATAAAAGATTAATTACAGTTCACTTCTTGTCTTATTTGGAAACAATAAGAGAGATTGGAAGTAGTGTTAAGCGTGTTGTCAAAGTCAATGAAGTCAGGGTTTTCATTCAATGTAATGTAAAAATGTAAATTTCTACTTACAGAGATAGAGAACTTAGGTTTTGTCATAAAGGAGGGTGAAATAAAGCCCAATCCCCGAAAAATCCTAGCACTGTCTCAAAGAAATTTTCGTCAAAAAATCATTAAAGTGCTAACAAGTGACACTGTACTAATTATTTTTGATCCCGAATTACATACGGCTGCAAGCGCCAATGGTTATGGCGCTATGTTGATACATAAGGTAGAAGGAAAACGTAGGGTAGTTGAATATTACAGTAAATGCACTACGTTAGCGGAATCCAAATACCACTCGTATGAACTCGAAACATTGGCTGTGTTTAAAGCTATCAAACACTTTCGCCATTATTTGAGTGGTAGAAAGTTTACTGTATACACAGATTGTTATTCTATCAAGGCGAGTCGAGATAAAGTGGTATTGACCCCGCGAGTGCATCGATGGTTGTCATTCATGCAGCCTTTCGAATTCCAGGTAGAATATCGCAAGGGGAGCCAAATGGCTCATGTTGATTGCTTATCAAGAAATCCTGTCACTGTAGTGGCGCAGACAAATACAAACAAAGTTGTGGAAGTACGAGTTGACTTGGCAACTATAACTCCCAACTGGTTAGTATCCGAACAGCAGCGCGATGAAAATATATATAAAACAAGAAAGGAAAGCTAAATTCGGGCGGAGCCGAAGTTGATATACCCTTGCAGAATAGTCTGTAAATTATATTCTCCAAAATTATTCATATAATGTATTCTTAATACTCATAAAAAATCCCAACTTCCTAACTTTAAAAACACCCAAGTAATGGCATTTCCAATCGTTCAGTTATATGGCAGCTATAGGATATAGTCGGTCGATCCTTATGAAATTTGGTAGGTCAGATTGATTGATTAAAACCCATATAAAATCCCAACTTCCTAACTTTACAAACACCGAAGTTATGGCATTTCCGATCAATCAGTTATATGACGACTATAGGATATAGTCCGCCGATCCTTATGAAATTTGGTAGGTCGGGTTGATTGACCAAATATAAAACCCATAGGAAATCCCAACTTTCTAACTTCACAAACACCAAAGTTATGGCATTTCCGATCAATCAGTTATATGGCAGCAATAGGATATAGTGGGCCGATCCCGGCCGTTCCGACTTATATACTGCGTGCAAAGGAAAGAAGGGTGTGTGCAAAGTTTCAATTCGATATCTTTAAAACTGAGAGACTAGTTCGCGTAGAAACAGACAGACGGACAGACAGACGGACAGACAGACGGACAGACAGACGGACAGACGGACAGACGGACATGCTTATATCAACTCAGGAGGTGATCCTGATCAAGAATATATATACTTTATAGGGTCGGAGATGTCTCCTTCACTGCGTTGCACACTTTTGACCAAAATTATAATACCCTCTGCAAGGGTATAAAAATCATAACCGATTTAAATAGTGACGAAATGCAGAAAGCGCTGGCGAACACGTATAAGGTTAGAAAGAGTTTGTTGCATCGTATCGTTCAAAGGAATGGCAAGACACGATGTTTGCCCATTATTCCGAGGGCATTTAGATGGTCTGAGCTTGTACTCTATAATGTTATGTTAAAGGATTATCCTGCCAAGTTAATGTCTGATGAAATTGATTGATGTGTTTGTGCGGAAGAGAGCTTATACTCTAGTAAACAAAGAATGTAAATTAATTATCCCGTCAAACTAACTATCTGAGAAGTATTGAAATGTAAACAAATTTGAACTGAAAGATTTTGAGCAATAAAAGCCAAACTAACATTGTATAAGTTATGCAGAATAAATTAAGTTCAAAGAAGATTGCAGAAAGAGAGAGATTTAGTGTGAGAGCGTGGTGGGGAAGGAGAGCGAAATCCCTGCTGAGCGTGGCGCAATGATGAAGAGGAAGATGAGCAAAGGAGAGCGGGGCAGTTCGAGTTAACCCTTCCGAGAGAACAGACGAAAAAGTATTGAGTGTTAAGAAAAATCATTGCGACTCGCTGCGCTGTGTACTGAAAGAAACCCTAATTTATAATGGCCGAGGTACCTGACCTTTTATCTCCTACATATGTATGCTTTATAGGGTCGGAAATGTGCCCTTCACTGCGTTGAAAGTTTTGGCTAAAATTACAATACGCTCTAAAAAGGTATACACATTGTAATTTTTGTTTAAACACATTATAATTATTAGTGCATATACAATATAAATATGTATATATACATACACGAAAACGATAGTTTGAGCCTTTGGAGCCAAACTAAGAACAGACGGACAGACGGACATGCTTATATCAACTCAGGAGGTGATCCTGATCAAGAATATATATACTTTATAGGGTCGGAGATGTCTCCTTCACTGCGTTGCACACTTTTGACCAAAATTATAATACCCTCTGCAAGGGTATAAAAATCATAACCGATTTAAATAGTGACGAAATGCAGAAAGCGCTGGCGAACACGTATAAGGTTAGAAAGAGTTTGTTGCATCGTATCGTTCAAAGGAATGGCAAGACACGATGTTTGCCCATTATTCCGAGGGCATTTAGATGGTCTGTTATCAACGACATTCACGAGACCATAATGCACTTAGGCTGGCAATTAGATAAGGTATACGAGCAGTATTGGTTTAAGGGGAAGACAAAATATGTCAGGAAGTTCGTCAAATTGTAGAAATCAGCGTCCAAAGTTGAGATACCATGGTATACTATACATATCGATATAAGTGGGAAAATGAGTGGTAAGAAGGACGAAAAGGAATACATTATAGTACAAATTGACGCCTTCACAAAATTCGTCTATCTGTACCATACTTGGAATCTAGACTATGTAAATTGCATACAGTCAGTGACGTCCGCCTTATCGATGTTTGGCGTCCCTAGCAGGATTATAGCGGATCAGGGAAGATGCCATACGAGTAGTGAGTTTCGCAAGTTTTGCTCCACGAATAGCATTAACATACATGTAATAGCAACAGGTGTTAGCAGAGCGAATGGACAGGTAGAGCGTGTCATGAGTGTGCTAAAAGGGATGTTAACGGCGGTGGAGACTAGCGAACGTTCGTGGCAGGAGGCGTTGGGCGAAATTCAATTGGCCATAAGCTGCACTACTAATCGGGTGACTCAACATAGTCCGCTAGAATTGTTGATAGGGAAAGAGGCTCATGGAATGTTGACCATCAATGAAGAGATGCGGGTAGATCTGGAGAGCGCTAGAGAAAAGGCTAAAGACAATATTGATAAGAATGCGAAGTATGATAAGGCAAGAGTTGACAAAAAACATGCCAAAGTCGTTAAATATAAGATAGGCGATCATGTGTTATTGAAAAGCGAAGAACGACACCAAACGAAAGTAGACCCTAAATTCAAAGGACCATTTGTTATCGATGAACTGCTCGATGGTGATCGTTATATGTTAAAGTCATTAACTACTAAGCGAATGTATAAGTATCCACATGATAGTGTACGTAGTCTACCTGATGAGCGAGAGACTTGTGAGTTGATGAAAGAGCTTGACGACGTCGAAAAAGGCGTACGTACAAGCAAGAGATCTGCGACCTAAGAAAGGTGCAGGTGAGGCTATACACAGGGACTGAGTTTATACATTTTAATCGTGTGTCGTAGGTCAAGTGGCACAGTGGTGCGTAGCGTCGCAAATGTGCGGCAAGAGTCCGATACTGTGGTATAAGCGAAGTGGTATCCAAATGGTTGAGTTTATGCAGAAGAGAGCGTTGTACTCTAATTTTTATGTGATTAACCTGCTAAACTAACCTTTGATGATCAGTGAATTGATATCCAGACGATTGAGCTTGGGCGGAAGAGAGCTTGTACTCTATAATGTTATGTTAAAGGATTATCCTGCCAAGTTAATGTCTGATGAAATTGATTGATGTGTTTGTGCGGAAGAGAGCTTATACTCTAGTAAACAAAGAATGTAAATTAATTATCCCGTCAAACTAACTATCTGAGAAGTATTGAAATGTAAACAAATTTGAACTGAAAGATTTTGAGCAATAAAAGCCAAACTAACATTGTATAAGTTATGCAGAATAAATTAAGTTCAAAGAAGATTGCAGAAAGAGAGAGATTTAGTGTGAGAGCGTGGTGGGGAAGGAGAGCGAAATCCCTGCTGAGCGTGGCGCAATGATGAAGAGGAAGATGAGCAAAGGAGAGCGGGGCAGTTCGAGTTAACCCTTCCGAGAGAACAGACGAAAAAGTATTGAGTGTTAAGAAAAATCATTGCGACTCGCTGCGCTGTGTACTGAAAGAAACCCTAATTTATAATGGCCGAGGTACCTGACCTTTTATCTCCTACATATGTATGCTTTATAGGGTCGGAAATGTGCCCTTCACTGCGTTGAAAGTTTTGGCTAAAATTACAATACGCTCTAAAAAGGTATACACATTGTAATTTTTGTTTAAACACATTATAATTATTAGTGCATATACAATATAAATATGTATATATACATACACGAAAACGATAGTTTGAGCCTTTGGAGCCAAACTAAGAACTGCTCAATTAATGCTTCCGGCCTAGTATGGATCCAAAGTTAAAGTTACCGAGATAACTCATTTATTGATAGAAAACATGCGTTAGAATATATGTACATAAGTATATACACACTGGAACGTTCTGCCACAGTGTCCTTTCCTCCCATAGAAAATACATGTGTTAAAAACAGACGGAAAGAAGTCACTTACAACTCGTTGTTGCGACAAGTTTGCCCTAAAGGGACCCAAAACTCTTTTATTTTAAGTATTTGTATGATTTTTATTTAACACTTAGCACTTCTTCTTGATAAGGCTATTCATTGTAGACAGGTCAACCGTTTTAAGGGGGTCTTCTAGTCTAGAAATTTGAGAAATTTTTTTTCATAATTCGATAGTTTTTATATTCACAAATATCTCCCTAAAAGGATTTTTCAAAACTCAAATTATTTTCAAAGTTATAGCCGTTTTAGTGACGTGGAAACTATACCGGTTGAGCGAACGACTGAAACAATAGGTGGCTGGAACCCCGGGCTACCTTAGTATGAATAACTTTCTCTCCTTCTTTCTATAACAACACCCTTATTTCCAATATACTACACTAATCGTTTGAAGGTCATTGTATGGAGCTGGGATAGCTGATTAAGAGAATGTAAGTTATACATAATATTTATCAGTTACGCTGCACGAAACTTAACGTAAAACTTTAAACGCGTTTTTCTCGAAACTACTTTTTTTGATGCGGTCGCCACTATATCTCAAGTTCTAATCAGTCGATTTACTTGAAATTTGGCATGAATATTCTTTAAATATATCTCTATCGCCGGAACCAACAAAAAATAAACATTTTAAACTTATAATATTTTTAAAAATTCGACAAAATGGAAAAATTAGAGAAAAAAATCGACTTTTTTGAGTTGCCGCCATTTCATGAAAAAAAATTGTTTTTTTTTGAGATAACGACAAGCAAAGAAATCATGGCGACGCGGACACGGCCTCTTTTTTCCCCCTCTTCTTTAAGAAGGAAAACCTCAATGAAACCTAATTTTTTATTTTTGAAATTTATTTTATGTACTCCTTTAAGTTTAATAAACAAATGATACATAAACGGATAGTAAAAATATCTATGACATTTTTTTTATTAATTTTTAAAAAAAGTTAAAAAAAGGTCGAAATTCGAGCCTCTAGACTAGAAGACCCCCTTAATTGAATTTCATTAAATGTTAAAAAATCAACAAATGCCAATTGTATTTCATCAGAAAGATAATAAAATAATAAAAATATCAGAATCGATTGTCCCCTCGTGGTGAATAGATGACTTTTGGATCGGTGTGATTTAAATTATTTAAAAGTGTGGATTAAAAGATTTAAAAATTATTCTTATTTTTTCTAGAGTGCTGTAAAAAAGAAAAGGCCTCAATACGAGGAGCCTAATTAAAAACACAACATGTCCTTCGCGGCCAAGGAGAAATTCCTGGCCTCGGATGCAGTGGCTTGTAAAGCCAAAAAACCTAAATTTGAAAGAAGGACAAGAAATGGCGGAAACGACAAAGAGATGGTAGAAGAACCAATGGAGGTTATGCCAATAACCCCTTATCCAACGGTATCTGGAATTCAGATGGAAAACAAGCAAGAAGAGCATGCAATGAAATTGGAATATAACGGTGATCATAAGGGACCGTTTATGGTATATGTGGACAAAAAGAGAACAGGTGGAAAACATAGTCGAGTGCCGATTAAACCTTTAGAGCTAAGCGGTCTTTTAGTCAAAAATAAAGTTATTGGTATTATCGCAGTGCCAAAGATAGGTTGTGGGCGTTGCAAAATTGAATTTAAAACGGCAAAAGAGGCGAATTTATTCGTTAATTCTGATCTTGACAAATACGGATATGAACCGAAAATTTTTAAGCACTTTATTTATAAAACAGGAATTATATACCAAATTCCAACCTCATTTACAACTGATATGATTAAGGAGTCGATTACTTCTTCAGTGCCTATTGAAGAGGAGATTAGAATTAACACCAGAGATAGAAATAATAAAGAGATTTTAGTACCTACCAGCAAAGTTAAATTATTATTTAGAGGCAATCAAATTCCCCCTGAAATAACTCTCCTTTATATTAAAGTTACTGTTTCGCATTTTGTTCCTTTTAATCAATGTTATAGATATTTTATATTTAACCACTTTGCACAACATTTCAAACAAAACGAGCAAAAATGTTATAAGTGTTCCTTAGTGCATCCCTCTATTTTTATTTGTAGTGATATTGTCTGTGTTAATAGTAAGGGAAACAATGTTTCGACTTCGCGTTCTTGTCCAGCAAGACAGTGTGAATTTGCAATTCAAAAATGTATGACAGCAGAAAAATTTATCTAGAATGGAAGTTAAAGCTAGTTATCCATCTCTTTTTGGTAGATTCGAAACAGTTGATTCTTTTGATCATTCAGCATTTCCTCAACCTTTTTGGCAAAAAGTAAGTAATGAGAGCTCGCCAATGCAAAACAACACAAAATCAACAGCAGAAACAATGCACTCTTATAAACCTTTTAACAAAATAGTTAGAAACATTAAAAACCGAAAAGCTGAAAATGTAAACGCACAGAACACTATGGCAGCCTGAAAAAGTGCTCTGAAAGAAAACCAATATATTTCATCTGAACGTTTTACACCAATTGAAAATAATAGACCGTCACAGTTCGAGTCTGCTCTCGAAACTGCTGAGTGTGGTCTAAATAATTTACATGCAGAAATTTCCAAATTTTTATCAAACTTAAACAACGAAGTTAACAATGTTAGTTCAAGAAAATCTATTGAAGAATTAAATACTAAAATTGCGCAAACAAATTGCACAATTGATTTAATATTCTAACTTTTGTTTCATCATTAAACGGTGCTTCTTTGATAGGAGGTGATCTTAATGCTGAATCAATAGTTTGGGGTAATGAATATAATAATTCTAAAGGAATCTTTTTAGAAAGGTCTTTAGTAAACTCGGAATTTTTCTGTATTAATAATGGCTCGCCAACTTTTTCAATAAGTCCCAACTATTCATCTGCTATTGATTTATCTTTAGTAAATAGAATCAACTACAATTTTAATTGGTCGGCAAACAACACAAAAATAACTAATAGTAATCATTTCCAAGTAATAATTGAAATTTTTAATAATAACTCCATTACTGAGCATAAAATTTTACATGAGAAGGTATTTTCGGATTTCTCGAAAATTCATATCTCAACTCTTGACAACCTGTAGTACAACTAAGAACATTGTTTCTAAAAACACCTACATATTTCGCAAAACAATAAATTCACTCCTAAGAAATATTGGGATGAATCCTGCGATCGATTGTTTAGATTAAGAAACGCTAGTCGCCAAAAGTATTATAAAACAAAATTATTTTCTGACGCAATTGATTACAACAAAGCCAACAAAACATTAAACAATTATCTTTTTAAAGCAAGAAAATTGAATATGAGCGCTCTATCTGACGATTTGTCTAATCCAACATCACCAAAAGATATGTGGCAAAAGATAAAAAACCTTAAAATGTATAAACAAATTAGCAGGTTAAACGCTCTTGGAACGAAGCAAAACATATAGAATTTTTTCATCAAATAGCAAATATTCCAAATACCACAAATTGCGCTAAAACCACGATTCCAACGAGTTGGGATCTTCCTAATTTTAGTCTTAATTTTAATATAGATGATTTTTTAACTTTTCTTAAAACTTGTTATGTATTTGCCGCGGCCCAAGTTTGCAGCTCTGATCTTGGCATTACTCATAACTGCGTACATACTCCTCTTCGCGTTATGCCTTAAGCTTACTATTCAGACCCGACACACACTTATGTTGAACTTATCTTTGGTAATACTCGCGGTTAATAAACTATACTACATCGATCAACGCTCGCTCCCCAATATATAAAAAAAACTAGAAGCCCAAATTCAGCTAAAGGATTGGACAACATTTCTTACAAAATGATTCTGAGTCTTCCTAATAATCAATTGTAAAATTTATTATCCCTTTTAAATGAAATTTTTATTAGCGGGACTATCCCTGATAGTTGGCGCAAAATAAAAGTGGTTCCAGTACCAAAAAAAATGTAGACGCCTCTATTGTGTCGGACAATAGACCGATTTATTTAAGTGCTTAGAAGGTATGATTAAAGTGCGGTTTGAATCTTTTATTAATTTTAATCACCTGTTACCTGATAGATCTTACGCTTTTAGAAAAATCATTCGACTTCCCAATAATATTGCAAATCTTAAAGCAAAAGGAATGCAAGTTATAGCCGCTGTATTGGATATAAGTAAAGCTTTTGACGCAGTAAATATTCCTTTGCTCTGTCAAAAGCTAACGAGTTATAATTTTGATAGTGCATATATGGGTTCATAATTAAATTTCTAGAATGTCAAGGTAGTTGTCTGAGTCCCATTCTTTTTAATATATACATATACTATATGGAATATATATATATACTATAGATTTTCATTCCATCAATGACGAACACTGTATAGTCTCATCATATTGATCAGATTATTTCTAAAGCCAATAAAACTAATATGTTTCTGCAAATGCATTTTGGTGTTGTCATTTTGGTGTTCACCAAAATAAATCGCTTTTATTTTATAAAGGATTTGTACGCTCTAAATTAGAGTATTCATGTTCATCAAGTGCTAATATTTCTACTGTTGTTTCTAAAAAGATAAAAGTGCATATAAATTTTTATTTGCGACGTGCTCTTGGTTTAATAAAATCAACTCCTATAAATATAATTTATAATTTAGTCCCAGAGTTCAGACAAAAGTTTATAACTGCTAAAGAGTTAGCCAAAACTTTTGCATACGGTTTACCTGGAGCTAACTCTTTTAACTCTTTTATTGCTAAAAACACAAGCTATGCTAGAATATATTCGGAATTTAAATACATCTTTGACGCCATCGTGCTTTTGGACAATGTTTTAATTTCAATGCGCAAGATTGCAACTGACACAGACTTTTTTAAAGGCTCTTGTTTAAATAAAACAATAAAGATAAAGAACCCATGATAAAGAACCCATCGAATCTTACAAGCAAATCACAAATTTCATAATTCAAATTCATTCATTTCAAATTCATCAACATGTTTAATACAAACAATCATTCGATATTCATCGCCTAGAATTGTTTTCCCCACACACATAGGAGATGGCGTTAACCCGTTTTTAGACGAGGAGGCCAAATAATTCTCTCAGCTGCTCAAGGTTGACAGTATACTTAATAAAAATATGTCGCAGTTCTTGGAATTATTTGAATTCTAGAAGCTGTTGTCTTATTTCGCGGGTATCGAAGCTGATTCCATAATCAGGGCCGATGAGAGGGTGGACAGCCGGGTCATTTTCCCGGGACTGCATTGGTCAGGGGCCCGGCAGCGAGAAATTTGTTACTAAAATTTAGATGTTAAGAAAAATTGAGAAAGAAAAATATAAATCAAAAAGTCCACTTTTGTTCTGTGACTAAACTCTTTTGTATAATTCAAATAAGAATCGAAAAATGGCCCGTGTCCCGGGGCCCGGTGTGTCTGACACACCTTTCCAACTTGGATTCTCGCTTTTAAAATCCATGTTAACGGGTCCCCGTAACGATCTGTAACAACAACTAAAGGCGCATGTGTATGCAAGGCAAAGCGAATCTGTGGGTGACAACGAAGTCGAAAGGAAGATGAAGATGCCATTTCAAGTAAAGTGTCATCACTGTGGGAGAATTAGATAAAATCGCGGACTGTCTCAAAAGGCGAAATGAAGAACGACACCGGACCAGCGCAGCTCTAGAACAAAAGCCTCGTCCACAGCACAACAGGACATGTTTCAAATGAGGGGAGCTGTATCATTACGCATCGTATGTTCTCTCGTAAAGGAAAGCGTAGCGGCGAAGTTACAAGGAAAACGTCTTTCTAGCTCATTGGACTTAAGGGGTATTGGGAATGATCTAGGAATAATGCTTCATGTTATAATGGATAAGTTTCTTAGTTTTGAAAAACATTGTAAAAATCCTATTACGATTATTCCCGATAAAATGTAATTTTGATTTCTTAATTTATACTTTTGCAGTATACTTTGGTGTTATAATTGCTGTCAAAAATTAGCAACGCAGTGAAGGATACATTTCCAACATTAAGTTGATAAATAACTCTCAGTTTTAAGGCTATATGGAGTAAACCTTTCCCTAAAATATATTTTCTTTTGCAGTACTTTATAAGTCAAAACGGGGCTGATCGAATAATCTTGAAACTCACATATATAACAAAACTAATACTTCATTGTTATACCCTTGCAGAGGGTATTATAATTTTGGTAAAAATGTGCAACGCAGTGAAGAAGACATCTCCGACCCTATAAAGTATATATATTCTTGATCAGATCTGTCGGTCCGTCTATCAGTTTCTACGCGAACTAGTCTCTCAGTTTTAAAGATATCGAATTGAAACTTTGCACACACCCTTCTTTCCTTTGCACGCAGTATATAAGTCGGAAC
Organism: Drosophila kurseongensis; assembly: GCA_018153305.1. NCBI lineage: Eukaryota > Metazoa > Arthropoda > Insecta > Diptera > Drosophilidae > Drosophila > Drosophila kurseongensis. Next base: position 3,220,147 of record JAECXX010000034.1, read on the forward strand.
GGCTGGGATCGGCCGACTATATCCTATAGCTGCCATATAACTGATTGATCGGAAATGCCATATAGCTGCCATATAACTGAACGATTGGAAAGTTAGGAAGTTGGGATTTTTTATGAGTATTAAGAATGCATCATATGAATAATTTCAGGTCCGCCCGAAGTTAGCTTTCTTTTCTTGTTATACCCTTGCAGAGGGTATTATAATTTTGGTCAAATGTGTGCAACGCAGTGAAGGAGACATCTCCGACGCTATAAGGTATATATATTCTTGATCAGGATCACCTCCTGAGTTGATATAAGCATACCCGTCTGTCCGTCTGTCTGTTTCTACGCAAACTAGTCTCTCAGTTTTAAAGATATCGAATTGAAACTTTGCACACACCCTCCTTTGCACGCAGTATATAAGTCGGAACGGCCGGGATCGGACAATCCAACATCACCAAAAGATATGTGGCAAAAGATAAAAAACCTTAAAATGTATAAACAAATTAGCAGGTTAAACGCTCTTGGAACGAAGCAAAACATATAGAATTTTTTCATCAAATAGCAAATATTCCAAATACCACAAATTGCGCTAAAACCACGATTCCAACGAGTTGGGATCTTCCTAATTTTAGTCTTAATTTTAATATAGATGATTTTTTAACTTTTCTTAAAACTTGTTATGTATTTGCCGCGGCCCAAGTTTGCAGCTCTGATCTTGGCATTACTCATAACTGCGTACATACTCCTCTTCGCGTTATGCCTTAAGCTTACTATTCAGACCCGACACACACTTATGTTGAACTTATCTTTGGTAATACTCGCGGTTAATAAACTATACTACATCGATCAACGCACGCTCCCCAATATATAAAAAAAACTAGAAGCCCAAATTCAGCTAAAGGATTGGACAACATTTCTTACAAAATGATTCTGAGTCTTCCTAATAATCAATTGTAAAATTTATTATCCCTTTTAAATGAAATTTTTATTAGCGGGACTATCCCTGATAGTTGGCGCAAAATAAAAGTGGTTCCAGTACCAAAAAAAATGTAGACGCCTCTATTGTGTCGGACAATAGACCGATTTATTTAAGTGCTTAGAAGGTATGATTAAAGTGCGGTTTGAATCTTTTATTAATTTTAATCACCTGTTACCTGATAGATCTTACGCTTTTAGAAAAATCATTCGACTTCCCAATAATATTGCAAATCTTAAAGCAAAAGGAATGCAAGTTATAGCCGCTGTATTGGATATAAGTAAAGCTTTTGACGCAGTAAATATTCCTTTGCTCTGTCAAAAGCTAACGAGTTATAATTTTGATAGTGCATATATGGGTTCATAATTAAATTTCTAGAATGTCAAGGTAGTTGTCTGAGTCCCATTCTTTTTAATATATACATATACTATATGGAATATATATATATACTATAGATTTTCATTCCATCAATGACGAACACTGTATAGTCTCATCATATTGATCAGATTATTTCTAAAGCCAATAAAACTAATATGTTTCTGCAAATGCATTTTGGTGTTGTCATTTTGGTGTTCACCAAAATAAATCGCTTTTATTTTATAAAGGATTTGTACGCTCTAAATTAGAGTATTCATGTTCATCAAGTGCTAATATTTCTACTGTTGTTTCTAAAAAGATAAAAGTGCATATAAATTTTTATTTGCGACGTGCTCTTGGTTTAATAAAATCAACTCCTATAAATATAATTTATAATTTAGTCCCAGAGTTCAGACAAAAGTTTATAACTGCTAAAGAGTTAGCCAAAACTTTTGCATACGGTTTACCTGGAGCTAACTCTTTTAACTCTTTTATTGCTAAAAACACAAGCTATGCTAGAATATATTCGGAATTTAAATACATCTTTGACGCCATCGTGCTTTTGGACAATGTTTTAATTTCAATGCGCAAGATTGCAACTGACACAGACTTTTTTAAAGGCTCTTGTTTAAATAAAACAATAAAGATAAAGAACCCATGATAAAGAACCCATCGAATCTTACAAGCAAATCACAAATTTCATAATTCAAATTCATTCATTTCAAATTCATCAACATGTTTAATACAAACAATCATTCGATATTCATCGCCTAGAATTGTTTTCCCCACACACATAGGAGATGGCGTTAACCCGTTTTTAGACGAGGAGGCCAAATAATTCTCTCAGCTGCTCAAGGTTGACAGTATACTTAATAAAAATATGTCGCAGTTCTTGGAATTATTTGAATTCTAGAAGCTGTTGTCTTATTTCGCGGGTATCGAAGCTGATTCCATAATCAGGGACGATGAGAGGGTGGACAGCCGGGTCATTTTCCCGGGACTGCATTGGTCAGGGGCCCGGCAGCGAGAAATTTGTTACTAAAATTTAGATGTTAAGAAAAATTGAGAAAGAAAAATATAAATCAAAAAGTCCACTTTTGTTCTGTGACTAAACTCTTTTGTATAATTCAAATAAGAATCGAAAAATGGCCCGTGTCCCGGGGCCCGGTGTGTCTGACACACCTTTCCAACTTGGATTCTCGCTTTTAAAATCCATGTTAACGGGTCCCCGTAACGATCTGTAACAACAACTAAAGGCGCATGTGTATGCAAGGCAAAGCGAATCTGTGGGTGACAACGAAGTCGAAAGGAAGATGAAGATGCCATTTCAAGTAAAGTGTCATCACTGTGGGAGAATTAGATAAAATCGCGGACTGTCTCAAAAGGCGAAATGAAGAACGACACCGGACCAGCGCAGCTCTAGAACAAAAGCCTCGTCCACAGCACAACAGGACATGTTTCAAATGAGGGGAGCTGTATCATTACGCATCGTATGTTCTCTCGTAAAGGAAAGCGTAGCGGCGAAGTTACAAGGAAAACGTCTTTCTAGCTCATTGGACTTAAGGGGTATTGGGAATGATCTAGGAATAATGCTTCATGTTATAATGGATAAGTTTCTTAGTTTTGAAAAACATTGTAAAAATCCTATTACGATTATTCCCGATAAAATGTAATTTTGATTTCTTAATTTATACTTTTGCAGTATACTTTGGTGTTATAATTGCTGTCAAAAATTAGCAACGCAGTGAAGGATACATTTCCAACATTAAGTTGATAAATAACTCTCAGTTTTAAGGCTATATGGAGTAAACCTTTCCCTAAAATATATTTTCTTTTGCAGTACTTTATAAGTCAAAACGGGGCTGATCGAATAATCTTGAAACTCACATATATAACAAAACAAATACTTCATTGTTATACCCTTGCAGAGGGTATTATAATTTTGGTAAAAATGTGCAACGCAGTGAAGAAGACATCTCCGACCCTATAAAGTATATATATTCTTGATCAGATCTGTCGGTCCGTCTATCAGTTTCTACGCGAACTAGTCTCTCAGTTTTAAAGATATCGAATTGAAACTTTGCACACACCCTTCTTTCCTTTGCACGCAGTATATAAGTCGGAACGGCTGGGATCGGCCGACTATATCCTATAGCTGCCATATAACTGATTGATCGGAAATGCCATATAGCTGCCATATAACTGAACGATTGGAAAGTTAGGAAGTTGGGATTTTTTATGAGTATTAAGAATGCATCATATGAATAATTTCAGGTCCGCCCAAAGTTAGCTTTCTTTTCTTGTTATACCCTTGCAGAGGGTATTATAATTTTGGTCAAATGTGTGCAACGCAGTGAAGGAGACATCTCCGACGCTATAAGGTATATATATTCTTGATCAGGATCACCTCCTGAGTTGATATAAGCATACCCGTCTGTCCGTCTGTCTGTTTCTACGCAAACTAGTCTCTCAGTTTTAAAGATATCGAATTGAAACTTTGCACACACCCTCCTTTGCACGCAGTATATAAGTCGGAACGGCCGGGATCGGACAACTATATCCTATAGCTGCCATAGAACTGATTGATCGGAAATGCCATAACTTTGGTGTTTGTAAAGTTAGGAAGTTGGGATTTTCTATGGGTTTTACATTTGGCCAATCAATCTGACCTTCCAAATTTCATAAGGATCGGCCGACTGTATCCTATAGCCGCCACTTACCTGAACGATTGGAAATGCCATAACCTTAATGTTTTTAAAGTTAGGAAGTTGGGATTTTTTATGAGTGTTAAGAATGCATCATATGAATAATTTTGGAGAATGTAATTTACAGAATGTTCTGCAAGGGTATTTCAACTTCGGCCCCGCCCGAAGTAAGCTTTCCTTTCTTGTTTTTAAACAAATTCGGATATACTGGTTTCTTACAGTTAGACTTAATCTTTTAAAAATCGAAAAATAAATTGAAAATCAGACCCATCATAATCAAAATATAGCTCTTATATATAATATTAAATATTTTAATAGCTGCAAGGGCAGCTTCGGCAAGCCGAAGTTTACTGTTTTTCTTGTTAATAAACAATATTGGGATTTGAAAATACATTTAGAACTTTGAAAAAATAATACTTCCCAATCGTAGCTAAACTGACAACATTAACAAATATAAGAATGAGAGAAACACAAGTTATGGTGATTTCTCTGATTGTTCTGATATATATTTATACCCTTGCAGATATATATATTATATTATAATTTCAGCCAAAAGTTTGTAACGCAGTGAAGGAGACATTTCCGACCCTATAAGGTATACATATATAATCTTGATCAGTATCACCAGGAGAGTCGATCTAACCATGTCCGCCTGTCCGTCCAAAAGTAGTCTTTTTATGGCAAGTAGTGTATAAGTCGGAACGAGCCGGATCGGGCGTTTATATCATATAGCTCCCAAGGGAACAATCGGAATAAACAATTTCAAAAAAATTATTACTTTATTGTTTTTAGTTTTTATTTGTTCTTTGAAATTTGGTAATATTTAAATATTATGGAATTACGGTTTTAATTAACTTTAAATCGGACAACAATATCATATAGCTGCCATAGAAACACCAAAGTTATGGCATTTCCGATCAATCAGTTATATGGCGGCTATAGGATATAGTCTGCCGATCCCGGCCGTTCCGACTTATATACTGCATGCAAGGGAACGAAGTTTGTATGCAAAGGTTTAATTCGATATCCTTAAAACTGAGAGACTAGTTCGCGTAGAAACAGTCAGACGGACATGCTTATATCAACTCAGGACGCGATCCTGATCAAATATATATAAGCTTTATAGGGTCGGAGATGTCTTCTTCACTGCGTTGCACACTTTTGACCAAAATTCTAATATCCTCTGCAAGGGTATAATAAAAAATCGCATATCTCTCACATATAGCTCCCATTTTTCTATTTATCAAAATATTAATTTGAAATATAGTAATTATTTACTATATCAGAACTTCGCTTTTAGTATTGTCAAAATCGGACATTAATATCATATAGCTGCGATAGAAACGATGACAAATTACAGCACAAAATCGACATATTTCATTGTTTCTATTAATTTAGGCATAGAACTCGAATTGTAGTCGTTTTAAAAAACTGCAAAGGTATATGTCTCGGTTTAACTTTGGTTTGCCGAAGTTTGCTTCCTTTCTTGTTTTCTTTCTTTTTCTTTTTAAGGAGTGAGTTTTAAGGTGGCCAACTTATCAGAAATATTGATTTCAAGGAAGGCGAAAACAACTATAAATACATACTTAAGGGTACGTTATTCGAATTTGTAAATACCTAGAGAAGCATAGTAATCACTAAAAGACGACAAGTGATCACGAAATTCGGCTGCAGTTGATAGAGCCAAATATATTTGGCTTCGCCTGCCATCAGCGCCAATCTGAAATTCACAAAATTCAATATATATAAAAACTTCTTAAATGTATAAGGGTTACAATTACATACATATATACATGAGTTTCATTGGACCTAATTCTTGAATTCCAATTTTTTTCAATTAAAAAATAAACAAACCGTACACAAGGAAAGAAATAGCTATGGTCATATCATCAAACTTTTACGATTACTATTAGGGGATAGTTAGTTATTAGGATAGTTAAAAAAGTTTAAATAGATACAGCATAAATATTTAATATTGTTTCAGGAGAAATTTTATGCATTGGAAATCGTGTTTATTTTTGTTGAAATTTGACGAAAAACACTTTGTAATAACAATACGTTTCATATGAGCTTCGTCGATTACAATTTTTATTTTATTATAAAACAAGAAAGGAAAGCTAACTTCGAGCGGAGCCGATGTTGATATACCATTGCAGAATATTCTGTAAATTATATTCTCCAAAATTATTCCTACGATGCATTCCTAATACTCATAAAAATCCCAACTTCCTAACTTTAAAAACACCAAAGTTATGGCATTCCAATCGTTTTGTTATATGGCAGCTATAGGATATAGTCGGCCGATCCTTATAAAATTTGGTAGGTCGGATTGATTGGCCAAAAATAAACCCCATAGAAAATCCAAACTTCCTTACTTTACAAACACCAAAGTTATGGCATTTCCGATCAATTATTTAGATGGCGGCTACAGGATATAGTCGGCCGATCCCAGCCGTTCCGACTTATATACTGCGTGCAAAGGAACAAAGGCTATGTGAAAATTTCATAAGGATCGGCCGACTATATTCTATGGCTGCCATATAACTGAACGATCAGAAATGCCATAACTTTGGTGTTTTTAAAGTTAGGAGTTTGGTATTTTCTATGGAATTTATTTTTGGCCAATCAATCCTACCTACCAAATATCATAAGGATCGGCCGACTATATCCTGCCATATAACTGAACAATCGGAAATGCCATAACTTTGGTGTTTTTAAAGTAAGGATTTTTTATTTGGCCAATCAATTCGACCTAACAAATTTCATAAAGATCGGCCGACTGCATTTTTTAGCTGCCATATAACTGAATGATTGGAAATGCCATAACTTTGGTGTTTTTAAAAATATGAAGTTGGGATTTTTGATGAGTATTAAGAATGCATCATATGAATAATTTTGGAGAATATAATTTACAGAATATTCTGCAAGGGTATATCAACTTCGGCTCCGCCCGAAGTTATCTTTCCTTTCTTGTTAAAACTTAGAGACTAGTTCGCGTAGAAACAGACAGAGGGACAGACAGACGAAGAGACGGACATGCTTATATCAACTCAGGTCGCTATCCTGATCAAGAATATATATACTTTATAGGGTCGGAGATAGTTTGTATTTAATACACTTAACTTGGTTTTAGATTTAAGAAAGAGTTTATGAAAAAGTTTTAATACTCCAATCGAAACGTATCGCTAATAACAAAAATGAATTGGTTTACAACAAGAGAGGAAAGCTATACCCTTGCAGAATAGTCTGTAAATTATATTCTCCAAAATTATTCATATGATGCATTCTTAATACTCATAAAAAATCCCAACTTCCTAACTTTAAAAACACCAAAGTTATGGCATTTCCAATCGTTCAGTTATATGACAGCTATAGGATACAGTCGGCCGATCCTAATGAAATTTGGTAGGTCGGATTAATTGGTCAAATATAAAACCCATAGAAAATCCCAACTTCCTAACTTTACAAACACCAAAGTTATGGCATTTCCGATCAATCAGTTATATGGCAGCTATAGGATATAGTCGGCCGATCCCGTTCCGACTTATATACTGCGTGCAAAGGATGGAAGGCGGTGTGCAAAGTTTCAATTCGATATCTTTAAAACTGAGAGACTAGTTCGCGTAGAAACAGACAGACGGACAGACAGACGGACCGACGGACAGACGGACATGGCTATATCAACTCAGGAGGTGATCCTGATCAAGAATATATATACTTTATCTGCGTTGCACACTTTTGACCAAAATTATAATACCCTCTGCAAGGGTATAAAAAAGAGCGGTGAAAGTGAAAAAGAGTTAGTTAGAAAATTGGTCGAACGACAACAAACTTGCTATGACTTTATTATTATACCCAGAGGTTATTACAATTTTGGTCAAAAATGTGCAACGCAGTGAAGGAGACATCTCTGACCCTATAAAGTATATATATTTTTGATCAGGATTGTGTCCTGAGTTGATATAAGCATGTCCGTCTGTCTGTCCGTCTGTATGTCCGTCTGTTTGTCCGTCTGTCTGTTTCTACGCGAACTAGTCTCTCAGTTTTAAAGATATCGAATTGAAACTTTGCACATACCCTTCGTTCCTTTGCACGCAGTATATAAGTCGGAACGGCCGGGATCGGCCGACTATATCCTATAGCTGCCATATAACTGATTGATCGAAAATGCCATAATTTTGGTGTTTGTAAAGTTAGGAAGTTTGGATTTTCTATGGGTTTTATTTTTGGCCAATCAATCCGACCTACCAAATTTCATAAGGATCGGCCGACTAAATCCTATAGCCGCCATATAACTGATTGATCAGAAATGCCATAACTTTGGTGTTTGTAAAGTTAGGAAGTTGGGATTTTCTATGGGGTTATTTTTGGCCAATCAATCCGACCTACCAATTTCATAAGGATCGGCCAATTATATTTTATAGCTTCCATATAACTGAACGATTGGAAATGCCATAACTTTGGTGTTTTAACAGATAGGAAGTTGGGATTTTCTGAGTACTAAGAAGGCATCAAATGAATAATTTCGGAGAATATAATTTACAGAATATTCTGCAAGGGTATATCAACTTCGGCTCCGCCCTAAGTTAGCTTTCCTTGTTTGTTAAGGACTTTAGGATACTGGAATCAATTTTAGTGTGTTAGGCAGCTCTATAGAAAAAATGTTTTAGAAAATCGGCAAGAAAAAGCCAAACTTTTTACGCCCATATCCCCCATTTTTAAATGCTAATCACGATGTCTTTAAATAGTTTTTTCTGAACACAATAGTTCTAAAATGTAACAACAGTTTTTCGATTAATTTTTGTTGCCTCTTTTTGGATAATTTCTCAAAAATATAGCACTTGAGATGGCCCAAAGTTTTGCGTTCGAAAGTTATTAAGAAACAGAAACGGAAACTTTTATGAGTTCCGTGCTCTGAGTATACATATTAACCGTCGTCGCATGCAGACGTGTATTTATTGTGCTCCGGAAAAAAGTATTCAATAAAATCATAAAGGCGCAGTGACCGTTTTAATAAATCTATTATAACGCGAAAAGACGCTTTCTGCGATGAAATCGCGAATGTTTATATTAATTGGTCATTTAATTAATATAAAACTTAACACTTAAAACTCTAATTAACTTTACCACAATGAGTCTGAACGACGTTCGCACATAACGTCAACGTGAGCAAGACGAGAGACCGCTCTTTGTACAAAGAAATAACGCGTACTTCTTTCTCTTTTAAAGCAACCGAAAATAATGCAAGCTCTGATCAAGCGCGGGCAATTACTCCCAACTTGACCGAATTCTTAAACGTAGCGAGCGAGAGAGCGCGTTCTTGCTCCCCCTCGCTACCATCGACGTCTCTGCTGCCAAAGAGCGCTGAATGTGCTCTAATGCAGGTAAGCAATAACCTAAGCTCATTAGCAGTAACTAGCACCGCCATTTCTTTAACAACGTCAACTGTAACTACAACAACAACTGCAACTGTATCTGGAATAGAAACGCCCATGAACTCAAACCGATCTTGGAAGACGCCTATGACGTTGAGGCGGACGAATCTACTGAAGTCGAGAAAAGGAAGCCAAAGCCTCCGCCTTTTTATATTCGAGAAAAAAGTTCCAATGTTCTTGTCAACAAAATTATTGAGCTTATTGGAAAGGATAACTTCCACATAATACCTCTAGTAAAGGGCAACATGAAGTCTGAAGATAATTACACAGTATTATCGAAATATCTTACCGAGAATAAAAATAACTTTTACACGTATCAGCTAAAAAGTAGCAAGGGCCTGCAAGTCGTACTTAAGGGCATAGAGTCCGACGTGACGCCTGCAGAGATAACAAAGGCGCTACAAGAGAAGGGATTTAGCGCTAAGACAGTCTTCAACATCCTTAACAGGGATAGAAAGCCGCAGACACTCTTTAAGGTTGAGCTCGAACCAGAAAATAAGTCCCTAAAGAAATACGAAGTGCACCCTGTTTACAATCTTCAGTTCCTGCTGCACCGCAGAATTACAGTTGAGGAACCACATAAACGCAATGGCCCGGTACAATGTGCGAACTGCCAAGAATATGGCCATACAAGGTCATACTGTTAACTGCGCCCGGTGTGTGTAGTTTGTGGAGATCTTCATGACTCCGCACACTGCCCAACGAGCAAAGACGACTGCAACTCGAGAAAGTACGGCAACTGCGGTGGTAATCACACTGCTAACTACAGAGGCTGCCCTGTTTATAAGGAGCTGAAAAGTCGCATCCACCAGAGAAGAACTGCCGCCCGCACCCAAAATAAACAGATGACAGCTTCCAGATCAAGCCCTGAAGTCTTCTGCTCGACTGCAGCCAGATCCTCACTTGAACCCATAAACGCTGATAAAAATGTGACTTACGCAAGCGCTTTAAAATCAGGACTGGCTAACCCTGTATCACAAAGTTCATTTCTGCAATCAGCATACCAAGAACCGAACACGGCTCAGCAGCAACAATTCCCGGAGCAGTCAAAAAGCAACTTTGAAGATTTGATATACAGCCGGCAACAAAGCCTTACGGAGTTTATGTCGTTTATGCGCACAACTATGCTAGATTTAATGCGAAACCAATATCTATTGATTCAAATGCTGGTTTCACAACAATCCAAATAATGACTTCCCTAAGGATATCTACGTGGAACAGTAACGGCGTCTCACAGCATAAACTTGAGTTAGCTCAATTCCTACTCGACAATCATTACGACGTAATACTGCTTTCAGAAACACACCTTACAAACAAATACAATTTTCAACTACGAGGTTATTCATTCTACGAAACAAATCACCCAGATGGAAAAGCACATGGTGGGACTGGAATTCTAATCAGAAGCCGTATTAAGCACCACCATCATAACAAATTTGCTAAAAATTACCTACAGGCCACATCTATAAATATTTTTTTTTTTTTTTTTTGCGCGGAGTCCCACGGCCCACTTACCCGCCCAACCGACCGAGGGGCGCAGCCGTGTATCGTACGGCACGATTCGCGATAGGATAGACGCGAGATAGGAAAATAAAGGTAAAGGTCCGGGGAAAAAAGTAATAGTTAGATCAATCTTGTGCCAATGAAGCAAGTATTAATCGTTTTAGGAGCGGCAGAGAGTCAAGATTTGATATTACAGGAAAAAGTCTATTATAGTCAGAACATAATACTCTGAAAGGCTCATGCAAGGCATAGTTAGATCTACAATGATTTAAAATTAGGGGAATATAATTTCTAGTTAATCTACTTGGCACAGAAAAGTTTAGCCGACTTAACAAGTCGGGGGAGTCAATATCACCATGTATAAGGTTATAAATAAAGATAGTGCCAAGCATCGTTCTACGGTTGGCTAGGGATGGTAAATTAATCAAAAGAAGTCTACTAGAATAAGAAGGTAAGATAAGATTTGCATCCCAGTTTAGGCGCCGTAAAGCAAAAAGAAGGAAGTTTTTTTGTACAGATTCAATACGACCAATATGTATTCCGTATTGTGGACTCCAGACGGGAGACCCATACTCCAGAATCGGACGGACTAGCGAAATAAATAAAGTTTTAGTCAAATAAGGATCATCGAATTCTTTTGACCACCTTTTAATAAATCCAAGAACTCCTCTGGCTTTATTAACCATGGACGAAATGTGATTAGAAAATTTTAGTTTAGGGTCCAAGAGAACGCCAAGATCGTTTACAAGAGTTATTCTATCCAAAGAGCTGCCACTTAACGTGTAAGTCGCGTATATCGGATTGGCCCGATAAAAAGTCATCAGCTTGCACTTGGAGCCGTTTAAATTTAGTAAATTATCTCGGCACCAGTTTTGAAAATTATCTAGATCGGATTGCAAGTCTAAATGGCAGGAAATGTCCTTATACTGCAGGCACAACTTAACATCATCTGCGTACATAAGTACGCGAGAATGACTTATAATTGAGGGAAGATCGTTAATAAATAATGTAAAAAGTAACGGACCCAGATGGCTCCCTTGTGGGACACCGGAGGTAACGCGGAGAATTTCAGAAATTGAATTTTTAAAAAGGACCCTTTGTGACCTGCCATTTAGATAACTTGAAATCCATTTAAGCAGATCAACTGGAAAACCTAAAAGGTCAAGTTTATGAATAAGAAGTAAGTGATTTACAGAGTCAAATGCTTTACTAAAGTCAGTGTAAATGACATCTGTTTGAAAACTACTATTGAAGCCTTTTATCACAAATGTAGTGAGCTCTAGAAGGTTTGTAATTGTGGATCTACGTTTAATAAATCCGTGTTGACACGGAGAAATAATTGATCTGCAAAAGTGCTGCAAATGAGGAGTAATAATTTTTTCAAAAAGCTTAGGAATAGCTGACAACTTAGAAATACCTCTGTAGTTACTGGCTTCTAACTTGTTACCTTTTTTGAAAAGAGGAATAACAAATGATTCCTTCCAAATATTTGGGAATTGGGACGTTTCTAGAGATAAGGTAAACAACTTGTGAAGAGGTTTGCACAGGGCCTTAGCGCAATACCTAAGCACGCACCCAGGAATACCATCGGGCCCTGGCGAATAAACAGGCTTAATACGAAGAAGATCCAAAAGAAGAGAGCTTTCTGTTAAAGTGGGACAGAATATGAGGTTTGACTTGGGCATGGTGTAAGAATAAGGCTGAGATGAATAATCTAAAGTAGAGTAAGTCGTTTGAAAAAATTTGGCAAATATATCGGCTATTGCCTGATCTGTGGTTCCCGTCATGTTTTCGAACGACAGCGAGGATGGAAAAGAATTAGATTTACGCTTGGTGCTAACAAAATTATAAAACTGTTTCGGGTCCTGAGAGAACTGGACCTTACAACGGTTTAAGTAACTATTATAACACTGAGCATTAAGCACGGTAAATCTTGACCGAGCACTTAGATATCTAGTAAAAACAGATTGAGAACCGGTATTTTTATATTTCCTAAAAAGTCTGGACTTTACATTTCTTAAGTGTGTCAACTCTTTGCTAAACCAAGGTGATTTATTGGAAGTTGACGGATAGTACCACGGAACACAGGAATTAAAAAATGAGTTTATTGCAGTATAAAAAACATTAACTGCATCGGACATATTATTGCATAAATAAAGATCAGACCAATTAAAGCCAGAAATAAAATTATTAAGCCTCAGAAAGTCTGCCTTGCGAAAACAATGTATTCGTTTGGATTTTTCTGATTTTTCTTCTATAACTCTACCCGTATCAAATGAAAGTTCGATTGTTGGGTGATATGGATCTTCAGGTTGGGTGAGTGGTGCTACTCTGGACAGAAACACACCTTCAGGATTCGATACAAAACACAAATCAAGTAGGCGACCTAATGAATTTCGAACATGGTTTACTTGAGATAGAGATATGTCAAGCAGGCCATCAATAAAATTATGTTGTGCTATAGGTAGTAAGACATTCGATCCATCCTCAGTGGACCAAGTAACTCCAGGTATATTAAAATCACCTAGAACTATCAACTGATCCCTATCGGAAAGCTTATTTGCAACGGACTTAATAACGGATAGGTGATTTAAATAATCAGGAAGTTCAGACAACGGCGGAATATAAGAGCAAGTTATGTATATAAAGTTACCAGGAAGCGATAACTTTACACAAATAAATTCAATGGTATTGAATTCATCAAAAAATAACTCCTCAGGCGGGAAGTTTGAATCGACTCCAATTAAGACTCCACCTCCCCGTCTAGAGGGACGGTCATACCTATATATTGTGTACTTACCTGGAAAAACTTCGGAGCTAAAGATCTCCGGCTTTAACCAGGTTTCTGTGAACACAATAATATGAGATGCAAAGGAAAGGCTATCAGAATACAATTTAGTGAGTTTGCTACGCAAACCTCTTGCATTCTGATAGGAAAGAAGGAGGTTAGAAGTTAGTTTTTTGAAATTGGTACACTGGTTTGGCCTCGACTAGGAAGTTTTACTCCTACGGGCCCCTTCTTCTTTATCTTAGCCTCGAACTCTTTTACAACCATATTATCCGGCCAAAAGTCGCCCGAGCATATGGCTTCAAAAAGCTCGTTAGGGACAGTTATCTTGAAAGATGAAATGTCTCTAGCATAAGAAAACTTAAACTTTTCCACCTTTACACTATTACAATCGGCTTTAGTTTTGTCTTGTATATAAGACAATACATCAGAAGATGTTTGATCAGTGGAAAGCCGAGAAACGAAAATTTGTTTCTTTAGTGGAACCACTAAAAGGGATTTTGGTGGAGCAGACATTGTTTCTGCAAAACCAACTTGAGCCGGTTGTCCGGACTCAGTAGTCCCTTGTGGTGGTGATACTACATTCTGAGAGATAGGTGGATCCACTAATTGTGAAACCACTACGGACAAATCGGAATTCTTAGAAGTCCCTGGTTGCATGCATTCTGTAACGGATTGTTCGGATATCGAATCTTTTTTAGCTGCTGATCTTAGCAACATTTGAGGGTTTGCTGAAATCAGCTGCTGATCCGCCGGAAAGCTCTGTTGTTCTTTTGATTTCGGTTGCGGGGTGTTCCCCTTTTGCTCCTTACCACCAGCGGCCTTTTTGCGCTTAGGGGACTCTTCTAATAGCTTACGACTATTAAACTGCGAGTCCAGCGCAGATAGGAGATCATCAGCTCGGCGAAAACTATCTCTAGCCACTCCGAAACAGCTAATCAGTCCGCCTTTAGTTTGGCGCATGAACGATTTCATCTCGTTCGCAACCTCGACACAAGCGTCACAACAAAACTGCAAATTGGGCCCCTTTGAAAGGTCATCACTTGTCCGGCCAGTAAAACCGGCGCACTTGGTGTGCACCATATTTTCACACAGCCAGCAAGTCATATTAGACTGGTCAGCCCTGATTACGAGGCTGCGTTTTTTGCAGAAGCAGACTAAATTTTTATTATTCATTTTATTTATTTACCACTGTACCAAGAAAGTGAAATTGAAATTTATAAGCGAGCAGTTATAAGTACCGCAAGAGCGCAGAAACTGCACGCTTAGAACTTTCAAAAGCAAAGAGAGCAAGAGAGCGGGAGCGTAAATAAGTTAAAGTGCATGCACAAAAGAGAAACAGCGTGGATATAAATAGGATAGAAAACACAGATAAGAATTACGAAAAACTAAAACAATTTATTAGTATCAATACAAAGTGCACTCGCGAAGCGAACGGAGTTTAAATTTATGTTTAAATAACCGAAAGAAAATTTAATGTTGTTTTTATAAAACCCACCGATGGGAATAAACGAAAACAAAATACAAAATTCGAAGCGCAGAAAAAAAACACGACCGTTCACTTTGAAAGTCAAAGACGTATACAAATAAACACTGGCAACCAACTAACACTAGCCGCCGTATACTGCCCCCTCGCTTCACTATAGCTGAAGATGAGTTTATGCAGTTTTTCAACTCACTAGGAGACCACTTAATAGCAGCAGGGGACTACAATGCCAAGCACACACACTGCCAAGGAAAGCTAACTTCGGGAGGAGCCGAAGTTGAAATACCCTTGCAGAATACTCTGTAAATTATATTCTCCAAAATTATTCACATGATGCATTCTTAATACTCATAAAAAATCCCAACTTCCTATCTTTAAAAACACCAAAGTTATGGCATTTCCAATCGTTCAGTTAAATGGCAGCTATAGGATATAGTCGGCCGATCCTTATGAAATTTGGTACGTCGGATTGATTGGCCAAAAATAAAACCCATAGAAAATCCCAACTTTCTAACTTTACAAACACGAAAGTTATGGCATTTCCGATCAATCAGTTATATGACAGCTATAGGAAATAGTCGGCCGATCCCGGCCGTTCCGAATAATATACTGCGTGCAAAGGAAAGAAGGGTGTGTACAAAGTTTCAATTCGATAGCTTTAAAACTGAGAGACCAGTTTGCGTAGAAACAGACAGACGGACATACGGACATGGCTATATCAACTCAGGAGGTGATTCTGATCAAGAATATATATACTTTATAGGGTCGGAGATGTCTCCTTCACTGCGTTGCACACTTTTGACCAAAATTATAATACCCTCTGCAAGGGTATAAAAATCTGATAAGGGCCGAATGCCTGTCGGATCTTTCATCTGATCACTCGCCTGTCCTGTTTATTCTACTCCGACAGCCAGGCGCATTGGAGCAATCGTTTAAATTGACATCACAGAAAACCAATTGGGTTAAGTACAAGAAATACATTAGCTCACATATTGAGCTAAGTCCTCATCTCAACGATGAAGCCAACGTAGACAATTCTCCTAACTTTACAAACACCAAAGCATTTCCGATCAATCAGTTATATGGCAGCTATAGGATATAGTCGGCCGATCCTTATGAAATTTGGTCGGTCGGATTGATTGGCCAAAAATAAATCCCATAGATAATCCCAACTTCCTAACTTTAAAACCACCAAAGTTATGGCATTTCCAATCGTTCAGTTATATGGCAGCTATATGATATAGTCGCCCGATCCGGCTCGTTCCGTTATATACTACTTGCAATAGAAAGACAACTTTTGGGAAAGTTTCAAGCAGATAGCTTTAAAACTGAGGGACTAGTTTGCGTAGAAATGGACGGACGGACGGTCGGACGGACAGACGGACATGGCTAGATCGACTCTCCTGGTGATGCTGATCAAGAATATATATACTTTATAGGTTCGGAAATGTCTTCTTCACTGCGTTGCAATTTTTTGACTGAAATTATAATACCCTCTGCTAGGGTATACAAATGCAAGCACGTTACGTTCACCCTGAACAGGCAAAACTGCCCGCCGCTCATGTTAAACCATACTCTACTCCCGCAAGCAAACGAAGTGACATATCTAGGAGTACACCTACAGAAGACTCACATGGCGCCGGCACATTGAAGCCAAAAGAACACACCTAAAGCTAGAAGCCAGTAGCCTTCATTGGCTTATCAACGCTCGGTCTCCCTTTAGCCTTGAATATAAAGTCCTTCTGTATAACTCGGTACTAAAACCTATATGGATGTACGGCTCTCAGTTATGGGGGAATGCCAGCAATAGCAATATTGCCATAGTCCAGCGAACTCAATCGAAGATCTTGAGAACAATCACCGGGGCACCGTGGTACATTCGCAACGAAAACATACATCGCGACTTAAACATTCTACCAGTCAAAGAAGTGATCGCAGAACAGAACGAAAAGTACTTTAACAAGCTTTCGTTGCACCCTAACCACCTGGCGAGAGGTCTTACAACCAATCACGCCTTCGTCGCAATGACTTACCCACCCAGCGACCGACTTAAGGGACGCGCAACCAGAATGCAGTCTTATTATACTGTTAGTTACATTTTAATGTTAAGATTCGTAAACTTATTGTTAGTCTCAAAATTAAGAGAAGATTCAATAAATAAAAGCAAAGTCTAAAAAAAAAAAAAAGTGCTCACTACCTGGGTAATATATAATATTTTGACGAAAAATATGCATCACCAATTTGTGAAGAAAACGTTATAATAAAATATTGGTAGGTAAAAGGAAGAAAATAGTTCGTTAAGTAATTTTTATACCCTTGTAGGGGGTATTATAATTTTGGTCAAAAGTGTGCAACGCAGTGAAGAACACATCTTCGACCCTTTTAAGTATATATATTCTTGTCTGTCCGTATGTCTGTTTCTACGCGAACTTTGCACACATCCTTCGATCCTTTGCACGCAGTATATAAGTCGGAACGGCCAAGATCAGCCGACTATATCCCATAGATGGCATATAACTGAACGATCGGAAATGCCAGAACTTTGGCGTTTATAAAGTTAGGAATTTGGGATTTTCTATGGGTTTTATTTTTGACCAATCAATCCGACCTACCAAATTTCATAAGGATCGGCTATATCCTATGGCTGCCACATAACTGAACGATCGGGAATGTTAGCTTTCCTTTCTTGTTTATTATTGATATTGATATTGACTGCCCCGACTTGGTAAGTCGGCTAAACTTTTCTGTGCCAAATAGAGTAACTAGAAATTATATTCCCCTAATATTAAATCATTGTATACCCTTGCAGAGGGTATTATAATTTTGGTCAAAAGTGTGCAACGCAGTGAAGGAGACATCTCCGACCCTATAAATTATATATATTCTTGATCAGGATCGCGTCCTGAGTTGATATAAGCATGTTCGTCTGTCCGTCTGTCTGTTTCTACGCGAACTAGACTCTCAGTTTTAAAGATATCGGATTGAAACTTTGAACACACCCTTTGATTCTTTGCACGCAGAATATAAGTCGGCCGACTATATCCTATAGCCTCCATATACTGATTGATCGGAAATGACATAACTTTGGTGTTTGTAAAGTTAGGAGCTATGATTTTCTATGGGATTTATATTTGGCCAATCAATCAGACCTACCAAATTTTATAAGGATCGGCCGACTATATCCTATAGCCGCCATCTAACTGATTGATCAAAAATGCCGTAACTTTAGTATTTGTAAAGTTAGGAAGTTGGGATTTTCTATGGGTTTTATTTTTGGCCAATCAATCCGACCTACCAAATTATCATAAGGATCGGCCGACTATATCCTTTATATCTAATTCTATGACCGTTAATGCCCGTTACTGTCACTCCTCTGCATTATAAAAGAGGCTGAAAAGGGTAGATATGTCAAATTCAGAAGAAGTATGAGTATTAAGAATGCATCAAATGAATAATTTTGGAAAATATAATTTACAAAATATTATGCAAGGGTATATTAACTTCGGCTTCGATCAAAGTTAGCTTTTCTTTATTGTTAAGATAGCTTTCTTTCTTGTCTTAAGTTTGAAATAACGCAAATGCTCAAGTCATAGCCCCACAGTGCTTATATTTACCTCTGCAACTTTTATAAAGCGACCTCTTCGATTTTGTTTAACATCCAGATAAAATCGTTTGGATTGTATTTGAAGCATTTTGGTAGCCAATTCCTGCTCCACTCCGCTGCCACCTAAAACAAAAAGAATGGGAGCAAAGGAAATAGGAAATAATAGACTGACAACTCACTACCTTTTACTGAGGAATCAAACTCGTTCCTACTGGAGGAACCCTCCATGTTTGCGACATTGTATTCTGAAATATTCCAGTTTGTATATGTCTGTCGATAAACATAGCTTTCACTTACTTGATCCTGAGATGCCTTCATCTCCGCTTCCCAAATCAGACATAACGAAACGACCTGTATATACAATTTCGTAGCTAATTAATCAGTTTGACCTTTCCCTCTAAGCACGTTGAATTTTAGCGCCTCTTCTCTTGAGTCTCATACGTCGCCTTCTAATTAAACATGTTACCATTCCTTTTAGCCGGCGAACAACATTCTCCTGCGTAAAACAGAGTATAAATTCGATTAAATATCTAGATGTGATCTCGAGGTAAAACAAAATACAACTTTAAAGTCGCATTCCTAAATTAATTGAAACAGTTTTATTTATCGAGTCTCTCGCAATGGGTCCACAAAAAAAACAAGCGGAATTGCTATAGGCAAGTATATAAGATACCAATTTCAAAAAAAATATGTCCCAGCTGATAATGAATTTCAACAATTTTCGATGGCGCCATCTGCTGAGGTTTGGTGTGTCGAAAGATATTGACCGAATAATTGGCTTCGGCAAGCCGAAGTTTATATACCCTATGCCTATATTATTAAAAACAATAAAGCTAATTTTGTTAATTTTGCGCTGCATTTAGCCATCGTTTTTATGACAGCTATATGATATTGTTGTTCGATTTTGACAAAACTAAAAGCGTAATTCTGAGATAGTAAATAATTACTAAATCTCAAAGCAATATTTTGTAAATAAAATAAAACCAAAAACTAGTTTCCGTAGAAACGGACGGACGGACAGACGGGCATGGTTATGGCCGGACATGGCTAGATCGGCTCTCCTGGTGATGCTGATCAAGAATATATATGCTTTATAGCGTCGGAAATGTCTCCTTCACTGCGTTGCAACCTTTTGACTGAAATTATAATACCCTCTGCAAGGGTATAAAAAGACTATTGTAGCAATAGCACATCAATGCAGTTTAAATTTGTGATCCTGCAATGATATGTTTTCGAAGCAGGATCAGAAGCAAAGCACCCTGGTTACTTGAATTTAAAAACTAAATTTCTTTTAAAAAATCCAACATTTTTTACTCTTAATTGATTTGCTTAAAAAAACTATTGGGTAAACGGTTAAACGTCAAGAATTAATCGCTTCTTTTCAATTGCCCCTATAACATGTAAAAAACAAAGTTCCTAGAAAGTATATAAAGGTAAAAGAAACGTTTAAAAAAAGATATTTCAGACCACGAAGACAAATAATGGACTGCAACTGACGAAAATCCCAAACATTTATTCAAGCCAAAAGCCAAAAACTCAGATCGACGAAATCTGTTCGGGATGAGAGAGCAAGTTTTTTGAATTTTAAGTGTTTGTCAACAAACACTGCTGATTGAAAGTACGACCGCACCACACTTAATTCTGATGAACTCTAAAAAATGCGTTCACACTGGAAAGATTAAAGTTTTTCCTTTAGCAAACTCGTTTTTTCATCTGAGTACTAGCTTTAATTTAAAAATCTTGTTTATTTCGAAACCTTTGCTACAATTCGATGCATATTTCGAAAGACAATATGAACAAAACATAATAGATAGTTTAAAAAATTAAAATTAAATTGAAACATTGTTGTGCTTTAGGCAACTTGTCTCAACTCCATTTTTCTAAATTTAAATAATAGGAAAATCGAATTAATATCGTGTGTTTCAGTATATGTATGCGAATTGAGATTAGATATTTCTTGCGATTTCAAGTTTTATTTAAAAAAAACAGCTGCTAATGTACCTAATCGGTAAATCAACAAATCTTTATTATACCCGTTACTCGTAGAGTAAAAGGGTATATTGTATTCGTGCAAAAGTATGTAACAGGTAGAAGGAAGCGTTTCCGACCCTATAAAGTATATATATTCTTGTTCAGGATCACTAGCCGAGTCGATCTAGCCATGTCCGTCTGTCCGTCTGTCCGTCCGTCCGTCTGTCCGTCTGTCTGTCCGTCTGTCTGTCTGTCTGTCCGTATGAACGCTGAGATCTCGGAAACTATAAAAGCTAGAAGATTGGCATTTTGCATGTAGGTTTTAGGAGTTCCTACGCAGCGCAAGTTTGTTTCAAAATAATGCCACGCCCCCTCTGACGCCCACAGGACACAAGCTGTGGCCACAGTTTTGATGCTATTATGAAAATTTTAATTGATATGTATTTGTTTCGTCAATACCTATCGATTGGCATAATAAAAGTTTGCCACGCCCACTCTAACGCCCAAATACCCATTAAACGCTTAAGCCTGGCTAGCGCCTACATTTCGCAATGCAGTAGCGCCATCTAACGGATGACTTTGGAACAGCTGGCCAAGGTGCTAATTCGAGCGGCGAAAAACAAGGCATATTTATATTAGGTTGTTTAGCTGAGTAAGGGGTATCTAATAGTCGAGGCACTCGACTATAGCGTTTTCTCTTGTTGCAGTTTACCATTTGTTAAGCTGCAAGGCTTGATGAAGTTGGCTTACATTATTTTTACATATGTATGTATTTACAAATGTACATAAAAAATATCCCTTTGCAATAAAATACGATTGTTCAGAATTTTAGCTTCATTTAAATAATTGAATACGTTAACTTTACTTCCTTTTAATAAGCTTTAAAGTAAATAAAATTATTTGTTTACATAGTGTAACTATCTGAAATGTATCAGCTGTTCACTTTCCCCGTCCGTTAAATTGATTCGTTCCAAGCTCAAAAAATTGTTCAAGGTTTTTACATAAATAAGAGTAAATGATATTTTGCACAACACAAACCTATTTATGAACATTCGAAATATGGTAACCTGTGTCTTTTATTAACATATCTATCTATGTGTGTCTGCTCTACGTAAATACATAAATTTCAGGAAGTTGTGCCTAGAAATTCGAGATAGTAAATCTACATTGTTTAAAATCAAAGAGTTTATGTAATTAGCAAAGCAATTTCTCTGTAAATACGATTATTTCCCATTCTTTCAATAAAGCTTTCCATGAGTACATATGTACCCAGCTCAACAAACATGACACTTCACATAAGCATAGTAAATGGTAACAACAAATATGGGATCTTTAAAGCTGTTCTCGGGCTGCCTCATCGACATCCTAATTGCAGCTTAGATTAATTTCACTTTTTAAATCCAAGTAGAAATAAGATATAAAAAAATACGTACAACTGCAACACACACACACACAGCGCCTTACGACTGACATCGACACTCGCTCATTTTACGTATCCGTCGAATACTATAATTCGTGAGAACGGGAGTGAATCCCAAACAGGTTATTTCGAAATACCTTAACGCATCTTTAGGAAGCCAAATTAAACTGCGTGTTTAAATTTTTGCAGAATCTCAACAACAATTTACCCATGTTGATAAGTGCTCTTTATCGGTGGATAAATTTACTATTTAATTAATAGATAAACTATCCCACTGAAGGATTGTTTAAGTGCACCACTGACCTAAACGCGCTAGTGTTTCTCAAAATACCGTTTCGAGTGCAACGTAAGAACAAAACGTACAGCAACGCACCACATCTTAGCGAGTTGCTTACGTCGATTTGGTTAAAAAAAAGCTTAGAGAAATGGAATCGATAAAACGACGATTAACGGGTGATAGGCGTGCTTAAGAACCAAAGAGATATTGTTTCGTGCTAACATTTTTTAATGTTTCGATAACGACCATTTTGTTTCGGTACAAGTTAGAGATGGAAAAACATCAATGATAACCTGCCAAACATCGATATTACCTATATTTTAAAAACATCGATGACATTGTCGGTTTATGTACGTCGTCGCCGTCGAAAAAGCTCATATGAACTGCACATAAGTCAGAAAAGCTTTCTTTTCTCGTCTTTCTATTTGCGGCTTTATTGGTGTCGGTTGCTGTTCGTGGCCTGTCGTCGTGTACTGTGTCGAATGAACAGAAAGTTGAAAATTATTATATATCTCATCCAAAGTTCTGTTTTGTTTTCTGATTACGATAGATTTGCGATACTGTAGTGCCATTTAACTCCTAACTGCAGTGTGAAACGTGTGTGTCCAGTTTGTTCGCACTCTACCTCTCTAAACTGATGTGTGTGTGTATGTATGCATACACTACAATATATGCACATACATATGTCTGCATATACATACGAAATTGAAATTATGCAAAATGTGCAATATAATGCTAAGCCAAGTTAAGGAGCAGTGCTTCAAACAAGAAATTGATGAAAATGTAACTTTTATGTATGTGTGCGAATTCCCCTGTACTTATCCTGTGCTTAAGCCGTCGAACGAAACGTGAGTGCATGCTCATGTACCTGCAGAAATATTCTCTACATACATAAATTCATACAGGCAAACAAACTTATTTTTGTTGGTCGAGTCGTCGTTCTCTCCTCCATCCTCTCGCCCTGCTCCCGTTTCTCTAGCTATTGCCACAGCCGCTGTGGAAAGCGAAAACAGAAGCAGAAACATCATCATCTCTGGCAAAACCACAGCCAGGAATACATATATGTATATACCATATACATACATAAATGAACGCATATACATGTGAACAAAAAAACGAGTCGAATGGCGACTAGTCTTTTATCTTTTATTTTGGTATCGGGTCCGTGTGTTTGTATTTCGTATCCGTGAATCCGAATCCAAATAGGTAGGCACAGCAGAGCATAGCATATAAAGAATATTATACGTAAAAATAAATTGATATATACATTTGTGTATGTTTGCACATGTCTCTGTTTATGTATTTAACTCATGCACATATATACATACATTAACATGTATGCATTTTTTTAATAATACATACAATTTCACAATGCCCTTGCAAACTAAATTTTAAATTGCTGGAATCGGAAAAAACTTGTACAAATACAGAGATCCTTAGAGAGATTACAAAATTTGTCGTTTCTTTCTTACTACTTTTTATAGAGTGCTGAGATGTTGCTTAGCGTCAATGAATATCTCTTGCCTATAGGGGTATTTAAGTCAAATATAACGGTCAAAAAAACATTTTCAATGTCTAGTAATTAAACCGAAAGTTTAAAAGTTAGCAGAGCTTTTGATTTTTGGTCTATGAATTGTAGTTAATTAAGCTTATCTTCATATTTTTGTGTACGTTCTAAAATTTAAATATGATGCCTATTTCAATCAAATAAATTTCTGGGTCATTCCACAAAATTAATGGGTTAGCATCCTAACACCTTTTGTGAAAATTGGTTTTATCCATATTTCTAAGCATTAATTATTTAAAGAAACGTCCTAAAAATTTTGAAATTTTTTATCAAGGCTATTAAAGAGACAAACTTTGAATTCGTTTGTCTTGAAACCTAGTTTCTAAGTTGGTAACCAAAATTACTCAGCAACGACCGAACCATTGTTCTTCTCCATTTTAACTGTTAAGACATTCCATTCACTTATCTTTAATTGATATATTTAGCATAGCCTAAAAATACCTCTTTTCAAGCATTTGGAAACTTCAGATTTTATGTTAGTGGATACTATTTAGATAACGTTAATTCGTAGTAGATTTTATACCGTAAACATTTTTGGCGCGCAAAACAATGTTCTACGATTCAATTCGAGTTTGAAAGACTCTAAGTACTATACTTATTAAGCGCCAATGTTACTCTTTTGTTTTCTATTTTGCTTAATCTTCTAAAATTATTTTTTTTTTTGTATAATGAATATGCGTATAAAAATGATCAGAAATTCACTAAAAGTTTTAGACAACTCAATTTTGACACATATGCAATTTATTTTTATTTTCAAATGATTTAATAATCAGGCATAACTACGTATAAAAACAGGATAGTTCAACTGCAACTTTGAAAAAACCATTCACTCCAAATAATAAAGAAATCTACATTTTTTAAAAAGGTTTTTTAAAATATTTTTTCTCTCAACCTTACCCAGATTACTGAAAAATTGAGAACCTTTACCATACCGTGGTTTTCATTTCCATAAATTAACTAATAGCTACTTTACCTAGACTCTTCCGCCACACTTTATATAAATTTATACATATATATAAATGCCGTAATAATGCTAAAAAAAAATTGAGTACACATTATTTTACCATAAAGAAAAAGTTATACGTTAAAAAGTAGTCACTTATAAGAATATAATTACATTTTTAGATGAGTTGGTTTCGATTTTTTGTTGGGATTCTTTTTTTTGCCCCGCCAATAGAATTTCAAGCCACTCGCCATCAGTTTGAGCATTTTTATACCCTTGCAGACGGTACTATAATTTTGTTCAACAGTGTGCAACGCAGTGAAGGAGACATCTCCGACCCTATAAAGGATATATATTTCTGATCAGGATCGCGTCCTGTCCGTCTGTCTGTCCGTCCGTCTGTCCATCTGTCTGTTTCTACGCGAACTAGTCTCTCAGCTGTAAAGATATTGAATTGAAACTTTGCACACGCCTTTCTTTCCTTTGCACGCAGTATATAAGTCGGAACGGCCGGGATCGGCCTACTATATCCTATATCTACCATATAACTGAACGATCGGTAATGCCATAACTTTTGTGTTTTTAAAGTTAGGAAGTTGGGATTTTCTATGGATTTAATTTTTGGCCAATCACCTACCAAATTTCATAAGAATCGACCGACTATATCTATGGCCGCCATATAACTGAACGATCGGAAATGCCATAACTTTGGTGTTTGCAAAGTTAGGAAGTTGGGATTTATGGGTTTTATATTTGGCCAATCAATCCGACCTACCAAATTTCATATGGATCGGCCGACTATATTCTATACTGATAAATCGGTAATGCCATAACTTTGGTGTTTGTAAAGTTTGGAAGTTTTGATTTTTTATAAGTATTAAGAATGCATCATATGAATAGTTTTGGAAAATATAATTAACAGAATATTCTGCAATGGTATATCAACTTTGGCTCTGCCCGAAGCTAGCTTTTCTTTCTTGTTTAATTTACGTTGATAAACAGAGTAACGGTTATTTTACAGACCGGGCAGTGGACTACAGCGGTTCTTCTTGTTATACCCTTGCAGAGATATTTTAATTTTTGCTTTTATAACATTGCAGAGGGTGACAAAAGTTTGCAATTTTTTGTTGTTCCTTAGAAATTGGTTATATTTAAATACCATGGAATTACGGTTTAAATTAAAATAAAATCGGCCATCTATATCATATAGCTCCCATAGGAAAATCGAAAAATTAAAAAAAATTAAAATAAAAACAATTTATATTTATTTAGATCGACTCTTCTGGTGATGCTGATCTAGAATATATATACTTTATAGGGTTGGAAATGTCTCCTTCACTGCGTTGCAAACTTTTGACTGAAATTATAATACCCTCTGCAAGGGTATAACAACAAAATTATACTTTTTTGGGGACAAAGGAGAACATTCTTCTTTTCATGTTGTTTTGGGATAAAGTGTTATTTGCAGACGAGACAAAACTTAACCTTTTTGGTTCACTATGTTTGGCGGCGACCTTATACGGCGCTTGAAAACAAACACCTAAAAGCCACGGTCAAGCAATTTTAATGGAAAACCTGCTGCAAACTGCTGAAAAACTGGGCATACGGGATCAATTTCGGTATTACCGGGATAACAATCCCAAACATTCAGCAGCATGTAGCGAGTCCACCTACCCAGTCACCAGACCTTAACGTCATCGAAAATTTGTGGCCAATTTTGGATCTGTCCATCCGCAAAGGTATACATATATCGTATAAAAATGATCTTAAACAAGAAAGGAAAGCTAACTTCGGGCGGAGCCGAAGTTGATATACCCTTGCAGAATAGTCTGTAAATTATATTCTCCAAAATTATTCATGTGATGCATTCTTAGTACTCATAAAAAATCCCAACCTCCTAACTTTAAAAAACACCAAAGTTATGGCATTTCCAATTGTTCAGTTATATGGCAGCTATAGGATATAGTCGGCCGATCCTTATGAAATTTAGTAGGTTAGACTGATTGGCCAAATATAAAACCCAAAGAAAATCCCAACTTCCTAACTTTACAAACACCAAAGTTATGGCATTT
The DNA here is from genome assembly GCA_018153305.1 of Drosophila kurseongensis. Lineage (NCBI taxonomy): Eukaryota > Metazoa > Arthropoda > Insecta > Diptera > Drosophilidae > Drosophila > Drosophila kurseongensis. The sequence goes on from JAECXX010000034.1 coordinate 3,247,235, forward strand.
CCGATCAACCAGTTATGTGGCGGCTATAAGATATAGTCGGCCGATCCTAATGAAATTTGGCAGGTCAGATTGATTGGCCAAATATAAAACCCATAGGAAATCCCAACTTCCTAACTTAACAAACACCAAAGTTATGGCATTTCCGATCAATCAGTTATATGGCAGCTATAGGATATAGTCGGCCGATCCCGGTCGTTCCGACTTATATACTGCGTGCAAAGGATCGAAGGCTGTGTGCAAAGTTTCAATTCGATATCTTTAAAACTGAGAGACTAGTTCGCGTAGAAACAGACAGACGGACGGACAGACGGACAGACGGACATGGCTATATCAACTCAGGAGGTGATCCTGATCAAGAATATATATACTTTATAGGGTCGGAGATGTCTCCTTCACTGCGTTGCACACTTGACCAAAATTATAATACCCTCTGCAAGGGTATAAAAAGTCAAAGCAACGAACGCAGTGAAGGCCACATTTCTTTTACTTTCAGAATTATGGACTTAATTTTATTAAAATCAGACGACTATTTCATTTAGCTGCAATAGGAACGATTACAAAATTTATCGAAAAATTAACCTAGCTTTATTGTTTTTAAGGATTGAAATCGAATAATAGAATATTTAATTTTAGTAAAAGCTACAATGGTATATAAACATCGGCTTTCCGAAGTTTGCCTCCTTTCTTGTTTAGTTATATTACAAATTTGTTCTGTATTATTGCTGTATTTTGGCTGCAGAGCAATTGGCTACAAAGGCCCGTCAAATTTGTATGCACCACTGTCCTTACAACAAATATTTTGCGTAGAAAAAGTTAAAAACAAAACAATTCCTGACTTTAAACAAAGCACAGTTGAAATTGTATTTTTGACTAGCTGCTATTATAATTGTAGTTTTTGAAAACCATTTTTTTTGGTTTGGTTTTCTCAGCTAAATTTTTTTGTTATATATTTTAAGATTTAAAAGACAATATTGTTTTCACTCGACTAAAATGTGTTTGATTTTGTATACATATTGTTACGCTGGCTAAGGCGCGTTGTATACTGCTTAGTAACTGTATATTTTGTCTCACAAAAACCATCTCTCAAACTCACACAAACTCACAATTTGAGCTTTTTCGAGAGTGCGTACTGTTGTTTTTGATTTTGCTAAAATTTCTGGTACAGTAGTTTGGACACATACATATGGAAGCACATACATTTGTGCATGTGGGCTCATACATATAAATGCAAGTACGTGCACACATTCAGAGCTTGCCACTGCCATTTTTCGCTTCGTTGCATTTTGGGGTTTTGCTAAATATTGTGTGTATGCATATGTACATATTTCTATCAAACGTATTTACCAGTCCCAAAAGGAACACAATATGTTTATAAATTTGCAAACAATGATTAAAAAAAAATAATATTCCCCCCAAAATACTTCTCAAAGTCCTCATACATATATGTATATTAAAACATCCGCAAGCCGAAGTTTTAATACCCTTGCAGACTAGCGAAAATAATAAGGTATACATAAATAAATTAGATTTGCATAGTTTCATGTCAATAGCTTTTATACTGCAAAAATGTCATATAAAAATAGAAACAAGAAAGGAAAGCTATCTTCGGGCGGAGCCGAAGTTGATATATCCTTGCAGAATATTCTGTAAATTATATTCTCCAAAATTATTCATATGATGTTTTCTTAATACTCATACAAAATCCCCAACTTCCTAACTTTAAAAAACACCAAAGTTATGGCATTTCCAATCGTTTAGTTATATGGCAGCTATAGGATATAGTCGGCCGATCCTTTTGAAATTTGATAGGTCGGATTGATTGGCCAAATATAAGACCCATAGAAAATCCCAACTAACTTTAAAAACACTAAAGTTATGGCATTTCCGATCGTGTGCCAAGTTTTAATTCGATATCTTTAAAACTGACAGACTAGTTCGCGTAGAAACAGACAGACGGACATACGGACGGACGGACAGACGGACGGTCGGACAGACGGACGGACGGACAGACGGACGGACGGACAGACCGACGGACGGACAGACGGACATGCTTATATACTTTTGACCAAAATTATAATACCCTCTGCAAGGGTATAAAAAAGGGATATTTTCGCAGCCTTTAAAAATATTTCCTACGGAAGCTATAAGATATAGACGTCCGATCGGAAAGCGCTTTTACCCTGATCAAGGTATGCGTAAATAAATAAGATTTGGAAAGATTCATGTCAATAACTTATATAGTGCGCAAAATTTCCTGAAAATCATTAAATTTTAACCGATTTCACCCTATTGTTCCTATGGGAGTTATAGGATATAGACGTCCGATTGGCATACGCTCTTACCCTGATCAAGGTATTCATAAAAAAATACGATTTGGAAAGATTAATGTCAATAGCTTATATACTGTGCGAAATATCATGAAAATCATTCAATTTTAACCGATTTCACCCTATTGTTCCTATGGGAGCTATAGGATATAGACGTCCGATCGGCACGCGCTTTTACCCTGATCAAGGTATGCATAAAAAAATACGATTTTGAAAGATTCAATAGCTTTTACACTGCGCAAAATATCATCAATTCTTGCAAGGTATATCCGATTGTTCCTATGGGAGCTATAGGTTATAGACGTCTGATCGGGGCGCTTTTCAAACTTAATCTGCGTACGCATGTTTTTAGGACGACTGTGAAAGTTTCAGATCGCTAGCTTTTAAACTGAGCTCGCAAACGGTATTGAAACAGACGGACATGGCTATATCGATTCCCCTATTGATCTTGATCAAGAATATATATACGTATATATATATATTTTATAAGCCTTCATTATAAAAACAGTAAATAAACAAGACGAATTTTTTTTGGATTCCTATTAAGACTGTTATTGGGGAAAAAACCTTTTCCTGCCATCGAAAAATGAAATCAGTCTTTCAATCAGTTATAAGAAATTGACAAATTGACTGCAAATGTAAAAAAAAGTCCTGAAAGTCTGTTAATGTTTAACCATAAAGATAATACCATATTTGAAAATAGAATCATTTCCTTTTGATTAACTTACCTTTATATTCAATTTTATTTTCAGGCATGCTTATAGCGCATCTGGTACTTAACACACCTAACGAAGTAATTTGATTGAGACTAAGGCATGAGAAATAGTATACGAAATATCATTATTGATGGAGATGCTATTGGAAACGATCAATTGACGATGGACGTTTTATAAATAGGGTATGCAAGTGGAAAGTGAAAATATCCCACTGATAAGTAGTTCCTTCACTCACGCGCCTACAGTAGCTTCATTAGACCTAGGAATAGCTCAAATACAAGCAATACGTTTTGTTGCTGCCTTACAGGATTTTAAAAGAATTCTGCAGGCTTTGAAATTTTCAGTGACTGGTCAAGCCAAAGTGCAGAGGGCAAAGATTCCCGTTAGCACTGTAATGGCATCAAAGGTGGATGAAAGCTTGGCACCGACAGATGAAACAGTGCCGACATTGACGCCATCAACGCCATACCTAACTAATTCAGAAAGTGGCAACAATAAGAAACCAGAGAGGTATCTTCCCGGCCTGCCTAATAATCGCAAACGGCTGAAGCTGTCCACTCTTGAACTAAACAGCAGCCAGGTCAATGATGTGTGCAATCCAATTAACGACCCTGACTTGGATCAAAAAGCAAGAATGTCAGAAAACAAGCCAAATGAAATGGCAAAGCATTTGCCAAGCAACTGCAATAGCGCCATTGAGGGGACATTATCTGTGGACAGCTCAGAGAGAAAAAGTCCAGAGAAAATGGTGCCATTCGATAACGACTGTTATGTGCCACCAGAGCAAGCATTGGTTACGAGCGTGGAGTTAGTAGTTCCAGCTCCTCAAACCTCTTCATCAAGCATACCGGTTGGGCAGTGCGAGCAACCAAGGCATGGCGTCCTGGGAGAAGCGCCGACGGCATCGTCATCGATCATTGATAACAAACTGCAGTACAGTACGGCTGGTCTGTATAACTCTAGTAGTTCCACAAGTATATTAGCAAACAATAAAATCGATGGTTGTGCAAATGACTCTTCCAATTTGAACTTAAGAATTCCTACTAAGTTAGCAGTAACGACTGAAACGGGTGATATTTTGCTGGATGATCAAAGGACTTCTTTATGGACGCCTCACCATGATCAGTCTGGGCAGTCGCAGCAGCACATAGAGTCAGCGTCCAGCGGCAGCAAGCAAGAGCCTGTCGATGTTAGTCCAGAACTGACATACCAACATCAGCATCGTCACTCTGATCTTTTACTTCAAATCGAGAAGGAAAGCTCTGGAACGGGTGCATTTTCACAAGCAATTCCAATGGCATTGCAGCCCCACCATAATAATGCGACGCAGGAGCAATATGGCCAAACAGAAGCGCCTTCTATCATGGATAGTCAGTTGCATAATAATTTTTATACACAAATGATGCAGCAGCAGCATCTTCATCAAAATCCCCAGCAACAAAGCATGCATGAAAGCAGTCCTCGACATCAGCAGCATGCAAGTTATGCCAGCTATATCCCCCCTTATCAGAATTCTCCGTTGTTTGGTACCCATCGAAATGATCACCAACGTCAGCACCAACAAGAGCAACCGCTTCAACATCCCATGGAGTGTCATGGGCACCTACACCAGCCGTCCCTTATTCCCCAGCAACATCATTTGCAACATGAACAGCAGCCAACTCATCAAAACCATCATCAGCCGACACAGCAACCACAGCCATTGCGCGAAGCTTACCATGATCTTATAATGGATGATTTTCACGAGGAGCCGAACACAGCATTCAAACTGTAAGTAGCCATTTATTAGGCAAAACAAAGTTTTAATACCGGAAAATCAATAAGTCAGTTTAAAGAATTCGGTGAAGTCGGTGTACACGATCCTGCAAAATCTGCTGGACGAATCGGGAACATTTACTATTTTTACAACAACAAATAACTCGGATTTTTGGCCGAAAATCGAGGTTTTCGACTTTCAAGTGCTTTTACCGGGGAAATATGGAATAATGCAATTTGATTTTTTCAATTCAGATGATTCTGTGATTAGTTACGATGTACACCGTAAACCACCTATTTTTCGAGCTGGCGACGGAGATTGCCTATATCTCACTCACTTTAATATTTTAAATGTTGTATTATAACATGGGAAAACAAAAATTTTACTGAACCTTTTCGTATCGCCAATAAAAATTCGTACAAAATGACAGATTTTGCAGGGAATTAACCATTATTAATTAAATAAATACGGTCCAATACCATATTACAAAAGGGTAAACTTAAAAACTGAGGAAACTCCCAATAAAAAGTAAATTTCAATACTTTAATTTAAGTTATCTCTCTTAACAAGAAAGGAAGCAAACTTCTGCAAGCCGTAGTTTATATACCCTTGCAGTTATTACAAAACGACTACGTTTCGATTTATATGCCTATGTCACTAAAAACAATAAAGCTTGTCGATTTTGCGCTGTATTTTACCATCTTTTCTATAGCAGCTATATGATAATGTTGTCCGATTTTGACAAAACTAAAAGCGTAATTCTCATATAGTAAATAATTACTATATCTCAAAGGAATAAATAGAAAAACAGCAAAATAAAAATTTGTTTCTTTTTATTTTTTTTAATTTTTAGATTTTTTTATGGGAGCTACAATAAATAGATGTCCGATTTTAATTAAATTAAAAACGTAATTCCATAGTATTTAAATATTAGCTAATCCCAAAAACCAGAAAAAAACAAGAAAGGAAAGCTAACTTCGGGCGGAGCCGAAGTTGAAATACCCTTGCAGAATATTCTGTAAATTATATTTTCCAAAATTATTCATATGATGCATTCTTAACACTCATAAAAAATCCCATTTTCCTAACTTTAAAATCACCAAAGTTATGGCATTTCCAATCGTTTAGTTATATGGCAGCTATAGGATATAGTCGGCCGATCCTTATGAAATTTAGGTCAGATTGATTGGCCAAATATAAAACCCATAGAAAATACCAACTTCCTAACTTTACAAGCACCAAAGTTATAGCATTTCCGATCAATCAGTTGTATGGCAGCTATAGAATATAATCTGCCGATCCTTATAAAAATTGGTAGGTCGGATTGATTGGCCAAATATAAAACCCATAGGAAATCCCAACTTCCTAACTTAACAAACACCAAAGTTATGGTGAAAGGCATTTTTACTCTGTATCGAAACACTGTGCCAATATATCGAAACGAAAATCTGAAACTCTAATTCAATTCGTTATTTGGTTGAACAATTTTTAATAATAATGCCTTCAGTAGATGATGGCAAACAATAAAGAGGCGGGCGACATTTGCTGGTAAGGCATTTTTATTTTCAGTGGTAACGTCAAACAGCTAGTTAAGTATTTTGAGATTGGACTCGTTAAAAGTTTGAATATACTTTTTGACTTGGAAAATGCCTCGTCTGATGATTCCTGAGACAAAATCATTCAAGACAAAATATTTGTATATTAATAAATAATAATAACGGATAACTCATTAAAAGTATAAAGAAACCGCAAACCCGAAACTCTATTTGGAAGCGGTTAAATCTAGTAAAAAAATTGAATATACTCAGAAAAATATTAAAAATAAGTTTGTGTTTTCTTTGTTATTCTCAATTGAGATTAGATTTTTAGATGTTAAAGGTGATATTTTTAAAAGTTCTTGTTGTTCAAATATTTGTCATTGATAAAGCTCGAATAAAATAAATTGTAATTTTAGAGTATTCTAGTCCCGTGACTTTGCTGTTGAAATAAAACATTGGAAACTTGGTTGAATCGATGATATCCTATACCTGCCATGGATCGGTCCATATTGGCATATATCTGTTCTTTTGGAAAATAATTGAATATACATTATGATATTATTTTTTTATGGATTCCAGGTGGTTTATAATTTGGCCGATCTAACCATATTCCAAATAAGTTAGTTATGTCCGAATTGGGAACTTTTCGTTTTTTTTTAATACTATATCTTAAACAAATGTTTAAGTAAACGTTATTTTAAAAAACCTTTTTTTAAATTTGTTTTTAAAACCATTAGAGTTTTTGTAGAATTTCGAATAGTATTAATGGTTGGCTTTATATTCTCATATTCTATTTTCATATAACTATTAAAAAAATCTTTTTCAGAACGCTCTCACCAAGCAACGCAAAGCCTGAAAATCAAGATGATGGGTACGAGACCAGTGCCGGCGACGTTTTAACTCCGAATTCGCATAGTTCGTCTACTCACTCAGTTACCCCTCAGCACCAAATGCAACATCCTAACATCGTGCTTATGTCGCAAAATCAGAAAAAGTCTGATGAGCTGCTATTGGCAAAGAATCCCCTCTCTGGAGAAGCTCAAAACGACCCCAGTGTATCTTCATCCAACGGTAATCAAGTACAGGTTTCCGCCTCCCAGACACATATCGAGCTAAGTGGGGGCACTCGGTGCTCCAGTCATGCCTCTGTGGTCGATCCGTACAGTTTTATGGGTGAGGAAATGCGCATGCATTCGGCAGCCCATCGCCACATTGAAAATGTAACGACTGGAACGACGGGCTACGCGACAGGACCAGTTTCAATGCCAACGTCAAATGGTGCTCCAGAGTGTTTAAGCGGAGAAATATACCAACCCACCCAACATAGTACAATTATTTTGGAACAAACTGATAACTCTCAATGCGGCTTACACTCTAAGCCAACACCAAAAAAGAGAGGGCGCAAAAAAAAGTTGGTTGCTGACAGTACTGAAACCACGCAATTAACAACACAAGCGATTCAACAGGAGTAAGTAAAACGTTCGTCGTTAAAATAGATTTATCTCAAATATAATAAATAACAGGAAGAAAAGCTATATTCAAGTGATTCGACTATGGGTATCTTATAGATTCATCACCTAACCAATTAAAAAAAAAACAAGAAAGGAAGCAAACTTCGGCAAGCCGAAGTTTATATACCCAGTTATTACAAATCGACCACAATTCGATTTCTATGCCTATATTACTTAAAACAATGAAGCTATGTCGATTTTGGGATGCATTTTGCCATCGTTTATATGGCAGCTATATGATATTGTTGTCCGATTTTAATTTAATTAAAACCCTAATTCAATAATATTGAAATAATACCAAATCCCAAAGAACAAACAAAAATAATTAAAAACAAGAAAGGAAGCAAACTTCGGCAAGCTGAATTTGATATACCCTTGCAGAATATTCTGTAAATTATATTGGTTTGCCAAAAATAAAACCAATAAAAAATCCAAACTTCCTAACTTTAAAAACACCAAAGTTATGGTATTTCAAATCGTTCAGTTATATGAACGATTGAAATTTGGTAGGTCAGATTGATTGGCCAAATAAAAAACCCATCAAAAATCCCAACTCCCTAACTTAACAAACACCAATGTTATGGCATTTCCGATCAATCAGTTATATGGCGGCTATAGGATAAAGTCGGCCGATCCCTATTAAATTTGGTCGGTCAGATTGATTGGCCAAAAATAAAACCCATAGAAAATCAAAACTTCCTAACCTTAAAAACACCAAAGTTATGGCATTTCCGATCGTTCAGTTATATGGCAGCTATATGATATAGTCGCCCGATCCGGCTCGTTCCGACTTATATACTACCTGCAATAGAAAGATAACATTTGGGAAAGTTTCAAGCAGATAGCTTTAAAACTGAGGGACTAGTTTGCGTAGAAACGGACGGACGTACAGACGGACGGACAGACGGACATGGCTAGATCGACTCTCCTGGTGATGCTGATCAAGAATATTTATACTTTATACTGCGTTCCAAACTTTTGACTGAAATTATAATACCCTCTGCAAGGGTATAACAAGAAAGGAAATCTAACTTCGGGCGGAGCCGAAGTAGAAATACCCTTGCAGAATATTCTGTAAATGATATTCTCCAAAATTATTCATATGATGCATTCTTAACACTAATAAAAAATCTCAACTTCCTAACTTTAAAAACACCAAAGTTATGGCATTCCCAATCGTTCAGTTATATGGCAGCTATAGCATATAGTCGGTCGATCCTTATGAAATTTGGTAGGTCAGATTGATTGGCCAAATATAAAACCCATAGAAAATCCCAACTTCCTAACTTTACAAACCAAAGTTATAACATTTTCGATCAATCAGTTATATGGCAGCTATAGGATATAGTCGGCCGATCCTAATAAAATTTGGTAGGTCGGATTTATTGGCCAAAAATAAAACCTATAGAAAATCCCAACTTCCTAACTTTCAAATTTCAAAGTTATGGCATTTCCGATCATTCAGTTATATGGCAGTCGGCCGATCCCGGCCGTTCCGACTTATATACTGCGTGCAAGGGAAAGAAGGGTGTGTGCAAAATTTCAATTCGATATCTTTAAAACTGAGAGACTAGTTCAGACTTTACACACACCCTTCTTTCCTTTCCACGCAGTATATAAGTCGGAACGGTTGGGATCGGCCGACTATATCCTAAAGCTGCCATACAACTGATTGATCGGAAATGCCATAACTTTGGTGTTTTTAAAGTTGGGATTTTTTATGAGCATTAAGAATGCATCATATGAATAGTTTTGAAGAATATAATTTGCAGAATGTTCTGCAAGGGTATATCAACTTCGGTTCCACCCGAAGTTAGCTTCCCTTTCTCGTTAATAAACAATGACGTCATAATTCACACTTATGTTCTATAGCTTGTAAAGTACTGTTGTGACTTAAACAATTTTTGGAGTTGGTGCTAGTTTTGACATAATCTGCCTAATAACTGCCTTTAACGAGCTTTCTTAAGTGTGATTTGTGGGGGTTAAAATGGGCGTGGCAACATTTTGAAATAAACTTACACTGCGTGAGAAAACCCAGAATCTTAATGCTAAACACCAAATCTCTAGCTTTTAAAAATCTCGACGGGCAGACGGACAGACAGATGAACATGACTTAATCGACTCGGCAGTTGATCCTGATCAAGAACATATATATACTTTAAAGGGTCGGAAAGGGTCTGTCAGTTACACTTTTACTCTACGAGTAACGGAAATAATTATTCCATTGTGGTCATATTCTAAACTGGTAACTGTTAGTTGAGACACTCTACTACATCGTTTTTCCTTATGTCGACAACAAACAAAAGTTATAGGGTTTTTTTTAATGTTTTTCTATTTTTTTCAGATATTTACTATGGCAGCCATAATATTTGTTTGTTTTTACAATTGTTTTTTAAAAAGTTCCTATTCCAGCTATATGATTTAGTTGTCCGATCCGCCCCGTTTCAATATAACCTACAATAAAAAAAAGACTTCCGTTAGCTTTAAATCTGAGAGGCTACTTTGCGTAAGGGTATAATGACACAAACCATAATAACTAACAGTATTTAATTCAAAAATTAAAAATGTTTTCTTTTAAAAAAATTGGAAACAAATAGTACAACTTAAATTTAAAAGGTCTTGCTGTAATGGATCTAGTATTTAAGAAATGTTTTTCTGTTTTCAAATGTCAACAAGGGCGTTGGCAGATTGACAACGAACAGATAAATGGCAAAGCTTGCAAAATTTCTGCACCCGCATATTTCAAAGAAGCCGTAAAAAATGTGTCTCTTCTTAAGCTAGCGTAAAGAGAGATAACCATTTTTAATTAAAAGCCAAATTTTCCTTCATATTCTTCTAACAGGAACAGGTTGTTTTGTATTAGGTACAGTTTTAATACCCTTGCAGAGGGTATTTTAATTTTGGTCAGAAGGTTATAGCGCAGAGAAAGAGTTTTTCCACCCCATAAAGTATATATATATTCTTCATCAGCATAACCAAACGAGATGAGATAGCCATGTCCGCCTGACGTCTGTTTCTATACAGTTCTCGCAGTGTAAAAGTTATTATATTATTTTATTAACAGAAAACTTTTTATAAGGGTTTTTTGTATGTTTAACATTATTATGTTAAAAATCTTTCCGATCGGACTACTATATCCTATAGCTGCCACAGCAGCGTTCAGATAAGATTTGGCATTACTGAAAGGTTATCAATAACAAGAAAGGAAAGCTAACTTCGGGCGGAGCCGAAGTTGATATACCCTTGCAGAATACTCTGTAAATTATATTCTCCAAAATTATTCATGTGATGCATTCTTAATACTCATAAAAAATCCCAACTTCCTAACTTTAAAAACACCAAAGTTATGGCATTTCCAATCGTTCAGTTATATGGCAGTTATAGGATATAGTCGGCTGATCCTTATGAAATTTGGTAGGTCGGATTGATTGGCCAAAAATAAAACCCATAGAAAATCCCAACTTCCTAACTAAACAAACACCAAAGTTATGGCATTTCCGATCAATCAGTTATATGGCAGCTATAGGATATAGTCGTCCGATCCCGGCCGTTCCGACTTATATACTACGTGCAAAGGAAAGAAGGGTGTGTGCAAAGTTTCAATTCGATAGCTTTAAAACTGAGAGACTAGTTTGCGTAGAAACAGACAGACGGACAGACAGACGGACAGACGGACAGACGGACATGGCTATATCAACTCAGGAGGTGATCCTGATCAAGAATATATATACTTTATAGGGTCGGAGATGTCTCCTTCACTGCGTTGCACACTTTTGACCAAAATTATAATACCCTCTGCAAGGGTATAAAAATCATTGTAAATTAGCTCTTTAAGAACCCAAAAGTAAAATGTTGTTCATATTAATGAATTCTTATAATTATTTTTTTAGCAGATCTGGCGGCACTTCAGTCTGCGAAGATGGTGCTGGTGATTTATTGCAAACCATGAAGCCCAAGGAACGCAAAAAACATGACAGATTCAATGGAATGTCCGAGGAGGAAGTAATTAAACGGACAATTCCAGATCATCTGTGTGATAGTCTTGATATCGTTATAGTGAGTTGTAAATTTCGGATGTTTATACAAAATAATAAATTTAATATAAGCAGAGACTAATAATAACTATCGATTTTTTAACAATTTACAGGTCGGAATAAATCCTGGATTGTTTGCCGCGTACAAGGGTCATCACTATGCAGGGCCAGGCAATCACTTCTGGAAGTGCCTTTACTTGGCGGGACTCACTCAGGAGCAAATGAATGCTGATGAAGATCACAAACTGCTAAAGCAAGGAATTGGATTTACTAACATGGTGGCGCGAGCCACCAAAGGTTCAGCTGACCTTACAAGAAAGGAAATAAAGGAGGGCAGTCGAATTTTGCTGGAAAAGCTGCAGAGGTTTCGGCCAAAAGTAGCCGTTTTCAATGGCAAACTAATATTCGAGGTGTTTTCAGGAAAAAAGGAGTTTCATTTTGGTCGTCAACCTGATCGCGTCGATGGCACTGACACCGTAAGTGCTAGTTTTTGAGCTTGTTAAAAATTATTCTCTTAAGAATATAGGAACTCTTTGTTTTCGATTAAAAAAATTAAAAAATTGTTTAAATATCAATAAGTTTGAAAAATACTTATATATATGTAAAAATATCTATTTTCAACTAAATAGATATTTTTATACCCTTGCAGAGGGTATTATAATTTTGGTCAGAAGTTTGTAACGCAGTGAAGGAGACGTTTCCGACCCTATAAAGTATATATATTCTTGATCAGGACCAATAGGGGAGTCGATATAGCCATGTCCGTCTGTCCGTCTGTCCTTCTGTCCGTCTGTCCGTCTGTCCGTCTGTTTCAATACCGTTTGCGAGCTCAGTTTAAAAGCTAGCGATCTGAAACTTTCACCCTCGTCCTAAAACATGTGTACGCAGATCAAGTTTGAAAATCGCCCCGATCGGACGTCTTTATCCTATAGCTACCATAGGAACAATCGGATATATCTTGCAAGAATTGATGATATTTCGCGCAGTGTAAGAGCTATTGACATGAATCTTTTCAAATCGTAATTTTTTATGCATACCTTTATTAGGATAAAAGCGCGTGCCGATCGGACGTCTATATCCTATAGCTCCCATAGGAACAATCGGGTATATCTTACAAGAATTGATGAAGCTATTGTCATGAATCTTTCCAAATCGTATTTTTTTATGCATACCTTGATCATGGTAAAAGCGCGTGCCGATCGGACGTCTATATCCTATAGCTCCCATAGGAACAATCGGGTATATCTTACAAGAATTGATGAAGCTATTGTCATGAATCTTTCCAAATCGTATTTTTTTATGCATACCTTGATCAGGGTAAAAGCGCGTGCCGATCGGACGTCTATATCCTAAAGCTCCCATAGGAACAATAGGGTAAAATCGGTCCAAATTTGATGTTTTTCAGCATATTTCGCGCAGTGTAAAAGCTATTGCCATACATTTTTTCAAATCGTATTTTTTTATGCATACCTTCATCAAGGTAAAAGTGCGTGCTGATCGGACGTGTATATCCTATAGCTCCCATAGGAACAATAGGGTGAAATCGGTCAAAATTTGATGTTTTTTATTAAGAGTCTTCTTAAGAAGTCTTTCTTTTCGCTACTTTTTCAATTTTAGCAATTGCGGCTAAGTCTGCAAGGGTATTAAAACTTCGGCTTGCCGAAGTTAGCTTCTGTCCTCGTTACATATATATACGTATTTTTCAAACTTATTGATACTTAAACAATTTTTTAATTTTTTATAAGTTTCGGCAAATTTCTGGCAACATAAGAAGTGGCAAACCACTGGGACTTGTGTAGTTGCGTCGCATTATTTCATGCCTTATGTATTATATCCGTACTCGTATAGTAATATTCTTAATCAGGGTCAATAGCCGAGTCGATTAAGCCATGTCCGTCTGTCCGTCCGTATGAACTTCGAGATATCCAAAATTGGTTAGTACCGGGTATTTTATAGTCGAGAAACTCGATTATAGCGACTCTCCTTGTTTTTTATCTAAAGTTCTGATTGGCCAAACTACCATCAATAAGAATATTGCTATAGTGGATTTGGTGGCGAAGAAAACTTTTTATTATTAAACTAAGATAAACGATGAAAAACAAGAGAGAACGCTATAGTCGGGTGCCCCGACTATCAGATACCCGTTACTCAGGTAAAGGGAGTGCGAGGGAGATGGAGATAGTATTGATAAACACAATAAAACTGCATTTTTACTTTTCCGAAATATTTAAATTTTTTAAATCGTATATAAGCGATTGTGGGCGTCAGAGGGGGCGTGGCACCATTTTGAAACAAACTTGCGCTGCGTAGGAACTCCTAAAATCTACATGCAAAACGCCAATCTTCTAGCTTTTATAGTTTCCGAGATCTCAGCGTTCATACGGACAGACAGACGGACAGACAGACGGACAGACGGAAAGACGGACAGACAGACGGACAGACGGACATGGCTAGATCGACTCGGCTAGTGATCCTGAACAAGAATATATTTACCTTATAGGGTCGGAAACGCTTCCTTCTACCTGTTACATACTTTTGCACGAATACAATATACCCTTTTACTCTACGAGTAACGGGTATAAATATATAATTTGAAAGATAGATTTTCATTTATCGCCCAGATGCTCCGTCTGGCAAATAAAGTTAAGGACCAACAAATCAGCCAAAAGTCGACAAATTAAGAAATGTTTACGATTTTATGAGTGGTTTTAAAATCTTATGAACTTTTCACAATATGTGTTAAAAAATGCTAGAGAAATTAGAGTGAAAGTGTTTCTACGTAAAATTATGTAATTCTCAGAGTTTGAGCGCTTACGTGGCGAAGCGCACCGATAGTGTGGAGAATAATTCTCCTAACTACTTAACGTCGTTGGTTTAGGATAAAGTACGGTAAAGATAAAAAATAAATTTAGAATAGTTTAGAATAATTTGCTTAATTCAGCAATTTTCACATGTACCATATTTGATATATTTTTGACAGCATTTTTAAATATACATTTTTTACATTACAGTATATTTGGGTGATGCCATCATCATCAGCACGATGTGCGCAATTGCCTCGTGCTGCCGACAAAGTTCCGTTTTATGCGGCTTTGAAGAAGTTCCGCGACTTTCTAAACGGGCAGATACCCCATATTGATGAGTCAGAGTGCGTGTTTACAGATCAGAGGATTCGCCAGTGTAGCGAGCAGCAGCAGACAGAAACCAGTGGTAAAATCAAGCAAACACTTCAAACTTCTATTAGTGACCATCAAGCGGGAATGGCTTTCGTGGGTAACTGTGGCCAAAGGGCAGGGGTTGCGGAGTGTGAAAATGTTGTATCTGTCGCCGAGGATTCGAATCAGATTCAATCTGAAAAATTGATGTCTCATATAAATACCAATGTGCCATCGTCTAATAATGTGACGGACCGTGGATCGTTTTCCTATTCGGGAGACGAAAGACCCATGCTAACAGTATCGAACCAGAATCCGCCACTAACTGAAAACACTTACTTGTCTGTGTTTGGCTCGCAGCAATCTCTTCCACAGCAGCCAATAGAGAAAAAAAAACGGGGACGTCCAAAGAAGATAAAGGGACAAGAGATTATTGATCATTCCGTAGGCAGTAAAATAACCATAGGCGGACAACATATGCCCCATCATGATTTTAACAATATACTTAACCTCTCGGTAATCTCTGGCAGTGGCAGCATTGAAACTCCTAAAAAGAAGAGGGGTAGACCAAAGAAACTAAAACCCGCTATTGACAACATAATGACAGTGAAACCGCTTCAGCACGGAAACAACAATCCAAACACAGGACCAGGATTGTCAGTAAGCTCAATGCATACACTCTCCATGGAGCATATAGCAGCGTCACCACAAAGCAATCATCAAATGCCGCCCAGTTTGTACAATACCCCGCCGCCGTCGCACCTTTTGTACACGGCATCGGCATCACCGATGGCATCCCCCGCCCTTAATTGCAATTATACCCAAGTGCACGGTCATGGAACTCCACCGGTAGGGCACCAAACTACCGTTGCTCATGGCACGTCGCCTAACATCGATTCCCAGAACGAACACCTTTCTACACAGAAACAGAGTCAGCATGGGAACTTGGAGATTGGACTTGATATGCGGGATCAACCCCATTTAGGTGAAACGCCTCCTCCAAGCTCGCCAAACATGTGTACCGCTGTCGATTTCGACCCACCAGACGAGCACTCAGATTCCCAGGTGCGCTCAGGTGAGCATTCTAAAGCTGTTGAGATAGGCCAACAGCAACCGCAATTAGTGGATAAGGACCAGTATGATAGTCCCGCGCACGATGCCGATGCGAGCCCAGCTAATCCTCATATCCAGTACCAACAGTGGCTATCACCGCATCCCCACCAAAGTCATCAGCCAGCCCAAAAACTGACACATCAGCACTTGCATCACTCCATGCAGCATTTTCATCAGGAACAGTCGGAGAACTGGCAGCGCTACGAGGAGCAAAATGCGAATCCCTATATGCTGATTTCTGCACACCACCAGCATCTGGCTCCACGCGTGGGAAATCAAAGCCATCAGAATTCTTCTCAATCAGGACACATTAACTCAGATGTAGCTCATAAAAGCTTGTGTGGCCTCGAGTCGCTTGTTGATCAAATACCATCAATAAGAGAGCACGAGTGCAGCAACATAACATCGGCGACAGCAGCGGCAGCAGCAGCTGCTGTTGAAAGTCGTTTGTTAGGTTTGCAGCACCAGCATCAACAACAGCAACATCAGCAGCAGCAACCACAACAACAGCAGCTGCACCTCCAACAACAACAGCAGCAACCAAAACGTTGTAATCAAGAAAATACGGCACAAGCGGAGTCAACGAGAGAGAACAGCAATGTGATCAATAACAATTTCTCAGTAAGCAGTCTAGTTGCTTCTGCTTCGACTGCAAGAACTGACAACGAAGCTATATACGGAAACAGTGGAGAAAGCCGTGGCAACAGTGAAAGCGGAAATAGTAACAACAATTGTAGCAACAGTATTGACTATCCTATTCTTAGCCCGTCCGGTTATCCTCATCATGCCACTCATCTGATCGGTAGCGCTCTTGGGGTAACTGTTAATAGTTCAGAGCCAAATCTCCATCCGCTTTCCCATCCTCATCCGCCTCCTCACCCACATACGCATCCAATGTATATGGAACAAGCTCACCACGTGGCACATATCCCTCAAGTAAATGTAAGTTCAATGTACGGACCATCTGCATATGGATCGCATCCACAACATAACACAGGAGAATATGCAGCAACACACGGTCACTATGGTCTGGGCAGTACCGTTCAGTCTACTGTACCAGCCAGCACAGCAACTTTACATGTGCCGAGTCCCAATTATCCGTTTGGACACAGCCCATATAGTCACACACCGCCTCAAGCGAATTACCCAAGCTATACTCATCCACATACCCATCATCATTCACACCATAGTCACCCCTCGCATCACTTGAGCGTATTTGATCACTTGAAGCCGTCCGACATAGGTGGGTACGGCGGTTTTTGATTAAGAAAACAGGAAGAAGATCCACAACAACTGATACCGAAATCAGAATCGCAACGATCCGAACACAGCGACTTGATGTGAATGTAAATTATAAACTTTTACGATTTCGCGTCCCGCCGCATCTCAGCAATATTTATCAATCTCCGGCCTTGCCGATTCTAGTTTAAGGAATTTTTAGATCTTATATATACAATAAGATAACCAAAGACTCCGCCTAAAATAATTATTTAAGCGTTACTTTCTTAAATTACAAAATACTACATATGATAATGTTTACTTAAATTATATACGTAACTTACAGGAAAAATCGATATCAAAATATTTTTTTGTACTTAATATCAATTAATTTAAACATATTTTATTTTATTCCAACATAAATATTGCATAACTTACTCGTAAATAATAAAGTTTCCAAACAATATCCAGACACAGACCCACAGGCCCACATAGAATTTTATTTTACAGTTGACCCAACACATCTAGTTCACCATTATTGTCTAACAGCTAATTATAAAATGTATTAATTTTACATAAAAGTGTAATGATTAAAGCTGATAAAAAGTGATTCCTGATCTAAACAAGTCTCTAATAATTATTAAGAAATACGTACGTAACAATAATGGAAGACATTTTCATTAAAAAAAAGGGACAACTCCAAGTACTTCCCTAATTAAAAAAAACTTTTAATAAATATTTATCATCACATGTTCCGGTTATCGCAAAACGGTTGAATTTACTATTTAATCTTGAAATTTTGTGTATCGGTTATTGCAAATCGTGCGATTCTACGGTTAAAACGGTTTATTAAGGAGTATTTGATTTCGTATTTTTGTTTGGATAACCGCTATCGAAAGTATTACAAATTGTTGTTGGTAATTAAGATGTTTTAAGTACATCGCTATTTTAAAATAATGATTGTCAAAATTTAGAATGTCACAAAATTATTTATATTCCACTGACCCAATTTTTCGGAGCTTAGTAAAATGTTTTGAGTTATGCCAATATTAAAAGGTAATCTTTAAGTAAGGAATTACATATTGCGCTGTGATTTCATTACCTTTTATAACGTAGGCATAATGTTATAAAGATTGAAACCGGTTGCGATAACTGGAGCATGATTTCTTAAATTGATTTTAAAAATTTCAAATCTTAACATAATAGTTTTTACAGTTTTAAATACAATTCCTAAATGGTTTTTGTAATTGTTTTTTTAAATTGGGTTTGATTAAATAACAAAGTATGGCTAAAAATATGGGCCTATCGCTTTTCTTATTAAAAGACGCAATGTAAGCTTAGAAACTATTTTTAATAATGTATATAAATACATATATTAGCAAGTAAATGTAAATTTTCTTTTGCTCTAAAAGCCTACTAAATACTTTGAATCTAACTGCATTATTGTGCATACTGCGAATTTAAATTAAATTAAAATATTTTATGTTAATAGTAAAAAAAATGTTACTTTAATTTGTTTAAAATTTGATTTTGTGTATATTTACGATCTTAAAAATTAATATTAGCAAGGCATAAACTACTAATAAAAACTGTTTTGAAAGGTGCAATCAATAAACGAATATATAGTAGAAATATAATCAACCGAAAGCCATCTCCAAATAGTGAAATATCAATTACGGTATTTTTAAACCGACGAATGGTCTAATTTTTAAAGCTTTCAAAAGTGTGTTTTTTATCTTGTGTATGTTTTACTGCAAAAATATTATTCTTCTTCGTTGCTAAGTAAAGTGATTTTACTTATATATTACGCTGTGATATTGTTTTCTTTGATACAAGATCAATTAAAATTTTACCCATTTCATTTTTAATATTATGAATACCAAAAAAATACATATGGTTTTTGGGCATTCTTCAAATCAATATTCAAACAGTCTGCTTCGTGTTTCTCTTTATAATTTATGCATGAGTTTCTTCAAACTATTATATACAATGTTTATGTTTGACTTCTCCAACCTTATAAATTTAATTTTTTCTACAAGATAAAATGTTACTGAAATAATCGAAGATTCAAACTCTATAGCGTAATATTTTACTAATATGCTATTAATGTGACATAAATATGTACGTATGTATGTATGTAAGTAATTCTGAAGACTGTGAAGAATTGTGTATATTGCGTAAACAACTATTTAAGATAAAACATATACCATGGACGACTAATGTCTATATTCAGCCCCTTATTTTTATTACATGAAAAGTCAGATGTTACTAGTAAAAATTTAAAGAATTAAAGTTTGCTCGTATAATTATTTTATTGTTTTATTTAAACCAGGAAGTAAAACCAGAACCGAAAATGTCAACCTTGAAAACCGAATAGTTTGCACCCGTACGGTTTTCTGACTACTTTT
Organism: Drosophila kurseongensis; assembly: GCA_018153305.1. Classification (NCBI taxonomy): domain Eukaryota; kingdom Metazoa; phylum Arthropoda; class Insecta; order Diptera; family Drosophilidae; genus Drosophila; species Drosophila kurseongensis. Next base: position 3,267,011 of record JAECXX010000034.1, read on the forward strand.
TTGTTTTTAAGTATTGCATAAATTAAAAATTTCAAAAAATAAATTAAATTAAGCAGAAGTATTTTAAAGAAAAGTATTTTTTTTTTTATAGTAAATAGTGTATATTTATTCAACAATAACAGGTATACTGCTACCTATGTGGCAGCTTGAGCAAGTTGTAAATTACAGGGGAATAACAAAATTTAGGTATACAAGATTATACATTAGTTCTATATTTTTTACATTTTAATTTTTAAGCTTCAAACGGTTATATAGATCTTAAAGGAAGGTCATGTGGGTGATATCTTTTCAGTCTTCTTTTTCTAGGTCTCCATATAATCCTCTTCGCTAGGGAGTTAGGATGAGAACCAAGTCGTGTATAGTAATTTTCTGCGTGCGTACGTATTACATCGCCTATCTTTGGGATTTTGAGATCTCTTTCTATGTCTCTAGTTCTCATGAACCAGGGGGCGTTACAATCTGACAATCTTACTTTGCGCTACTCGAATTTTGTTAAGGTTTGTCTTAGACGCTATGCCGTAGACTTGTAATGCATATTTCCAAATTGGGCTGAGGATAGATTTATAGTTTTTACGTTGTTGGACAGTGAGAGCTTATTTCTTGGCGATAATAGCCAGGACATACTTGCTGCCTTGGAAAGTACAGCCTGCTTGAAAGAAAAGTATGAGATTGCGAAGTCTTTTTAAATAACCCTAAAAATGAACCAAAACTCGACTTAATGTATGTTTGTATTTTTTCATGTCTAATTAAAATGCGTAATATTTACAATAAAACATTTTTTTAGGATTTCGTTGCTGTACAGGGAAAAACCGGATCCACAACCGAAACCAAATTCAAAGTCTAAATGGAATAACTAACTAAAACAGTTCATTCGGTTAGGTATCGGGACTGAAAAGAGATTCGGTTTTATTCCCTGATTTAAACGAAGACAGTACAGAAACCAAAAACTGATTTCCTATTTTAAAAAAAGATCGTAGTTTGTTTATTTTAATTTAATCGTAGGTTAATTATATAGTTATAATTATTAATTATTAGATATATATTTTAGTACGTATTATGAAAAACGAAGACTTCGCCAAAAGTTTAAATAGATAATTATAATTTATCTCCAAACTAAATAAATTGTGGACGATTTTTAATTACAAACTTCTTATTTTTTTTTAAACGATTTTAAGTAAATTTTAGTTTGTTTAAAATGAGATATAGCTGTTGAGACCTGATTAGAGCGTCCAGTTACTTTAAAATAAAGAATCAAATTATTTCTGATTATAAAAACATTATTTTTAACATACATTCCATTTTTTTTAAAGACGGTTTTATAATTTCAGTTAAAAGTTTGAAAGACAGCTTAAGGGACATTTCCGACTCTATAAAGTATAAAAATTCTAAACCACCCCGCACCCAGTACCCCGCTAACAGTTTGTTCGCTTTCTCAGATATATGAACTCAGTTTTTAAATACCCAGTACCGTCATAAATAACACCTAAATTCCGAATGACTTCTAAAACAATGGTGCGATTTGGAAAATCCTACATACATACAAGGATATATAAAGCATATAGGGTCGGAAACGCTTCCTTCTACTCTATTACATTACAAGTAACGGGTATTCAAAATAAAATTAATTAAGCATGACCAACATCAAAGAATACCCGTCTTAAACCATAGAACTTCACTCGGACATGGAGTAAGAATCTGTATGAATACTTATTAATACTTGTGAATACTTATTGCTGCACTGCTCTATGCAAATTAAGTTTCTATATAGATTCGTACTCTTTGTTTTTACGCGCGGAGTTATATTCCTCTTTAGGGGTTAAAAGAAGATCGCGAGAATTGAAAAAATGAAAACGAACGAAGTAAAAATACATACAAAACAAAACACTAATACTAATTTATATTAAGCCTTTTTAGAAAGCATTGCTACTTTTAATCCAAGGTAGAGTCTGTTATAGTCATTACATAATACTGTAAAATATGCGAAAGATAGTTTCTTGTAATTTGTTGCACTTCGTTATACGTTATACGGATACAGGTGGTCAATTAATTAGAGAAAGTGTAGTAGAGTAAGATACTAATTTTGAATTTGCATCCCACTTACGACACCGCAGAAAAAGTTTTTTTGCACAGATCAGTTTAAAACTAAACTCCAGAATTAATATAATCCACATCTTAACGGTATTTTATTTATTGAATCTTTTTTCTTATAGATTGACGATAATTATGCAAATCCTTATTTAAGATATTCATTTTTGCTGGGTGGGGATGTTTTGGTTCTCAATATCTTTAATTTAATGGATTATTTCTCAAAGCTCGGAGTAACATGTCAAATTGGTATGAGGATTCCATTGCTGAAATAGCATGGCAAATGTTTAAATTGTTGTAAGACTGGTTGTCGGTATATCTGCTGTGTAAATAATATACAGTGTCGGTCCAAACAGTTAATGTTCCGATGCAGTTAATGTTTTTTATACTGCAATAAACTCATTTTTTAATTCCTGTGTTCCGCGGTACTATCCGTCAATTTCCAATAAACCACCTTGGTTTAGCAAAGAGTTGACACACTTAAGAAATGTAAAGTCCAGACTTTTTAGGAAATATAAAAATACCGGTTCCCTAGATATTTAAGTGCTCGGTCAAGATTTACCGTGCTTCATGCTCAGTGTTATAATAGTTACTTAAACCGTTGTAAGGTCCAGTTCTCTCAGGACCCGAAACAGTTTTATAATTTCGTTAACACCAAGCGTAAATCTAATTCTTTTCCTTCCTCGCTGTCGTTCGAAAACATGACGGCAACCACAGATCAGGCAATAGCCGATTTATTTGCCCAATTTTTTCAAACGACTTACTCTACTTTAGATTATTTATCACAGCCTTATTCTTACACCATGTCCAAGTCAAACCTCATATTCTGTCCCACTTTAACAAAAAAGCTCTCTTCTTTTGGACATTCTTCTTATTAAGACTGTTTATTCGCCAGGTATTCCTGGGTGCGTGCTTAGGTATTGCGCTAAGGACCTGTGCAAACCTCTTCACAAGTTTTTTACCTTATCTTTAGAAACTTCCCAATTCCCAAATATTTGGAAGGAATCATTTGTTATTCCTCTTTTCAAAAAAGGTAACAAGATAGAAGATAGTAACTACAGAGGTATTTCTAAGTTGTCAGCTATTCCTAAGCTTTTTGAAAAAATCATTACTCCTCATTTGCAGCACCTTTGTAGATCAATCATTTTTCCGTGTCAACACGGATTTATTAAACGTTGATCCACAATCACAAACCTTAAAGAGCTCACTACATTTGTGATAAAAGGCTTCAATAGTAGTTTTCAAACAGACGTCATTTACACTGACTTTAGTAAAGCATTTGACTCTGTAAATCACTTACTTCTTATTCAAAAACTTGACCTATTATGTTTTCCAGTCGATCTGCTTAAATGGATTTCAAGTTATCTGTATTGCAGGTCACAAAGGGCCCCTTTTTAAAAATTTAATTTCTGAAATTCTCAAAAAAAAAAAAATCTCCTTTGGCGGAAACAATGTCGGTGGGGAAAAATTTAACGTTCGATTTGTGGTAAAAGAAATGGACCAGTGACAGAGTTCGAATGGAAAACACTCCGAAGATGTGAACCAACATTTTCGGCTCTATCTTCGTCGCTGCGGGCCCTTGATGAGTTTCTTATCGGAGTGACTGTTTTGATTGGAAAGCTCAGACTTGGGTGAGCCTTCCACAGAGGGTGTATTGTACTGGTTGACGAAAGTTTTCGATGTATAGTAGTTGTGCATTTTCAGCGACTTTCTTCTTCTTTTTGAGAATAGCGATGTTTTGGGTTGCCAAGCACGTCGCAGACTCCTTTTTCTCTAGTAAAAGCTGTTGCAGATTAGTTTTGAAATGGTTACACGTCCTTCCCTTGTGATGTTGAAATAGTGGCTGCTGCCACGAGTACATCTTCAAGAGCATCGGTGGAGCAGTCGTCTGGTAGTTCGATGTGGGAACTTACCAGTTGGTTTTGAGCGATGTCAGTTTCTGGGGGCGGTCTGTAGTTTCTGTGCTTTGAAGAAGAGTTATTAGCACTGGCGAATGGTCTGATGATAGGTCCAAAAGCGGTTTGGCGCTTATTATATTGCGTGGAATGTTTTTTCTCACCGCAAAATTAATTAAGTCTGGACTTTTCTAATTTCAGTCAAAAGTTTGCAACGCAGTGAAGGAGACATTTCCGACCCTATAAAGTACTTATATTCTTGATCAGCATCACCAGGAGAGTCGATCTAGCCATATCCGTGTGTCTAAACTAGTCCCTTAGTTTTAAAGCTATGTGCTTGAAACTTTCCCAAAAGTTGTCTTTCTATTGCAGGTAGTATATATTATAAGTCGGAACGACCCGGATCGGGCGACTTTATCATATAGCTCCCATAGGAACAATAGACAACAAAAATTAAAAAAAAAATGTAACTTTGTTGTTTTTAATTTTTTTCTCTTTTTCTTTGGGATTTGGTAATATTTAAATATTTTGGAATTACAGTTTTAATTAACGATTTCAAAATGTAGCACAAAATCGACATAGCTTCATTGTTTTTAGTAATATAGGCGTTGAAATCGAAATGTAGTCGATTTGTAATAACTGCAAGGGTATATAAATATCCACTTGCCGAAGCTTGCTTCCTTTCTTGTTCATCATATAATGCCTTATTCTTTTTCTTATTCTTTTCTATCATTATCCTAGCTCTAAACTATATAGCGAAGACTTTTATGATATAGATTACTTCATATTATTTACACTATTAAAATGGTTTGGTAAATTGTTAGCTTTTCCAAAGACTAATTTTTCTGGACAATTATTATGTGCCAAAGACGGGGTCATGTTAAAACAGTATACAAAATATTGAAGCCGTACGTCCCAATCATTTTTATCAATCGATATATGAACGTATGATTCGTTAAAAGTTCTATGACTTCTTTCGACTGGGCTAACTGTCTGGTGATGGTGTGCGGTGGATGTTAAATTTTTAATTTTTAAATATTTGCACAAGTCATGTACATTTGAATTTTTATAGCATATTTTTTTTACATGCAAGGCCACCACCTTTCGTACTTCGTCGTTGTTAATGACTTCGAATACGTTGGGCAGTGAGACATCTCCGAACCTATAAAGTTTATATATTCTTGATCGGATTTACCATTGCAAATAGGTACGTAAGTGTCTGTGGCCTGCCTGATGCGTATGCAACTGGAAGTTGGAGTCCCTTCTTGTTTTAAGTTAAAACTGCTTCACACGCTTGCTTACTAGCATCTGTTATTATGCAAAATTCTTTGCTGAAATCTGGGTATTATAACAAAGTTGGATTTATTAGAGCCGATTTGAGATGTTCGAATGCATGCTGGCAATCATCTGTCCATTCAAATTTGATATCCTTTTTACATAAGCTAATTTTGTATAAAACGTCTATAATAATTGCAGAATGCAACGAATCTTCTAGCGCGGTCCGCATCATGTGGGACTGGATAGTTTTTTATGACGAAAAGGCGTTATTTCTCTGGAACTTTTTTTGAGTTCGGTTTGCTGGAAACCTGATATTAAGTCAAGGCATGAAAAATATTTTGCTCTACCCAGTTGATCTAAAATATCATCAATTCTAGGGAGCGAAAATTTATCAGATAACAGTTTCTTATAAATCTGACGATAGTCAATTACTAATCGCCAATTCTTTTTGTCGGAGTCCAAAAGGGACTTCTTCGGAACTAACAATAATGGGCTCTAATAAGTAGATCAGGTGGTTTTATAACTTTATGATTAATTAATTTTTGTACCTGCGCTTGAATTTTATCTTTCTGGCTTTAAGGACTTATCTTCAGATCTTCAATCTCATTTTTATACCCTTGCAGAGGGTATTATACTTTTGGTCAAAAGTGTGCAACGCAGTGAAGGAGACATCTCCGACCCTATAAAGTATATATATTCTTGATTAGGATCGCGTCCTGATAGTATATCCTATAGATGTACTATATCCTATAGTTGCCATATGACTGATCGATCGGAAATGCCATAACTTTGGTGTTTTTAAAGTAAGAAAGTTGGGTTTTTTTATGGGTTTTATATTCAATCCGACCTACCAAATTTTACTATATCCTAAGTCGGCCGATCCATATACCCGCCATATAACTGATGGATCGGAAATGCCATAACCTTGGTGTTTGTAAAGTTAGGAAGTTGTGATTTTTTATGAGTATTAAGAATGCATCATATGAATAGTTTTGGAGAATATAATTTACAGAATATTCTGCAAGGGTATATAAAATTCGGCTCCGCACGAAGTTAGATTTTCTTTCTTGTTTAATAACTGCAAGGGTGTATAAACTTCGGCTTCCTTGTTGGTCAATCAATCCGACCAACCAAATTTCATAAGGATCGACCGACTATATCCCATAGCTGCCATATAACTGAACGATTGGAAATGCCATAACTTCTGTGTATTGGGATTTTTTATGGGTTTTATTTTTGGCCAACCAATATAATTAACATAATATTCTGCAAGGGTATATCAACTTCGGCTCCGCCCGAAGTTAGCTTTCCTTTCTTGTTTACATTTAAGTTTACTACATCGTAGTTCGAAAGTGGTTTATATTTTAAGTTATTATACTGACTACTTTATTGGTATTGGTTTTGTTAAGTAAAAATACTACTTAACATATTTTAGGATGTTGCTATGGTATTTGCTATTTATATACCATGCAGAATTTCTTGTTTTGGAATCCATACACAGACTTCTACTAAATCTAATTTGATTTTTTTGGATAACTTAAGATCTGGCTGGGAGAATTAATAAGTTATTGCCACATCTGTATGTTATTGGAACATAAATTTAAAATCTTAAATTACTTGGTCTAATTATAAACCAGTCTTCAGATTTATTACATGATGGATATGTCTACACCTGTGTCTATTCTTTACCTGTTGCAACATTACTGAAGGATACGAATATATTTTGACTGAGATTGATGGTGTGAGTCTTATGGTTTCCTATTATTGAGTATCTAAAGGTTGTCGGGAGCTTCCCGAAGCTTTTTGAGCCATACCAACATTACTGTTATTGAAGTTATTAACTCCATTTTGACGATTGTTTCCTCTGTAATTCCCTTGTCCTTTATTGTTGTTGTTGTTGTTATAGTTCTATTGGTCGTTATTGCTGTTATTATTTCTATTATAATTATTATTATAACTGCGGCCACCGCAATAATTACCTCTGTAACAGCTTTATTCATTGAAGTATATGTTCCTGCTTCAAGTATTGTTTTAAGCTTTTGATGTTCACAATTTTTGGTCATGACTGGAATCGCTTCATTGGTGCTTATTAGCATGTTCATATGATAATCGATATAAGACGATTCCAGCCATTTTTTTAAATTGTCAATTTTATTGGTAAATTGTGTGGCTGTATTGCCCTTTTTTAAAAATTTGCCATTCTTGCTTTAATTACGTCGGAAATATGTCATACAATCGTTTCTTGCAACTTTAAAATAATTGAATCGATAGCAGTTTGGTTAATGACCCTGCGTAAGGTTGTTCCAATTATCTTGGACTTATTACCTCTACAGCAAATGGTTCATATGATCCTTTTGTCATATTTACCAGCCTAACTGCCGTAATGAACCTTAGAAGGTTTTCCGACCGTCAAATTCTGGCAATGCATGCGCAATTTCTTTAATATATGCCCTTTGGGCGGCTGATTTGTTGGCCATGATGTAAGGCTTTTGCTCTATTACGCTGGCGTTGGCATCAAAGTCCTGATCTGATAATGCAGATTGAATGAGAATGGCGGGGGATGGTAAGGTTATTCAGGTCTTTTTCTTCTATTTCGGGGCTTGTAGAATCAGAGTCTTCTGTCTCTACTGAATCGACTGCTGGGGAACTTGATGATTTTGGTTCGTCTCCAGTTTCTAATGTTAAAGGGGTATTCAGGATAGTTGATACCGAAAAAGTTAAATTGTAACTTTGCTTTATTGCAAATAAATTCGTTCGCAGTTTGATCAAGAATTTAAATACTTGAGACCAATAGGCTTCATCCAACCGGTCTCTCTGGCCATGTATTAGTATACGCGCTGTGTTAAAGCGAGTTACTAACATTTCAGGATGTTTATTTATGGTATTTTGTACTATTGCGGGTTTTGTGTTAACGATTGCAGGATTTGTCGAAATAACTTTTTAGATTATTCAGTTCCTTACGTATCTCATTCCATTCCACTATTTTATGGGTATGAATTATTTTCTAAAGACTACCATCACGAGGGTCAGAGCTAGTATTTCATGATCGTCTATAACCGATCATGCCTGTACACCTGGAATGGTGCCCAATACAATTGCACTTGTGGTGTTGAGCAATGTATTAATGGTGAAGTCTCTAAATTAAAATTGTCCATATATATATAGTAACATACCTACACCCACATATCTCCTTCATAAACATATTTACACTACGCATTTGACACACCCAAAATCATCGGCTCCCAAGAGTCGCCAATTAATATAAACATCCTCTTGAGTTATTAACAAATGAAAGAACCCCAAATTGTCGGCTCACACGAGTGACCAATTAATGTAAACATCCTCTTGCGCTATAAACAAATGTCCCCAAACTCCAAAAAGCTTTTATCCCCCAATACTGTAAAATTGCAGACGCAGCTCAAACCTAGATCGCTCTCATGCTCAGTGCTCTCAATTCGGACACTCTCAATTTATCAATCGTGTTCTCTCTCCCAATCGAAGGTTTGATAAGCGTCAGTGTAGTTTTTAAGTTCGAGTCTTAAGTTGAATCTTGTAAGAAGCAGACCTATCTCTCCCAGTTCGAGTTTACACTATTTTGAACAAATAAAGAAATTTATATTTTTTTCAAAGTGTTAAGTGTTATATCCTTAAAGAACCCAAATATCGTTCGTCACAGTGCATCTTTAAACCAGCTATAGCAGTTTCGGTTTGTGTCGCTGTTAATACGAACGGAAACGAATTTTTGCAACACGCTATCGAAGCTCGGGTTGCGAGGTTTTTTTTAACAACAAAAATAAATCTTGACCCGAAAATTGGCAAAAACCCGTTTAATACAAGTTCTAGTAAAAGTTAGTGCCTTTGGTCTAACACAAGGGTTAGAGGTAAGAGACAAGGTATAACAATTTTAAATCAAATTCGAAATACTAAGAAAACTTTTAAATTTGTGAAAAAATTTACAAAAATTAAACAAAAACCAAAAATGGCAGAACCAGTGATATTATTATCAGAAAACCATCTAAATCAAGCCCTGAACCAAATCAGGCAAGTGCCTCAATTCGGAGGCAACACGTTCGAACTCAGCCCGTTCATCAGGAGGATAGATTTCATCCTGGAGCTTTACCCCACAACATGTTTACGGCAGGCGAGCGTATTCTTCAGTGCGATCGAAATGCAGCTTCACGGAGATGCCCAGAGGATATCTCAACTATCAACAGCCAGATGCTGGAGGGACTTAAGGAACGCCCTCATCAACGAATACAAAACCCAGACGCCCTGCGAAGAACTACTAAGACGTCTGTATAACACACCCTTTCCTGGGTGTATACGTAAGTTCGTTGAGGACATTGAGTCCAAATCTTTTTTAATATTTTTTTTTTTTTTTTTTTTCGCGCGGAGTCCCACGGCCCACTTACCCGCCCAACCGACCGAGGGGCGCAGCCGTGTATCGTACGGCACGATTCGCGATAGGATAGACGCGAGATAGGAAAATAAAGGTAAAGGTCCGGGGAAAAAAGTAATAGTTAGATCAATCTTGTGCCAATGAAGCAAGTATTAATCGTTTTAGGAGCGGCAGAGAGTCAAGATTTGATATTACAGGAAAAAGTCTATTATAGTCAGAACATAATACTCTGAAAGGCTCATGCGAGGCATAGTTAGATCTACAATGATTTAAAATTAGGGGAATATAATTTCTAGTTAATCTACTTGGCACAGAAAAGTTTAGCCGACTTAACAAGTCGGGGCAGTCAATATCACCATGTATAAGGTTATAAATAAAGATAGTACCAAGCATCGTTCTACGGTTGGCTAGGGATGGTAAATTAATCAAAAGAAGTCTACTAGAATAAGAAGGTAAGATAAGATTTGCATCCCAGTTTAGGCGCCGTAAAGCAAAAAGAAGGAAGTTTTTTTGTACAGATTCAATACGACCAATATGTATTCCGTATTGTGGACTCCAGACGGGAGACCCATACTCCAGAATCGGACGGACTAGCGAAATAAATAAAGTTTTAGTCAAATAAGGATCATCGAATTAAATAAATTAGCTTTAGAAAATAACGCTGCAAATACAATTTTATACACAAATGCTCTTAATAATACAGTTAAAGATGTAGGTATGATATTACTAATGCTAGTAAACTAAAATGTGTAGCGCAAGAAGAAGGTTGTTATTAAACATTTTATTCAGACCGAACAGGAAATAGAAACCCTTACATACGAATCATCATGAATAACCAAGAGTTCTGATGTGTCGTAGACACAGGCTCTTCTATTAATTTAATTAAAGAAAATTATTTTAATTTTCCGACCAAAAATATACCTCTTAAGGTTCATACCATAAATGGTAATATTCAGTTAAATAAATCCGTGTCTTACCATGCTAGTAAGCTTTGTCCGACCAAACAAACATTTTGGGTCCATAATTTTTCCGATAAATATGATATGCTCATAGGAAGAGAATATCTCGAAGCATGTAATGCAATTGTTTGGGGGAAAACAACAAAAATGCCACCCTTAGGTTATGTAATAATAACGCTTTTAATATTATAAGTTTATATACGTGTCGTGTTTATTTTGCCAGTCGAATCTGCACTGCTGCACCCGAAAGCCTGGCTTCATATTTTAATTTGGGTTTTACAATGTAGTCGCTGAATACGTAGCACGACAGCTTAGCGAGATAAGGCAGATATAAAGAGGAGAGCGCAAGAGCGCTACAGGTTCAGCCATACACCTATGCGCACTAGACTAGTCGCTGGCGGGCTGCTCCGAACATACTCCCCCCGTTGGAGGAAGTAGGGCTCCAACTAAATGGGAATCGATGGGCAGAACGGCTAACTTGGCGACGGCTCTCTTGACTAGACCCGTAGCTGTACGGACCATAGCTACTCTGACGACACCGTCCTCGCCTGGAACGACTCCTCCAGCTGCCATTTCAAGGGTGGGAGGTTGTCCTCCTTCAGCAACACGATGCTTCCGACCTTGATGTTGGATGTTTCGACGCGCCACTTACTCCTTTCTTGGAGCAAGGATAAATACTCGCTGCTCCACCGCTTCCAGAACTGCTGCTGCATCTGTGTCACCTTTTGCCATCTGCTGAGGCGGCCTTCTCGGAGATGCGTGACATTAGGCTCAGGAAACCTTGTGTAGCTGGAGCCTTTCAGGAAATGGGCCGGCGTTAACACGTCAAGACTTTCAGCGTTTTCTGAAATTGGACAGAGTGGACGGGAGTTAAGGATGGCAGAAATCTCATAAGCGAGAGTTCTCAATTCATCGAGGCCCAAGATGGAAGCACCGACGACTCTATAAAAGTGAAATTTGGCCGATTTAACAGCCGCCTCCCGTAAACCACCGAAATGTGGGGCACGTGGAGGTATAAACTTCCAATCAATCCCATCAGCTAAGCAGGAGGAAGCTATCGCAGCCGTGTGGGGTTCGCTCAGAAATAGATTCTTCAGCTCGGTTAGCTCGCTCTTAGCGCCGACAAAATTCGTCGCATTGTCACTCCAAATAGTGCGCGGAGTGCCTCTCAGGCTGGTGAATCTTCTCAACGCTGCGATGAAAGAATCCGTTGTGAGATCCTGGACGACTTCCAAATGCGTGGCCTTCGTAGAGAAGCAGACAAAGACGGCGATGTAGCACTTGTGAGGCGCCTTGTTGCGGGCCTCTGCCTTATGATAAAATGGTCCACAATAATCCACTCCCGTGGTATGAAATGCAGGGTTAGGCTGAACTCGATGGGCTGGCAGGCTGCCCATAACGTGCTCCCAGGTGACAGGCTTCATCCGAAAACATCTGACACATTTGTTGATGACGGTAGCCACGAACTTTCGTCCTCCAATTGGCCAATACCTTTGCCTTAATGTGGCAAGTAACGCTTGCGATCCTGCGTGCAAGTATTTTATATGAAAATATACGATGATTGCCTTTGTAACTGGATGATCCTTGGGTAACAATATCGGATGCTGAGTATCGTAGTCCAGATTTGCATTCTGAAGTCTTCCACCAACGCGAAGTAATCCATCGGAGCCGATTATTGGTCTCAGCGAAATCAGCTTGCTCTTCTGTGGACACGGCCTGTCCCGGCTAAGACATCCATACTCCTTGGCTAAGTGAACCTGTTGGATGCTCCTCAGAAGAAGTACGGTCCCCAAATTGAGCTCCTCAACGGTAACACGGTTCCTTGAAGGTGAAGATTTTGCTCTGCAATTCGAAATGAACCGATAAATGTACGCAAATACACGCTGCAACTTATGAAAAGAGTTAAGGAATTTGCAGTTGATCGAAATGTCAGTGCAAACGGTTCCAACTAGCGCTGCGGGACGACGTTCTAGAAGATCCTTAACTGCATTTGGAAGAGAGGGCCATTTTGACGAGCTTTGCAGCAGGAATGGAGGCCCGTTAGCCCACAGGGAGTGCTCCAGCAATTCGCGATACGACATCCGCCGGATTTAAGCTTGTTAGAACATGGTGCCAAGTCATGCCTTTTGTCATCTCCTGAATTTTCGCGATTTTGTTGGATACAAATACGTTGAAATCCCTCGGAGGCTGCCGAATCCACGCCAGTACGATAGACGAGTCGGACCAGCAAAGAAAGTCGCATTCGAAATCGATGGTTTCCTTGACGCTTTCGATAAGCTCCGCCAATAAAAGCGCTGCCGACAACTCCAATCTTGGAATTGTCAAAGCCTTTAAAGGGGACACTCTCGACTTGGCGCAGAGCAAATGGACCTTTGCTTCTCCATTGGCCTCCGACCGCAAGTATAAACACGCTCCATAAGCCCTATGCTAGCATCGCAGAATCCATGCAACTGGATGGAAGACGGAGGTTGCATTACGAATCGTGAAAATTTCAAGTTTTGGACGATCGATAACTGAGAGGTCAACTCCCCCCATGACGAAAGAATAGGCTCTGGTAATGTGTCATCCCAATCCACGTTAGCATTCCATAGGGATTGCAAAAAGATCTTGGCCTTTGTGACAATCGGTGTTATTAAACCGAGCGGATCATAGAATTTGGCTATTGTTGAAAGTGCAATACGCTTGGTGACTCGATGATTTACAGATAATTGAGAAAAGTTGAACAGAAGTTGGTCAGAAGAAGGATCCCAGGCTAATCCCAGCGCCTTGGTAACAGCTGATCCGTCGTGAAATTGAATTAGCTTCTCCTTATCGCAGTCAGACTCTCCTTCGAGGGCGCGTCCATCATTAGAACACCATTTGCGGATTGGAAAATGGCCTCGCGACAATAGATCCTTCACCTGACGACGAATTTCCCTAACCTCTTCAATTGACTCGCCACCAGAGATTAAATCATCAACGTAGAAGTCCCTACGAACAATTTTTTATCCAATTGGAAACGAATCCTCCTCATCATAAGAGAGCTGATGCATGGCTCTTATAGCCAAAAAGGCAGCTGGCTTGGTACCATAAGTCACCGTGTTCAATTTGTAAACACTCAACTCATACGTGGACTTCTCTCGCCAAACAAAACACTGCAAAAAGTCATCCGGGTGGGACACACGCACGCAGCGGTACATCTTGCAGATGTCTCCACAGAGGGCAACTTTAAAAAATCGGAAGCGAAGTAGAATGTTAAAGATTTTTTGCTGAATTGTTGGCCCTGCAAGAAGCAAGTCGTTCAGAGAGCTGCCAGAAGTAGTTTTAGCAGACCCATCAAAGACGACCCGGAGCTTTGTGCTCGTACTTTCCTGCTTATGTACACAATGGTGGGGCAAGAAGAATTGTGGTACTGTTGGATCCTTTGGTGCGAGAGACATGTGGCCTAAGTTGATGTATTCCTGGAGAAAGGCCGAATACTGAGCTTTGAGAACAGGGTTTCTATCTAGCTTAGCTTCCAAACTCCTAAAACGACGACGAGCTAGGCAATAGGAATCACCTAAACTTTCGAATCCCGAAGTGGATAAGAGACGAACAGAGTATTGACCATTCCCAAGTCTAGTGCAGTTTTCCTTGAACAATTGTTGGCATTGCAAGTCTTCAGGCAACAGTGCTGGCTTTGATGGATTACAATCCTCAATTTCCCAAAATCGCTTTACTATGGCAGCAAGTGCGTCATCCTCAGAATGATCCGTAGTATCCTTGACAATGGCGGCTAAGACAGACTTATGATTTGGAGTAGTCGACATCCCACCAGAAACGATCCAACCAAGTTTGGTGTTTTGGAGTGTTGGCAACATGCTATCCAAATGTATTTGCCCCATAGCAATTATTTCGAAAAACAGACCAGCGCCAATTAACAAGTCGATTCGTTGTGATTGGTTGAAATAAGGGTCAGCGAGCGAAATGTTTTGTGGAATCCTCCATCCTGATGTATTTATGTTGAAATTCGGCTGATAATCAGTGATACTGTGAGTCACAACAGCTGTGAATGACGCACGAAAGCCTGCATCCCGTGATTGCGCAAAAATATCCACTGATTTATCAGAGTTCATAGAGGACTCACCGATCCCAGAAATTAGTGTATGCGAATGCCTATATTTCAAATTTAACTGGCTAGCTAGGCGCGTAGTTATAAAGTTCAATTGAGAAGCGGAATCTAAGATTGCTCGACAGGGCATAAATGAACCAACCCTATTTTTTACATAGACAATAGCAGTAGGCAGCAACACATAATTTATTGGCACAGTATTTGAAGCATTTGGTGGAGGGTGCGATACCTGACGATCAAGTTGTGAGCATGACACCAGTGCTGATGAAGTAGATGGTGATGGCTGAGAGCTCGAGAGTGGGTCTGATGATGGAGGTGGTGCGGATGAGTCAGGGGTCATATGCAATAGTGAGTGGTGCTTCATGCGTGGTGCTTCATGCGTTCATTTGCATTGCTGCAAACTATGCCCCTTGCGCAAACAGTTTAGACAAAGGTGCATTTTCTTGGCTTCTCTAAATCGAAGATGAGGGCTCAAATTTAAAAATCTAGAGCACTTTGGCAAATAATGATCTCTCGCATCGCAAATAGGCATATTGGATGATTTAAGTTAGTAGAAGACGCAATGAGCGCACTTGGGTTATATTTATGCACATTTTTTCCTACCTGATGGCTTGGTGTTTGCGTTACCAAAGCTTGATCCAAATTTTCCATCATCCTGCACCTCCTCTCCAAAAACGACTCCATAGCAGTCCATGAAGATAACTCAGCGATTGGCAAATCCTCTTCCCATTTTTCCCGAGTCCGTTGATCCAGCTTGTGAACGACGATATGAATCAGTAATCCATCCAAAATTTGCTGTGTAGTTGCCAGCGTATGGATTGCCCGAAGATGTGCGTTCATAGAATCGCTGAGCTCACGAAGACCCTTGGCAGGTCCCTTCTCGACACCTTTTAAACCAAATATTGCCTGAACGTGTGCCTGAAAATGTAAAACTTTATTATCAAATCGATTTATGAGCAGATTCAAAGCCTTTTTATAATTGTCATTTGAAGGTTTGAGCGAGCGTATGGTCTCCAGAGCCACGCCGCCTAGACTAGACCGTAAATATTGCAGCTTTTCAATGTCGCTTAGCTCGTCATCATTTCCAATCACCGCGGTGAACGTTGCGAGAAAGTCCGGCCACTCAGCATAAGATCCATGAAAACGAGCAATCTCCAGGTTCGGTAATGTCTATAGATGTGGAGTTGGCAGCTGTGCTACCCAACAATTGCAATTTGCGCTGGGCCGCTAAGCCTCTATTGAGCTTCGCCTTCACATCCATAAAAACCTCCGAAAATTCCCATCGCCTATCACTCGAAGTCTCCTTTAAATCCAGCCGTTCCAGCGATGTCTGTGCGGAGTCAAACGACGAATTTAAGGAATTGACCCAGTCCAATCGCGCGAGAAGATCAGCTTCATCCAACTGATCTATAGACTCAGTTGTTAAATACAATTTCATCGCGTTTGTTTGCCGCAGAATTGATTGCACTTTGGTGCGAAAAAATTCTATTTCATTTTGTGATGACAGTAAGCCGGAGAGTGCAGACGTGTTTTCCGCGAGCTCCGGAAAAAAAAAACCGATCAAAAGTGAAAAACAATAACTAAAAATACTGGAGTGGTGTAACAAAGGAAATCTAATTGCTAAAAACAGTAAATAATAATTAGTGCTATGATAAAACTAGTGCAAAGTTGTTATAAAAACTAAGAAGTGCCACGAGTGATAGCTCAATGAGCGGCGATTCAAAAAATGAGCGTAGAAGCTCCGTAGACCAGAGAAACAGTTATATCTCTTATTTCTCAACCCGTGATACAGAAGTAGAAAGAACTTCTTCAAAGAGCAACTCAGCCCTACTGAACATTGACAGTGCGAGAGCACGGTCTTGTTCTCCCGCCCTACTCACACCAACTTCATGGAGCTTGCAGTGTAGAACCCCACCCCCAGCTTCGACTCACAGCTCACCAGCCACGAGCACTGCGACCTCGTTAATTTCTGCAACCGCAGCCACTGCAACAACAACATCAACGGTCGCCGTTAACAACAACGCGATTTCGAATGCGTTTGCAACTACTGGAGCGCCGAATAAAACTACAAAGCCAATTGTAAGTACGAGTGCCAATATCGGCAATATCAAACAACAACAAGTGGGTCCGGCTATACAGACTGGCATGGATCGTTACATCCAAATCAAACGGAAGCTAAGCCCGCAAAATAAAATGGTTGGAAATAAACCAAAACCAAATTGCCCAAATAAAGGCAGCGAACAACCAGGGGCATCTAGTAACAACAGATTCGCCCTATTGTCGGAAATTGATAATAATCAATCCGAATCTGGACAGGCTGTTCAAAAGAAACCAAAGCCCCCACCAATTTACATAAGGGAACAGAATTCAAATGCCCTAGTAAAGAGAATTGTTGTGCTGGTCGGGAATGACAACTTTTATGTTACTCCTCTTGTTAAAGGGAATATTCACGAAACAAAGCTTTAAGCTAAAACTGAAGATCAATTCAGAGCTGTAACTAATTACCTAGACGAGGCTAGGAAACCCTACTACACGTACCAGCTCAAGAGTAGCAAGGGCTTGCAAGTAGTGCTAAAGGGCATAGAGCCCGACGTACCCACCAATGAGATAAAAGAGGCACTGAAAGAAAAAGGATTCTTCCCTAAAAATATTATTAATATTATCAACAAAAATAAAAAGCCGCAACCACTCTTTAAGGTCGAACTGGAGCCAGAAAGCAGAGCCTTGAAGAAAAATGAAGTGCACCCGATCTACAAACTGCAATTCCTGTTGCATAGAAGGATTACTGTTGAAGAACCGCACAAGCGGAATGGCCCGCTGCAATGCACAAACTGCCAAGAGTATGGACACACCAGAAACAACTGCGGGCTTCGTTCAGTCTGCGTAGCTTGTGGTGGCTTCCACAAATCCGAACCTTGCCCTGCAAGCAAAGAAGACCCAAAGACAAAGAAATGCGCTAACTGTGGAGATAACCATACCGCAAACTACAGAGGCTGCCCGGTCTATAAAGAGCTGAAGAGTCAGTTTCAACAAGCAAAACAAGCACGCTCCCAGAATGCACGAAATGCGTACGTGCAATCCCAAACCACACCCAATGTTTTCTTTGCGAAAGCAGCCAGATCTTCATTTGGGCCCCTCAACACAAATGGTGGAGTTTCATACGCCAGTGCCCTAAAATCAGGACTTGCCAATCAGACGGGACTCCCACAAGCTCAATGCTCTGAGCAAAATACAATTACACCTCAGCAAGCAATAGGACAAATACCAAACAGCATGGAAACCATGATGCTGACTTTACAACAGGGTATGATGGAATTTATGTCCTTCATGAAAACAACAATGACAAACCTTATGCAAAATCAAAACATTTTAATAAATTTGCTCACATCCCAACAATCTAAATAATCGATGTCTTGTCTTCGAATATCCATGTGGAATGCCAATGGCGTTTCACGGCACAAACTTGAAATAACTCAATTCCTAAATGAAAACCAAATAGATGTAATGCTGCTGGCAGAAACGCATCTCACAAGTAAATACAACTTCCAAATAAGAGGTTATACTTCATACTGCACAGATCACCCGGACGGTAAGGCTCACGGAGGAACTGGAATCCTAATCAGGGAGCGCATTAAGCACCACTTTCACCAGAGGTTTGCAACAAATTATTTGCAGGCTACATCTATAAAACTACAAGCAGGCAACGGCAGTATCACTATAGCCGCTGTCTATTGCCCACCGCGTTTTACAATAACTGAAGATCAATTCTTGGATCGCTTTATAGCAGGAGGAGACTACAACGCCAAGCACACGCACTGGGGATCAAGACTCGTGACGCCCAAAGGAAGACAACTGTATAAAGCAATCATAAATTTGAGCAACAAACTCGACTATGTCTCCCCTGGCAGCCCCACATATTGGCCAGCTGACCCCAGAAAACTCCCGGACTTAATTGACTTCGCTGTGACCAAGAACATCCCAAGAAATCTAGTAAGCGCCAAATCGCTTTCGGACTTATCATCTGACCACTCGCCAGTTTTAATAACTCTCCTTCAAAGCCCGAAAGTAATCGAGCACCCCTTCAGGCTGACCTCGACTAGAACTAACTGGCTAAAGTACAAAAAGTACGTTAGTTCCCACATTGAACTAACACCACAGTTAAACATAGAGAACGACATCGACTTCTGTGCTGATGCCCTGGAGTCAGTACTCGTGGCAGCAGCCAAAATCTCAACACCAGAAGAGACAATCGTGCGTAGCAACCAATACAAAACTAATCTGCAAATCGAACAACTGGTTCGGGAAAAACGACGTCTACGACGCGCTTGGCAATCCTGCAGATCGCCCCATTCGAAGCAACTCTATAATGATGCCACCCGCAGACTCACCAAAACACTCAAGCAAGAAGAGGAGCTTGCTCAGCGCCGGTACATCGAGAAACTGTCGCCGACCAGTACAAAGCATCCTTTGTGGAGAGCTCACCCAAATTTAAGCTCTCCGATAGAATCAGTCACTCCGATTAGAAACTCCTCGGGTACTTGGGCCCGCAGTGACGAAGACAGAGCCGAAACATTTGCTTTACACCTACGAAATGTATTTCAGCCGAACGCCGCCACAAACTCTTTTCAACTACCGGCGCTTAGCTCTGAAATTGCAATCAACCCGATTTTGTTTCAAGCAGCTGAAATTGCTAACGTCATTAGGAAGCAAATAAAAGGCAACAGTGCTGGCTTTGATGGATTACAATCCTCAATTTCCCAAAATCGCTTTACTATGGCAGCAAGTGCGTCATCCTCAGAATGATCCGTAGTATCCTTGACAATGGCGGCTAAGACAGACTTATGATTTGGAGTAGTCGACATCCCACCAGAAACGATCCAACCAAGTTTGGTGTTTTGGAGTGTTGGCAACATGCTATCCAAATGTATTTGCCCCATAGCAATTCTTTCGAAAAACAGACCAGCGCCAATTAACAAGTCGATTCGTTGTGATTGGTTGAAATAAGGGTCAGCGAGCGAAATGTTTTGTGGAATCCTCCATCCTGATGTATTTATGTTGAAATTCGGCTGATAATCAGTGATACTGTGAGTCACAACAGCTGTGAATGACGCACGAAAGCCTGCATCCCGTGATTGCGCAAAAATATCCACTGATTTATCAGAGTTCATAGAGGACTCACCGATCCCAGAAATTAGTGTATGCGAATGCCTATATTTCAAATTTAACTGGCTAGCTAGGCGCGTAGTTATAAAGTTCAATTGAGAAGCGGAATCTAAGATTGCTCGACAGGGCATAAATGAACCAACCCTATTTTTTACATAGACAATAGCAGTAGGCAGCAACACATAATTTATTGGCACAGTATTTGAAGCATTTGGTGGAGGGTGCGATACCTGACGATCAAGTTGTGAGCATGACACCAGTTCTGATGAAGTAGATGGTGATGGCTGAGAGCTCGAGAGTGGGTCTGATGATGGAGGTGGTGCGGATGAGTCAGGGGTCATATGCAATAGTGAGTGGTGCTTCATGCGTGGTGCTTCATGCGTTCATTTGCATTGCTGCAAACTATGCCCCTTGCGCAAACAGTTTAGACAAAGGTGCATTTTCTTGGCTTCTCTAAATCGAAGATGAGGGCTCAAATTTAAAAATCTAGAGCACTTTGGCAAATAATGATCTCTCGCATCGCAAATAGGCATATTGGATGATTTAAGTTAGTAGAAGACGCAATGAGCGCACTTGGGTTATATTTATGCACATTTTTTCCCACCTGATGGCTTGGTGTTTGCGTTACCAAAGCTTGATCCAAATTTTCCATCATCCTGCACCTCCTTTCCAAAAACGACTCCATAGCAGTCCATGAAGATAACTCAGCGATTGGCAAATCCTCTTCCCATTTTTCCCGAGTCCGTTGATCCAGCTTGTGAACGACGATATGAATCAGTAATCCATCCAAAATTTGCTGTGTAGTTGCCAGCGTATGGATTGCCCGAAGATGTGCGTTCATAGAATCGCTGAGTTCACGAAGACCCTTGGCAGATCCCTTCTCGACACCTTTTAAACCAAATATTGCCTGAACGTGTGCCTGAAAATGTAAAACTTTATTATCAAATCGATTTATGAGCAGATTCAAAGCCTTTTTATAATTGTCATTTGAAGGTTTGAGCGAGCGTATGGTCTCCAGAGCCACGCCGCCTAGACTAGACCGTAAATATTGCAGCTTTTCAATGTCGCTTAGCTCGTCATCATTTCCAATGACCGCGGTGAACGTTGCGAGAAAGTCCGGCCACTCAGCATAAGATCCATGAAAACGAGCAATCTCCAGGTTCGGTAATGTCTATAGATGTGGAGTTGGCAGCTGTGCTACCCAACAATTGCAATTTGCGCTGGGCCGCTAAGCCTCTATTGAGCTTCGCCTTCACATCCATAAAAACCTCCGAAAATTCCCATCGCCTATCACTCGAAGTCTCCTTTAAATCCAGCCGTTCCAGCGATGTCTGTGCGGAGTCAAACGACGAATTTAAGGAATTGACCCAGTCCAATCGCGCGAGAAGATCAGCTTCATCCAACTGATCTATAGACTCAGTTGTTAAATACAATTTCATCGCGTTTGTTTGCCGCAGAATTGATTGCACTTTGGTGCGAAAAAATTCTATTTCATTTTGTGATGACAGTAAGCCGGAGAGTGCAGACGTGTTTTGCGCGAGCTCCGGAAAAAAAAAACCGATCAAAAGTGAAAAACAATAACTAAAAATACTGGAGTGGTGTAACAAAGGAAATCTAATTGCTAAAAACAGTAAATAATAATTAGTGCTATGATAAAACTAGTGCAAAGTTGTTATAAAAACTAAGAAGTGCCACGAGTGATAGCTCAATGAGCGGCGATTCAAAAAATGAGCGTAGAAGCTCCGTAGACCAGAGAAACAGTTATATCTCTTATTTCTCAACCCGTGATACAGAAGTAGAAAGAACTTCTTCAAAGAGCAACTCAGCCCTACTGAACATTGACAGTGCGAGAGCACGGTCTTGTTCTCCCGCCCTACTCACACCAACTTCATGGAGCTTGCAGTGTAGAACCCCACCCCCAGCTTCGACTCACAGCTCACCAGCCACGAGCACTGCGACCTCGTTAATTTCTGCAACCGCAGCCACTGCAACAACAACATCAACGGTCGCCGTTAACAACAACGCGATTTCGAATGCGTTTGCAACTACTGGAGCGCCGAATAAAACTACAAAGCCAATTGTAAGTACGAGTGCCAATATCGGCAATATCAAACAACAACAAGTGGGTCCGGCTATACAGACTGGCATGGATCGTTACATCCAAATCAAACGGAAGCTAAGCCCGCAAAATAAAATGGTTGGAAATAAACCAAAACCAAATTGCCCAAATAAAGGCAGCGAACAACCAGGGGCATCTAGTAACAACAGATTCGCCCTATTGTCGGAAATTGATAATAATCAATCCGAATCTGGACAGGCTGTTCAAAAGAACAGAATTCAAATGCCCTAGTAAAGAGAATTGTTGTGCTGGTCGGGAATGACAACTTTTATGTTACTCCTCTTGTTAAAGGGAATATTCACGAAACAAAGCTTCAAGCTAAAACTGAAGATCAATTCAGAGCTGTAACTAATTACCTAGACGAGGCTAGGAAACCCTACAGCTCAAGAGTAGCAAGGGCTTGCAAGTAGTGCTAAAGGGCATAGAGCCCGACGTACCCACCAATGAGATAAAAGAGGCACTGAAAGAAAAAGGATTCTTCCCTAAAAATATTATTAATATTATCAACAAAAATAAAAAGCCGCAACCACTCTTTAAGGTCGAACTGGAGCCAGAAAGCAGAGCCTTGAAGAAAAATGAAGTGCACCCGATCTACAAACTGCAATTCCTGTTGCATAGAAGGATTACTGTTGAAGAACCGCACAAGCGGAATGGCCCGCTGCAATGCACAAACTGCCAAGAGTATGGACACACCAGAAACAACTGCGGGCTTCGTTCAGTCTGCGTAGCTTGTGGTGGCTTCCACAAATCCGAACCTTGCCCTGCAAGCAAAGAAGACCCAAAGACAAAGAAATGCGCTAACTGTGGAGATAACCATACCGCAAACTACAGAGGCTGCCCGGTCTATAAAGAGCTGAAGAGTCAGTTTCAACAAGCAAAACAAGCACGCTCCCAGAATGCACGAAATGCGTACGTGCAATCCCAAACCACACCCAATGTTTTCTTTGCGAAAGCAGCCAGATCTTCATTTGGGCCCCTCAACACAAATGGTGGAGTTTCATACGCCAGTGCCCTAAAATCAGGACTTGCCAATCAGACGGGACTCCCACAAGCTCAATGCTCTGAGCAAAATACAATTACACCTCAGCAAGCAATAGGACAAATACCAAACAGCATGGAAACCATGATGCTGACTTTACAACAGGGTATGATGGAATTTATGTCCTTCATGAAAACAACAATGACAAACCTTATGCAAAATCAAAACATTTTAATAAATTTGCTCACATCCCAACAATCTAAATAATCGATGTCTTGTCTTCGAATATCCATGTGGAATGCCAATGGCGTTTCACGGCACAAACTTGAAATAACTCAATTCCTAAATGAAAACCAAATAGATGTAATGCTGCTGGCAGAAACGCATCTCACAAGTAAATACAACTTCCAAATAAGAGGTTATACTTCATACTGCACAGATCACCCGGACGGTAAGGCTCACGGAGGAACTGGAATCCTAATCAGGGAGCGCATTAAGCACCACTTTCACCAGAGGTTTGCAACAAATTATTTGCAGGCTACATCTATAAAACTACAAGCAGGCAACGGCAGTATCACTATAGCCGCTGTCTATTGCCCACCGCGTTTTACAATAACTGAAGATCAATTCTTGGATCGCTTTATAGCAGGAGGAGACTACAACGCCAAGCACACGCACTGGGGATCAAGACTCGTGACGCCCAAAGGAAGACAACTGTATAAAGCAATCATAAATTTGAGCAACAAACTCGACTATGTCTCCCCTGGCAGCCCCACATATTGGCCAGCTGACCCCAGAAAACTCCCGGACTTAATTGACTTCGCTGTGACCAAGAACATCCCAAGAAATCTAGTAAGCGCCAAATCGCTTTCGGACTTATCATCTGACCACTCGCCAGTTTTAATAACTCTCCTTCAAAGCCCGAAAGTAATCGAGCACCCCTTCAGGCTGACCTCGACTAGAACTAACTGGCTAAAGTACAAAAAGTACGTTAGTTCCCACATTGAACTAACACCACAGTTAAACATAGAGAACGACATCGACTTCTGTGCTGATGCCCTGGAGTCAGTACTCGTGGCAGCAGCCAAAATCTCAACACCAGAAGAGACAATCGTGCGTAGCAACCAATACAAAACTAATCTGCAAATCGAACAACTGGTTCGGGAAAAACGACGTCTACGACGCGCTTGGCAATCCTGCAGATCGCCCCATTCGAAGCAACTCTATAATGATGCCACCCGCAGACTCACCAAAACACTCAAGCAAGAAGAGGAGCTTGCTCAGCGCCGGTACATCGAGAAACTGTCGCCGACCAGTACAAAGCATCCTTTGTGGAGAGCTCACCCAAATTTAAGCTCTCCGATAGAATCAGTCACTCCGATTAGAAACTCCTCGGGTACTTGGGCCCGCAGTGACGAAGACAGAGCCGAAACATTTGCTTTACACCTACGAAATGTATTTCAGCCGAACGCCGCCACAAACTCTTTTCAACTACCGGCGCTTAGCTCTGAAATTGCAATCAACCCGATTTTGTTTCAAGCAGCTGAAATTGCTAACGTCATTAGGAAGCAAATAAAACCGAAAAAGGCTCCAGGGGGCGACCTAATAACCCCAAAAATGATAATTGAACTTCCAAACTGCGCAGTGGATGTTATATGCAAGCTATTTAACGGGATCACAAAACTTGGCTACTACCCCAAAAAATGGAAAAAGTCCGTGGTTATAATGATACCGAAGCCTGGGAAAGACCACACAATTCCCTCTTCGTACAGGCCAATAAGCTTACTATCGTGCCTGTCCAAATTACTGGAAAAATGCCTGCTCACGCGCATTACACCATATTTAAGAGACCAAAACTTAATCCCGGCACATCAATTCGGGTTTCGTGAAAGCCACGGAACCATCGAGCAAGTCAACCGGATAACTTCAGAAATTCGTACAGCCTTCGAACATCGGGAATATTGTAGTGCGATATTCCTCAACGTCTCTCAGGCATTCGACCGAGTGTGGCTTGAAGGCCTTATGCATAAAATCATAACATTACTGCCAGAAAACACTCATAAGTTACTTAAGTCGTACCTCTACCACAGAGTCTTTGAGGTTAGATGCAATACAACGACATCCAACGAGTATAACATTGAAGCCGGAGTCCCACAAGGTAGCGCACTGGGCCCTACCCTGTTTGTCCTATACACAGCAGACATCCCTACGAACGAGAGGCTGACTACGTCCACATTTGCTGACGACACCGCAATCCTGAGCCGCTCGAGATGCCCAACTAGAGCAACAGCTCAACTGGCTGATCATTTGGTGGTAGTTGAGAAGTGGCTATCAGACTGGCGAATCAAAATTAATGAACAAAAGTGTAAACATACCCCCCGCTAACTCTAAATAGTACGCAGATTCCCCAAGCCAGCGATGTAACATATCTCCATATCTGTCCACCTCGACAGACGCCTAACCTGGCGGAAGCACATTGAATGCAAGAAAGTACATCTCAGACTTAAAGCTAGCAGCCTACACTGGATTATAAATTCTCGATCACCCCTGTGTCTGGACTTTAAAGTTCTTCTCTACAACTCCACACTTAAGCCCATTCGGACCTACAGCTCCCAGCTCTGGGGGAACGCGAGCAACAGCAACATTGACATCATACAGCGCTCACAATCAAAAATTCTGCGAACAATCACTGGGGCACCATGGTATGTTCGGAACGAAAACATCCACAGGGATCTGGGCATACCACCGGTCAAAGATGAAATAGCAAAGCAGAAAGCGGCCTACCATAACAAGCTTACACTGCACCCAAATAATCTCGCAAGGAACCTAAGACGGGTTTCGAACAGAACTCGTCTGCATCGTAACGATCTACCAGCCCAGCAATAAATATTAGGGCCCGTTAGTCTAAATTCAGTCTACATGACTGTAAGTTAAGTCATATTCTTAAGATTTGATATACTTATTGTTAGTCTCATATAGAGAAGATTCAATAAATAAAAGCATATATTACAAAAAAAAAAAAAAAAAATTTGGCGCGTCATTTTGAGGCCGAACCGCGTTTTCTGGAGCAGCCATTTCTTAGTCGCACACAACAAAAATAAAAAAAAAAAAAGAAACGGTTAAGAGGGGTGAATAACCTTTTAACCTTTGCCGCGAAAAATGCGCGACACCAAGCGTCGTCGAAAACGCAACGGAACTTTGTTGTTGTTGTTCCGCCTTATAACAGCGGACTTGAAATTATGTATATGTATGCACTGCACTATGCACTTTTAGAATAGTTAAATGTTATTCTCCTTTTGTATATAATTTGAAGCACAACACTGTTTTGATTTTTTCGCAGCGCGAAATGTACAAAAAGATCAACAGCCTGTAGGCTTTTCACAGCGCGAAATGTAAAACTTAAACGGCCAGCTGTGTGCACTTGCGAAAACCAAAAATATATTGTTTAAACGATATTAAACAATAATAAAACCGAGTTGCAGACGGCAAATAAAACAAATTGTATATGAATTTAGCGACATACAGTACAAAGAAAGTGACAATTTGACTTTCACTAGTACTATCAAGCATGTCATTCATACAAAAAATGAGCAACC
This sequence comes from Drosophila kurseongensis, assembly GCA_018153305.1. NCBI lineage: Eukaryota > Metazoa > Arthropoda > Insecta > Diptera > Drosophilidae > Drosophila > Drosophila kurseongensis. The sequence goes on from JAECXX010000034.1 coordinate 3,293,574, forward strand.
GTTTTACAAAAAACCATTCGCAAATGAGGGATATGATAAAACAGGGAATAATTCGAAAGTCAAATTCCCCTTATAGCTCACCTATTTGGATAGAACCGAAGAAAGGTGATGCATCAGGGACAAAAAAGTTCCGTATCGTAATTTAAATGAAATTACGGTAGATGACAAATTTCCTATCCCGGTCATGGATGAAATATTGGACAAACTTGGTAGATGCAAATATTTTACCACTATTGACCTCGCAAAAGGTTTTCATCAAATACAAATGGATTTTCATCCAAATTCTATTCCAAAGACAGTTTTTTCCACCAAAAATGGTCATTATGAATATACTCGAATGCCCTTTGGATTGCAAAATGCTCCAAAGGTGCATGAACAATCTCCCAGAAGATTTGATGTACAAGGATTGTTTGGTCTACATGGACGATATTATCGTGTACTCCACTTCATTGGAGGAACATGTATTATCTTTGCGAAAGGTATTTAAAAAATTACGAGAAGCTAATCTCAAGCTTCAACTCGACAAATGCGAGTTTATGAAAAAGGAAAAAGAATTCCTTGGACATATTATAACAACAACTGGTATAAAACCAAATCCTCTCAATATAGAGGCAATACAAAATTTCCCTATACCCAAATCCCCAAAACAAATAAAATCCTTTTTAGGTCTTTGTAGATTTTATAGGAAAATTATCCCAAATTTTGCTAAAATAGCAAAACCAATGACAGCAAAATGTATAAAGGCGTAACATTAAATATAAAAGATAATGGTTATGTACAAGCGTTTGAAAAACTGAGACTTTTAATAATGTCCGATCCAATCCATACATACAGATGCAACAACAGATGCAAGTAATATTGATATAGGAGCAGTATTATCACGAAATCATAAACCAATCTGCTATGCCAGCAGAACTCTTAATGAACACGAAATTAATTATTCGGCAATAGAAAAAGAACTTTTAGCTATTGTCTGGGCCACCAAATATTTCAGGTCCTATCTTTTTGGCAGAAAATTTCTGATCCTAAGTGATCACAGGCCTCTAGTATGGCTTAATAATATCAAAGAACCTAATATGAAATTACAGCGCTGGAAAATCAAACTAAATGAGTTTGATTATGAAATAAAATATTTGCCAGGTAAAGAAAACCATGTGGCGCCTTATCTAAAATAAGAATAGAGGAAGCTTATTTAGGATGGACTTCCAGTAATTCAAATACAATAACAACAGTAGCTACAGTGCATAGTGCACTAATAACATATAAAGAAATGACAATCGAATACGCAAAACAATTAATAATTGAATACATTTCTACTAAGAAAAGCGTAATATATTTTCCAATTGAAACAGACTTTTTAATCTTTCAAAAAGCATACGTTTAAATTATTTCTCCAGATAACTTAACCAAAACAATGAAAACTAATAGTAAATTAATAGATATTAACACATACGCAGAAATCAAAGAAATTATTATTAAAACACACAGAGAACTATTACATCCAGGAATAGAAAAACAAACAGCACTTTTTGAAGAAATATATTATTTTCCCAATCATTACAAATTAATTCTAAAATATATTAATGAATGCGAAATATGCAACATCGCAAAAACAGAACACAGAAATACTAAATTAGAATTCGAAATAACCCCAGAAATTTTTAATCCAAGAGAAAATATGTCATCGATTTTTATATGATAGATAATAAACAATTTTTATCTTGTATAGACATTTATTTAAAATTTGCCACTTTAATAAAAGTCGTCAGTCGAGATTGATTAAAAGCAAAAAGAGCATTAACAAAGTTTTCAATGAAATGGGTAAACCAAATCAAATTAAAGCAGACAAAGAATCAGCTTTCATGTGTGCAGCATTGCAACTTTGGTTAATATCTGAAGATGTTGTTATTGATATAACAACAAGCAAAAATTTAATTTCTGATGTTGAGAGATTTCATAAAATAGTTAATGAAAAATTAAGAATTATAAACAGTGAAACAGACATACAAAATAAGCTAACAAAATTTGAAACTATTCTTTATGTTTATAATCATAAAACAAAACATAATACCACAGGCAGAACTCCTGCAGATATTTTTATTTTCGCTGGAACTCCAAAATATAATACACAGTCAAATAAAATCAATAAAATAGAAAAACTTAATGAATCACGAAATAAATTTGAATTTGATACTAGATATCGACAAGCTCCACTAGTAAAATCAAAAACCACTAATCCCTTTAAAAAGACAGGAAAAATCACAAAATTATATGATAATCATTACGAAGAAGTTAACAGAGGAAGAAAAAAATACATTATAAGTCTAAATATAAGAAAACAAGAAAGGAAAGCTAACTTCGGGCGGAGCCGAAGTTGAAATACCCTTGCAAAATATTCTGTAAATTATATTCTCCAAAATTATTCATATGTTGCATTCTACACTCATAAAAAATCCCAACTTCCTAACTTTACAAACACCAAAGTTATGGCATTTCCGATCAATCAGTTATAGGCAGCTATAGGATATAGTCGGCCGATCCCGGCCGTTCCGACTTATATACTGCGTGCAAAGGAAAGAAGGGTGTGTGCAAAGTTTCAACTTGATATCTTTAAAACTGAGAGACTAGTTTGCGTAGAAACAGACAGACGGACAGACGGACAGACAGACGGACATGCTTATATCAACTCAGGAGGTGATCCTGATCAAGAATATATTAAAGTATATATAGTGTCGGAGATGTCTCCTTCACTGCGTTCCACACTTTTGACCAAAATTATAATACCCTCTGCAAGGGTACAATAACGAAAATAAATACGATAATTCCAGATGCACGCCAAATGAAAATCAAACCTAACTTGTTGATCAACACTATCAACATCCTATTAATTTTAATCTTTTTACAAACAAATACTAATCAAATATTGAAAATTTCTCATATCCCAAAAGACATTACAAAAACTTCAATATTTAAAATTTTGCCTTACCCAAATGAATTTAATGACATATTAACAGAACCTTTAGAAGACAAATACTATTTTCAAAATAATCAAACATTTTCATTTAATACAAAAGAAAGAGTTACAAATAAATGCATTATAGGAATATTAAACCAAGCCACTGCCGAATGTAGATACACAAAAATGTATAAAAAATATGAAACAAATTATATAGAGCCAAATATTATAATTACTTGGAATTTACCGAAAACAATTTTAAACCAAACATGTATAAATCAAGCAATAGTTGTCGAAGGAAATACAATCGTAAAAGCATTTAATTGTTCTGTACAAATCGAAGAAATTTTAATAACAAATACCATAATGGACAATGTTAGAACCACTGTCAATAATTGAAGCAAAATATATAATAAGAATACATGCGAGAAAAAATAACACATTTAAAATTATAATACTTACTTTTTTAATTGTAATAATTATAATTTTAATTTTTTACTTCATTTATAAATTTAAGAGTATTCCGAAAAATATTGTAATTAAATATAAAAATCAAAACAAAAACGAGGACGGAATCTAACTTCAGCAAGCCGAAGTTTTAATACCCTTCCAGATTATTTCCGAAATTGCTAAAATTGAAAAAGTAGCGAAAGGAATAAGGTATACATAAATAAAATAGATTTGCATAGTTTCATGTCAAAAGTTTTTGTACTGCAAAAAATTAGAAAAATAAGAAAGGAAAGCTAACTTCGGAGCCGAAGTTGATATACCCTTGCAGAATATTCTGTAAATTATATCCTCCAAAGTTATTCATATGATGTATTCTTAATACTCATAAAAAATCCCAACTTCCTAACTTTACTAACACCAAAGTTATGGTATTTCCAATCGTTCAGTTATATGGCAGCTATTTGGTAGGTCGGATTGATTGGCCAATCCCAACCTCCTAACTTTAGAAACACCAAAGTTATGGCATTTCCGATCAATCAGTTATATGGCAGCTGTAGGATATAGTCGTTCCGACTTATATACTGCGTGCAAAGGAAATAAGGGTGTGTGCAAAGTTTCAATTCGATATCTTTAAAACTGAGAGACTAGTTTGCGTAGAAACAGACAGACGGACATGCTTATATCAACTCAGGAGGTGATCCTGATCAAGAATATATATACAATAGGGTCGAAGATGTCTCCTTCACTGTCTTGCACACTTTTGACCAAAATTATTATACCCTTTGCAAGGGTATAACAATACTAAGAACCCCGAAAATCTAACAGAATTAAATGAATATATTGTACCAAATGAAAATACCATACAATTAAACGAAAACATCACACAAACTAGTATACCCACTCACATATACCCTAATATATCCGCCTGAGGGTTCTTTTCTAATGGATGGGGAAGTAACATACCTACAACCACATATCTACTTCATAAACATATTTACACTACGCATTTGACACACCGAAAATCATCGGCTCCCAAAAGTCGCCAATTAATATAAACATCCTCTTGAGTTATAAGCAAATGAAAGAACCCCAAATTGTCGGCTCACACGAGTGACCAATTAATGTAAACATCCTCTTGCGCTATAAACAAATGTCCTCAAACTCCAAAAAGCTTTTATCCCCCAATACTGTAAAATTGCAGACGCAGCTCAAACCTAGATCGCTCTCATGCTCGATGCTCTCAATTCGGACACTCTCAATTTATCAATCGCGTTCTCTTTCCCAATCGAAGGTTTGATAACCGTCAGCGTAGTTTTTAAGTTAGAGTTTTAAGTGTAGAAGTGTCGCGTAGAAACAGACAGACGGACATGCTTATATCAACTCAGGATGCGATTCTGATCAAGAATATATATACTTTATAGGGTCGAAGATGACTCCTTCACTGCGTTGCACACTTTTGACAAAAATTATAATAACCTCTGCAAGGGTATAATTATGTTAGCTTACTTTTAACTGGCTTAAAATAGTTTGCTCGATATAAATCAAAATCAGTTACATGGTTTTAGTAAAAGCCTAACAGTGGATAGTATTTTTGAAGCAGCGCTTTCGCGAATCGGTTTGAGCTAGATTTTATTTTAAATTAATGGCAACTTAGGCATTGGCATTACTTTGCTTGTTTTTCTCATGGGCTTCCATTTCTTGAGGGGCTGTGGCTATTTTGGCATAGTCCTTAATTAGCCGCCGTTGCTGAAGAATCTTAATCCTTTTTCCATTCCTTTTCCTTTTCATTATATATTTTTTGTCTTCTCCTGACGTGCTTTGTACTCAGCTATTGTGAGGGGGCTGGGTCCATCGGTTGGACACACCTCTAGAACCTTAAGTTCGTAAGAACTATATTTTTCTTCACAAGTGTTTGTCTTCCGACTCATAAGCTTTACAGGGTGAAACTGTTGATCCTCGGAGTCCATCTGCATTAAAACGCCGCCAAAGTCATACTTGCTTACATCTGTATGCACTTCAGTTTCTGCCAACGGATCGAAAAGTTTGAGTACTGGTGCTGATACTAGCAGTTGTTTCAGACAGTTGAAGGAAACTAAGTCTTCCTCAGTTAGTTGCTGCTATGGTTTCGTTCTCGATGGTGTAGCCTAGAAAATTGATTTAGCTCATTAAAAGCTACTTTCAAAACTTTTTCCAGCGCCTGCAGTCCCTCGTTTTCGTCTTGACACGATAATATCGTCCATATAAACTACGATCGTTTGACTTTGAATGAGATCCCGTAACGTAGTGGTAAGAGACCGACAGAATACAGCTGGAGAGTTGGAGATGCCAAATGGTACATGCGTGAATTCGTACTGCCCGTTATGTGTCACGAATCCTGTAAACTGTACTTATCTCTTCTATACCTAAGTCTTCAAAAAGTTTCTTTCTTTCGCATATTTAATCCAGTCAACATTTTAAACGGACTATACTTGGAAGTTCGAGGTGGAGTGCTGTTTATTATCTGTTGAACTCTTTCTACGTGGCGATACCAATTTGCTGGGTTTTTTGGCAAATCTTGCTCAACATCGGTGTATAGTCATTTCATCTGCTTATCTTATTTTACATATTATTTCGAAAGTTTGTACAGCTTATACATGTTAAACCACCGATAGCTGTGAAGCGGGGCACAGCCTGCTGAAATCGCTAATCAAAACACCCCCAACGGCTTGGCACGTAATAGGTTTTTTTGAATTCATGATCATGTTAACCAACTCTGTAAATCCTCTATGTTAAGTTGCATTAGAAGCAACCCTGATCGCTGTATGCTTTTTCGCCAACACGGCGAATTGGCTCAGACGGCACTTGGAATAAAACTACGTAAAGGAGAACATCGTGTGTCAAAATTTTCTAAACGCTAAGTTCTGTCGGTGTCTGCAAGTTGCTTTAAATACTTATTTTTTGCAAACATTATGGCGCCCCCCGGAAGGACATCGACAAGAATTTAAGCGTTGTTTTATAGACAATTGTTCGATCGACGCAGCCCGCACACATATGCGTGGACTGCGCTCTTTCACTCAAAAATATCGTTAACTCTTCAAGTGCCACCGTGTGTGTGTGTCGGAATCATCGCTCCTGCCGACCCCAAGACATCGTTGGATCTCGGCCGGATCTGAAAGTCATAATTTTGACGTTGGAATTGCATAAGTATCACCAAATAAAGTATGTAACAATCAACTAATGACCATCGTTTTCGCAAACACATATTTCTTTTCGTGGACATCAAGTTGGCATCGGTAGCACGTGGTCGCTGCACCAATACATAGAAGCAAATTTCACCGGTTTTCGTTCGTTGCTTTGTTGCGATATTCGCGCACACAAACACCTAAATACGTGAAGCGAAAACTAATACAACGACACCAGCTATATCTGCGCGGATTAGCTGTACTACAATTTGAATTCCTCTTTCGTTAAGAAGCGCGTGTTTTTATTGATCTCTTTTGGGCGGAAATTTCATCGCTGCTCTTTAGTTCCACTGCTGAGTGCATCAAGCTTAATTGATTTCGTTTCTATTTGGGTCTACATACATACGTATCGTCGGGAGTAGCAGTGCATTAGTTTATAAAAAATTACCATTCATTCTCTCATCCCTTCGCAGTGCTTGTACGTACAACTGCCAACCACTTCTATAAATATGGGTAAGAAGCGTATATGCAAAACTTCTTCCGTCGAAGAAGATTATACCGAAACAAATGATCTGCTTGAACAGCTGGACCGCGTTAGGAGAAACATTGAACGGATCAACAAGGAAGCTCGCATGCAGACACGTCTTTTCGAGCCGTATGAGATGGAATGTCGATTGGACCTTCTCAATGATTATATCAAAACGGAATTCACCCTTCAGAAGGAAATCGAGGAAATTAGCTTACATAGCAAGTCGCGCGGATCTTATGTCGAGGTCGTTCCTTATGTCAGTTTTCACTAGGGCAGACGCAGATTGGGAACACTCGAGATCGTCTTACAACTTGGGACTAAAACGTCCTTGTATCTCCCGTACATGAAGCTGCCGACTTTAAAATCCTCGAAAATTCAATCACCTGTCATGTTTAGAAAATTAAGTCCTAGGTACTGTCAAGGCTTATCACATAACGGATGATAATTACGCAAAGGCACTGGAGAGTGCTTGCTTAATCTTCTTTGACAGCGTAGCGCTGCTGTCCAATACTCCCACAATTTCTTCGCCATCTGCCACCTCGTTAAGATCGCTCATCGACACGGTCACGGTAATCCATGAGCCTCTCCTATCTCCTGGTAACGATAAAACTATAGCAAACGCTATGATTATCCACATTGTGAAGAACAAATGGACTATCAATCTATTCCCTTGGGGCAGGAATGCGCTGACGCATTAAACAAGCGGTATCAGCATCTTGCAGCTGATGAATCGACCTCCGAGAGGGTAAAGCATATTAGGCCCAATCGCGACGGCAGCAATCGAAAGGCTAGTAAAACTTCCCTGCTTGTGACACAGTCTACCGAAGTTGCGAACTCAAACTGTTACTTCTACTTCAAGCTTGTCTGTCCTTCGCAAACGCATCCGTGGAATTACGTTTTAAATTTGCAAAAAGTTGTCCGCTCTGCATAAATTGTTTGCGTAAAGGACATGGCGTCCTTCAATGCAAGTCCTCATCTTGCTGAGTCCTCAAAGCCTCACCACACACTGCTGCATAGGTACAATGTACCACCAAATCCATCTGGCAATGTGGAAGCAACTGCACAGATCATCGATACTCACATAACTCAGCAATAACTTAACGCATCATTGAGCCATAGTCAACAAAATGGTTTTTTTAGCCACAGCTCTGGTTGATGTCAATCATGTCAAACACAGACGGCGAGGGTTTCTTTGGATTCGGGCTCACAGGTTGATTTTATAACCGAAGAACTGGAAATGGTCTTCAATTGAAGAGGTATCAACACAACACGACATTATCAGGCATTGGCAACTCACATTTTACAGCTCGCCATGCAGTTCAAACTACAATCTCGTATCAAGTCCTTTGAGGTCGTGGTTGAACTTGTTGTGTTGAAAGCCAATTCATCGTATCATCCTGTGCATTACACAGCACCCACTGATTGGATTCCCGAAGACCTTCGTCTTGCTTATCCCATTTTTAACACGGCTAAGCGCATCGACTTTCTCACAGGGGCAGACGTATTTTTTGATTTGCTGACAACAGGAAAAATTCGAAATAGCGACTACGGTCCCACTATTCAGAACACAGTTTTCGGTAGTGCAGCTTCCGGAAGTTGTGCTGTTTCACGACCCTTAGCATCATCAGCGTGCTGCACGTTGGGGACGGTTGACGAGCCTCCTGCAGTTGACTCCCTTCTAAAGAGATTTTAAGAAATTGAGCAAGTACCAAAACTACCAAATTCCCAGTTGTACACACCTGAGCAGGCGTCGCGCGAAAAGGCGTTCGCTGATACAGTACATCAACATTCTTCTGGCCGAATTATAGTATTCATTCTCTTTAAATCGAGCCCCAATAGCTTAGGGTACTCTTACGAAACAGCCCGCAGACGATTCTTAGGGCTCGAGCTACGCATGTTGCCATGTATGCCCTACAATGCTTGGGATGTATATAGATTTCATGCCATTTTCAGCTAACCCCATTACTTCATCACCTACCAGGGCATACTCAGACCTCAAAGCTCGTCTTGTGCTGGCCAAATGAGCAGCAAACGAAAGTCCGTTGAAAAAAGCAAAAGTTCCTCTTGGCGACACTGGAGACACCAAGACTTTAGGGCTTACTTGGAGTCCGACGCAGGATGTGTTTAAATGTAGTATTCTCGAACTGGATGGAAACGTCCCACCAACAAAACGTTCTATCGTTTCATTCGCAACTCGCCTGTTCGACCCATTAGGTTTGATTTGTCCTCTCGTAGATAGATTGGAATGAAGATATTCCGCCAGAGATGTATAAGCGTTGGAATGCAGTCGCTTCCTCGCTTCAAGAGATAGGGTCTTTTCAGATTCCCAGATACGTCGGCACAAGTTAATTATATAATATATAATATTTAATATTAATATTAATCCATAATATTTAAATATTACCAAATCTCAAAGAACAAAACAAAAATTAAAAACCACAAGGTTATACTTTTTTAAATTTTTTCCGATTTTTCCGATGGGAGCTTTATGATGTAGTCGCACGATCCGACTCGTTCCGACTTATATACTATATGCAATAAAAAGACAACTTTTGGTACAGTTTCAAGCAGATAGCGATAAAACCGAGGGACTAGCTTGTGTAGAAACGGACGGACGGACGGACAGGCGGACATGGCTAGATCGACTCCCCTATTGATCTTGATCAAGAATATATTTCTTTATGGGTCGGAAACGTCTCCTTCACTGCGTAACAAACTTCTGACCAAAATTATAATACCCTTTGTCAATTAGCTAGTCTTTTCGCTACTTTTTCAATTTTAGCAATTTTGGCAAAGTCTGCAAGGGTATTAAAACTTCGGCTTGCCGAAATTAGCTTCCGTACTCTTTATACCGTTGCAGAGGGTATTATAATTTTGGTCAAAAGTGTGCAACGCAGTCAAAGAGACATCTCCGACTTTATAAAGTATATATATTCTTGATCGGGATAGCGTCCTGAGTTGATATAAGCATGTCCGTCTGTCCGTCTGTCTGTCTGTTTCTACGCGAACTAGTCTCTCAGTTTTAAAGATATCGAATTGAAACTTTGCACACACCCTTCTTTCCTTTGCCACAGGATATAAGTCGGAACGGCCAGGATCGGCCGACTATATCCTATAGCTGCCATATAACTGGTTGATCGGAAATGCCATAACTTTGGTGTTTTTAAAGTTAGGAAGTTGCGATTTTTTATTGATTTTATTTTTGGCCAACCAATATTGTAATTTACAGAATATTCTGCAAGGGTATATCAACTTCGGCTCCGCCCGAAGTTAGCTTTCCTTTCTTGTTTTTGCTAAATTTAGGAAAATATTTCTATTGTCAAGGAATTTTTTTCTAAAACAAGGAAACTTTTTATACCCTTGCAGAGGGTATTATAATTTTGGTCAAAAGTGTGCAACGCAGTGAAGGAGACATCTCCGGCCCTATAAAGTATATATATTCTTGATCAGAATCACCTCCTGAGTTGATATAAGCATGTCCGTCTGTCCGTCTGTCTGTTTCTACGCGAACTAGTCTCTCAGTTTTAAAGATATCGAATTGAAACTTTGCACTCACCCTTCTTTCCTTTGCCACTGTATATAAGTCGGAACCGCCAGGATCGGCCGACTATATCCTATAGCTGCCATATAACTGATTGATCGGAAATGCCATTACTTTGATGTTTTTAAAGTTAGGAAGTTGTGATTTTCTTTGGGTTTTATTTTTGGCCAATCAATCCGACCTACCAAATTTCATAAGGATCGGCCGACTATACCCTATAGCTGCCATATAACTGAACGATTGGAAATGCCATAACTTTGGTGTTTTTAAAGTTAGGAAGTTGGGATTTTTTATGAGTATTAAGAATACATCATATGAATAACTTTGGAGGATATAATTTACAGAATATTCTGCAAGGGTATATCAACTTCGGCTCCGAAGTTAGCTTTCCTTTCTTATTTTTCTCAGAGCGCATATAAGTCGCTAAAGGAAAAGAGAGGGCGAAGACGAGAGCCAAGGCGAAAAAGAATTTACGTAAACGCGACGATGATTCCAAACGTGAGGATGCGTACGAGGACGAGGCCAAGGCGAAGACGATAATAATCGAAGAGCGAGGCAGAAGAAATTGAACTGAAATCAGCGCTTAATGATGAGTTACGAACGAACGAACCGTATTATACAATGCAATATGGTTATGGTTTGTGGCAGGGGTATTTTTTTGAAAATCATGAGCATCAGTTTGAGCGTTTGTGTTTATGTGTGTTATGTGTGCATATGTTTCATATATTCCTTTTTATTATACCCTTGCAGAGGGTATTATAATTTTGGTCAAAAGTGTGCAACGCAGTGAAGGAGACATCTCCGACCCTATAAAGTATATATATTCTTGATCAGAATCACCTCCTGAGTTGATATAAGCATGTCCGTCTGTCCGTCTGTCTGTCTGTCCGTCTGTCTGTCTGTTTCTACGCGAACTAGTCTCTCAGTTTTAAAGATTTCGAATTGAAACTTTGCACACACCCTTCTTTCCTTTGCCACAGTATATAAGTCTGAACGGCCAGGATCGGCCGACTATATCCTAAAGCCACCATATAACTGATTGATCGAAAATGCCATAACTTTGACGGACAGACATACGGACAGACGGACATGCTTATATAAACACACGACGCGAACCTGAGAATATATATACTTTATAGGGTCGGAGATGCCCCGCTCAGAATTGTGGGATTTGTTAAATAAAACACATTTTAATGCAACCTTTATAAAAAGAGCGTTGGAAGATATAGCCTGGGAAATGATCATGATAATAAGTCATTATTGTACATTATAAAATATTTGTTAACGTGGACATATACAATATTTATGATTAGATAATAGTTGCAAGCTGGCGTGGAAGTCGCTGCGGGACAGCTATAAATACCACCTAAAATGCAAGCGACCAAAGAGTAGAAGTGCTGGAGGAGTCTTTTAAGCCTAGTACTCAGATCGACGAAAACTGTACGCCAGTCATGAGAGAGAGCGAGAGGCAAACAGCTGGCGTTCACTTTACGTCAGGCTTTTTTTTCACCTCTGTACTCGGATCGACGAAAAAAATACCAGAAAATTTCATAGCGTTGCCAGTCTGCTGAAATGAACTTTGGGTGAGCCCTAGCGAAAATAATAAAAAATTTAATCTTTTGGCGTGCGCTTCTCACGGAAAAAATAGAGTTTTTCATTTGTTCGAATCGAGTTTCATTCGAGTCCCACGGTGAAGGATAGGTGCAAGAAGTCCCCATAATATTGCTTGTGCTTCGCACATGTTAGAAGTGGTGAGAAACCGAAGTTTGAAGAAGTTCACTCGAACATGGCTCTCAGCAGAGCTTTGGCAGGGGCCCGGGCAGAGCAAATGAAACCTGTATATAGATTCTTACTCTATGGTACTAGGCTTTAGCCAGAATGAATATAAACATAGAGTAATAAAGTATAGAGGCGTCATTTGCTCTGCCTGCGCTCTCGCGTGACATTTCCAGGGATGCCACGTCGGGGAAAAACGAAAAAAAAGAGAGTTTTTCATTTGTTCGATCGAACTGGAATCGAGTCCCGCGGTGAGTTTCTGCAGCTGCACTGGTCGCTCTTATTCCTAAGGATTGGTGCGAGAACTTGTGCCTCGCACATGTTGGATGTGGTGAGAAACCGAAGTTGGCTTCGAACGTGGCTCTCAGCAGAGCTTTGGCAGAGGTGCGGGCAAAGCAAATGAAACCTCTATAAAGATTCCATAGAGTAAGAAACTATAGAGGTTTCATTTGCTCTGCCCGCGCTCTCGAGTGACTTTGCCAGTGATGCCACGTAGGGGAAAAACGGAAAAAAAGAGAGTTTTTCATTTGTTCGATCGTACTGGAATCGAATCCCGCGGTGAGTTTCTGCAGCTGCACTGGTCGCACTTATTCCTAAGGATTGGTGCGAGAACTCCCCATACTATTGCTTGTGCTTCGCACATGTTAGAAGTGGTGAGAAACAGAAGTTAGAAGAAGTTGGCTTCGAACGTGGTTAGAAGTGGGGAGAAACCGAAGTTAGAAGAAGTTAGCTTCGAACATGGCTCGCAGCAGAGCTTTGGCAGAGGCCTGGGCAGAGCAAATGAAACCTCTATATAGTTTCTTACTCTACCCTGCAGTTCCGAAATTCATCCATAGAGTAAGAAACTATATAGAGGTTTCATTTGCTCTGCCCGCACCTCTGCCAAAGCTCTGCTGAGAGCCATGTTCGAAGCTAACTTCTTCTAACTTCGGTTTCTCCCCACTTCTAACATGTGCGAAGCAAAAGCAATAGTATGGGGAGTTCTCGCACCAATCCTTAGGAATAAGAGCGAGCAGTGCAGCAATAAGAATTCACCATGGGCATAGATTCAAGCTCGATTCGAACAAATGAAAAACTGTCTTTTTTTCCGTTTTTCCCCTACGTCATAGAGTAAGAAACTATATAGAGGTTTCATTTGCTCTGCCCGCACCTCTGCAAAAGCTCTGCTGAGAGATATGTTCGAAGCTAACTTCTTCTAACTTCGGATTCTCACCACTTCTAACATGTGCGAAGCACAAGCAATAGTATGGGGAGTTCTCGCACCTATACTTAGGAATAAGAGCGAGCAGTGCAGCAATAAGAATTCACCAATGGCATCGATTCAAGCTCGATTCGAACATGAAAAACTGTCTTTTTTCCGTTTTTCCCCTACGTGGCATCACTGGCAAAGTCTCTCGAGATCGCGGGAGTTACCGACCAGTCGGTAGGCAACGAGCTTCCGGCTAAACCTCCCAGAGCTACCCTGGAAATGGTACGCTGACTGGACAGCCACACGAACACATACATACATACGGATGCAAATATGTTGCAATCTAAACATTGTCCAAATCGGGCAACGACCACCTGAGTCGTTGCCCCGTTACATTTTTGCTGACCTTGCAACAGGATGCCCCAACTCTCCGATACAGGAAATATGACACGAGCAGACACTTGGAATGATTTCTGTTTAAATATTCGTTTATTTCACTTTGTATTTATGTATAAGCATTTATGTATAGCATATAAGAATCTTTGTACACTTGAACAGCGGCGGCTACTCGGCCACCGCTGAGAATACATTAAAGCAGTCTTAAACTACAACTCAACCGTAGAAGACGTTCTTTATTTCGAGTCGTATAATTATACCCGTTACTCGTAGAGTAAAAGGGTATATTGTATTCGTGCAAAAGTATGTAACAGGTAGAAGGAAGCGTTTCCGACCCCATAAAGTATATATATTCTTGTTCAGGATCACTAGCCATGTCCGTCTGTCCGTCTGTCCGTCCGTCCGTCTGTCCGTCTGTCTGTCCGTCCGTATGAACGCTGAGATCTCGGAAACTATAAAAGCTAGAAGATTGGCATTTTGCATGTAGATTTTAGGAGTTCCTACGCAGCGCAAGTTTGTTTCAAAATGGTGCCACACCCCCTCTGACGCCCACAAGCCACATGCTGTGGTCACAGTTTTGATGCTATTATGAAAATTTTAATTGATATGTATTTGTCTCGTCAATACCTATCTATTGGCCTAATAAAAGTTTGCCACGCCCACTCTAACGCCCAAAAACTCATTAAACGCTTAAGCCTGGCTAGCGCCTACAATTCCGCCTTTCATGGCCCGTGGTACCAATGTCTTGGGGTAGATGGCGCAATACAATAGCGCATATTTATATTAAGTTGTTTAGAGTAACGGGTATCTAATAGTCGAGGCACTCGACTATAGCGTTCTCTCTTGTTTTTAAATATCTAAGTTGAGAAACCCATCTATCCTGGAACCTTTCTGGTGACCTCTGGTGGAAGAAGTGCTACAATCAACCCATAACTGGAAAGGGTGCTAATAGCAACCCATAACTGGCGCAGCCGGCTTACGAACCGTGATCGACCTGATCTTCGTTATATCTTTGTAAGAAACACACAAACAGGTGAATATTCTTGTGGCCAGTGTAAAATAATTTCAAAAGTTAAAATAAAATGTGGAAATTACGATAAATATGACAAAGCAAGCAAAGAAATTTTTTTCGTCCAAAGAAATGAAGATAAAAGAAAATAATTAAATAAAATTATAATAAATGTGGGTAAAATGTTTTTAGTTGCCCTCTAGGCATACACATGAAATGTCTTTGCTTATTTTCTTATATATATACAAAATTTTACAAATCCCAACGACCACCAGTTACGAGGGAAAATTTTGTCTTGAAAACTTATCTAAAACTAATGTTCTTACAGGCAAAATCCACAAGTGTAAACACCTGGAATAACACTACACTACACTACAAGCGGATACAATACCATAATTTAACTACACATAAAGACGATATTGTTAAGTACACATTATACAGTAACACTAGTAGTTCGTTTTCTCATAGGACAGAATAAACCTACTTAATGCCTAATATTGCTAAGGTCAGGAGTCTATTACCTACTAATAAGATCGTTACTAGGGGTGTTGGTAAAAAACAGACCAAGACAACTCAAGCACCCCAAGAGACCTCTTTAGCCTTACAACCTGTTGAAACACCCTTGCCTGTCACCATGGACTCTAGCACAAACTCGTCACCAACCCATCTTAGTTCCGCGGTTGTAAACCATGCGGATCTATTCGCATCTATGAGAATTCCTGACGCTATTCGATTCCTACCATCGTACTCTGGGGATCCGTTCACATTGAACGAATTTATCAATAATGTCGAAGAAGTAATTCTAATGATTAGGGGAACCGACCAAACACCGTACGGTCAGATGCTCCTTAGAGCAATTAGACAAAAAATTGAGGGCAACGCTCACATAGAGCTAATAGGTGCGGGAGCAAGCTTGAATTGGGATGAAATTAAAGACGCATTGATAAGGCATTGCAGAGATAGAAGGGATGAGGAGACCTTAATGACAGAACTCTACAATTTAAAGCAAAAACAGCTACCCATTCAGAAATCGTATGAGCAAATCACGAGGATTATACTAGCTTTGTTCAGAATAATAGAGACGGAAGAGACGGAGCAGCTAGCAATGCGGGTTAGGCAGAAGGTAGTTTCACAGACGTGTTTGACGGCCTTCCTCGCGGGGCTTAGGGGAAACCTAAGCGCAATTGTCAGAGCGTTTAGACCAACGGGACTCGAGGAGGCTTATGATATGGCAAATAAGAAGAGAAATTTATACTTCGCAGAAAATAATACGTATGGAACACAGAATAGACAGTTTAATAAGCAAAACGACCGTTTCCGCGCGAATCAACCCTCAAAGAGGAACAATTACAACCAGTACCAAAATAGGGATTTTAATCGTTATAATCGTAACAACAGACCAACTTACGACCGGAACAACTATGAGAATGCGCGTAGTAATAGATTCCCTGCAATAACAGCAGGTGACGATACCCCTAGTACCTCCAGTGCGGCGGCTAACAGGAACTTTAGAAGCAACAACAGGACTCAATCTAGCGGGTCAAGGTTGTTCAATGTCGAGACGAAGAATACAGTAGATGAGGCAGAACAAACTCGTAATATTGTTGAGGAACCAAATTTTCAATCAAAAGCCTCAAACCACAGACAGGATTCCTGAGTAAATTTCGCTTAGACGCAAATTTACCATATGTCGAACTGTCTTTTCAAAACAATAACAAATTAAAATTTCTAATAGACACAGGGGCGGAGGGTTTTTTTATCAACCCAAAATTTGTATCTGAAAAAGAAAGGGTCAAGTTAGATAAACCAATCACAATCAAAAAAATTCTTCAGGAATACCCCGTTCCTCAGATGGCTATATTGACCATTTTCGAAGAAATTGACGATCTAAGGAAATACCCATTTTTATTGTTCAACTTTCACACATTTTTGATTTGATTGGTATGAATATTCTGACACAACTTCCGGCAAAGATCGATATCGCAAAACTGAGTTTTATTACACCTACTGTCGAAATACCCTTACATTTAGAGCCAAATCGTATCTCAAAATCCTATGAAATAGAAGAAGAGTCCAAATCACTTATCACAATCCCGGTAAATGTTAAAGAAGGGCCATTCATATGCGACCATATTCAACTCGAAGAAGATTTATTCATATCATCTGGCATTTACACGGCACACAACAATTACGCTCGGGTGGAAATTAATAATTTCTCCACTACACCAAAGAAATTCTGTTTGGATTTAGGACTTGAAGTAAACCAGTTCAAAGAAGAGGATAGTGTAGATAATGAGTGCAGATAATGAGGAAAATAAATAAGTAAACTCCTGGATCAGAATATAATCAGGCACAGCCATTCGCCTTGGAGCGCTCCAGTATTCTTAGTATCAAAGAAAATGGATGCGTCCCAAGTAAAGAAGTGGAGAATGGTAGTGGATTTTAGGAAACTTAATGAAAAAACCGAGAAAGACAGATATCCCATGCCAAATATCAACGAGGTCCTAGATAAAATCGGCAGAGCCAAATATTTCACAGCCTTGGACCTCGCTAGTGGCTATCATCAAATCGAAATGGAACCCAGAGATACGGCCAAAACAGCTTTCACGGCTCAGGGAGGACATTACGAATTCGTTCGTATGCCCTTTGGTCTGACAAACGCTCCAGCTACTTTTAAAAGAGTAATGGATAACGTTTTGGCGGACCTCAACGGGGACTGTTGTTTAGTGTACCTGGACGACATCATAGTTTTCTCACCTTCGCTACAAGAACATATTAGCGACCTAGATTCCGTATTGTCCAGATTAAAGCGAGCAAACTTGAAAATTCAACCAGTCAAATCTGAGTTTTTGCGTAAAGAAATCGAGTACCTGGGACACGTTGTCACAGAG
The DNA here is from genome assembly GCA_018153305.1 of Drosophila kurseongensis. NCBI lineage: Eukaryota > Metazoa > Arthropoda > Insecta > Diptera > Drosophilidae > Drosophila > Drosophila kurseongensis. The sequence goes on from JAECXX010000034.1 coordinate 3,311,472, forward strand.
GAAGGTATCAAGCCAAATCCCAAGAAAATCGAAGCTATAAAGGCTCTTCCGATTCCAAGAACGAAGAAGGAAATATAATCTTTTTTGGGTCTGTTAGGATATTATAGAAAGTTCATCCGGGATTTCGCTAAGATCACCAAGCCGTTGACCCAACAATTAAAAGGGAAAGCGTCAGTGTTATTAACTGAAGAATACAAAGAAGCGTTTGATGTTTGTAAGACCTTACTGTGTAATGACCCTCTTTTGAAATACCCTGACTTTAATAAACCTTTTATTCTGACTACAGATGCTAGCAATGTCGCGATAGGTGCGGTTCTGTCACAAGGAACGCTGGGTTCCGACAGACCGGTATCATTCGCAAGCACAACTCTCAATGATCGAGAAATTAGTTACTCGACCGTTGAAAAGGAGATGCTAGCTATTATCTGGGCGACTAAGTACTTTCGTCCCTATCTATTCGGTCAGAAATTCCAAATAGTTACGGACCACAAACCCCTAACGTGGTTGATGAATTTTAAGGAACCAAACTCCAAATTGGTCAGATGGAAACTACAACTATTGGAATATGACTATGAAGTCGTATATAAAAAGGGATCTCAGAATGTCGTGGCTGATGCCCTAAGTCGAATAGAGATACAAACAAATTGCATTTCCAAATCCTCACCCGACCAATTGTCCAATTCCATAGTATCCATAATTGTTGCAGATAGGCCGATTAACGAGTTTAAGACACAGTATATTTTCGAAATAGGTGAGGAAGATAAGACTAGAAACTGTATTTTATTTAAAAACAAACTCAGACGTACTATATCAAGAGTCAAGTTCGACCTCAACGGTATTATCACAATCTTACAGGAAATCTTAGTACTTACCAGATTACACGCCATCTTCGCGTCAGAAGAAGTCTTTAAACTGATTGAGGAGGCTTACCTCAAACACTTTAAGAACTACAAATTGATCAGGTGCAGAGATTTTCTGGTGGATGTTACTACCACACAAGAACAGGAGTCACATAAAGAGGACATTGTATTTTCCCTACATGAAACAAAAGATTGCTAAGATAATCAATCTTTGCGACATGTGTAACAGACTTAAGTATGATAGAAGGCCACCTAAGCCAGTATTTCGAAAGACTGAAATCCCCGACGTGCCTTTACAGATAGTACACATGGATATTTATATGATTAATGGTCAAACAATCCTTACATTAATCGACAAATTTTCTAAATTCGCTAGTGCTTATACAATTCCGGCTAGGAGTTGTATAAACGTGATCAAATCTTTGAGGCATTATTTTTGTTTTGTGGGGGTGCCAACAAAACTGGTTTTTGACCAAGGCGCTGAGTTTTCTGGGAAGATTTTTTCGGATTTTTGTAAACAATACAATATTTTAACCCATGTTACTTCATTCCAGCAATCTACGGGTAATTCACCCGTAGAAAGGTTGCATTCTTCACTAACGGAAATTTACAGAATTATTTATGAGACCAGGAAGGCTAACAAGCTGGAAAGGGATCATGAAGAAATTCTGTTCGAAACCCTAACCACCTACAATAATATAATACATTCTGCTACTAAGCATACTCCATTTGAACTACATTCGGGAAGAACCCACATTTTTAGTAAAAATATTGAATATAACTCCGAACATGACTACCTTCAGAAACTGAACGAATTTCAAAACACGTTATATCCAAAGGTTAAAGCACAGTTAGAGGAGAAGATGAGTCGTAGAATTGATAAACTAAATGAACACAGGGAACAACCAATTCCAGTCAAAACAGACGACATTATATTCCGTAAGGAAAATAGAAGAAATAAACTCACCCCCCGTTTTTCTCAACATAAGGTGCTCAAAGATAATAAAACTACACTAATATCATCAAGAAATCAAAAACTACACAAGTCTAAGATCAAAAAAAGAATTATAACAAACCAAATTCCTATTGATATTACAGATTCGCGTTCGTCGCAGCCCAGGACTTAAAGGTCCAACAATTGGGAAAAGACACTCCGTTACTAAAAATAAGATTGGGACAAGCAAAGGTCGTTCAATCCCACAAATACCTATCACATATAATAAACCTGCAAGACTTTATCGATGGCGTCGTTAGTTTCGAAAAAGCTATAAATAAATTAAAGACGAATACAGATTCAAAAGACGAGACCGACAGTCTTTCAACTAAACTTCAACAATTAAAAGATAGAGTAGATAGGTTACTTCCCAAAAAGAGGCAAAGACGAGGATTAATAAATGGACTTAGGTAGAGTCGTAAAAATAGTTACTGGTAATTTAGATGACACGGACGGAAGTAGAATCGATAATAGCTTAAAGACTATTACGGAAAACCAAAGGGAACTAACTACAAATGCTAACAGGCAAGAGGTATTTAATAACGACGTTAAGAATAGATTTGATAACATAACCGAGCATATTAACAAGGAACAACAAATAATTAATCATTATTTAAACTATTACAAAGATACTATCTTTAAAACAGTAAATTCGGAACACAATAACTTACACACACTTCAGTACATATCACGTATAAATATGAATATCGATGTTTTGTCTAATCATTTAAGCAACATAGAAGAAAGTATTTTACTGGCAAAATTAAACATTGTACCGAATTTCATTGTTTCCGAACAGGAACTAATTGTAATCAAGCAAGTAATAAATAACACAGAATTGCAAAATTTAGCTAACGAACACATCATCGACATGTTAGAATTAGACATTTTCATGATCGGAATTAAGATCAATTTTAGAATTAAGATACCTATATTTAAGCAAGAAATATATCAATTCACACATATTATTCCACTGCCGATAAACGAAACCAAAATGCTGATTCTACCAAATTACATGGCGTATCATAATGTAAAAGATGTTTACTATTTTACTAACAAATGTAAGAAAATTGATAAACACTACATCTGCGAAAATTCATTATCTATCAAAGAAAACCTTGAAACTAAATGTCTTAATAGTATATTCACGTTAAACATAGCTAACTGCAAAGTCAAAGAAATAGAGAACCTAGAACTAATCACTGAAATAGAACCAGCACATATTTTAATATTGAACACGGACAACACTACCATTGTATCAAACTGCTCAACCACAATTTTTGTAAAGGGATCCGCACTTGTCACATTTAAAAATTGTGAGGTGTTCATCAATCAGATTCCTTACGACATGGAAGTGGCACGATTCGAAGAGAAGATAGAGGCAACAATACCAATCGTCCAAAACATTAACTTCACCGAATATATTGAGGATATCAACTTACACCAACTCAACTTAAGGTCCATCAATGCTTCAAATTCCATCATTCAATGGAAAAATTTTACAACTACAAATTTTGGAGCGATATATTTGTTAATACTTCTTGCAGCCCTAATATCAATCATTTTTATCAACACAAAGAAGAAGGTTGTCTTTACCACCATACCAGAGCCAGTCTTCGTGTCGTCCACGCCATCACTTTGGCCGTCACTTCAATCCAGGAGGGGAGGAGTTACCGACCAGTCGGTAGGCAACGAGCTTCCGGCTAAACCTCCCAGAGCTACCCTGGAAATGGTACGCTGACTGGACAGCCACACGAACACATACATACATACGGATGCAAATATGTTGCAATCTAAACATTGTCCAAATCGGGCAACGACCACTTGAGTCGTTGCCCCGTTACATTTTTGCTGACCTTGCAACAGGATGCCCCAACTCTCCGATACAGGAAATATGACACGAGCAGACACTTGGAATGATTTCTGTTTAAACATTCGTTTATTTCACTTTGTATTTATGTATAAGCATTTATGTATAGCAAATACATAAGAATCTTTGTACACTTGAACAGCGGTGGCTACTCGGCCAGAGAATACATTAAAGCAGTCTTAAACTACAACTCAACCGTAGAAGACGTTCTTTATTTCGAGTCGTATAATTTTTGAATATCTAAGTTGAGAAACCCATCTATCCTGGAACCTTTCTGACGACCTCTGGGAAGAAGGGAAAAAACCCAAAAAAAGAAAGGGGGACCACCACCCCTTACGGGGGAAAAAAATTTTTTTACTGGCAAATTCACTCGAGATCGCGGGCAGAGCAAATGAAACCTCTATGTAGTTTCTTACTCTATGATTCATTACTACAAAAATTCATCACCGTTTAATCAGCAGCGGACAGCGACGCCGGCAAAGCCAAAGGCAAAGTCGGCAGAGCCGAGTGCGATGCAGGCAGAGCCGAAACTCTCAGTCCCCGATCGTAGGAAACGCAGAAAAATTTCCATCTCCCTCACTTACTCTGTCTCTGTGTGATGAATTACTGATTAAAGAGTGATGAAAAACTGAAAAAAGAGTGATGAATTACTGATTAAAGAGTGATGAATTTTTCACTGATTAACTCCTAGGACATGCCAATGTTAAATTCATCACTAATTTGTATGAAGATTCATCGATTAATCATCAGCAGTGATGAATTTTTGATGATGAAAAAGCGATTAAAAGGTGATGAACGGTACTGCAAGGTATGAAGATTCTTACTCTATGGCAAATTAAACCTCTACATAAATTCTTACTCTATGATATAAATGTATAATCGTATGGGTAACCAATAAGTAGATGAACTAAATACTAATTGTTGTTGACCACGTGGAACAAAACAAGTGTGCTTTTTTTGTTCATATCTTTATTAAGTTATAATTTTATAATATATGCACATCTTTTGCCAATTATTATATATAGGAACTTTATAAATATGTATTTATATTTCCTTTTTTAAGTTTTACCCATTATTTGTAGTAACTCTGATTAATACATAGGCAGACATTAAAATTAAGTTTAGGATTAAGTTTACTTACTTTGAATTTACGAATCAAGTATTTTAATAGCATGAATTTTTTTTAAATCGATTAATAAATAGCAACGTTGTACATACATATGTATATGATTTGCAAAAATGTGTTTAGCATTTCCACCCCCACACAAAATATAGATGTAAAATGACATAGCTCAGATGAAACCGAATTGTAAAAACTAAACATAAATAAACATAATAGTTAGAGACTATTTATGAAGGTAAATAAAAAATATGAAGGCAAAGTCTCCGTAAAAAATTTAATTGGTAAAATGAACGGACCAAACTTTTTAAGGTTTATTCTAGTATATGGTGATATGTTATATATTTATACATACATACGTAACTATGTATGGTGGTTATCAATTGAGCAATTCAAGTTCTGATCTCATCTGTGAAATCGCATTTTATTTTGTGTGTTACATATGTTGATCATATGTAATATGTATATCGTCGTACCGATTAGTTATTTCAACTAATACTTATTTATAATTGCGAGGGTGTAGTTTCATAATCATATATGTATATATGAGAGTGTAAGTTTGCTTTTATGTCCATATATGTTTATCTGTCTTTCTTGGCAATTATGAATGCTTAAGTACATAGGTATGAAAATAATTATTTTATAAAACGATTACGGGGTTATCCTCACACATTTTTAATTTTCTAATGTTATTATGGACATATGCTGATTATTTCTTCACAAATTGCCTGTCATAAATTTAAAAATAGATAAACAGAAAATAATGTCATATAGTTATTTGTGAACTTTCACGTAAATATATTTGTATATCTTTTTATTAAATTCTATAGGAACTTCTTAGTACAGTTTTCTTATGTTTCGTAACATATGAATATATTTATTTGCAGTTAACAATACACTTAGGCATATACGAGTACGTATGAATGAATGTGATAAGGAATGACATTAAATAAATCTATAATGTAAAATTTTTAGAAAAATGAATCAGTCTAATACTATCTTTTAACTGTTTATGAGCCAACTGTGTCGTTTCAAAATATCTTGGCAGAGAAAATAAAAATGATAAATATACATACATAACGAGGCAATAATAAGCTGAGGTTTTTCTTTAAATTCTAACTATGATTGGAAGCTTTTATAAAAAATCAATGCAATTTTGAAATATTACTTCTGCCATCCGCCTAGAAGTTTAGATTTATTGTTTTACAAATTTAAAATTTAATTAAAAATAAAATATTAATTTTGTAATCTGAATTAATAATTTTATACGCCGTAACAAATATTTAACATGGGAAGTAATTTATAAGTTCAAACAAACAAATAAAACTAATAATTTTTGTAAGCCATTTCCTTTTTTCTTTTTAAATAGTCAAGATGTATTCTCTATTTTTTTATAGAAATTTGAACTCATGTCATTTTCAGTATAATATACCTATAGAGATATAATGTTTCCTATGCTATAAGCATGCATTGCAAAATAAATTATTGGCACATTTACTCTCAGCATATGACAGAATAAAATAAATAAAAATCTGTTTGTTTATAATGTCCATGTACAGTTTCCGAAAATGTAATAGGAACCGCTGTATATCTTCAGCTTTTGAAAAATATTTAAAAGATCGGCATGCCGAAGCAGATCTTAGTATTCATTGATTACATTCTAATATAGAAAACAAAGGCATAAAGCAATCAAATGCTAGGAACTCAGTTTACGTTTCATTAAATCTAGTTCATTATATATGTATCTAAGTTATTACATATTATTTTTGGAGCTGCCATGGTTTCTCGACTCATTAAAGTTAAGCCCTCCGTTTCGAAATTTATAGGATTGCCACAATTGTGTATACTTTAAGATTATCGCTAATTTATATTTTGAATAGTTAGGAACACTTCCGTTTAATTAAAAAATTCTTACTAATGTTGAAATAGGTCTTCGCAAGAATTTCAATACATATATCTGTATATTCATTTGGTTCATGGAATGTCAATGTTTTTATAAATTTCATTAAAATAGGAACTTTTTAGTTTTCGTAGTATGGTTTGTTTATGTTCGTATTTTTCTCATGTACGTATCTTTCGCATCTCATTATGCAATCATTTTTCCATTCGTAGTCTGTAATTTAGAATATGTTTAGCTTGTTAGGATAAGTTTGAGTAGAACAACTCACCTATGTCTTAACCACCTTGGTTTTAAGGCCATACAAACACTCCAAATTACTTTCCACCTATAACTAATAAAATAAGAGTTACTGATTTAGATTTTACCTATTGAATAATTATCAAAGTCGATTGCGTAACACTACTCGAACTGATGTTCATTATTAACATTACAAACCAAAGAAATTATAAAACATACAACTAAATAACAATAAAAACGCAACTTGAAAATAAATGGATTTGAATAAAATATTTATTTTTGTACATGTTTCAGTATATTAATGTTATTCGGATCTTGCATTAGTTGAATTATACATTCACATTATATATAATGATATTTAAGCCCTAATCAAGTGTCAATATTAGTATTTGTAGCACCAAGAACTCAATTTATATCGATTCATTCCAAAACATATATATATAAATATATATATTTATGGTCGCTTCTTAAAAAACATCGAAATAAATGGGGCAAATTTCGAGACAAAAGGCAAAGGAGATAAAAAGTACCATGTACTGCTTTGTTGATTTAGTTAAACACTTAAAGTGCACTTTAAAATTTACTTGGGATGTCACATTCTTCTGCAATATTTTAAAAAGCACATAACTCAGATATTCTGCTTTTTTAGCTTTATACGTATACATACATATGTATACAATTTTCTTGTTGAATTTTGTATTTATATAGTTATACCTATTAAAAATAAAAATATTTTATCGATTATTTGTAATAATTAAATTTGCGAGGCGTTTCTCAGTATTTTTTTAAGGTATGTGTCTTTCTTCAATATTTAATGATGATTTTTGATTACATCATTTCATTTATGAGCGGCAAACGAAAGAAAACTTGTTTAATTAAAAATAAATTGACAAGGCTAATTTATATAAAATTAAAAATTTTTATATTAGTAATTTTAAATCTGATCAACAGATAAGATTAAAAAAAACCTGCCGAAACTCTTACCGGTGATATGGTTTCGGTTGAATAGCTGCTGCATTATTTCCTGATTACCAGCGATTTTTCGCACATCATCATTGCCGATTTCGGCTGGCAAGTTATGCTGCATATGACTTTTGGAATTACCACCAGCAGAATCATAGTTAAGCATACAGTTCTCTTCAGGAAGAGCAGTTGAATCTTGTACAGATCCTGGAGTAAGATTAGCGTTGCTTGACGCATTCGAAACAACATGCTGGAACAGAAAGGTTTTCGAAAAGTCGTAAAATCTTTTTTCCCTGTCGGAATCGTTGTCATCGCTGCCGCTGCCATTGCTCTGGGCATAAAACTCGGTGGTTTGTTCGAGTAGCTTCTTCATCTTGCAGATATGCTCTACGCTAAAAGCGTGCTTTCGGATGTTGACTTGGGTGACTTGGCACAGCTGGCAGTCCTGAAGATTTATTTCGTGATCCTGTTCCAGGGGCACGCCATTAGCTTTTATGTCGCTGATAACCTCTTTGCCACTAGAACCATCATAGCTGTTATCGTCAGATATGTGTGCATAGTGCCGCTGATTGCGGGATTTTTTGTCTTTGGCCCGAGAATTTTGAAACCAGACCTTCAAGAATAATGAAAAATAGAGCAAGAGATGCTCTGTTATAAGTCCTGCTTTTTCTACATTGATATTCTTAGAAAACTACAATTTTTAATTTCATTTACTGCATTATTTACCTTTTTAAGCTTTTTTTTCTCAATCTGGAAAGTGTGACTTAAAAAATCAGTCTGCAGACCAATAAATTGGGCAAAAAGTTTAAGATTGTCTATCATTTAATAGGTCTGTGTTGCATTCTCACTAAAAAATAAATAAAAAACGATACAAATTAATAATATGAAATAATAAAAACATCTGTATTTATATACATAAATACATATAAAAACTTCAGTGCAAACTCAAAACTCTATATATTTTATTTCGATTTGTTTTAAAAATCCAAAACTATGGACTCAGCAACATACCCAGCATTTGTATACCCTTGCAGAAGGTATTATAATTTCAGTCAAAAGTTTGCAACGCAGTGAAAGAGACATATGCGACCCTATTCTTGATCAGCATCACCAGGAGGGTGATCTAGCCATGTCTGTCCGTCCGTCCGTCCGTCCGTCCGTCCGTCCGTCCGTCCGTCCGTCCGACCGTCCGTCCGTCCGTCCGTCCGTTTCTACGCACACTAGGAAGGATGCCAAAATGCGGCGCAAAATCGAGATAGCTTCATTGTTATACCCTTGCAGAGGATATTATAATTTTGGTCAAAAGTGTGCAACGCAGTGAAGGAGACATCTCCGACCCTATAAAGTATATATATTCTTGATCAGGATCACCTCCTGAGTTGATATAGCCATGTCCGTCTGTCCGTCTGTCTGTCCGTCTGTCTGTTTCTACGCAAACTAGTCTCTCAGTTTTAAAGCTATCGAATTGAAACTTTGCACACACCCTTCTTTCCTTTGCACGCATTATATAAGTCGGAACGGCCGGGATCGGCCGACTATATCCTATAGCTGCTATATAACTGATTGATCGGAAATGCCATAACTTTCGTGTTTGTAAAGTTAGGAAGTTGGGATTTTCTACGGGTTTTATATTTGGCCAATCAATCCGACCTACCAAATTTCATAAGGATCGGCCGACTATATCCTATAGCTGTCATGTAACTGAACGATTGGAAATGCCATAACTTTGGTGTTTTTAAAGTTAGGAAGTTGGGATTTTTTATGAGTATTAAGAATGCATCATATGAATAATTTTGGAGAATATAATTTACAGAGTATTCTGCAAGGGTATATCAACTTCGGCTCCGCCCGAAGTTAGCTTTTCTTTCTTGTTATACCCTTGCAGAGGGTATTATAATTTTGGTCAAAAGTGTGCAACGCAGTGAAGGAGACATCTCCGACCCTATAAAGTATATATATTCTTGATCAGGATCACCTCCTGAGTTGATATAGCCATGTCCGTCTGTCCGTCTGTCCGTCTGTCCGTCTGTCTGTCCGTCTGTCCGTCTGTCTGTTTCTACGCAAACTAGTCTCTCAGTTTTAAAGATATCGAGTTGAAACTTTGCACACACCCTTCTTTCCTTTGCACGCAGTATATAAGTCGGAACGGCCGCGATCGGCCGACTATATCCTATAGCTGCCATATAACTGTTTGATCGGAAATGCCATAACTTTGGTGTTTGTAAAGTTAGGAAGTTGAGATTTTCTATGGGTTTTATATTTGACCAATCAATCCGACCTACCAAATTTCATAAGGATCGGCCGACTGTATCCTATAGCTGCCATATAACTGATTGATCGGAAATGCCATAACTTTGGTGTTTGTTAAGGTGGGAAGTTGGGATTTCCTATGGGTTCTATATTAGGCCAATCAATCCGACCTACCAAATTTCATAAGGATCGGCCGACTATATCCTATAGCTGCCATATAACTGATTGGTCGAAAATGCCATAACTTTGGTGTTTGTAAAGTTAGGAAGTTGGGATTTTCTATGGGTTTTATATTTGGCCAATAAATCCGACCAATAAAATTTCATAAGGATCGGTGGACTATATCCTATAGCCGCCATATTACTGATTGATCGGAAATGCCATAACTTTGGTGTTTGTAAAGTTAGGAAGTTGGGATTTTTTATGAGTGTTAAGAATGCATCATATGAATAATTTTGGAGAATATAATTTACAGAATATTCTGCAAGGGTATTTCAACTTCGGCTCCGCCCGAAGTTAGCTTTCCTTTCTTGTTTTTACTAATATAGGCATAGAAATCGAAATGTGGTCGTTTTGTAATAACTGCAAGGGTATATAAACTTCGGCTTGCGGAAGTTTGCTTCCTTTTTTGGTTTTGATTAACACTATTATGATGCTTTATGATGACTTAAATGAAAAAACCATAGACAACAAAATAAGACTTTAAAAGGTGCCGGCTCATTAGTTTACTATTGCCGTTCATTTGCATTTGCACTAAAAAAAATAATAGAGCAATACAAATTAATAAAGAAAATAATGAAGACATCTGTTTTTATATTAATAATAAAGAGATCTGTATTTATAAATAATAAAGACATCTGTATTTATATAAATAATAAAGACATCTGTATTTATATAAATGCATATACAAATTTTAAACCTTTAAAAAATCTACAGTAAAAACATAAAACTGTATAGATTTTAATGATTTTTAAAATACTCAAATTACTATGGACTTCGTAACATAAAAAAATACCTATAATACCATGACAAGAGCACTTCGTGATGTGTTTGAAAACACAGGTCAAAAAAATAAGACTTTGCAAATGGTTCTAACCAATACGTTTAAAATTATGTAAAAAATACAAGGCAAAGGTCAAAAATGCAAACAACACCAGCGCAATATTTTAAAGTCTAGTACTCCGTTTGAAAAAACCCGTTTGTCAGTTACTCAGAGCGACGATAAATACCATACATTACTTAGCCTCCTAAAATGATCTCTCGGTGAACGTTGGATAGCCCCTAGCGAAAAGATTTAAAGCCTACTTAGAAAAAGCCAGCGGAAAAACTTGAATATTTTCAGTGTGACAGAATTTTTAAGAGTTTATCAGAATCGAGGTATGTATCTACGGTCGTACTGCCAATCAGACGGGTTTGTTGACAAACAGTTAAAAGTGAAAAAAACTTATTTGCAGAACGGTACCCTTAAAGGATATTCTCAATTACATTGTCAAGACGAGTCTGCCGGCGTAAAAAGAAATTAAAAAGAAACAAAAAACATTTGCTCTGACAACAGATACTTTAAATAAAAAATTGACGGATAACAAAAAAAACAAGATGGAAAGCTAACTTCGGGCGGAACCGAAGTTGATGTACCCTTGCAAAATATTCTGTAAATTGTATTCTCCAAAATGATTCATATGATGCATTCTTAATACTCATAAAACATCCCAACTTCCTAACTTTAATAACACCAAAGTTATGGCATTTCCGATCGTTCAGTTATATTATATATAGTCGGACGATCCTTAAGAAATTTTGATCGGAAATGCCATAACTTTGGTGTTTGCAAAGTTAGGAAGTTGGGATTTTTTATGAGTGTTAAGAATGCATCATATGAATAATTTTGGAGAATATAATTTACAAAATATTCTGCAAGGGTATTTCAACTTCGGCTCCGCCCGAAGTTAGCTTTCCTTTCTTGTTATACCCTTGCAGAGGGTATTATAATTTTGGTCAAAAGTGTGCAACGCAGTGAAGGAGACATCTCCGACCCTATAAAGTATATATATTCTTGATCAGGATCACCTCCTGAGTTGATATAGCCATGTCCGTCTGTCCGTCTGTCCGTCTGTCTGTCCGTCTGTCCGTCTGTCTGTTTCTACGCAAACTAGTCTCTCAGTTTTAAAGCTATCGAATTGAAACTTTGCACACACCCTTCTTTCCTTTGCACGCAGTATATAAGTCGGAACGGCCGGGATCGGACGACTATATCCTATAGCTGCCATATAACTGATTGATCGGAAATGCCATAACTTTCGTGTTTGTAAAGTTAGGAAGTTGGGATTTTCTATGGGTTTTAAATTTGGCCAATCAATCCGACCTACCAAATTTTATAAGGATCGGACGACTATATCCTATAGCCGCCATATAACTGATTAATCGGAAATGCCATAACTTTGGTGTTTGTTTAGTTAGGAAGTTGGGATTTTCTATGGGTTTTATTTTTGGCCAATCAATCCGACCTACCAAATTTCATAAGGATCAGCCGACTATATCCTATAGCTGCCATATAACTGAACGATTGGAAATGCCATAACTTTGGTGTTTTTAAAGTTAGGAAGTTGGGATTTTTTATGAGTATTAAGAATGCATCACATGAATAATTTTGGAGAATATAATTTACAGAGTATTCTGCAAGGGTATATCAACTTCGGCTCCGCCCGAAGTTAGCTTTCCTTTCTTGTTTTTTAATTGACTTGCCAAATTTTGTTTGATTTTTAATTGTTTGTCAACAAAACTAGCTGATTAACTTGGCGAACTTGTTTTTTTTTGATCTGAGTACTAGGCTCAAAAGGACAGCTGTCAAGTGTTTATACTTCAAACGTATATGTTTTCTGTGTAGGCAACGTGTGAAAGCACATTGTGGTGGTGTTGTTTGCCGGAATGTTGATGTTTCCTTTTCACAAGGCCCTGACATTACACAATTTTTTTACCGAAGATATTTTTTTTTCGAAAGATTTTTGAGTTTAAATTCCATTCAACTTAATCAAACGAATATGGAGTTATGAATTTTGTTATTAAAAGGTGTCAACAACTTTGCACCGCTATTAAAAATAATCCCAAAATTTTGAAAAAAGGGCGGTTACGGGTTGCTGAATTTAGTTCCTTTACCAAAATACATATTTTTTGTTTTTAAAAAATGGATTGCACTATTTACAAAAAATGACTACGAATATCTTAAGCAGATTTGAATAATTAGTTTTCGAATTTAAAGCGTTTAAAGTTTAGGTCCTTGTGGGTTTAAAATTTATTTTTTTTTAAATCGTTATATGAAAAATTATGAAAAATGTGATTATGCGTTGCACAATGGATTTAAAATATACAGTTACTGCTTTTAAAATATAAAAGTATGCCATAAAAGACTTTTGGTTTTTGAATAAACTCGAATCTTATCTTATTTTACTTCACAGAAGGCAACTGTAAGGTGCAAACATACGTTAATATAAATATCTAATAATGTTCCACTAGCTCAAAATCTGAATATATGTATGTATATATATGATACTTACTTGCACTACGCGTTTCTTTAGATTTACTTTCTTTGATATCTCTTCAAGCATTTTTCGGCTTGGGTTTGATTCGGATTGATAGCATTCATACAAAAAGTTCAGTTGCTCCGGAAGAATGGTTGTACGTAGACGTTTGTTTTGTTTGGATGAAACATTTACCGGAGACACAGAAGACCGTATCTCCATCTCGTTTGCTTTATGGATTGATAGTATATTCGTTTCATCCTTTTGGCAAGCTTTTTCGTCATCATTAAAAGTCAGGGTCTGAGAGTTATTCTCTATCATAGTGGCATCCAGGAAGTCTTCTAGATTGTGTAGGTATTGGGATTTTTCCTTTTCATCTTTTTGTAAGGATCTCGTGCTTAAAAATTTGCTATCATCATTTATTGTTATTGATGTAGGAGCCACTGATACCTCTTCTATTGTGTCAATTAATTTGCTACCATTCGCCTCGGTTGTATCGGTTTGTACCGAGTTAATGTTAACGTTATTGTTATTAAGCTTTTTAACTTCATTTCTGTTTTTAAATAACTCCTTTTCTTCACATGGCCTGTCTATGCTGATTTGTTCTTCCTGCTTTATTCTGTGTAGTTCTGTTGCCTGCGCCAACGATGTTTCGGCAATGACATCAATAATTTCATCCGCCGTAGGTTTTGGGATCTGCGACGACGGTTTGTAGCCTAGGCCATCAGGCATTATTTGGGGCGAGGCAACTAACTGAAAAAACTTTTTTGACTCGTTCAGTTGATAATACTGTAGTAGAAACTCGATGGTTGGCTTTTTACTTGAGCTAAACGGATGCTGTTGATTTGATTTTGTCTCCAGGGCTGCCTCTTCCTGTGTGCGATAGTACTGCAGTAAAAAATCATAGTTACTGACTTTCTTTAATTCGCTCTGCTGATAGAAATTTGTTAAGAATTCAAGTTCAAAGTCGAGTTCATTTCCTTGTTCTTGGGACTGAAGTTGCACTGCTTTCTTATGTTTGCGTTGCATGAGAAACTGCTGTTTCAATTCTGAGTTCGTTTCATTTTGCACAAAATATTTATACAGGAATTCGTGCTTCTTATGTGAAGCCTCGAGTTCCGATATAGTCGGTAAATCATCTGGATTGGAAGAGCTATCCGAGTATTTTCGTTTTTTTGTTGGTGGTGGTTGGTTTTCAGGCTGTTGTTGTTGAGCCGCTGCTTGTTGTAGACTTTGCAATATACTACCGAACGGACCGAAATTGGCGTCTGGGCTCGAATTTTGGACTGGGACTGAAAATATTGTTTCTGGATTCATCAGGTGCAATAGTTGATGCTCTCGCAATTTCTCCAAGTGGTAAAACTGCAGTTCGCATTTATCACAGTCATACTTGGGAGTTCTATGTGGATGGTCTAAACTGTTACTCCGTTCTCGTTGGGGGGGCGTAGGGGTCGTGGATGGGCTGAAGTCAGTGAGTGAAGATGACTTCGCAAACAAATGCTGTGGTGACGGAAAAGCGGCAATTGATTGCTGTGGAAACTGTCCCGGCAGAGTGGCTGCAGAGACGGTTGACATAGTTTGCGAAACTACTGCTGAGCCTGACGGACAAATACCAACATGATGTATATCCATGGAGGAGTTGGAATCCTCAGAGCTCAAATTCTGAGCGATTTGAGCAGCAGCGATTTGTGCCTTGGCGGATTTTTTGTTATTCTCCTCTTTGAAGCAGTGGTTTTTCTGATGACGTATTAGCTCGTAATACCGTTGAAACACAAGACTACACTTTTTGCAAGCATAGTTAATGTTTTGTTTTTTAGTCTCCTCATTTTCGAAGAGGGAATTGTTCGGTTGGTTTTCGTAAATCTTGCGTTGCTTTTGCCTGGCATTTTGAAACCAAACTACAATTACACGGGGGGACAATAACAAAAGCTTACTTAAATACTCAAGATCGCTGTCTTTCGGGTATGAATTGTTCTCAAAAAATTCCTGCAAAACCTTTATTTGATAGTCCGTGAAACGGGTTCGGTTGGCTCGCTTACCACCCGATGTCGATGATGAGGAACTTGATGAGTTGGAAGAGTTACTTTCGAACTGAGTGCTGGCACTGGCCGAGCTCGATATTGGAGTTGAGTTCTTGTCGAATGTTTTTCCAACAACCTGCAGTTTTTTTGGTGGCCCCATATTACTAGCCATGTTTTCTAATTGTTGGTTTATTAAATCATTCATACTGCCATAGAGATTTCCTGCAGCTCCACTGCACGGAGTGGGTGGGCGTGACATTACATCGGAGCTACCACTCTCCGATTTCGTTTCAAAAATGTTTGTTTGCTGTTGACTTTGACAGTGAAGTGAAGAACCGGCATGTAACGATTGGTCCTGGGACATATCCGTATCTTGATTTGTAATAGATTGTTCTGGCGGATCCACAAGTTCCTGTTGATGCTTTAAGTTAATGTTTGGCTGTTGTTTTGTTTGGAATGCGAAGTCAATGGCCCCTATCATGTCATCCTGAGGCTCTGATTTTATTTGCCCTTCTACAGGATATTGCAAGCCTTGGTCCTTACCCCCGTGCTGTCCAAAAAATAAATTATTGCTAAGATAATCGGATATGTTGCCGCTCGAGTTGGTCGATTCTGGGCGAGAAACAGGCGTTGAGCTTGGAACGGTAGCAGCAAATAAGACGGGCACGGATGATATTGCTTTTCCAACCGTGCTCACTCTTGTAGTAGAGTTTTCTTTAGAGCTCAGATTGGTATTAACAGACGATGCTGAAGAAACCGGTTCTGTAGTCATTGGCGCTGTTATTGTGATGCTAGTATCATTCAAAGGGGTAACTTTGGCCTGACCTGTACGTTCATACTCCTCCAAATTAAGAGTTGTCGACGGTGGATTATTAAAATTATACGGAGAGTCCTTGTTGCGTTGCCTTTCTTTGAACAACGTATTTCGGAACCAGTGTTTAACCACCTACAATAAAAAATGTTGTTTAACCGTTTTACATTTAAGTTTTCTAAGCCATACCTTCATTGGAAGATTTGCTTTCTGTGACATTTCCATAATGCTCTCTTCACTTGGTGAGTTATTTATGTCGAAATGTGCCCGTAAAATTTTTAACTGGTCATCTGTAATACGCGTACGGGCCCGTTTTTGGTTGCTTGCCAGCTGTAATAGCAAATAGGATTCACCGTAAAGAAAAATTATAAATTTGTAAGACTAAGATAGTTAACACTCACTCCCTAATTAATATAATACAATTTCAAGGTACCTTATTATTTCTGTATAGCCACGTAGATCCAACGGTTAAACCAAAAACCGATTAAATATCATTAACTTTTCTTTTGTATAGCAAAGAAGATGCTTCAAATTTAATATAATAATCATAATTTATGTTCCCTTTTTCTGAACATTTTCTAAATATATGTACGTATAATATTTAAATAGTATTTTTTAAGAAAGAGAAACTTAGATTCAGTTAGATTTTAAATAGTTTGGAAAAAGCTGACCTTAACCTCGAGTTGACTAAAATTAAGATATAATAAAATGAAAAACATGCAACAATCTTCAACATTTTTGTCATGTTTTCCAAAGAAAAATCATTTTTAGGCACTTGCCTAAAACGTTTATCCAGATAAATTAGTTTGCAAAATATGTTGTATATTAATTGCGTAAAAACAGACAGATGGACATGGCTATACCAACTCTTCTGTTCAGCCTTATATAATAAATATGTCTTTTTCACTGCGATGCAAATTAAAATATTATCTGCAAGAGCTTATAAAAAATTAAACATAACCTTTCGGACTAAAAAATTCGTTAATTGTTTTTTAATTTTTCTCATTTTAGCTATTTTAACCATCAGTGTTTTATGTTTTTTAAATTATATCAACTGATGTATTAATAGGTAAAATGAGAAAAGTAAAAAAACAATTAACTATTTATTTGGTCCGAAAGTTATGTTTCATTCCTTTTAGGTAATCCCATTTCATGGCGTTGCCAAGTATTTGGATCATACCACATAGGATAAATACAAATCCAGCCAATATGTTAAAAAATGTTACAATAAGAACGTAGTTATTTGACGTATTTTAATGGTCTTTCAACAATAAAATCATTTTAAAAATTTTATTAAAATCAAAACAGATTGCTTAAAACAATCATAATTTTCTTACAGTACCTGGGAGTTTGAGTTGACATTGTGCTGAGGTGGAGCTGAGACTGTCGTTCCTTTAACAGAGTCTACCGGTAAAGCGTTGACTCCGCTACTGAGCTGAGCATCAGATAATCCTGTCGCGACAACCGCGTTGGTGGAGGTAATGCTGATGTTTTGAGCTGTTGGAACGGGAAGAGTATTGCTTCCGGCGGCGTTCGCGCCGTATACCAAAGGGGGTGCCAGGTTCATAAAGTTAAGGGACATCAAATGGTGAAACTGCATTAAATTAAGCATATCCACCGGGTTAATCGGCAGTCCCGACGCGGCAGCTGCGGCGCCAAAATGCTGTTGCATATGCTGAAGATTTTGCAGATTTTGTAAACCCTGAAAGGATTCCAATTAATGTCATGTCCTTAAAGCGCGCAAAACTGATATTGTGATGGCACTACCTGCAAGTGCTGAGAAATTTCTCCAGTGGACAGTGATAAGGCTTCTGGGTGGACGCCTACAGCATCTGAGTTACACTGTTGCTGCTTTAGCAAAGCTGCAAAAGTTGCGAGGTATTGCTGCTGGTTCTGGGAATCCAGAGACATTGGGCTAGGTGTCAAGTACCTAATTTCCTTGCTAACTTGCGACTCCACGCGAAGCGGAGAGACATCATTGCCTGCGACCTCTGCAAACAAATCAACAGTACAAACAAATTTAGTGCTGTGTACAACCAAAATGTATACTTTCGTCAAAAATGGTATTACCTCTTTCTAGCGCAAGAGTTTCCCCTGATGCATTTTTGTGTACCTCATCGGCATTCAATGTCGTCGTTTGAGGACTATTTGACCTTGCTAACTGTGTTCCATCTTCGGAGTGCGCCTGCTCCATGTGTTTCTGCAGCGCCTGCGTGCTCCGGAAGTTTCGTTGGCAAAGGGAGCACTTTGTTGCATCCCGCATTGTGTGGTAAAGCATGTGCGTGGTGAGCTTTTCTTGAGTTTTGAACGCCAGGGAACACTGTTTGCAACGATATTTGTAGACGTGGCGCTCTGAGATAACTAAGCTCATGTGAGAGTCTTGGAAGTGGCTGATCATACTTGAAATGGTTCTAAAACTTATGTAGCAGGGCTTACTTATGTGGCTGGAGGCGAGACACAAATACTCCCCATTTTGCAATGAAAAATGTTGGTTCTGTTGCGCATGCTGAAGTAGCTGTTCCTCGTGCTTGAAGGTGGCCTCACACTGCTGGCAAGAGAGTCCTTGCATTCCCACTGGGTGACTTGAATTAGTCGCAGTGGCGCACTTGGTTTCGTTTGCACTGGAGGCCGAAAAGCTTGAAGTGTACTCGAAGCCTTCATTGGGTGCCGGTGTTGCCTCTTCGATGTTGCTATTGGCATATGGAACTTGAGAGGTTATATCAATGCACTCACTTCCTTTTCTCCAGGCTTTCTGATCCACCAGCAACAAAAGCCGGGACAGACCATCTCTGGTAACACTGTGAACGCTTGTTAGATGGGCCTCCAGGTACTGTTTGTCCCGAAAATGGTTCTCAAGACACAGAGGACACTGCACCCCTACTTGAGCTTCCGAATCTTTCGGCGACTCTGAAGATGCCGATACAGTCGCCTGTGGAGCCATTTTTTTGGAATCCTCTATTTCTGCCAGGGGTTCGTCCTCCTCCTCAATCCGCTCGCGCTTAATGCCAAATGGGCCGTCACTAGCATTCGTGTCCATGCTCTTATCTGTTTCGACAGCATCTTGAGTCGGTGCATTCATAGCGGCGCAACGTTGTTGCACCGCAGCTAGAGCGGCTGCTGCCATAGCTGTTTGAAAAGCTTGCAGAGCAGCGGTGTTGGTGGGTATACTAATAAAGTTATCACTCTCAGCACACGGGTGCTCAGTCTCAATATGAGAAGTAATGTCGCCCTTTGATTGTACGAAGTATTCGCAGAGATTGCACTTAAATACTGTGGTAGGAACTGGGGCACCAGAACCAAAGTTATTTACGCTTGAAGATGGAAAGTGACCCAAAGTCTTGCCACATGATGTCGCAAAACTTGAGGGAGAAGTTGGTGAACAAATACTAACATCGGGAATAGCAGTCTCTCCAGTCGCAGATGATGCAGCAACAAATCCGACATCCGGGGTTTCATCATTTGGTTCGATTCTTGCCAAGTTAAAACCAGTCTCGAAAGTAACCTCTAAAATATGAAAAAAGTCATAAGAAATCAAAACAATTTGCAAAAATTAGTATATTCGACAAATTAAAAAATGAATAGCCTTAATTTTTGAAATATCTTAAAAGATCTAAAAAATATTGTAGTTTACAATCTCTCTTTTTTATACCATGTTCTTTAATGATCGTTATATATCAAACAAGAAAGGAAAGCTAACTTCGGGCGGAGCCGAAGTTGATATACCCTTGCAGAATTTTCTGGAAGTTATGGCATTTCCAATCGTTCAGTTATATGGTAGGTCGGATTGATTGTCCAAAAATAAAACCCATAGAAAATCTCAACTTCCTGACTTTACAAATACCAAAGTTATGGCATTTCCGATCAATCAGTTATATGGCGGCTTTAGGATATAGTCGGCCGATCCTTATGAAATTTGGTAGGTCGGATTGATTGGCCAAATATAAAACCCATAACAAATCCCAACAACTTTAAAAACGCCAAAGTTATGGCACTTCCGATCGTTCAGTTATATGGCAGCTATAGGATATAGTCGGCCGATCCCGGCCGTTCCGACTTATATACTACGTGCAAAGGAAAGAAGGGTGTGTGCAAAGTTTCAATTCGATATCTTTAAAACTGAGAGACTAGTTTGCGTAGAAACAGACAGACGGACAGACGGAAATGCTTATATCAACTTATATCAACTGCTTATATACTTTATAGGGTCGGAGATGTCTCCTTCACTGCGTTGCACACTTTTGAACAAAATTATAATACCCTCTGCAAGGGTGTAAAAAGAAACAAAAATTGCCCAATTTGTAAAGCCTTTGCGTCAGAAATTATTTCCAAAATTTTAAAATATTAGTTTGTAATATTTTGTATCATTTGGGAAAAAAGACAACTTTAGGGAGTAGTTGGGGTTTCTTAATTCCATTAAACTTTTATTTTACCATTTTGGGAGGTACGGCGAAAGAACTATACCCGCCCATAACATGTCGGTAATTACTTTAAAGTTTTTAATAAAGTCCACTAAAAATGTTTTGCATCAGAAATGTTTTGTATAAACAAGAACGAAAGGGTTGGCCAAAGTTTATATACCCTTGATTTCTATGCATATTTTACTGAAAACCATGAAGCTATGCCGATTTTTCGCTGCATTCTGCCATAGTTTCTATAGCATCTTTATGATATTGTTGTCCGATGTTGACAAAACTAAAAGCGTAATTCCGATTTAGTAAATAATTACTATATCTTAAATGAATAACTTAATAAACAGAAAAAGAGGAAAATAAATTTTTTTTGATTTAAAAAAATTTTTTTTTATGATTTTCCTATGGGATCTATTTAAATTTAATTAAAACCGATTTTTCATAGTATGTATTTAAATAAAACCAAATCCCGAAGAACAAAAAAAAAATTAAAAACAAATTTATACTTTTTAAAATTTTTTTCCGATTGCTCCTATGGGAACCGGCTCGTTCCGATCCGGCTCGTTTGGACTACCTGCAGAAGATAGAATAACTTTTGGGAAAGTTTCAAGCAAATAGCTTTAAAACTGAGGGACTAGTTTGCTTAGAAACAGACGGACGGACAAACGGTGATGCTGATCAAGAATATATATACTTTTGACTAAAATTATAATACCCTTTGCAAGGGTATAAGAATTGTTTTTTATATATGATGGAAGTTAAGGCCTTTATCAGGGAATAACCTCATCATAAAACGATAAAATAGACTAAATATAATTAATTAATTATATAAATGCTTTTAAATTTTAATTAAAATAGGCGAGAATGAAGAATGGAAAGTGAAACAAGAAAGGAAAGCTAACTTCGGGCGGAGCCGAAGTTGATATACCCTTGCAGAATAGTCTGTAAATTATATTCTCCAAAATTATTCATATGATGCATTCTTAATACTCATAAAAAATCCCAACTTCCTAACTTTAAAAACACCAAAGTTATGGCATTTCCAATCGTTCAGTTATATGGCAGCTATAGGATACAGTCGGCCGATCCTTATGAAATTTGGTAGGTCGAATTGATTGGTCAAATATAAAACCCATAGAAAATCCCAACTTCCTAACTTTACAAACACCAAAGTTATGGCATTTCCGATCAATCAGTTATATGGCAGCTATAGGATATAGTCGGCCGATCCTAATGAAATTTGGTAGGTCGAATTGATTGGCCAAATATAAAACCCATAGAAAATCCCAACTTCCTAACTTTACAAACACCAAAGTTTTGGCATTTCCGATCAATCAGTTATATGGCAGCTATAGGATATAGTCGGCCGATCCTAATGAAATTTGGTAGGTCGAATTGATTGGCCAAATATAAAACCCATAGGAAATACCAACTTTCTAACTTAACAAACACCAAAGTTATGGCATTTCCGATCAATCAGTTATATGGCAGCTATAGGATATAGTCGGCCGATCCCGGCCGTTCCGACTTATATACTGCGTGCAAAGGATCGAAGGCTGTGTGCAAAGTTTCAATTTGATATCTTTAAAACTGAGAGACTAGTTCGCGTAGAAACAGACAGACGGACAGACAGACGGACAGACGGACAGACGGACAGACGGACATGGCTATATCAACTCAGGAGGTGATCCTGATCAAGAATATATATACTTTATAGGGTCGGAGATGTCTCCTTCACTGCGTTGCACACTTTTGACCAAAATTATAATACCCTCTGCAAGGGTATAAAAAAAGCAGAAATATTTAACAAGAAAGGCAGAAAACTTCGGCATGCCGAAGTTTATACACCCTTGCAGTTATTACAAGTCGACTACATTTCGATTTCTATGCCTATATTACTAAAAACAATGAAGCTATGTCGATTTTGTGCTGCATTTTGCCATCGTTTCTATGGCAACTATGTGATATTGTTATCCGATTTTAATTAAAAACAAGAAAGGAAAGCTAACTTCGGGCGGAGCCGAAGTTGATATACCCTTGCAGAATAGTCTGTAAATTATATTCTCCAAAATTATTCATATGATGCATTCTTAATACTCATAAAAAATCCCAACTTCCTAACTTTAAAAACACCAAAGTTATGGCATTTCCAATCGTTCAGTTATATGGCAGCTATAGGATACAGTCGGCCGATCCTTATGAAATTTGGTAGGTCGAATTGATTGGTCAAATATAAAACCCATAGAAAATCCCAACTTCCTAACTTTACAAACACCAAAGTTATGGCATTTCCGATCAATCAGTTATATGGCAGCTTTAGGATATAGTCGGCCGATCCTAATGAAATTTGGTAGGTCGAATTGATTGGCCAAATATAAAACCCATAGAAAATCCCAACTTCCTAACTTTACAAACACCAAAGTTTTGGCATTTCCGATCAATCAGTTATATGGCAGCTATAGGATATAGTCGGCCGATCCTAATGAAATTTGGTAGGTCGAATTGATTGGCCAAATATAAAACCCATAGGAAATACCAACTTTCTAACTTAACAAACACCAAAGTTATGGCATTTCCGATCAATCAGTTATATGGCAGCTATAGGATATAGTCGGCCGATCCCGGCCGTTCCGACTTATATACTGCGTGCAAAGGATCGAAGGCTGTGTGCAAAGTTTCAATTTGATATCTTAAAAACTGAGAGACTAGTTCGCGTAGAAACAGACAGACGGACAGACAGACGGACAGACGGACAGACGGACAGACGGACAGACGGACAGACGGACATGGCTATATCAACTCAGGAGGTGATCCTGATCAAGAATATATATACTTTATAGGGTCGGAGATGTCTCCTTCACTGCGTTGCACACTTTTGACCAAAATTATAATACCCTCTGCAAGGGTATAAACAGTAATTCCATTATATTTAAATATTACCAAATCCCAAAGAACAAAAAAAAAATTTAAAACAACAATGTTAAAATTTTTTAATTTCTTTTCCGATTGTTTCTATGGGAGCTATATGATATAGTCGCCCGATCCGGCTCGTTCCGACTTGGATATGGATATTTTTACACCTTTTAACAATCATTCCTATGAAGCTATAAGATATAGACGTCCGGTAGGCAAGCGCTTTTACCCTGATCAAAGTATGCATAAATAAATAAGACTTGGACAAATTTATGTCAGTAGCTTATACACTGCGCGAAACATCCTGAAAAACATCAAATTTGGACCGATTTCACCCTATTATTCCTAAGGGAGTTATAAGATATAGATGTCTGATCGGTACGCCCTTTTACCCTGATCAAGATATATACTTCTTATATACTGCGCGAAATATCCTGAAAAACATAAAATTTTAACCGATTTCCTATGGAAGCTATAGGATATAGACGTCCAATCGGGGCGCTTTTCAAACTTGATCTGCGTATACGTGTTTTAGGACGACTGTGAAAGTTTTAGATCGCTAGCTTTTAAATAGATCTCGCAAACAGTATTGAAACAGACGGACGGACGGACGGACAGACGGACAGACGAACATGGCTATATCGACTCCCCTATTGATCCTGATTAAGAATATATGTATATACTTTATGGGGTTGGAAACGTCTCTTTCACTGCGTTACAAACTTCTAACCAATATTATAATACCCTCTGCAAGGGTATAAAAATGACCGCCAACTTTGGTTTTTTAGGGAAAGTTTACGGATATATAACGGCAAATTTACGATAAGAAAAACTTTAAACTTCAAAAGTTTCTATGCTAACTTGATTCATGTAAATTTTAAATTTAAATTCCTGAAAACTTCCGAAAACTCATCGCGTTCGGACCAATTCGGGTTGCCCTGGGTTGACCTCAATTTTAACTCCAAAATTGTTATATTTCATTTTTAAGGCAGCACTAATTCTCCATTGTCTCATCATTTAAATGCACCAAAATATCTATGTTTAATCTTTTAATAATTTAAAAAATTTTAAATGTGTGATAAAGTATTGGAATTATTTTGGTGATTATTGATAAATTTAAACATAAGTGCGTTTTGCTCCACATGTCTCCCCAGGTCCAATTTATTTTAACCAAAAACGCTGCAAATTTAACTAAGCATTTTATAATCAACAAAGAAACGATGGGAATCCAACATTCGACAGAGTACGCAAAGTTCAAGCGTCAGGAGGGGAATTATCAGCACAGATCCCGGAGAGAACAGCTTTTCGAATCCGCAGGCACAAGCCTCTTCACTCACAGACGGCAAAAATCGTTTGGTCCTCATTGTCTACACTCCCAAGTATTTCATTTTTGCATATAGACCCGAGACACCCTACATTGGTCCAGAGCAGCATGTGCAATTATCAACATCTGAAAAGAAGTGGGCGCAGGTACGCAGATGATGGCCAGGGTAAGAGTAAGGGCAAGGGCAAGGGCGAATCTGACCTGGCTTCAAATTGATGAGGTGCTGTGTGCTGGTCCTGCTATGTGTGTTGCCGTAATGCCGTATTGCCGTATGAAGTGGTGGTGGAGCGGCGACTGTTTGTTGTGTCTCTGCGAGCTTCGGTCTTACAGTTCGGTGCTCTGTGGTTAGGTGCGATGCCTGCGGTTCGGCCCTGCACGACGCCGCGCATCTGATATGGGAATCTCACACTGCGGAGTGGAGTGAATTTGTTTGGCCTTTTGGATTGTGGGCATCGAAGTAAAGAAAAGACTAGCCTGAGCCTGAGCTGCTGGCTGAGTCTGAGGCTGAGACTGGTGTGGAGCAAAGTGTGCACGTCACTAATTGCAAATTCGATGGATACACATAATCGTTTTTGCATTCTTAAGTAATTTGTAATAATTTCCTTAAGGGTCAGCGTCAGCGTATAAATCTCAGAGCGCATATAAGTCGCTAAAGGAAAAGAGAGGGCGAAGACGAGAGCCAAGGCGAAAAAGAATTTACGTAAACGCGACGATGATTCCAAACGTGAGGATGCGTACGAGGACGAGGCCAAGGCGAAGACGATAATAATCGAAGAGCGAGGCAGAAGAAATTGAACTGAAATCAGCGCTTAATGATGAGTTACGAACGAACGAACCGTATTATACAATGCAATATGGTTATGGTTTGTGGCAGGGGTATTTTTTTGAAAATCATGAGCATCAGTTTGAGCGTTTGTGTTTATGTGTGTTATGTGTGCATATGTTTCATATATTCCTTTTTATTATACCCTTGCAGAGGGTATTATAATTTTGGTCAAAACTGTGCAACGCAGTGAAGGAGACATCTCGGACCCTATAAAGTATATATATTCTTGATTAGGATCACCTCCTGAGTTGATATAAGCATGTCCGTCTGTCTGATTCTACGCGAACTAGTCTCTCAGTTTTAAAGATATCGAATTGAAACTTTGCACACGACTTTCTTTCCTTTGCACGCAGTATATAAGTCGGAACGGCTGGGATCGGCTGTAGCTAGAGCTGCCATATAACTGATTGATCGGAAATGCCATAACTTTGGTGTTTGTAAAGATAGGAAGTTGGAATTTTCTATGGGTTTTATATTTGGCCAATCAATCTGACCTACCAAATTTCATAAGGATCGGCCGACTATATCCTATAGCTGCCATATAACTGAACGATTGGAAATGCCATAACTTTAGTGTTTTTATACCCTTGCAGAGGGTATTATAATTTTGGTCAAAAGTGTGCAACGCAGTGAAGGAGACATCTCCGACCCTATAAAGTATATATATTCTTGATCAGGATAACCTCCTGAGTTGATATAAGCATGTCCGTCTGTCCGTCTGTCTGTCCGTCTGTCTGTTTCTACGCAAACTAGTCTCTCAGTTTTAAAGATATCGAGTTGAAACTTTGCACACACCCTTCTTTCCTTTGCACGCAGTATATAAGTCGGAACGGCCGGGATCGGCCGACTATATCCTATAGCTGCCATATAACTGATTGATCGGAAATGCCATAACTTTGGTGTTTGTAAAGTTAGGAAGTTGGGATTTTCTATGGGTTTTATATTTGACCAATCAATCCGACCTACCAAATTGCATAAGGATCGGCCGACTATATCCTATAGCTGCCATATAACTGATTGGTCGAAAATGCCGTAACTTTGGTGTTTGTAAAGTTA
The DNA here is from genome assembly GCA_018153305.1 of Drosophila kurseongensis. NCBI lineage: Eukaryota > Metazoa > Arthropoda > Insecta > Diptera > Drosophilidae > Drosophila > Drosophila kurseongensis. The sequence goes on from JAECXX010000034.1 coordinate 3,338,541, forward strand.
GGAAGTTGAGATTTTCTATGGGTTTTATATTTGGCCAATCAATCCGACCAATAAAATTTCATAAGGATCGGCGGGCTATATCCTATAGCCGCCATATTACTGATTGATCGGAAATGCCATAACTTTGGTGTTTGTAAAGTTAGGAAGTTGGGATTTTTTATGAGTGTTAAGAATGCATCATATGAATAATTTTGGAGAATTTACAGAATATTCTGCAAGGGTATTTCAACTTCGGCTCCGCCCGAAGTTAGCTTTCCTTTCTTGTTAAAGTTAAATAACACTCATAAAAAATCCCAACTTCCTAACTTTAAAAACACCAAAGCTATGGCATTTCCAATCAATCAGTTATATGGCAGCTATATTTATGGTCGGCCGATCCCGGCCGTTCCGACTTATATACTGCGTGCAAAGGAAAGAAGGGTGTGTGCAAAGTTTCAATTCGATATCTTTAAAACTGAGAGACTAGTTCGCGTAGAAACAGACAGACGGACAGACAAACGGACAGACAGACGGACAGACGGACATGCTTATATCAACTCAGGAGGTGATCCTGATCAAGAATATATATACTTTATAGGGTCGGAGATGTCTCCTTCACTGCGTTGCACACTTTTGACCAAAATTATAATACCCTCTGCAAGGGTATAAAAATTGTATCCGTGCCAGAAGATTAGGCAAATAAGTTTATTTTTAATAGATTATTGCCAAGTCAAATTATATGTTTATAATTTAAGGTTTTATGACCTGTGGTTTAAATCGCTCCGAATTTAAGTTTATGATTATTTAACAAGCTTTGTCATCCAAAAAGTTAAACGAATAGCTTGGGCAGCTGGAGTATTTAGTTTTAGTACTCGTAAAGCATACTAAGAATAAATGACTTCTGACGTATTTGACGTATTAGTAGCTAAACCGGTTTAGAAACTTTTTAAAAAGTAAATCGTTTATACAACTTTAAAAATTTAGACATTGAAATCTTACATATTGAGTATCGTGAATAATTGCTAATTAATTAAGTGGTTATACGTTTTTTATACTTATATACCATTGCAGCTGTTACAGAAATTACGAATTCGATCAGTAAATCAAACTAGCTTCCTTGTTATACCCTTGCAGAGGGTATTATAATTTTGGTCAAAAGTGTGCAACGCAGTGAAGGAGACATCTCCGACCCTATAAAGTATATATATTCTTGATCAGGATCACCTCCTGAGTTGATATAGCCATGTCCGTCTGTCCGTCTGTCCGTCTGTCTGTTTCTACGCAAACTAGTCTCTCAGTTTTAAAGCTATCGAATTTAAACTTTGCACACACCCTTCTTTCCTTTGCACGCAGTATATAAGTCGGAACGGCCGGGATCGGACAACTATATCCTATAGCTGCCATATAACTGATTGATCGGAAATGCCATAACTTTGGTGTTTGTTAAGTTAAGAAGTTGGGATTTTCTATGGGTTTTACATTTGGCCAATCAATCCGACCAACCAAATTTCAGAAGGATCGGCCGACTATATCCTATAGCTGCCTTATAACTGATTGATCGGAAATGCCATAACTTTGGTGGTTGTAAAGTTAGGAAGTTGGGATTTTCTATGGGTTTTATATTTGGCCAATCAATATGACCTACCTAATTTCAAAAGGATCGGCCGACTATATCCTATAGCCGCCATATTACTGATTGATCGGAAATGCCATAACTTTGGTGTTTGTAAAGTTAGGAAGTTGGGATTTTTTATGAGTGTTAAGAATGCATCATATGAATAATTTTGGAGAATATAATTTACAAAATATTCTGCAAGGGTATTTCAACTTCGGCTCCGCCCGAAGTTAGCTTTCCTTTCTTGTTTTTGTTTAAAAAATTGTTTCATCTTTTCTTAGGCAGCTATACTTTTAACTGAAATTATAATACCCTAAGAACTAAAGAAAAACTATTCAGGAATAATATACTCTAAAATAAGTTATTAAAAAAGAAGAGTTAGGCACTATAAAAAACATTTACAATCTTTGTCTAAAAACTATTCAGATATAATATATTCTAAAATAAGTTATTAAAAAAGAAGAGTTAGGCACTATAAAAAACATTTACAATCTTTGTCTAAAATTTTTAAAGAGAAGTTTTCAATTGACTAATTCAAGCATATACTTATGGGATATATTCAGATATTGGTAATCTTGAAATATGCCATTATGTTCAAAACAACAAAAGAATGCCGGTTTGGCCGGATCGATTATTTATTATCGGCTTTTTTGTTGGCAAAATTACTTGTCGTTAAAATTTAAGTTTCAACGGCTTTACACAATTTGATGGCACTTGTGCCATGACTATTAAATACCTGTTAGTCTGTCATCCAATTTCATAACTATAAATTCTCTACCATGTCTCTGCAAAATTAAGTTTCAAAGTTTTAAAAGGAACTTGCACTGCGTAAGCATCACAAGTATCCAGCTCGTATCGTTTCCGAGATCTCGAATATCTCTTTAATAGAACGATGGTTTGAAATTTTTAAAACTTAGATGTTTTTAAGATATGTGCTTATATCCATTCAATTTTGTATCCAATATAATGTTGTTAGACCATCTTTAACTTTAAAAAAAAATTCCTTCTATTGCATAATATTATATATATATTTTTTTGTGGCTATATATTTGTGCGACTTCGCAAACTCTCCCGGTGCGCCTCGACACTACTTCTCGAAGTATATCCATACATGTATATACATACATGTCAAAAAAGTTATTATTTTAATACCATTGTAGAGGGTATTACAATTTTAGTCAGAAGTTTGTAACGCAGCAAAGGATTAGCATCACTAAGCGAATTGATATAGCTATGTCCTTCTGTCTCTATACCGTTTGCGAGTTTAGTTTAAAATAAGAGAACATTCGCAAACGTCTTTTCATATGTGTACACTGACTATAGGAACTACCAGGTCAAATTTGTTTTTCTTATTTCTCCCATTTTTGTGTAACATAGTGTACCTTGAGTTGTATCCTACAGCTGTCATATTCTGCCATTGTGGACGTACAGTTCTATGCAGTTTATTCGCTAGTGCAGAAGTTATTAGCTTAAAACTTTGCAAATTATATTTTATTTAATTATTTTTGAGTATATTCAAAAATGTTGCTGATCGAGCAAATATATCCTATCTGCCTTATATTATTAAATTTGATAAATTTTATTTTTTTCGAAGAATTATCCGAATATAATTTCCTATCGCCCAATATTTGAATTCAGTATTCCGTACAGCTTTCAATATTAATATATATATTTAAAAATTTGGCTTGCCGAAGTTAGGTTTTTCATACCCTTGCAGAGGGTATTATAATTTTGGTCAAAAGTGTGCAACGCAGTGAAGGAGACATCTCCGACCCTATAAAGTATATATATTCTTGATCAGGATCACCTCCTGAGTTGATATAGCCATGTCCGTCTGTCCGTCTGTCTGTCCGTTTGTCTGTCCGTCTGTCTGTTTCTACGCGAACTAGTCTCTCAGTTTTAAAGATATCGAATTGAAACTTTGCACACAGCCTTCGATCCTTTGCACGCAGTATATAAGTCGGAACGGCCGGGATCGGCCGACTATATCCTATAGCTGCCATATAACTGATTGATCGGAAATGCCATAACTATGGTGTTTGTTAAGTTAGAAAGTTGGTATTTCCTATGGGTTTTATATTTGGCCAATCAATTTGACCTACCACATTTCATTAGGATCGGCCGACTATATCCTATAGCTGCCATATAACTGATTGTTTGGAAATGCCATAACTTTGGTGTTTGTTAAGTTTGGAAGTTGGGATTTTTTATGAGTATTAAGAATGCATCTTATGAATAATTTTGGAGAATATAATTTACAGAGTATTCTGCAAGGGTATATCAACTTCGGCTCCGCCCCAAGTTAGCTTTCCTTTCTTGTTTTTATTGTTTTTTTATGTGTCCGATCGTTCCATTCGGAGCTATATGATATAGTCGTCCAAGCCGGCCAGTTGACTGCAATATGAAAAAGACTTTTGGAAAAGTCTCACCCAGATAGCTTTACGAGGACGAACGGACAGACGGACATGGCTAGATCGACTTTACTAGTGATGCTTATCAAGAATATATATATTTTATAAGGTTGGAAATGTCTCCTTCACTGCATTGCAAACTTTTGACTGAAATTAAAATACCACCTGCAAGGGTATATAAATAAAAAATATATACTTTTGATTTTAAACTATTCTAGCCGATTAATTCGATTATAAAGATAGAAATTAAGTCAAAAAGCTTCGAAATCAGATCACTTTTATGAGCTGTGACAGGTACGACGTGTCTTAAATCGTGGTTTAAAGTATTCCGCTGTTGCTTAAATATCAGGTAGATCGTTCTCAAAAACTATTAGAAATAATTAAAACATACCTTCGTTGTCTAAAATCCATTCCGTCACTTTAAATACCTCGTTTAGTGCGGGTATTTCTTGGTTTTCACTTCGACGCTGCAAACATATAAATTGTTCGACTTGCATGTGTCTCATACCTTTCACATGCTGAACCATTTCATGCAGGTTTTTAGCGGTAAAGTTGCACAGCTGACAGAGGAGCAGTTTTTTAGTCGACTGCGATTGCAATTGCTGATCTTCATCCGGACAGGAGAATTGAGGTTCATCTTCCGCCGTGCCCGGAGCCTTCTTGTGCATTTGACTTTCCTGAACAATGTACAGGAGGTGCTGGAATATCATACGCATCGTATCGTGTCGCATATGCTGTGTGTGCAGGGACAGCTTTTGAATAGAATTGGTATGAAAGTCGCAGCAGTTGCACTTTAGTTGCACCATATTTGCGGCCAGCTGTTGTTGATACTGCAGCTTATACTCGTTGCGGAGGCCGCCCTCTCTGATGTGGTTGATAAAGTTAAGTTTCTGCAGATGCTTGTCCGTCTTGCTGTGCAGTTGGAAATTGGCCTTGAGATTCGTTTTGTAATTACATAACCGGCATATATAGTTATTATTGTGAATAACCATTATTTCGTTGGAGGCGCTGGAGGATTGCCGTGATCGATCTACTAGCAAATGTTGGTTGAGATCGTCCAAGTTGTTTGTACTGAAGCAATCGCAGATTAGACAACTATAGAACGCTGTGGGCCACTTGTCCGTTTTTGTCAGTGGATGAGCATCGCCAGATAAATCTCCGGGTACATCATTCGCGTGGTTCATTCCCATTGGCATGCCCAAGCCGATACCAACTCCTGCTCCATGACTAATCTTCAATGGCTTTGGGGAGAAGGAAAACTGATCCGGAGTGCTTACAGGTGAAGATGAGGGTGACAATTTCATATTAGCTGATTGCTGTTGTTGTTGCTGTTGGTGAAGGAGCTGAATCATAAGCGCCTGGTTATAAGCCAGATCAGCTAACGCAACCTCGGGCATGAAGCTCCCAGAGCTGTGTCCTGAAGCACTACCGCTAGCGCCTTGTTGCTGTAAAAAGTTGAAAGCCTGGATGTGTTTGATGTTGTTCTGCAGCACAGCCATATTGTGGGTATGCTTTTCACTAGTCATGTGAATGCGCAGGTTGCGGGCTACGGAGGTCTCATAGCTGCAGATGTCACAGCGAAATGATGGCTTTGGCTTTACGCTGGCGCTGCTGACACTGCTTCCAGCATTGGCATTAGAGTTACATACTCCTGTGCCCGCAGATGCTGCGTTTCCGCCCAGTGGCGTATTGCCGCCAACGTTGCTAGATCCGCCGCACCCAGCGCCGCTGGTGGCACTGCCCGTACCACTGTTAGATGGGCCCGCACTAGCTCCTTGATGAGCTGGAGATGAGCTCGACAGAAGCAATTTGCTAGTTGCCGCTGCAGCAGCCGCAGCAGCTACTATATTTTGGGAACTATTAAGCTCCTGCATATTGTTCAGATGCTTATCCGACTGCATGTGAATGGAAAGATTACCCTTGGTGGTCGTAGAGTAGTTACAGATTTCACAGCGGTACGGCTTATAACCGCAGGAGTAGGATTCCCCCCGAGCCAGCCGAGGATGCTGCTGTCCTGTGCCACAAGAAAAAATGGGAATAAAAAGATCAGAATATTTAAAGTGATCTTTTTCAATTTATTTTAAAACTTAATTCTACATTAAGCTTGTTAAATGAACATATACCCAATCTTGTTTATAAATAAGTTTGAACAGTAATTTGATATCATTGTAGGATGATTTTAATGTCAAAACTTTTTTTAAATTAAACACTCAAACTTAACTATATACGCTTCATGGAATGAAAATATATTAACATTTAATTCATAAAAAGAAAAATGAGAGGTACGCGATTATAAATCGAGATAAAATTACATTATCATCAAATAGCTGTAATTGGAGAACATGGCTTAAAAAAAGTATCAAAATTAAATTTAAGCATTGTAATCAGTATACCAATATTTAATATACTATTATGTTATGGCGGTAAAAAAATAAATTTGCTTTCAGTAGTTTCTGTTTTCGTAAAGTGGCATCGTCAGATTTAAACAAGATAATTCGTCAGGAAAAAATGTTGTCCGTAATATGCATTAACGGTGTTTGCCAAATTCATTTGAAGTTTAATAAATCGCTTATCACACTGACCGCAAATATATTTGGAAAATTTAAATATTCAAATCATTGTACAAATATAACTAAAACAAGAAAGGAAAGCTAACTTCGGGCGGAGCCGAAGTTGATATACCCTTGCAGAATACTCTGTAAATTATATTCTCCAAAATTATTCATATGATGCATTCTTAATACTCATAAAAAATCCCAACTTCTTAACTTTAAAAACACCAAAGTTATGGCATTTCCAATCGTTCAGTTATATGGCAGCTATAAGATATAGTCGGCCGATCCTTATGAAATTTGGTAGGTCGGATTGATTGGCCAAATATAAAACCCATAGAAAATCCCAACTTTCTAACTTTACAAACACCAAAGTTATGGCATTTCCGATCAATCAGTTATATGGCAGCTATAGGATATAGTCGGACGATCCTTATGAAATTTGGTAGGTCGGATTGATTGGCTAAATATAAAACCCATAGAAAATCCAAACTTAACAAACACCAAAGTTATGGCATTTCCGATCAATCAGTTATATGGCAGCTATAGGATATAGTCGTCCGATCCCGGCCGTTCCAACTTATATACTGCGTGCAAAGGAAAGAAGGGTGTGTGCAAAGTTTTAATTCGATAGCTTTAAAACTGAGAGACTAGTTTGCGTAGAAACAGACAGACGGACAGACGGTCAGACGGACAGACGGTCAGACGGTCATGGCTATATCAACTCAGGAGGTGATCCTGATCACCACCTGATCCTTCACTGGGTTGCACACTTTTGACCAAAATTATAATACCCTCTGCAAGGGTATAAATATAACTCGACGGGCATGGCTTCATCAATTTGACTAGTGATACTGGTTAAGAATCAATAGATTTAATAAAATGCCGGTACCCATTAAATTTAATCTTAAAGACATGCAGTTGCCCAATAACTTCAAAAAGTCTATGTAATATAAATTTAAAAAAATAAATTTCTAGAAGCCTTAAAGAAACTAGAACTATAATTTACACCATACAACTACAATTAAATATTAAATTGATTTAATTGATTTTGTATTATGACGAAGTCAATAATATTTTTGTTTATTATTATTTTGTGGTCTATAGTTAACCGACTAAGTACCTGCAAGGCAATAACCACAGGCACTCTCCCCATCAGGATGCTTCTCCCGCATGTGGATTTCCAGTGTCTCCTGGTATTTATAATGCCAATTACATTGCGGACATTTAAGAGTTTTGCAGGAGTTGCGGGTAGACATTTGCACGCCGCTATTTAATCGAGCTGAGTTTAGAAGCATTTCACACCTGTGGAGAAACAACAAGAAACGTAATAAGAAAATCCTTGTTAAACAACGGCAGGTGGAATAAATATTTAAGAAGTAATATCCAAAAAGCCTTGAAAGTCGTGCTGATTCAATTCATTTAGATTACTATTTATTTACTTCACATATTAATTTCTAGATGTTATGTACTTGTTCAATTTTAATATCAACCGAGTTTAGAATGTGGGGAAGGCACCTTAAACCGTTTCCACATTCATTAGTGTGTCACCGGATCAAACAAAGTCAGGGCAAAATTTTAATGATACCGAACCCACAGTAGCTCGCCTCGACGCAGGCGACACCATTAAATTGTGACAATTGGGGACCGGACAGACTGTCAGCAACATTTATTAAGTGAAATCAGCGCAATTGGTTTAATTTTTGTTGGCTGAGCCGCCATCATATTGTTACCCTCCTGCCATATTAAACTCTCCCTACAGATCATAGCTACATAACAAAGCTTTCCCAATAAACTGTTAATTTAAAGATATAGGCATATAAATTACATAAACATGGGATCGGAGACGAAAGTTACCATGGAACTTATTAATAATAACTCCTCGAATAGATCGTCGCTATTAAATTAAACACACAAAATGTATCCCCATTTATTAAGGCATAAGGGTACTGGCTTTTTACACCCTTACTAGTATTATAATTTTGTTCAATTGTTTTTAGCGCAGAGAAGTAGATTTTCCGACCCTATATAATTTTGATCATTAAAATAAAAATATGTATTTTCGCATGTATTTTTTAGTGCATTTTAATAGCTCAGATATAAGGACTTAAATCATTCACAATCGAATTTTATGCGAAGGCAAAAATGATCAATTCATAGTTAAACATAGTTTCGAAATCTTTTCGTTAACTCCATTCTTTCTCAAGAAGGTTTTTTTTTGTTTGCATATTTTTATTATATTTATTTTTTCGGCTTGCCAAAGCTAGCTTCCTTTTTCGTTGAACTTAGTTTTACTTTATGTAAATCCAAAAGGCATATCTTTAAGCTCTATGGGTATTAACGACATTTATATTTTTAAAATATATTACTTAATTCATATAACTTCAGGAATTGTCAGTTACTTTTGCATTTTTTACTCTGTCTTCTTTCAGCAACAATTTCCTTTTTTCGATATTTTGAGAAAACTTCGATTTCAAAAATGTATATTTAAAATATAAATATATAATACTGAAAAACAACTAAATTTATAATTTTATTCAAATTGAAACTAAATTACATTTATTTATGTATGATTTATTGCTTAAATGCTTTTAAAAGAAACTAGGAATCGGTTTTTCTTGTCGACTGGGAGTTGGGAGCAAACCTCATTATTCAAGCGTAATGCAATCAGTGGGATTTAACTAACTGGAGTGGTTTCCAACCAAATCCCAATCGTCATTTGCGTTTAAATGAACAGCCATTGAGGAGCTTCGCCTTTGGGCACAATTCATATATCTATGGCGTTACTGTTGCTGCCCTAATGACTTATTGTTCGACAGTGGCATGAAGTTTCCAGTTCCAGTCGAAAGTTCAAGCAGCCTCAATAATTACGCATATTAGGACAGTATATACAACACGTAATCGCAACCCTTTCCACCATCAATATTTTGCACCCTGTCCTATACTCATTCTGTGACAGGCAACCCTTCACCAATCAGGCAAATAAACCGCCTTGGGCAAGACCTATGTCTGATTAACCACCGAAAAAACACCCATCCCCCGGACCTAGCCGGAAACCTGAAATGCTACTCATACTGTGCTCAAAGAAACTGCTTACCGCGCACAGTCCACTCCTTGGGGTCGACCATTGATGTGCTCGGAACAGGCGCCGATTGTAAAGCTGGAAGTGGCGTTCGACGCATTTCCCACGCTGGCCACCGATGAGGCACTGGGTGATATTGCAAGGCCAGCACTGTTGCCGCAAGGAGAGCGATGTGGGATCTGTTGGGGCTGGGACTGAACCTGAAGCTGGGGCAAAGACTGAGAGAGATGCTGATGCGAAAAACACGGCGACTTTGACTGCTGCTGGATGTCGAGGAGCTCGCAGGTTTTGCACTCCACACCATTGAGGTCGGGATGATCAGGACATTTGCTGGGAAATAGTGAGCTCTGCTGCTGATGTTGCTGAAGTTGCTGCTGGAGGAACTCTGTGATCAGTTTAACCCGGTCGTCATTCGATTCATTGGCGGCCAGCGCTGCTAGAGATGCATGGAAGGAACTAACTTGAGCAGGGTATATGCTGCCAGCCGCACCATGCTGCACTTGCAAAAAATCTGGGCAGGGCACATCCGAATCATTTGTTTGGGGTGATGCGGACATAGAGCCTATTTTCATTTCGATTTCTGACGAAGACGAGGATGGCGGCTCTACTACTTGGTTAGAATTGGTTAACTTATTGATACTTATATTATCAGTACTGGGCAATGAGACCTCTCCGGATGCGTATGCCGATGTAGGTGAACTGGTTGAGGATACTTTTGATAGGTTATTAGTCTTTGCTGTTGCTGAGTTTAAGGAACCAAGTTTCACAGTAGATATTACTGCTACTTTAGGCGATGATAATGGGAGATATGCACTAGGTGCTGCCATTTTACTACTACTAGTGTCCTGATCAGATTCAAGCTCTTGCTGATGGCCCTGGTCCAGGACTCGGACCTGTTCAGTCTCCTGCTTTTGTTCGGGTTCCAGTTTAGACTCATTGCTGAGAACTGGCGGCGGAGACGAAGACAGAGTAGCGCCAATGCCAACAGGTGTTATTTGAATCTTCTCGGTGTCATCGCTGGCAGCGCAGGCGGCATTATTATCCAAAGGTTGTAGAAATGATATCTGTGGCTTTTCATCCATATTTCGCTGAATAATGGCACTGGAATACTCGCGATTAAGTAGCTGCTGGTCGAGCTCTTCCAGGTTGAGTCTGTGTTCAGTGTTTGCATGCAAGCTAAAAGACTTAACGTTGCCAAAGGACAACTTGCATATAAAACACATTAAAATTGGTTTTTGGATTTTGAATGCTCTGATTTGATCCTGGCAGGTTGAGTTTGCATCTTGCGCGGACACCACACGAAATGAATGAATTTTTGGACTCAATTTGTTGGATGCTCCTCTCAAGGTTTCGACACAAGGACCAGCATCCAAATCAGTTCGTTCCTGCTCCTGTTTTTCGTTTTGGTCTTGATGATGTTGATGCTGACGCTCTTTTTGTTTTTCCTCCTGCCCAAGATCTTTGACCTTTGAGTTTTTTTTTGAAGTCGAAGTTAAGGCATAAAAACTTTGGGCAGACGCCGATCCACTTCCATTGGCATTGTCTGCGTCGATAATAATGGCGCTGCCATCGAGATTGTAAACTATTTTGCCGTTAAAAGATTCCACATCAGTACTGGACATTGGAGAGCCGTCGTCATTACCATTATTGGAGCTGAGAATGAATTTTAAATTAAAGTTTTATTAAGTTAATTTAGTCAGCAGCTCTATTTAAAACAACTGATCAGAGTTAAAGGTGGTTGCAAACCGAACCCGTTAAATACTTAATCCCCTTTCCAAATAATTTAAAAATTAAACTTTCATAATCAAAACCAAACAAAATTCTTATTGTAGCTTTGCAATCTCTCAATGATATGAAACAATATTGGTGAGCAATCAAAATCACAAAAGCCGTAAAGTACTGAAATTTTTTTTTGAGCAAACAAAAAATTCATTATTTATTTATTTATTTATTATAAATGAATACGAGGCCTTTGACTATGTTTGTAAAAACATAATCCATATTTATACTTTCCCAAAAGTTGTCTTTCTATTGCAGGTTATATACTAAGGTCCCATGGGAACAATCGAAAAAAAGTAGAACTTTGTTTTTTAACATTTTTATACCCTTGCAGACGGTATTATAATTTTGGTCAAAAGTGTGCAACGCAGTGAAGGAGAAATCTCCGACCCTATGAAGTATATATATTCTTGATCAGGATCGCGTCCTGAGTTGATATAAGCATGTCCGTCTGTCCTTCACGCAGCTTATAGCCGCCATATAACTAATTGATCGGAAATGCTTTAACTTCGGTGTTTGTAATGTTTTAGGAAGTTGGGATTTTTATGGATTTTATATTTGGCCAATCAATCCGACCTACCAAATTTCATAAGGACCGACCGACTATATGTTATTAGTTAGGAAGTTGGGATTTTTTATAAGTATTAAGAATGCATCATATGAATAATTTTGGCGAATATAATTTACAGAATATTCTGCAAGGGTATATCAACTTCGGCTCCGCCCGAAGTTAGCTTTCCTTTCTTGTTTTTCTTTGAGATTTGGTAAGAATTAAATACGGTTAAATACGGTGGAATTACGGTTTTAATTAAATAAAAATTTGACATCTTTATACATCTATATAATTTAGCTCCCATAAGAAAATGCAGTATCGGAGAATCTGATGCATACATTAGGCATCTTTTTCAAACTACGGTCAAATATCGCTAGCTATGTCTACCTGGCAGATCATCTCATACATTCAAATCCCACTGAAACCTGTACTATAAAGTCATTATTGGACTGATTACTAAACGGTTTTGTCAATGGCATCGACCCACTTGGATTACTAGCACCGATAGTTAGATTTAACTGGCTGTTAAAACTGGAATGGCATAAGTCAATACAACAAGCGCTATATTTTATTATTATCATCATTTGAATGTGCCATTTGTCAACAACGTTCTAGAGCCGTACGTATGGATGGTGCCCCTGCAGCAGGGGCAAGACACTATTCACTTGGTGACAGCCAAGTCAAAAGTTGCCTAGACAAAAAAATTTGAGCTATGCGGAGCCCTCCTGCTAGCTGCGAATTTTTAGGAACTTCTTAGCCAACGCAAATATTTGGTTCTGAAGTTGATCAGACAGCAATTAGCAATCCCAGACCCAGATCTGCGAATAGAGATTCGTACCGACCCACCTTAAAGCTGATGATTTGGCGTCAAGACGATGCTCATTGGAGGAGCTGAGAAAATCAAAACGATTTGGAGAACCACTATATTTACTCAAACATGGAAACGAAAGGGCACTGTACACTAGTGGAATACTGTATATGGACGTTTTAGATTTTGAAAATTTAAGATCAGTTTCTATGATAATTCTTCAAATCAGTTAATCAGTAAACATATAATCATATAATAATATATATCGAATGGCTTTTATTTCAGCCATTTAAACATTCGGAATCAAAATTTAATTATTCCAAGAAATCATTTTGTATATATTTATAATGATATATATAATGATATATATAAATATATACAAAATGATTTCTTGGAATAATTAAATTTTATTTCCGAATGTTTAAATGGCTGAAATAAAAGCCATTCGATAGCATGCACAAATATAACTATATATTTTGTGCATAATTATACGCATCTCATCGAAATATTTGTACTCTTTTCATGTAAATTTATACATATGTACATATTTTGATCTGTTGAAGCACATGCAAACATGTATGCATATAACTACTAATGCGACAAATACTTGTAAACAGCACTTTTTAATTCTATTTAAAACTTAGTTATACCCAAATTACCAATAACATTTAAAAACTTTTTGTAAATTTTCCTTCCCAAAAATTCAAAAAGGCTTATTCACTTTATTTTTAAAACAATTGTATTAAACTCACGTGTTTCCTCTGCTCGAATTTTACCAGCGTGCGGGAGCCAGACGACCGCATTAACACACAATTGCGACGGAAAAAAAGGTGGTAACGCGTTTTGTATTCGAATTTTCGCAATTGTTCTGGTTTCACACCAGGGACAAGAATTGAAACTCCGGTTTAGAATTTAAAATAGAGAGTATGGGCCTTATAATATGTGGTATTAAATTACTACTACTGAGTGCTAATAATTTGTGTTTGATGATACTGGGCGACATTGGATCGTTGGTAACAAATAAATTATATTACAAAGCAATTAAATAATACTACGGCCTCACTAATACGTACGAAAACTACATTTAAGGGTGACTCTCCCAACATCGCTGTCGACGATTTGGTCGTGATTCATGAGTATCATGTACCACACCTCATCGCACTGTTTTAAGCCATTGAATATTTGTAGGGTTCCTGTCATTATTACCTAAGTTTTAACAAGATTACATTGTCTTGGAAAAAAGATCCTTTTAAAACCTAAATATTCTCCTATTCTAAAGGATCTCATTATTGAAAGCGAGAAGCAATTGTCTTTGTCTGAAACAATACTTTTAAAACAAGAAAGGAAGTAAACTTCGGCAAGCCAACGTTTATATACCCTTGCAGTTATTACAAAACAACTACATTTCGATTTCTACGCCTATATTACTAAAACAAGAAAGGAAAGCTAGCTTCGGTCGGAGCCGAAGTTGATGTACCCTTGCAGAATATTCTGTAAATTATATTGGTTGGCCAAAAACAAAACCCATAAAAAATCGCCACTTCCTAACTTTAAAAACACCATAGTTATGCATTTCCAATCCTTTAGTTATATGGCATCTATAGGATATAGTCGGCCGATCCTTATGAAACTTTGTAGGTCTGATTGTTTGCCCAAAAATAAAACCCATAGAAAATCCCAACTACCTAACTTTACAAACACCAAAGTAATGGCAATTCCGATCAATCAGTTATATGGCGGCTATAGGATATAGTCGGCCGATCCTTATGAAACTTGATTTGTCGGATTGATTGGCCAAATATAAAACCCATAAAAAATCCCAACTTCCTAACTTTCAAAACACCAAAGTTATGGCATTTCCGATCGTTCAGTTATATGGCAGCTATAGGATATAGTCGGCCGATCCCGGCCGTTCCGACTTATATACTGCGTGCAAAGCATCGAAGGGTGTGTGCAAAGTTTCAATTCGATATCTTTAAAACTGAGAGACTAGTTCGCGTAGAAACAGACAGACGGACATGCTTATATCAACTCAGGGCGCAATCCTGATTAAGAATATATATACTTTATAGGGTCGGAGATGTCTCCTTCACTGCGTTGCACACTTTTGACCAAAATTATAAAAGAAAAGTTTCAAGCAGATAGCTTTAAAACTGAGATACTAGTTTGCGTAGAAACAAACGGACGGACGGACAGACGGTAATGGCTAGATCGACTCTCTTGTTGATGCTGATCAAGAATATATATACTTTATAGGGTCGGAAATGTCACCTTCACTGCGTGCAAGCTTTTGACTGAAATTATAATACCCTCTGCAAGGGTACTAAAAATTTCACTTGTTGAGATTTGCTTCTGTTTTCGATATTATATAACTTATTAACTTGTGTAAAATATTTTTAATTCGGTTCAGAAATGATTTTAATTTTACGAAAATGTTCACATTATATTGTTTTTTAGTAATTGTTGCGTTTTTGACTTACCCGAAAACATGTTTTTGTTCAATAAAATATCTTGCTAAGCCAAGGATTCTTTTTTTAATTTTAACCGCCCTGCGCGGGTGTCCCGTCACAGCTTATACGCATACTTTAAAAAATTATTGCCTCGTTTGGAATGGTGTAGGCACAAATAGAAAAGTTCACTGCCTTATGGCTTTGCACAAAACAAAGGAAGTCAAGGTTTTCCTGCAGTCATCCCCACTCCCCGATCCGCAACCGCCCCTTCTTTGATTCGTTCGGACTATTCGCGCGTGCCTTTTTGCTGTATGTCTTTATTTCTCTGGAGTTGTCGTTATCTGTTTTTCATATTCCTCAACTGGTTTCACTCAGTCGCCTTTGCATGCTTTTGCTTATGCTTATGTAGCCAGTACACCCACATACAAATTCCGTGATATATCAGCCACCACCATCGAGTGGTATGCGGGCCCGGTGGTGATTCGTTTTGATTCTGCCTGCGAGTTTGACTATAGACTTTTGTTCTGACTGTGGTTTTGGCTGTGCTCCCAGTGGAGGTTACAGTTGAGTTGGTATGCAAACAACTATTGACGTACTATGAAACCAGGACCAAAGTCAGGTCCAAGCTTAGCCTGAGCTGCGCGCTTTTTAATGCACCTTTAGCCTATAGAATCATTTTCTGTTCTTCCTTCTTAGGAATGCCAATGCTTTGGTGGCAAAGGCGATTGCTGAAACCAACTTATTTTTGCCATTAAAGACTCTGTGCATAACTTTGAATTATTTATGTTGGACTATTGGCGAGCTTCATTTTAATTTACTTCAGCGATCCCAACAAACCACTACTATTTCATTTAAAGATGCTTCCGCTTTTTTAACAGTTATGCTCAAGCGAGGACATTGCAAAACTTTGAAACAAACTTGTACTTTATAAGGTCGAAATTGTAATCAATAAGCTGTGGACGGCAGTATCATGTAACTAGAAAGGAAGAAAACTTCGACAAGCCGAAGTTTATAAGTTTACTAAAAACAATAAAGCTAAGTCGATTTTGCTCTGCATTTTGCCATCGTTTCTACACTCATAGCAAATTTAACCCTAAATTTTAGAAATTCGCCTTAAAACTTTATTTTTTCTAAATCCAAGAAATGATTTCTATTTTCAAGGAATTTTTTTCTCAAATGTAGAAATTGTCGCCATTAACTTAAGGGGGTCTTCTAGTCTAGAAATTTGAGAAAATAGAAATTTTTTTTTTCATAATTCGATAGTTTTTATATTCACAAATATATCCCTAAAAGGATTTTTCAAAACTCGAATTATTTTCAAAGTTATAGCCGTTTTAGTGACGTGGCAACTAGACCGGTTGAGCGACCGACTGAAACAATAGGTGGCTGGAAGCCCGGTCTACCTTAGTATGAATAACTTTCTCTCCTTCTTTCTATACCAATACCCTTATTTCCAATATACTACACTAATCGTTTGAAGGTCATTGTATGGAGCTGGGATAGCTAATTAAGAGAATGTAAGTTATACATATTATTCTATCAGTTACGCTGCCCGAAACTTAACGTAAAACTTTAAACGCGTTTTTCTCGAAACGACTTTTTTTGATGCGGTCGACACTATATCTCAAGTTCTAATAAGTCGATTTACCTGAAATTAGGCATGAATATTCTTTGAATATATCTCTATCGCCGGAACCAAAAAAAAACTTTTAAATTAGTAATATTTTTAAAAATTCGACAAAATGGAAAAATTAGTGAAAACAAGAAAGGAAAGCTAACTTCGGGCGGAGACGAAGTTGAAATACCCTTGCAGAATATTCCGAATTATATTCTCCAAAATTATTCATATGATGCATTCTTAACACTCATAAAAAATCCCAACTTTCTAACTTTAAAAACACCAAAGTTATGGCATTTCCAATCGTTCAGTTAAGTGGCGGCTATAGGATATAGTCGGCCGATCCCTATGAAATTTAGTGGGTCAGATTGATTGGCCAAATATAAAACCCATAGAAAATCCCAACTTCCTAACTTTACAAATCCCAAAGTTATGGCATTACCGATCAATCAGTTATATAGCAGCTATAGGATATAGTCAGCCGATCCTTATGAAATTTGGTAGGTCAGATTGATTGGCCAAATATAAAAGCCATAGAAAATCCCAACTTCCTAACTTTATAAATCCCAAAGTTATGGCATTACCGATCAATCAGTTATATGGCAGCTATAGGATATAGTCGGCCGATCCTTATAAAATTTGGTAGGTCGGATTGACTGGCCAAATAAAATACCCATAGGAAATCCCAACTTCCTAACTTAACAAACACTAAAGTTATGGCATTTCCGATCAATCAGTTATATGGCAGCTATAGGATATAGTTGTCCGATCCTGGCCGTTCCGACTTATATACTGCGTGCAAAGGATCGAAGGCTGTGTGCAAAGTTTCAATTCGATATCTTTAAAACTGAGAGACTAGTTCGCGTAGAAACAGACAGACGGACAGACAGACGGACAGACGGACAGACGGACAGACGGACATGGCTATATCAACTCAGGAGGTGATCCTGATCAAGAATATATATACTTTATAGGGTCGGAGATGTCTCCTTCACTGCGTTGCACACTTTTGACCAAAATTATAATACCCTCTGCAAGGGTATAAAAATCGACTTTTTTCCTTGAGTTGCGGCAACTTCATGAAAAAACAAGAAAGGAAAGCTAACTTCGGGCGGAGCCGAAGTTGAAATACCCTTGCAGAATATTTTGTAAATTATATTCTCCAAAATTATTCATATGATGCATTCTTAACACTCATAAAAAATCCCAACTTCCTAACTTTACAAACACCAAAGTTATGGCATTTCCGATCAATCAGTAATATGGCGGCTATAGGATATAGTCGGCCGATCCTTTTGAAATTTGGTAGGTCATATTGATTGGCCAAATATAAAACCCATAGAAAATTCCAACTTCCTAACTTTACAACCACCAAAGTTATGGCATTTCCGATCAATCAGTTATAAGGCAGCTATAGGATATAGTCGGCCGATCCTTATGAAATTTGGTTGGTCGGATTGATTGGCCAAATATAAAACCCATAAAAAATCCCAACTTCCTAACTTTACAAACACCAAAGTTATGGCATTTCCGATCAATCAGTTATATGGCAGCTATAAGATATAGTCGGCCAATACTTATGAAACTTGGTAGGTCGGATTTTAACTTAACAAACACCAAAGTTATGGCATTTCCGATCAATCAGTTATATGGCAGCTATAGGATATAGTTGTCCGATCCCGGCCGTTCCGACTTATATACTGCGTGCAAAGGAAAGAAGGGTGTGTGCAAAGTTTCAATTCGATAGCTTTAAAACTGAGAGACTAGTTTGCGTAGAAACAGACAGACGGACAGACGGACATGGCTATATCAACTCAGGAGGTGATCCTGATCAAGAATATATATACTTTATAGGGTCGGAGATGTCTCCTTCACTGCGTTGCACACTTTTGACCAAAATTATAATACCCTCTGCAAGGGTATAACAAGAAAGGAAAGCTAACTTCGGGCGGAGCCGAAGTTTATATACCCTTGCAGAATATTCTGTAAATAATATTCTCCAAATATATTCATATTATGCATTTTAACACTCATAAAAATCCCAACTTCCTAACTTTAAATACACCAAAGTTATGGCATTTCCAATTGTTCAGTTATATGGCAGTTATATGATATAGTCGGCCGATCCTTATGAAATTTGGCAGGTCAGATTGATTGGCCAAATATAAAACCCATAGAAAATCCCAACTTCCTAACTTAACAAACACCAAAGTTATGGCATTTCCGATCAATCAGTTATATGACGACTGTAGGATATAGTCGGCCGATCCTTATGAAATTTGATAGGTCAGATTGATTGGCCAAATATAAAACCCAAAGGAAATACCAACTTCCTAACTTAACAAACACCAAAGTTATGGCATTTCCGATCAATCAGTTATATGGCAGCTATAGGATATAGTCGGCCGATCCCGGCCGTTCCGACTTATATACTGCGTGCAAAGGAAAGAAGGGTGTGTGCAAAGTTTCAATTCGATATCTTTAAAACTGAGAGACTAGTTCGCGTAGAAACAGACAGACGGACAGACAGACGGACAGACAGACGGACAGACAGACGGACAGACAGACAGACAGACGGACAGACGGACAGACGGACAGACGGACATGCTTATATCAACTCAGGAGGTGATCCTGATCAAGAATATATATACTTTATAGGGTCGGAGATGTCTCCTTCACTGCGTTGCACACTTTTGACCAAAATTATAATACCCTCTGCAAGGGTATAACAAGAAAGGAAAGCAAACTTCGGGCGGAGCCGAAGTTGAAATACCCTTGCAGAATATTCTGTAAATTATATTCTCCAAAATTATTCATATGATGCATTCTTAACACTCAATCAGTAATATGGCAGCTATAGGATATAGTCTGCCGATCCTTATGAAATTTTATTGGTCGGATTGATTGGCCAAATATAAAACCCATAGAAAATCCCAACTTCCCACCTTAACAAACACCAAAGTTATGGCATTTCCGATCAATCAGTTATATGGCAGCTATAGGATATAGTCGGCCGATCCCGGCCGTTCCGACTTATATACTGCGTGCAAAGGAAAGAAGGCTGTGTGCAAAGTTTCAACTCGATATCTTTAAAACTGAGAGACTAGTTTGCGTAGAAACAGACAGACGGACAGACGGACAGACAGACGGACAGACGGACAGACGGACATGCTTATATCAACTCAGGAGGTGATCCTGATCAAGAATATATATACTTTATAGGGTCGGAGATGTCTCCTTCACTGCGTTGCACACTTTTGACCAAAATTATAATACCCTCTGCAAGGGTATAACAAGAAACGAAAGCTAACTTCGGGCGGAGCCGAAGTTGATATACCCTTGCAAAATAGTCTGTAAATTATATTCTCCAGAATTATTCATCAAATGCATTCTTAATACTCATAAAAAATCCCAACCTCCTAACTTTAAAAACACCAAAGTTATGGCATTCCAATCGTTCAGTTATATGGCAGCTATAGGATATAGTCGGCCGATCCATATAAAATTTGGTGGGTAGGATTGATTGGCCAAAAATAAAACCCATAAAAAATCAAAACTTCCGAACTTTATAAACACCAAAGTTATGGCATTTCCAATCGTTCAGTTTTATGGCAGCTATAAGATATAGTCGGCCTATCCTTATAAAATCTAGTGGGTCGGATTGACTGGCCAAAAATTGAACCCATAGAAAATCCCAACTTCCTAACTTTAAAAACACCAAACTTATGGCATTTCCGATCGTTCAGTTATATGGTAGCTATAGGATATAGTCGGCCGATCCCGGCCGTTCCGTCTTATATACTCCGTGCAAAGGAAATAAGGGTGTGTGCAAAGTTTCAATTCGATATCTTTAAGACTGAGAGACTAGTTCGCGTAGAAACAGACAGACGGACATGCTTATATCAACTCAGGATGCGACCCTGATCAAGAATATATATACTTTATAGGGTCGGAGATGTCTCCTTCACTGCGTTGCACACTTTTGACCAAAATTATAATACCCTCTGCAAGGGTATAACAAGACAGGAAAGCTTACTTCGAGCGGAGCCGAAGTTGAAATACCCTTCCAGAATATTCTGTAATTTATATTCTCGAAAATTATTCATATGATGCATTCCTAACACTCATAACAAATCCCAACTTCTTAACTTTAAAAACACCAAAGTTATGGCATTTCCGATCAATCAGTTATATGTCGGCTATAGGATATAGTCGGCCGATCCTTATGAAATTTGGTAGGCAGATTGATTGGCCAAATATAAAACCCATAGAAAATCCCAACTTTCTAACTTTTCAAACACCAAAGTTATGGCATTTCCGATCAATCAGTTATATGGCAGCTATACTTATATCCTGCGTGCAAAGGAAAGAAGGGTGTGTGCAAAGTTTCAATTCGATATCCTTATAACTGAGAGACTAGTTTGCGTAGAAACAGACAGACGGACAGACGGACATGCTTATATCAACTCAGGAGGTGATCCTGATCAAGAATATATATACTTTCAATGCGTTGTACACTTTTGACCGAAATTATAATACCCTCTGCAAGGGTAGAACAAGAAAGGAAAGCTACCTTCGGGCGGAGCCGAAATTGATATACCCTTGCAGAATATTCTGTAAATTATATTCCCCAAAATTATTTATAAGATGCATTCTTAATAATCATAAAAAACCCAACTTCCTAACTTTAAAAAAACCAAAGCTATGTCATTTCCAATCGTTCAGTTATATGGCAGCTATAGGATATAGTCGGCCGATCCTTATGCAATTTGATAGTTCGGATTGATTGGGCAAAAATGAAACCCGTAGAAAGCCCAAACTTCCCAACTTTAAAAACACTAAAGTTATGTCATTTCCGATTGTTCAGTTACATCGCAGCTATAGGATATAGTCGGCCAATCCTTATGATTTATGATTTGGTAGGTCGGATTGATTGGCCAAAAATAAAACCCATCGAAAATCCCAACTTCCTAACTTTACAAACCCCAAAGTTATGGCATTTCGAATAAATCAGTTATATTGCGGCCGATCCCGGCCGTTCCGACTTAAATACTACCTGCTATAGAAAGACAACTTTTGGGAAAGTTTCAAGCAGACAGACGGACGGACAGACGGACGGACAGACGGACGGACATGGCTAGATCGACAATTCTGGTGATGCTGATCAAGAATATAAATACTTTAAAGGGCCGTAAATGCGTTGCAAACTTTTGACTAAAATTATAATACCCTCTGCAAGGGTATAAATATATATACAACAAATGTTGTACAAACAACTTTAACAGTCGATAGCGATCACATAATGAGGCAAAAGAAATACTTGTGTGCAATAAATAGATATCGGTATATCATTTAAGTTAAATTCCTTTTACGTTAATTTAATTTTCTGTAAGGTACGGTTTATTTTAGGCACTTATGGACATATACTTACATATTTACACATAAACATATCAATGATTTCATACCCTTTATAGCATTTGCATGCAGAAGCGATTTATTGGTTTAAGTATTTACGAGTGTACGAACAATTGCTGTTGTTCATGCACACTAACTTCAAATAACATGTGTTAGTGCTGTGTTTACCGGTGTGCAATTGCACGCACACACAATATTTAAGTTGTCATCAGAGCCAGAGTTACCATTAAATAGGTATAATGCACTTGGGAAAACGCATTTCAGATAATTGTCCAGTCGAGCTGAGCTCGGTAATTACTCGGTTAACATTGTTTGTGTTCTATTTTACCTTTTGTTGTCATCGTAGTAATTTTAAGTTCTCCTACAGTCCGCACGAAATGCTTAATAAGCAATAACCCGTGTAAATATATTCTAGTTTTATATGTATACCTACTATGTTGCGTACAGTCTTTAACGGAGTTCCTAAAATTAAATTATTTCAGAAAACTATGTCGCCTTAATAATACCACGATTTTATATTTTCTTTTATAAGACAAATTTAAATATTTAACCTATCATAGTAAGAAACTGAGCAGACAAAACTGAAGAAAATAAGTGCTTTGTACGAACCTAAAGATTGCAAAAGCGGTATGGGCTGGAGAGTAGTGAGGGAAGGTACAATCACCAAGTACAATACACAATCGGTATGTCTGTGATTGTGTTCAGTTTTTTTTTTACTAAGAAATCGTCTTTTGTTCTCAGAGATCCAGCATAAAAAGTTGCGAATATAAAACAAAAGTGTCATTTGCCGAGGGTCTGGAGGTACCAGACGATGTCCGAGGTTGCGCTTGCATTGTTATTCCCCTTTGTCGTTGGCTTGGTTTGTGTTGATTCGTTTTTAGGAGTATTTATTCATGTATGTGTATATATATGTGGCAATTTGATTCCGCCAGAGCCCCACAATCATTCATTTCGGTAAGATCAATGAATCGATACGATATACCTGGGGAGGCACAGAATCGCGACAAAAAAGAAACCAGGAGGCGAAAGCTAAGCGGTATGAGTTCCCGGGATCGAGACGAGATCACAAAGTTTCAGTTGATGAACTGTTTTTTAAATTTACGAAAGGAGTATAGAAAAAGACCAATAAATTTACTTTTTAGCCTTCATTAAAATCGTCGCCGATTGTTTTCGCCGCATGAATATGTTAATTGCAAGTTTACCAGACATATAAAACAACAAAAATTATAACAAGGTAACAACTGGATACAAAATAAGGGCTAAAGTCCGTCCATCGCCCATTATTAATTTGTATATAATAGGTAATCGTGTTGCTAAGAAATTAGCTAGTAGTTTCGTTTTAAAAAATCGAAAAGAATATGTCTTAAAATATTTAAAATTTAAAATTATGTTTTCATTCAACTTAAAATCGAACTCGAAACATCCAAAGATTACATATATCCCTTGCAGCTATTATACAATTTAAATATTCTATAAAACGACTATAATATATTTTTGTGCGTATATGTTTGAAAACGATAAATTTATGTAGATTTTTCGAAAACCTCAGTATCTCGGGGTATATGCGTATTTGTTGAAAAACAAAAAGTTATCATATTTTCATATAATATAATATAAAGTCGATCCAAACCGTTCTGATCAAAAACTATTGACTGAAATTATAATACTCTTCGCAAGGGTATTAAAATTAAAAGAAAACAAGAAAGAAAAGCTAACTTCGGGCGGAGCCGAAGTTGATATACCCTTGCAGAATATTCTGTAAATTATATTCTCCAAAACTATTCATATGATGCCAAAGTTATGGCATTTCGTTCAGTTATATGGCAACTGTAGGATATAGTCAACCGATCCTTATGAAACTTGGTAGGTCGAATTGATTGGCCAAAAATAAAAAGTAAAAATAAAATCCCAACTTCCTAACTTTTCAAACCCCAAAGTTATGGCATTTCCGATCAATCAGTTGTATGGCAGCCATAGGATATAGTCGGCCGATCCTGGCCGTTCCGACTTATATACTGCGTGCAAAGGAAGGAAGGGTGCGTGCAAAGTTTTAATTCGATATCTTTAAAACTGAGAGACTAGTTTGCGTAGACGGACAGACGGACATGCTTATATCAACTCAGGGGGCGATCCTGATCAAGAATATATATACTTTATAGGGTCGGAGATGTCTCCTTCACTGCGTTGCACACTTTTGACTTAAATTATAATACACTCTGCAAGGGTATAAAAAGAAAATATAATATTAGTATATATAAAAAATAAATATAAAAAATGATGATTAATATTAAAACCTTAAAGCATTCGAAAATATCAAGTTAAGAAGATGCCTTTCAGTTTAAACAAAATAAGGTAGTATAGCAAATGTCGGCTAACAATTTGAATCCATGAATTCATAAATAACAATGAACAGCAGCAAGCGGGATGAAAACGAGGATTTCCACGGGGATAAGGATTTTGACTCAAAGACTCAGTAAGGGCATCTGAGAAAAAGTAAAACAGCAATAATAAAACGAATTTATGCACTGAAAACACACACACGCATAAATACAATATCAAAAGGGGACAAAAACAAAGATGAAGAAAAATGTATTGTATTTTATTAAAGGAATTGTTTTCTTTGCCTCATTTTTCTCAGAACAAAGTGATGTACGAGCTCCATAGGCCAAAACACAATACAGATCTTGTGAGACGAGACTGGTACGGGAGTCGAAATTGGATTGGTGATTGTGATTCGGGCTGGTTGGAACAGAAAGAAAAGACAGGACGGGTCGAGCTGTTAAGCCGTTAAATCGAGACGACAGTGTTTGGGTGAGCACTATTTAACTGTGTGACAATCTGAACGTGAGTTTGGAGACCAGCAGCACAACTGTCGACCATATAAAAAAAGAATTCAAGAAAGTAAAAATAAAATAACAAGGACGAACAACATTTTTATATGAATAATATTTCCTCAAAATTATCCATTTAGAAAATATGAATATGATTTGATTTTTTAAATTCGAATTTGCGAATTGTCCACAACTGAAGATTTAAACAACAGATTAATATTGATGTGAATTATTAGGGTGTAACTTACCAATTTATTCAGTTGATGGCATGGTCACTCCCTAACAGAATTGAAGTTTTCTGAAAAAGAGTCCTTTTTTTAGTATGCAACGAACTTTAGTTTAACCAGATATGTAATATTCAAGGTGTTATTGATCTTATCTTATTAAAAATATATGCACGGTTGTGAAACAAAAGGCTTTTATTTAACATGCTCAATGTGTTTATAATACTGCATTATCCATTAATTTTTAAAGCGTAAAATAGTGTAAAATATTTTCAACGAATCTCGTGTATCCTTGCACTCTGAGCACAGATAAAAAAAACAATAGGCCGGGTAATGATCAAGTCTAACAACTCATCATTTTTAATCGCCCAGACATCGTCGAGTCTGTTGATCGTGTCAATCACGTCTAGGTAAGAAGATTAAAACACTACCAAAAACTTGAACTTCTTTGTGATTACCGAATTTTAGTCTATCCAAGCAGTAATTAATTATTGTCGGCACGTAATTGGCCTTTTTTAAAGTATCACAATACCTATCAGAATAAATTCGCCAAAATAAATACCAAACCAAACATCAACTGACCCACCATGCCGCATATGATCTCATGTTTATATGCGCAAGAGCAGAAAGAACTTAAGACAGCACAATCTAAAGTTCAATGCCCAAAAAATATCAATGCATATGTATAAGTGGTGGAGGTAACACAAAAGGTGTTGAACTATTTCGAATTCAGAGAGCATCACTGCTAAGTTTTCGTCCAATTGGAAAAACACGGGTAGGGTAAAGGCAGCGCACGTACTTGGCGGTGACACCCATCGTGACAAACGAACATTTCATAGCAGTTTCACCAAGTCTTAAATTCGTTCTCAAACACCAGACACGTATTTTAGGTATGTAAACTAAGCAAATTATTTCAGTTACATTTTATAACCTTGTATTATTAGGATACTATTTAACAAGCTTGAAACAGATTGAAGGAGACATATCCTACGCTATAATGTAAGCGTTTTACTATTGTATGTAATATTATAATACAATAAACTAATAAAGTACTCAAAAAAAGAATGAATTAAATTTCAGTTTAAACTGTTTTTAATGTACTAATAAAATTTAATTTTTCGTTGAATTAGGACCAAAAAAACTTATATTGAGTTTTTTTGTACAAAAAATTGAGTAAAGTCATTTGGTCATATAAGTCTATATCTCAAAGAACATTTTAATAAATAGAAAAACAGCAAACAATTTGTATTTTTAATTTTTTGATTTTCCTATGGGAGCTGATTTTAATTTAATTAAAACCTTAATTGCATAGTACTTAAATATTAACAAATCCCAAAAAAAAATAAATAAAATTTTTTTTTCAAGATTAGGTTAATATCAGCGTTTGTTAAACAAATATATTTTATGTGTGTTTTATTGTGTTTTAAAAATTCATTCAAAATTTTTCAACGCAATGAAGGAGACATTTTCGACCGTAAAACGTATTTAGCCATGTCTATCTGTCCTAGCCTCCCACATTTAAAGCTGTCTGAATTATACTTTCGCCGAAGTTTTTCTTCTATTACAGGTAGTATAAAGATTGGAACGAAAACAATTTTACAAAATATTATAAATTCGTTGTTTCTAACATATACGCATATACTTCAAGATATAGACTTTTGTTTCGACTACAACAAAATTTTAATTTTTATAAAAGATGGACTTCTGTATAATATAGATGTCAAATGAAAGACCGTTAAATTAAAAGGAAATTAAGGGGAAACTCTGCATACACCTCTATATATTCTTGTTCTAGTTTTATCATTATGTTCTTAAATTAAACAATTGTTTTTGGTGTAAATTTATTTATTTATAAAAAATGTTTTTGTGTTTGAAGTTTCTGTGATAACCAAAGAACATTTTTAAAAGAAGAGGAATACGGTTAAATACTATCTAATTAATAAAAAAAATAAATTTTAATATTATATTTTAAGTTACGAAAAATGTTTGAAATAGGAAACCCGGCGAAACAGGAAACGCGCTTTCTTAATTTTGTCAAATTCCAAACAAGATAAAAGGTTAGAACACACGACTCATAATAAAATATTAAAAAATAATTGTGCCTATAATAATTGGGCTTTAATTTCTACACTCCACCAAAGCTGGTATTTAGCTGACCCACTATGCATTGCTGTTCGGCATTTTACACTATTTCCTCCAACCTTATTACTAATTAATATAACTACTATTCAGGGTTTTTTCTGCGCCATAATCTTGTGTAAGCTTGGTTTTTGTGATCGCAACCGATTTAAACCAGTCGAAGAAGACCCGAAAGCAATGGAAACAATGAAAGTGGTGTAAAGCAGCGGAAGTTGTCGAGACGGTTCTTACTCATAATTAAAAGTGATTATTGCTAAGGGAGATTGGTCTTATTAATTAGGGTGGACCTCTTAAATTTCATTAGCAATAACAAAGTGGATTGTAAAAATTGTATTAATTACCGTATATTTTTAGTGAGTGGTCGGAGTTTTATTCAAACTTGTATAAGCGCAGTCAATTTTTCTTAGAGATTATGAGCCAAAAGTTTTCAACGCAGTGAAGGAGAAATTTTTTTTTTTGATAATTTATTTAACGGGCTCCATCATCATCCACATTTCAATTTTATAATTAAAACTTATTTTATTTTAGAGCGACTACTTTGTTGTCAGTTTTAAACGGTCTCTTTTGAAAGCTTGTGTTTTATACCTTTCTTAAAAAAACAAAAAAGGAAGCAAACTTCGGCAAGCCGAAGTTACCCTTGCAGTTATTACAAAACGACGACATTTCTATTTCTATGCCTATGTTACTAAAAGCAATGAAGCTATTTCGATTTAGCGCTGCATTTTGCCATCGTTTCTATGGCAGCTATATGATATTGCTGTGCGATTTTAATTTAATTAAAAATTCCATAATATTTAAATATTACCAAATCCCAAGGAACAAAAGAAAAAAACAAAGTTATAATTTGTTGGATTTTTTGATTGTTCCTATGGGAGCTATTTGATATAGTCGCCCGATCCGGCTCGTTCCAACTAATATACTACCTGCAATAAAAAGACAATTTTTTGGAAAGTTTCAATCAGATAGCTTTAAAGCTGAGGGACTATTTTACATAGATTAATTTTGCCATAATTAAGTTTTATTTAACTATGTATATTTTATAAACCTGACGGGCATAGTGATGCTTTTAAATAAAATTATAATATCCTCTGCTAGGGTATACAAATAAAGAAGAATTTAGATAATTAACAAATGCACGCTGCATTCTTGCATTTTTTCGTTTGGATTATCATTAAGTACTTTCAATTCAATAACCAAATAATGACCACCCTAACAAAAAGATAGCAATACCTATGCAGGTTATGCAGCACTTTATTCGTGCGTGAATTCAAATGTTCGGACGCAAGCTACTTGACTACTTCTCAAAATTTTCCCTGACATATTCACGTATAACAAGAAAGGAAAGCTAACTTCGGGCGGAGCCGAAGTTGAAATACCCTTGCAGAATATTCTGTAAATTATATTCTCCACAATTATTCATATGATGCATTCTTAACACTCATAAAAAATCCCAACTTCCTAACTTTAAAAACACCAAAGTTATGGCAGTTTCTATCAATCAGTTATATGACGGCTATATGATATAGTCGGCCGATCCTTATGAAATTTGGTAGGTCGGATTGATTGGCCAAAACTAAAACAGCTAGAAAATCCCAACTACCTTACTTTACAAACACCAAAGTTATGGCATTTCCGATCAATCAGTTATATGGCAGCTATAGGATATAGTCGGCCGATCCCGGCCGTGCAAAGGAAAGAAGGGTGTGTTCAAAGTTTTAATTCGATATCTTTAAAACTGAGAGACTAGTTTGCGTAGAAACAGACAGACGGACGGACGGACATGCTTATATCAACTCAGGAGGTGATCCTGATCAAGAATATATATACTTTGTAGGGTCGGAGATGTCTCCTTCATTGCGTTGCACACTTTTGACCAAAATTATAATACCCTCTGCAAGGGTATAAAAACACATAATTTATCCGCGCCCTTTCTTCCACGTTTGTTTAGGGTTTGTGTATGTGATATAAGGTGAAGAAGAGAATGATAATGATTCGCCAATTTAATAATAATTTCTTTAATAATTATACGGCAACCGTTATTAGAGGCACATTAAAATACAAAATTCGTTGAACATTTTAATTTCAACAAAATAGGGCTTGTCCGTCAGAGAGTTTATATGGCTTCTCTACGGATTACTTAATTATTTATACCTGTTATTCGTAGAGGGTATATAGAATTTGTTATAAAGCTTGTAACATAAAGTAGAATAAAGAAGAATATATACTTGATCAGGATCAATAGCCGAGTCGATCTAGCCATATCCGTCCGTATAAGGTCGAGATTTCGGAATCATAGTGACATGGTAGAGGCCAGTTATGGGTCGTTTGATTACTATCGATACACCAATAATTTCATAAAATTTCAAATCGCACCATTATTTTTGAAATTAATCACTGCATATTTGAAAAACGAAGTTATCACCATGAACGGCAGTATATGTAGTGACGATGCGCAGAAGAAAAAGTGCATAGGTGACTACTATGTATTTTTAGCCGCAGAATTAAAAATCTGCTGTGATGGTCTGACTAATAAGTAATAATACATCAATCGAAAGGTATCGCTTTAACCAACCCTTGCAAAAATGAATAGGTTCAGAAGAAAAGGCAACGAATGTGAAAATGTGAAAATTTGAGCTTTTAAGGCCCGATTGCAAAATACAAAGCTTAATTTTAATTTTAATTTGAATTAATGCTGTTTTGATTCTTTCTTTGTCGGTTAAATATAGTTATTAAGCCATAGTAAAGGCAATTATCTCAGTTTTTAGCAGCTAACGCTGCCTGGACTTGAAATTTTATAATAAAATATTTGTGAGCTATCTCTAAACATCAAGGTTGACGCAAAAACCAAAATGGTTTAAAAACAATTTACTAGGCAAGAAAGTGGGTGAGATGTATGCAAAAATTTTAAAAACAACGTTTTAAAAATTTCAACCTTTCGATTGGCAGCCAGGGCAAAATAGATTTTCAATAAGCTTCAATGCTGCTCGCTCTCAGCTTGTGGTGTTGGCAGATCGGCAGATGGCGCCACGTTAAATTATTGAATTGTGCCATGAGCTTGCCCCCAACTTATTTATTTGTTTAAGGGGTTATATACCTTTTGCTTTATCTTAAAAAACAACTTCTTGAGAACATTTCCCCAAATTTTCATAGAGATTTGAGCAGTATAAAGAAAATTTCAGCGCTCCTAGCCGCGCGCCCCGTTGCCGCCCAAACGCAAACTTGAAACTTTAAACGCGAATATCTCGAAATGGTGTATTTTGAAAAATGACTTTGCGGTGAAATGGATTGGCAAAAAACTACTAAACTGATTTTCTTCAAATTCTTTTTCAATGTTCGTAGTGAAATTTGTGTGTACTTGAACGATCGATTTTTCATGTAAAAATTTTTATTTCGCCGAAATACATACTTTTGTAAGAATTCTAGCGGCCAAAAACTTCATTTTTAGCAGAAAACGTATGCACAAAAAAAAATTATAAAAACGATCGTGCAAGTACAGGGAATTACTCCAAACTAATGAAATATTTTTATTTTTACGGTTTCAGTTGACCCGTTCGTCCTGGGGAATTATCTCCGCAAGGCTCTTCCAAAAAAAGACGTTTAAGGAAAACAGCCAACCCTTAAAA
This sequence comes from Drosophila kurseongensis, assembly GCA_018153305.1. Taxonomy (NCBI): domain Eukaryota; kingdom Metazoa; phylum Arthropoda; class Insecta; order Diptera; family Drosophilidae; genus Drosophila; species Drosophila kurseongensis. The sequence goes on from JAECXX010000034.1 coordinate 3,369,620, forward strand.
CTATTTAATATTTTTTCACAAATTTTCGCATAAACATTGTCAACAATCTAAACTTTCAGAAAATATAATCAATTATTTAATAAACAAAATTGTTACATAAATTAAAAAAATCCAAACTTTCCTATTTTTTTTGACAAAAAAAGCCGCGACAGCTACATATTAAATCGATTCTGAACTGCACTTAGCTGATTTTTACTTTTACAGAAATAGCAATATTTGATTGCCAAATTTTGATTATTGAATTTCGTTTTTGTATTTGTAATTTACTCACCAATTAATACGTAATAAAATTATTTGCTAAACTTACTTTTGAAAGTTTGGCCCGAAAAAGTAAGTTAACTGATTATAAGAATGGCAAGCGGAAATGTGTATACATTAGTAGTTTTAAAACAATAAAGGAAGCAAACTTGGGCAAGCCGAAGTTTATATACCCTTGCAGTTATTACAAATCGACTACGTTTCTACGCCTATATTACTAAAAACAACGAAACTATGTGGATTTTGGTCTGTATTTTGCCATCGTTTCTATGGCAGCTATATGATATTGTTGTCTGATTTTAATTTAATTTAAAAGGTAACAAAAAAAAAAATAAAAAACAACAAAGTTATAATTTTTTTGAATTTTTTTCCGATTGTTCCTATGGGAGCTATATGATATAATCGCCCGATCCGGCGTTCTGACTTATATACTACCTGCAATAGAAAGACAAGTTTTGGGAAAGTTAAAAGCAGATGGCTTTAAAACTGAGGAACTAGTTTGCGTAGAAACGGACGGACGGACGGACGGACGGACGGACGGACGGACGGACGGACGGACAGACAGACGGGCATGGCTAGATCGACTCTGGTGATGCTGATCAAGAATATATATACTTTATAGGATCGGAAATGTCTCGTTCACTGTGTTGCAAGCTTTTGACTGAAATTATAATACCCTCTGCAAGGTTTTAAAAATAAACTAGGGTTCCTGTAATCGCACATGAAATTAGTTGGCTGGCGATAGGGAGATCTGTTCCCATTTTATATGCCCTGTTACCAAATGTAGATTTCTTTCTTGTTTTATTGCAAATTTAATGGGAACTCTAAAATAATTTATTTTAATCACGGGAAATGCCCGATTCATTGGATCAGAAGTCCTTCAGGGGAGACTAAAGTCTTTCTTTGGCCAACCAGTGACAACTCCACTACTCTCTACTTACTTTCCGTAAGTAAGGGTTGTTTTGATTAAAACAACGAAGTAAGCGATGCAGGATGTTTAGTATGTTTTCGAAGGTAAATTTGTTGAGAAATAATACTACTAAATATTAGTAATTCTTTTGTTTCTTTTTTGGTTTGTTGCTATTTATTTAAGTTGCGATGGTAGAATTGGCTTTAAGAAGTTTATTACCTAACACAATTATCCTTTATAAATGATCAAGCGCCTTTGCGTTGCCGTTTACGAGTAAATTCACACATATCCACATTCGTCTGAAGAAATAGCTGGTTATGTTTAAACTTATACTTATGATATTTGTGACATACTATACAATAATTTGTTATGTAAATACAAATTTCAAGAAACGATTATATGATTATATTATTTCAATAATAATAAAAATCTCGAAAGAACTAATATTTCTTATTTACCTCAATAAAAATAACAAATTTGTCATGTGAAATAATACAAATCTCACATATGTTTAATAACGATTATTCGATAATTGACATGATAAAATTCTTTAATAACTATTATTTCAGATTTATTTTTTTAATTTTTATACCTTTGTAGAAGTGATTATAAGTTCCGTCAAACGGTTGCCACGCAGTAAAAGGGACATTTTCGACCCTATAAAGTCGAGTCGATCCAACCATTTTTGTCCGTTCCAAAAGTTTTATATAATTTGGAACAGCCGGATCGTACGACAAAATCTTACAGCTCCCATAGAAACAATCGAAAAAAATAAGTTAATAAAAATTCGAACATTATTATTTTTAAACATATACGACGAGATATTGTAAATTTTCACCAATTGGTGGACTATATCATAAAGCTGTCGAAAGAGCAACCGGAATAATAAATTATAAAAACGTTAGCCTATTATTCTTAATCATAAACGGATACACTTCGATTTTTGTATACCCTTGCAGAGAGTATTATAATTTCTGTCAAAAGTTTTCAACGTAGTGAGGGAGATATTTCCGACCCTATAAAGTATATATATTCTTGATCAGCATCACCAGGAGAGTCGATCTAGGTTTTAATGGTATTTGTCGAAAGTTATTTAAAGTGGCTAAGGAGTTTCGACCGTATAATGTATATATGTACATATATTGGTTTCCCAATCAATTTTCGCTCGTACTTATGGCAGCTATTTGATAAAGCCATTTGATAAAATAAAAACGTCCCTATATAACTGATTGCTTGGAAATGCCATAACTTTGGTGTTTGTAAAGTTAGGAAGTTGGGATTTTATTTTTGGCCAATCAATCCGACCTACTAAATTGCATAAGGATCGGCCGACTATATCCTATTGCTGCCATATAACGGAACGATTGGAAAGGCCATAACTTTGGTGTTTTTAAAGTTAGGAAGTTGGGATTTTATTTTTGGCCAATCAATCCGACCTACCAAATTGCATAAGGATCGGCCGACTATATCCTATTGCTGCCATATAACGGAACGATTGGAAATGCCATAACTTTGGTGTTTTTAAAGTTAGGAAGTTGGAACTTTTTATGAGTATTAAGAATGCATCATATGAATAATTTTGGACAATATAATTTACAGAATATTCTGCAAGGGTATATCAACTTCGGCTCCGACCGAAGTTAGCTTTTCTTTCTTGTTTTGAAAAATATCTTTAAAGACCCTAAAAGGTGGAAAATTTGTTTTGTAACAGGAAAGTTACTCGTCTAAATTTAGTTTGGTTTTAAAATGAGTCCGCGACCCTATTAATTACGGAATTCAGTATTTTGGCCTCGAAATTAAGATTGTTGGAAAACATTTACCTTAATGTTTTTAAAATCTTTCGATTTTTAGGTCATTCATGAGTTCATCGTAAGCTGTTGTTACTTTTTACACCATGTGGAAATCATTATTTTTTTTTAACAACTAATTAACTACAACCTGGATATCCTCCGTTGTTCATGTACAGCCCTTAACTTACGTAAATAATTTTCAAAAAGCCTTTTATACAAAGCAGGTTGGAATGTTTTAGGGGGCATTTGTCAAGTTCAGCAATCAACAAGAGAGGAAAGCTAACTTCGGGCGGAGCCGAAGTTGAAATACCCTTGCAGAATATTCTATAAATTATATTCTCCAAAATTATTCATATGATGCATTCTTAACACTCATAAAAAATCCCAACTTCCTATCCTTAAAAACACCAAAGTTATGGCATTTTCGATCGTTCAGTTATATGGCAGTTATAAGATATAGTCGGCCGATCCTTGTGAAATTTGGTAGGTCGAATTGATTGGCCAAATATAAAACCCATAGAAAATCCCAACTTCCTAACTTAACAAACACCAAAGTTATGGAATTTCCGATCAATCAGTTATATGGCAGCTATAGGATATAGTCGGCCGATCCCGGCCGTTTTGACTTATATACTGCGTGCAAAGGAAAGAAGGGTGTGTGCAAAGTTTCAATACGATATCTTTAAAACTGAGAGACTAGTTCGCGTAGAAACAGACAGACGGACAGACGGACAGACAGACGGACAGACAGACGGACAGACGGACATGCTTATATCAACTCAGGAGGTGATCCTGATCAAGAATATATATACTTTATAGGTTCGGAGATGTCTCCTTCACTGCGTTGCACACTTTTGACCAAAATTATAATACCCTCTGCAAGGGTATAAAAAGTCGAACATATGCATTCCTGTGTATTTGTGTGTGCTTACTTTCTTCCGAAACGTAAGAACCTAAGAAAAGTAACAGGAACACAACAAAATAAGAAAGGAAGCTAACTTCGGCCATATGAAATTTATATACCCTTGCAGCTGTTGCAATATAACTAGATTGATATTTATACTTTAACTTAAATTATAATACCCTCTGCAAGTGTATAAAAAAGAACCACTAGTAGAAGGGGAACGGTCAAAACCTTTATTGACCGTAAAGATAAAAGCAGCACTAACTCAACGAAACGGAGAGAAGGTGCTAAAACACACGCACATCCACACACAAACACAAACATAAGCACAAGCCAAAGGCAAACACAGGCCAACAAGCAGTGGTCAAGAATACGTACACATGTATTCGAATGTATACGTATGAATGTACATGTATCTTGACCCACTCACAACTGTCGACTCGGCACTTTCCCTCACGTGAGTCCTAGTGAATGTGTCCCACACTTGTCAGCTTAAGGGCAAGGTTAAATTTGTAAATTTAGCATTTTACGTTTTACCGTTTTTATCAGTTTTTTAAAGCCTGCTAACCTAAAGCTGACATTAGAATTTAGATTTATATACTACTTTAAAAGCTTTTTTAAATTTATTCAGAAGATTGCAATGCATAGAAAAATCATTTCCGAATCCGAATTTAGTAAATAAATTATATAAAATTTGCTTTCCCAGGGTCATTTATGTTTTTTTAAGATTGTTATACCCTTGCAGAGGGTATTATAATTTTGGTCAAAAGTGTGCAACGCAGTGAAGGAGACATCTCCGAACCTATAAAGTATATATATTCTTGATCAGGATCACCTCCTGAGTTGATATTAGCATGTCCGTCTGTCCGTCTGTCTGTTTCTACGCAAACTAGTCTCTCAGTTTTAAAGATACACACACCCTTCTTTCCTTTGCACGCAGTATATAAGTCGGAACGGCCAGGATCGGCCGACTATATCCTATAGCTGACATACAACTGATTGATCGGAAATGCCATAACTTTGGTGTTTGTAAAGTTAAGAAGTTGGGATTTTCTATGGGTTTTATTTTTGGCCAATCAATCCGACCTACCAAATTTCATAAGGATCGGCCGCCTAGATTCTATAGCCGCCATATAACTGACTGATCGGAAATGCCATAACTTTGGTGTTTGTTAAGTTAGGAAGTTGGGATTTTTTATCGGTTTTTTTTTTGGCCAATTAATTCGACCTACCAAATTTCATAAGGATCGGCCTACTATATCGAACAGCGTCCACATAACTGAACGATTGGAAATGCCATAACTTTGGTGTTTTTAAAGTTAGAAAGTTGTGATTTTTTATGAGTATTAAGTTTTGGAGAATATAATTTATAGAATATTCTGCAAGGGTATATCAAGCTTTTCTTTCTTGTTTTTAATTTGCATTCTCTTGCAGAGGTTATTATAAAAGTTAAAAACGAAGTGAAGGAGACCTTTCCGACCCTATAAAGTATCATATCAACATACATGTTTGTTTTCGAAAAGATTGTTTATCAAGTTTGTAGTCTAACTTCCATAATTCAAACCTCACACTACCAATAAAATTAATTCGACAGTAGTGACTAAAAACAAGAAATTCGCGGTATTTTTGTCTTCAATGGTATCGCACCATTAATTCTAAGGTACATTTTTTTTATAAGTATCTTACCATAAAGTTGAGGCTATTTTTTTCTAAAAATAAGAAAATTGTACAAAAAACAAGAAAGGAAAGCTAACTTCGGGCGGAGCCGAAGTTGAAATACCCTTGCAGAATATTCTGTAAATTATATTCTCCAAAATTATTCATTTGATGCATTCTTAATACTCATAAAAAATCCCAACTTCCTAACTTTACAAACACCAAAGTTATGGCATTTCCGATCAATCAGTTATATGGCAGCTAAGGATATAGTCGGCCGATCCTTATGAAATTTGGTAATTCGGATTGATTGGCCAAACCATAGAAAATCCCAACTTCCTAACTTTAAAAACACAAAAGTTATGGCATTTCCGATCAATCAGTTATATGGCAGCTATAGGCTATATTCAGCCGATCCTTATGAAATTTGGTAGGTTGGATTGATTGGCCAAATATAAAAACCCATAAAAAATTCCAACTTCCTAACTTTACAAACACCAAAGTTATGGCATTTCCGATCAATCAGTTATATGGCAGCTATAGGATATAGTCGGCCGATCCCGGCCGTTCCGACTTATATACTGCGTGCAAAGGATCGAAGGCTGTGTGCAAAGTTTCAATTCGATATCTTTAAAACTGAGAGACTAGTTCGCGTAGAAACAGACAGACGGACAGACAGACGGACAGACAGACGGACAGACAGACGGACAGACAGACGGACAGACAGACGGACAGACGGATATGCTTATATCAACTCAGGAGGTGATCCTGATCAAGAATATATATACTTTATTGGTTCGGAGATGTCTCCTTCACTGCGTTACACACTTTTGACCAAAATTATAATACCCTCTGCAAGGGTATAAAAAGGTTTTATGACGAATTTCTAAAATTTAGTGTTAATTTATCTATGAGTGTATTTTTGATCATCATCACCAGACGACTCGATCTAACCATAGCTAAAAAATTAAAAATTTAAATTTTATTTTGCTGTTTTTCTAATTATCAATCTTTGAGATTACTTTATCAGAATTACGCTTTTAGTTTTGTCCGAATCGGACAACAATATCAAATGCCTGACATAGAAACGATGGCAAAATGCAGCGCAAAATCGACATAGCTTTATAGTTTTTAATAATATAGGCTTAGAAATCGAAATGTGGTCGTTTTTTAATAACTGCACGGGTCTATAAACTTCGGCTTGCCGAAAGTTAATAAGTTTAATCATCGCCTGATGATTATAATTATTACTGAAATTAAAATACTCTCTGCAGGGGTATAAAAATGCTAGGTATTATTTGGTCAATATCGACAAACCGAAACTTTTCCAAAATGAACTAATTGTTTCAAAAATATTAGGAAACTAAGTTTAACACTTAAAAGAGTAGAGCAAATAATTTTTTGAAGAAGCAACAACTGAGTCGTTCTTTTGTCTGCTTGAGTATATGAATCTCACCGCTTAAAAAGCTACATTTTGTAATTCAAAGGTGCGATCGATACAACATTCTCTCATAAATTATACATATTTAATTTTATAAAATATAATAGTATATTAATCCTTATCCTCCATGTGCTATTTCCACTTACCAAAGTTACCTTTCTTTATCATTTACTAAATAACTTTCAAATAATTAGCATATTGAAAATATTAAATACAATTTCGCTTTTTAGCACATTGCTCTTAAGCCCAAATTAAACATGATTTTCCCGTTTACTGAGACCGTAATTATTTTAAGTTTTATATCAAAAATCGCAAAATTGTATATATTTTTAATTTTTTTTTGTAAAAAAAAAACATTACTTTTAAACAAAAAAAAAAAAACAAGAAAGGATGCAAACTTCGGCAAGACGAAGTTATTACAAAACGACCAAACTTCGTTTTCTATGCCTATATTACTAAAACCAATGAGGCCACGTCGATTTTGCGCTGCATTTTGCCATCGTTTCTATTTTAATTTTTCTATATACAGATGTAGATCTAGATGTCCGAATTTAATTTAATTAAAACCTTAGTTCCACAGTATTTAAATATTAACAATTCCCATAGAAAAAAAACAACAAAGTTATACCTTTTAAATTTTTTTTTCCAATTGTTCCTATGGGAGCTATATATAGTCGCCCCATCCGACTTGTTCCGACTTATATACTACCTGCAATAGAAAGACAACTTTTGGGAAAGTTTTAAGCAGTTAGCTTTAAAACCATAGACATCTGCGATTTATTTTATCATTTAAAAAACTATATTCACTAATGTTTATATTTTATACCGCGGAAATCTTCTTGCCCTTTATTATCTTGTTGTTGTTTGTTTAATACTATATTTTTAGAATAAGAGTGAGCTGTTAATATATGTATATTTCTGGATTAAGGACAATCTACCACGATTTCCGCCCAGCTTCAAAAACGGCTCGACCAATTAAAATACTCGAAACGCTGCTGCTGTTTGTATGTGGTTATCGTAATTAATGCAGTCGCCGAGGGGAGAGCAAGAAGGCAAGATGTGACGCGGGGGTGGGGCTGCGGGGAGTCGCGGGAGCACTCAGCGCACATTTAAACGACCAATCAGAAGATGCTATGCGGTAGTCGACGACCGCAGTGGTGTGCGAAATGCTCAGCTCACACGCTACACATACTCCGTCTCTGAGTGCGATTTATATGCCGCTTTCTGTGCGAGCAAAAAGTTTTCCGATGGGTTGGGAAAGGAAAGGGGAGAGAGTGCACACGTTCAAACACACACATGTGTATGTGTCAGATGAACATATGAGCGTGTGTGCTGCATGCATAATGTTTGCATATGAGAAGCCGAGCACAAAGATTTAGCCAACAGGCTCACATTTGTAAGTATATGCATATGTATACACGTATTTGTACACATGCGCTGGGAGCACTTTTAATGGCTGGCAATTACATGTGATATGCAGATTTGTTTTGCAAGGTCCTCGTCGTTCGTTTGACTCTCAGTCGCAATCAAAGTCAGAGTCTGCATCGGTCCATTTTTTACGCCACGCCTATTCAGCGAGTACTTTTGCTTATTTTTTACCGAGCGTTCACACTCCCATCCACATTCATTGACGCGCACAGTGCTCGGGATTAGGTTTAGGGTTACCTACGAGCGAGCTGGAATAATTGAGAGCGGAGCAGAAGCGCGAGAGAAAAGAAAAGTCAAGCAAATGTAGCAGCCACAGCACCAGCTCTCCACCCCTACCAATCCCATCTCATTTATCCAAAACAAGCAAAAAACAATGAGAACGACTAAATCATTGCCACCGCACTCTGTCTCGCTCACGCGCGTTTAAATGGCCTTCGCCCACATATAGGTGTGTGTAAGCGTTAAAGAGATAGAGAGAGATGCTAGACCAGACGACGGAGCGTAATGTTCTGGCCTGGTGAGTGAGGGGTTTGGGGAATGAGGGAAGAAAGAAGAAGAGAGAAAACACGAGAGAGAAACTCTTAATTTAATTAATATTTGCGAACATCAGAAGAGAGCTGGAGCTGGTGCGAGCCGAACTTCAACAAAGGCGGCACTCTCTTCGCCGTCTTACCCATTCCCCAAACCTCACCATCACTACTCTGGCAAAAATCAGTTTTGCCATTTGAGAAATTTGCGCCACCGCAACAGCACAGCCGCGAAGTTAAAACAGGTTCTCCGAACAAAGTGTTCGTTTTCGGTTTTGTCTCGACATCAGGTTCGGGCTCGGCTTTGTTGCTAATTTCTATTTTCATCATTGTTGTTGTTGTTAGGGTCTAGTTTTGCGCACCCCTTTTCGTGAGCTGGTGTGCGTTTATGTTATGTCTCTGCGCCGTAATTGCAATTGTATGCGCACTCACGCAGCAGGCCTTGCTTTGCAGCGAGTGGAGAGGAGTCGGAGGGAAAGGCTGAAGCTTCCTGGAGGAGACACCATGGCGACCCGTCGTTCGTCTTCGTTCTTCGAGAAATATCGCTACGCCCACCCCACTACCAACAAACACCACCCCCCAACACCCACCCACCCCAAATATAATGTAAATGTAAATAAATAATTTATACATAATGCGCTGCTACGCCAGTATCTCAGCGTCTGCCACAGCAGATGATGGTGTCTCTTTTCTGCATATTTTCGGCCCTCTCTAAACGGGGTTGCGTCGTCGTCGACGCCGCCGCCGTCGTCTCTTATAACAACGCAGTAAAGCACAGCAATTGGACTTGTGGGTGAGGTGAGGGTGTAGGTGTGGGTGTGGGTGTAGGGCCGAGCGAAAGAGACAGGAGACTGAGGCGCTTATGGGCAAATGGAGTACCAGAAGAAGATGGAGCATAAAGAACACAATTACGCTAACGTGGTACTCCAAGGAGAAACACACATTTCTGTTGTTTTTTTCGAACTCTCTCTCTCTTTCAATTCAGTCTTAAAATTTTTCTGCTCTGAAGTATTTTTATGTTAATTCCTGCACTTTTTCGACTCACTTCTCATTTAGGAATAAGCAACCCCCACCTTCTAACTGCTTTACTTGAGAGAGTATTTACGGTTTTATGCTAAAAGTATACTTTTTATATATGATTTCTTCTTATCAAGTTTACAAATTTCATAATTTTATAACGGCCTACCTACCAAAAACTCATAAATTAAATAAGGAAATGCTGAAATGGAAAAGTTACCTTATGCATAATATTTGGAAAGTAAAGAATGAATTGAATCATTTTGTCTTAATTGCGCTCTTATATACATACATAAGTATATGTGTATGGTAGCCGTACTGTCTACTAAAGACCCTCTAATATGACCCAAGCCATCGCCACCATTCACCCATTCAGCTCATTTACATTTGTATGCACACAAGCAGACTTATATCTGACATATTCAACCAAACCACACAGAGGCAAATTCACTCGAACACACAGACACGGTCTGTATATGTTACATGGGCAGTCAAAATATATGTGCACACATATATGTACGTACAACAGTGTACATACACACATCTCTTGAAAGGAGAAATTCTCATTTATTGTTTATTGTGATTCCGTAGAATTTTTTTTTATTTTAATTTCGTTGTTCGTCATTATCGATTTTTGCGTCTTTCCTTTGAAATTTGACTTTATCCTTGGCGAGGACAAGCAATCGCTCGGGGTAAAGAAGGAACTGAGGTCCTGATTGAGGGATGATGGTTGTTTAGATACCCACACAATGACCGAATGCAAGTGTGTGTACGAGGCACATAATATAAGTAGCAATTAGTAGGGGCCAAGTATAAACCCATCCTTAGCTTGAGCTTATGTTTTACTTTATTTACCCATTTACCAGGCAAAACTTTCATTTAATTGGTTCCCATGCGAGCGCTCTATTTATGTATATGTATGTATGTATTGATGTATGAACATATACGAATTCCAGTGCCTGTACCGTACATATGTACATAATTCAAAGCTCGAGTATTCTTGCGTGTGAGTGGCGGAGAGACAAAACACAGCAAGTACTAGGGAGAGAGCGAGAACGTACAAGAGGCACTGTTCGGGTATTCAATCGTTAGTGCTTAATTGGTTGGCCAGTAATTAACATTTCGCCAAGCCGAATGGGCTTTCTTTCCCCTGGTCGGAGGGGTGGGAACGGGAGTGGTAGGTGGGTGGGTAGTGGTGCGCTGCTGGCGGCAACGAATCACGTATGCGGATTCCCAGCCAGTGACAACACGAATGGGGTGTGATTCCAAAGGCGTCAATTAACTCTACTCTGTGAACCATCCACCCAGCCACCCACACATGACGGAAAACACAAACAGCGAACCAAATACACCCACAAAAGATTGGGGCGGCAGGTGCGGACGAGTGGCGGAGAATCGACAAACAGTAAAGAAACTGCGAGAAGGAGAAATAAAACGAAGCAGAGAGGAGAGGAGAGCAGAGATGATGACGACTTTTGCAAGCGACAACCGACCAATCAAGTCGCGCTTTAGCGGTTGTCGCGCACAGTTGCTTTACTCTTCTTTATGTTCCGTTTCAGCTGTTCCTGCCCCATAATACCACCGTTTCTGCGCCGGCATCGTCTGAGATTTAACAGCGAAAGAGCCGGGTATTAAGCTCTCTGTTCGTTTCACTGTTGTCATCATTGCCTTTGTCTGTGTTTAATTACTAGACGCATTTCGGTTCTCTGCTCTGCTCTGGCCTGTTTTGTTCTTCTCTGTTCGGCTTATTTCGGTAGAGTTCGGACCGTTCGTTGAACTAACCTCAGTCTCCAACCAAAAGCGACAAGTGTACCCATTCTTCCTCACTCAGGCATCTCCATCGTCATTGGCTAATTAGATGGCTGCTTGTAATTAACAAGGCCCAAAGGGTGTTTTGAGACAACGTACCGCTGTGTTTTAATTGGCCCTGTGTTTTAATAGAAAACAAAAAACAATTTTAAAGGGAACATTTAAAATACGCTTAAGGAGATCTGCAAGATTTGTATTCTATTTGTCCCATGTATTAGTACATCAACTTTTATTAATTTCTACTTCATTATACCCTTGCAGAGGGTATTATAATTTTGGTCAAAAGTGTGCAACGCAGTGAAGGAGACATCTCCGACCCTATAAAGTATATATATTCTTGATCAGGATCACCTCCTGAGTTGATATAGCCATGTCCGTCTGTCCGTCTGTCTGTTTCTACGCAAACTAGTCTCTCAGTTTTAAAGCTATCGAATTGAAACTTTGCACACACCCTTCTTTCCTTTGCACGCAGTATATAAGTCGGAACGGCCGGGATCGGACGACTATATCCTATAGCTGCCATATAACTGATTGATCGGAAAAATGCCATAACTTTCGTGTTTGTAAAGTTGGGAAGTTGGGATTTTCTATGGGTTTTAAATTTGGCCAATCAATCCGACCTACCAAATTTTATAAGGATCGGACGACTATATCCTATAGCCGCCATATAACTGATTAATCGGAAATGCCATAACTTTGGTGTTTGTTTAGTTAGGAAGTTGGGATTTTCTATGGGTTTTATTTTTGGCCAATCAATCCGACCTACCAAATTTCATAAGGATCAGCCGACTATATCCTATAGCTGCCATATAACTGAACGATTGGAAATGCCATAACTTTGGTGTTTTTAAAGTTAGGAAGTTGGGATTTTTATGAGTATTAAGAATGCATCACATGAATAATTTTGGAGAATATAATTTACAGAGTATTCTGCAAGGGTATATCAACTTCGGCTCCGCCCGAAGTTAGCTTTCCTTTCTTGTTTTAGATTTTAATAGTTCTAAACAAAAACATAATAATAACATTAGCAGGCCGAAGTTAACATACTACATCTTTTAAAACAATGAAGTTAGGTCGACTTTACGTTCATATGTCAGCTAAATGACACATTTTTTTAAAAAATTAAAAATGTAATTGTTAAATCGTAAAACATAAAACTAAATTTAACAAGTAAGAGCTTTAATTTTAAATAACCTTCCCTGTTTATAATACCCTTGCGAAGGTATTAAAATTTCAGTCTAGAGTTTGCAACGCAGTGAAGCAGCCGACAGTTTCGACTCTTTGATTTTATTAAAATATGTAAGTATTAATTCAAAACAAAATAATTAAAAACAAAATAGTTACAAGAAATTTTCTGTTAGGTATGTAAGAAATATATCGTTCTTGTTTTGTTTATAATAATATATAAGTAATATACAATTAATAAGTAAAGAGCTGTTTTTATACTATAAAAAAGAAATTATTAATAGTGTTATACAAAATACATAGTATGCAATGTATACAACCATTTTACTAATATAGTTTAACATGTAAATACAAACCATACAAAGAATTTAATATGTACTTAAGAATATGCAAAGTACACCAGGCTCAGTTTAATATTTTAACTTATACTCAACTTTATATCTTATACTCGTGAGTAGACAAATAATAACTTCAAAAGTTTTATTATAATATTATCAAAGTTTATAAATAAATACTCATCAAAAATACTAATTGAGAAATTTCTAATATCCAAAAGTTTAGAGTTCATGTAACATGGTTTAGTTCCTATGACAATTTTTTTTGGCTGTACTCATATTCTCAAAAATGTAGTGGTTTTTTATACCCGTTACTCGTAGAGTAAAAGGGTATATTGTATTCGTGCAAAAGTATGTAACAGGTAGAAGGAAGCGTTTCCGACCCTATAAAGTATATATATTCTTGTTCAGGATCACTAGCCGAGTCGATCTAGCCATGTCCGTCTGTCCGTCTGTCCGTCCGTATGAACGCTGAGATCTCGGAAACTATAAAAGCTAGAAGATTGGCATTTTGCATGCAGATTCTAGGAGTTCCTACGCAGCGCAAGTTTATTTCAAAAGGGTGCCACGCCCCCTTTAACGACCACAATCGCTTATATACGATTTTAAAAATTTAAATATTTCGGAAAAGTAAAAATGCAGTTTTATTGTGTTTATCAATACCTATCGAAATGTAGAAGAAATTTTCCAAATCGGACCATTCGTTAAAAAGTTATGCGTGATCAAAGTTTCTATCTCTATCTCCCTCGCACTCCCTTTACCTGAGTAACGGGTATCTGATAGTCGGGGCACCCGACTATAGCGTTCTCTCTTGTTTTATTTTAAGAACGATTGGAAATTCAATGAAAAATTATAACTTCAAAGTATTTAAAAATATACGAATACGCTTTGAGATCCAACCATTTTTGAATTTCTTAATTTCTTTTTTGTCATTGGAAATATCCGAAAATAAATATAAAAATATTACAGTAAACGACAAGCTTTATTGTTTTTCATATTACAAATATAACACAAGATAAAGATAATATATTGAATTTCAAAAAAATATTATTATCTCTCTTAAAAAATGGTCTTTATCAAATAGCAAATGACCAAAGTTTTTTTTTCCAAAATCGAAATAACTTGGTTTTTTTCAAAAACATTTTTTTGAATTTAATATATTTGTAATAGAAAGTTGTATAAACTTTGGCCTGACGAGGTTAGCTTTCTATTTTGTTGTGAGACGATATTTAAGAAATTCCTAACCGAGTCGATATAACACATATATATATATTTTTGAAATACTTGTATAGGTGCTACAGAAACAATAGGAAACAAAGTATTGTTCTCTTTACACAGCTGCAAAGGAATACAAAATTCGGCTTGCCGAAAGTTGATTCTCTTCTAGTTTATAATTTCAATTGGAAATTTCTAACTATAATGTCTTGCGGAGGTATTGCAAGGTTCAAATAAGCCATTCCATATAATACTATCTAACCATCAGTTTATATACATTTTCACACCGAAATCTGTCAAAATCGAACAATTATTTTACTAGTTACTAAGGAATTAGGTTTAGCACAGTCAATAACGTTAGAGCTAGTAATCTTAATGTTTTCATCGCCAAAATAACACCAAATGAGACTGCAGTTCCAGCCATTTTGGGAATAAAAAATCTATTATAGATTAAAATCAGTCTAGTAAATCAAGCCATGTTAGTCTGTCCATTTTAATTTAATAGAATTGGACAACTAAATATATTCAAAAGCATCGTCCTAACTGTTGGAACAGGAGTATTGCCTAAAACATTTTATTTTTTTTTTCTGTAGGGAGAACCTTTTTTTTTAAAAAGTGGTGATGGGGTCAAACTATACCCTTTTGGTTTTACAACTGTTTTGCATGGGAGGTGATAAGGTCTTGCATATTCTTGGAGGCATCAAACATTTTTAAAGTACATTATCAAGAAGTTTGAGATAATTTGGAATGCAATTATTAAATAGGCTTTACTATGATTTTTGCTTTTGCTCTACGCATTGGTATGGTAAATTGTAAATTGTATGGCTCTTATGACCAATTAGTGTTCCTTATTGTAATTTTTAATGGGGAACGAACTATATGTATACTCAGCTTTAAAATAAGTTTGGCTTCCAAAAGGCGTGGATTACCATAAAAATATATAATTTTTTTTTCAAATGGTTAGGCTTACAATTTTTGTTATACTTGCCGGGATCTCTTCGTTTATACGGATAATAATGGATCAACTCGACTCTATTTATATATATTTATATAGTATACTATTAAAAATACGCTTTAAAGCATATTAATGAAAAATGTAATGTGAATCAAGATCCTCCGTTATTAATATATCTCTAAATAAAGCTCTTCTGCAGCATTGCGCACAACATTTCACTCTATATACAGCGAGGCAAAAATAAGCAACTAACCAAAAAAAGAAAGTCCTAAAAAACTATGATCAGACAATATTTTTTTTCAGACTTAAAATAACTCCAGGCTTAAAATAATTCAGTCTTTTGTGCTCACCTGAAGTCCTTAAAAGCCGTCGAATCCATTATCAGCTGACTGGATCGTTGGACCTTCAGAAGAAGGCATTTAAAGTTTGGTCGATTTCAGTTGGCTGTTTTCGTTTTTGGACATATGTGTTTAGACTTCGGGTATGTAGGGTTTTTAGCTGGTTCAGTTGTTGATTTCTTTAAGTTAGCGGCGATAGTTTTGTACTATGTTATGATTTATTCTTAGGCTTACATTTTATAGGAACTTTTGAATCGAGGGCTTGTAGACTTGGGCGAGTTAATTCATTGGTCTGCGAAACCTAGAGAATTGTTTAGTAGGTAATAGTAGGTTATCCATCACAACGTATAGACAAGCGAAAGATTACCTTTTAACACTTGTATAAATTAATCGAAATAAATTAGACATTCTTAAATGAGCAATGCCATTTACAAAACTAGGAATAGAGAAAATAGTTTTTTTTTGTACAGGGTGTTATAATTTCAGTCAAAAGTTGGAAAATTAGTTAAGAATACCTTAAAGTATTTATTCTTCAGCATCACCAGGAGAGTCGATCTAGCCATCTCAGTTTGTCTGTCCGCCTGCCCGTTTCTACGCAAACTAGTCTTCCGACTTTAAAGCTCTCAAGTCATCTTTCTATCGCAGGTAGAATATAAGTCGGAAGGATTGAACGACTAAGTTATATAACTTCCATAGGATATGGCGCGTATACTCAAACTACTATATCATATTATCTGCCATAGGAACGACCGAAAAATGTAAATCGACATATGCTCATTGTTTATAATCATATACGAACAAAGCTATTTAAACATCGGTTTTCCGAAGGTTGCTTCAGATCTTGTTTAAGATAAATATAAATGTTTAAATTGTTGGGTTTTTAATTGTTTCAGTTAAAATCTTCTTGTTTTTATAATTCCTGTTTTGATTCGATATTAATTAGATGATTTTAAAACTTTTAATTTTGGCTCTATTTTATAAATCAAAATACAGTTTTCAATGCGGTTTTGATTTGCGTTGGTGTGATGCCATCATGGACAGGTAATAAATAGGCATGGAAGGATATCGAGACAGGATGTTGGAGAGAAAACAGCAGGCAACAGCATGGCTCGAAAGAGCCCAATTTTGTGCAGACGCTGGTGTATACACTGATGTATGCGGGTCTAATTGCCGTGACCAGTGACAGGCGAAAGGTGATCGACCTAAAGCTACCAGTTGTGGGCAGAAAAGTTGTTCCGGTTTCGGCAAGGATTCGATCGGAAATGGTAAATTTACTTATTTGTGTCACTGTCGTCTCGCATGTGAATATGTTTGCTATCATATTCGCAGATCAAAGGATTATCGACGACTTGACAAGTCTCTTCATCTGCACACATATACATATGTATGTTCATATATTCACACAGGGTTGGACGAATGACTGCGAAATAATTTAAATTGCTCATTCTTATGCGTTTATATACATTTATATACGTATGTACATATACAACAATGTATGCACATCTGCATGTGCACATACTTTTGCCGAAGCGGTAATTGTATATGCATGTGTATGCCTGGAAAAGAGCGAAACGAGTGAGCAAGTGGGATGATGTGTGTGGGTGAGTGTATGAATGTATGGTTGAGAGTATACGCGCGCGTTACGCCCTGCGATTTAATTTGCCAACTTTTTGCGTGTTTGCATTTTTAATATCAACACTTTTACTCCTAGTTGACTGCTTATAACGCAAGAGAGACAGTTGTCTCTTTTTTCTACACATATTTCCACACACGCACAGGCAGAGTCACAAGTGAAAACTTCTGGTCCTGTACTTTCCGAGTTTCAATGTCCAAAGCGCCAGACGGAGAGGGGAGAGTCGTCGTGACAGAGACAGAAAAAGAGACAGACCCTGAGAGAGAGGAGGCACTCATTTTTGCATATACTCTCGTGGACCACGTGCTCATTAAATCGTTGAAAGCAATTCATAGAGAACATCCAACAGCCGTCTAGCACCCTTTCAGCGGCGAGCTCTTTTTAGCTCCTTCCTTTCCTTTCATTCAGTTTCCCTTCGCACACCCTCCTTGGGCTTGCCTTGGCTCGGATCGGTTTGACTCGGCTCTACTCGGTTCGTACCGTAATGCAATTAAAAATAAAAAGCTTTCCCCGAACGGATTCCCCGTTTTTTATCTTCGATACTTTTTAATATGATACGATTCGCCATCTCTTTTACTAATATTGAAATAAAATTCTACTTTTGTCGGTGGCGTTGTTGTTGTTGTTGCTAGGCACACAAGTACATACAGATAAGGGTGAGTGTATTGTTTTGTACACAGGACTGCAATGTTAACTTGCACCTATACAATATATTTTTGATTTGATTTAATTTAGCCATGTAGCAGAAACGGACTGGATGTATTTGTGCTTATGCAGACAGCAGGAGAATTGGCAATGCTTCTTGGTTAATTAAAGGTGATCACGCTCCACCATCAAATTCCTACTGTCTACCACAACTTTATTTGAGTTTTGTAAATTATCAATTTTTCTGTGAACTCCACTGTTCGGCGCACAACACAATCCGAAGCGTGTGAATGCTGAGCGAAATGAACTCAGGTAGACGCGCGATAACGACGCGCACCCACTTCGAAAGCGAATATCACTATCCTTAGGATTGGGTATTCATAGGTGGTAACAAATATTCTACATCTCTTTTTCACTTTTTGGTTATTTTTTTGGCACTTTTTACGATTTTATTGTACACAATGCACAATGAGCCAGCGTATAGTCACAGTCACATCCACAATCACAGTCACAGTCTCGCCAACGGCAAAAACATCGTCATGGAGATCTACATCGAAACCCCGAGCACTCAGAACTCACCATCCGACCCGCATCTGACTCATTCAACGGTTTTTTTCGACTGAGTCGAGGCTGGCTTACTTGTTCAGTGGTTTAATGTCGCGGTTCTCTCTCCGCCGCTCTTCGGCGCTCTCTGGCTAAGCCATTCTGAAAGCCGAACCCCAAACGAAATGCAATCGAATCATGCGTATAAGAAAATATTGGAGAGAGAATGAGAGTCTCTGCGAGATTTCCGTAATGCGGTAATTATTGCCACGCAGAGTGGTAATTACGAAAGAGCGAGACAGAAGCTAAGGTGATAAAACAATGTACCAATGTGCTGTGCTTAATACTCTCGCAGTGAGCCTCTCTGTTCCTCCTTTAATTTCTGTTCGTCCGTGTCATGTGTGTCTGTGTGTGTGTGCCTACCTTTGTTTTGTGTGGGTGCAGCTTGAGCAATCATCTTTCATTATTTTTGTCTTACTGCCGACGGATGTAAAAGGTTCCCGAACGGGCATGTTCCACATCCCATTGTCTGCAGAATGAGAAATAATATTTATAATAATTTCACTGGTATTGGAAATCGCAGCGACTTTTTTAATATAAAAACTATATATACATATATTGCACAGCTTAGTCTATTCAAAATGAGGTGCTACAATATCTCTAAAACTCAAAATGTAAAAATATGCATTCATATGTATATATATTTATTGTTTCATAAACATCTGTTAAATTATCATGAAGAAAAATTTAAGCTATGAAAAAAAATTGAATTTATGATCGCACCCAGCTTAATGACAAATCAAAAATTAAGATGTTTAGTTGGTCTATTACTTTTTATGACCTCAAAAAAATAATCAGCATTAAAAAATAACTGTAGAAAAATAAGACGACTTCAAAACGATTTTTTCCACAATGGGTACATAAGCAGGTAGAATGGGTAATATAGTAAATTTGTTTGAATTGATTTTCTTTCCGTTCGGATCTGGACATGCAGAACGATAAAAAAAATAATCATAACTTCCTTTTATTAAACAGAACTTGAGGTACAGTGGTTTCAAAAGAGTGTAATAATTTAAAACGGCAGATCTGCTCCCTGAGAACAATTAACCTTTTCTCTTAATTGGCAATTAACTAGACGTTTCCGACCCAATAAAGTATATACATATATTCTTGATTAGAATCCATAGTAGAGCCGATCTACCCACGTCCGACTGTCTGTATGTCCGTCCGTCCGTTTCTACGTTAGTAGACCCCCAGTTTTAAAACAATTTGGATGAAACGTTCCCAAAAGACTTTTTTATATTGCAGGTAGTAAATAAGTCTGAATAAGCCGGATCATTTCTAAACGATTTACGTAACAAATGTGTACTTTATGACGTTGAATAGGTAAACTAAATTACTCTGCCTTGCCCTAATTTTCTTAAGTCACAAAATAAGATCCTAATGTTAGTTTTTCAGAAAATATAGTATTTTTGTAAATTAACATATACTAATTATTTTTAGTGGATGTAGAATGTTCGAGCCTACATGGACATAAATCAACAATAACAAGAAAGGAAAGCTAACTTCGGGCGGAGCCGAAGTTGATATACCCTTGCAGAATATTCTGTAAATTATATTCACCAAAATTATTCATATAATGCATTCTTAACACTCATAAAAAATCCCAACTTCCTAATTTTAAAAACACCAAAGTTATGGCATTTTCAATCGTTCAGTTATATGGCAGCTATAGGATATAGTAGGCCGATCCTTATGAAATTTAGTAGGTCTGATTAATTGGCCAAATATAAAACCCATAGGAAATCCCAACTCCCTAACTTAACAAACACCAAAGTTATGTCATTTCCGATCGTTCAGTTATATGGCAGCTATAGAATATAGTCGGCCGATCCTTATGAAATTTGGTAGGTCGGATTGATTGGCCAAAAATAAAACCAATAGAAAATCCCATCTTCCTAACTTTACAAACACCAAAGTTATGTCATTTCCGATCGTTCAGTTATATGACAGCTATAGGATATAGTCGGCCGATCCCGGCCGTTCCGACTTATATACTGCGTGCAAAGAAAAGAAGGGTGTGTGGAAAGTTTCAATTCGATAGCTTTAAAACTGAGAGACTAGTTTGCGTAGAAACAGACAGACGGACAGACGGACAGACAGACGGACAGACGGACATGGCTATATCAACTCAGGAGGTGATCCTGATCAAGAATATATATACTTTATAGGGTCGGAGATGTCTCCTTCACTGCGTTGCACACTTTTGACCAAAATTATAATACCCTCTGCAAGGGTATAAAAAACAAATTAAAACAAGAAAGGAAAGCTAACTTCGGGCGGAGCCGAAGTTGATAAACCCTTGCAGAATACTCTGTAAATTATATTCTCCAAAATTATTCATATGATGCATTCTTAATACTCATAACAAATCCCAACTTCCTAACTTTACAAACACCAAAGTTATGGCATTTCCGATCAATCAGTTATATGGCAGCTATAGGATATAGTCGGCCGATCCTGGCCGTTCCGACTTATATACTGCGTGCAAAGAAAAGAAGGGTGTGTGCAAAGTGTCAGTTCGATATCTTCAAAACTGAGAGACTAGTTTGCGTAGAAACAGACAGACGGACATGGCTATATCAACTCAGAAGGTGATCCTGATAAAGAATATATATACTTTATAGGGTCGGAGATGACTCCTTCACTGCGTTGCACACTTTTGACCAAAATTATAATACCCTCTGCAAGGGTATAAAAAACATTTAGCTGGCAGTATCGCCATATTTTATATAATGCAAGTGAACTCTTTGCTGCTATTATTATACCCTTGCAGAAGGTATTATAATTTTGGTCAAAAGTGTGCAACGCAGTGAAGGAGACATCTCCGACCCTACAAAGTATATATATTCTTGATCAGGATCACCTCCTGAGTTGATATAGCCATGTCCGTCTGTCCGTCTGTCTGTCCGTCTGTCCGTCTGTCTGTTTCTACGCGAACTAGTCTCTCAGTTTTACAGATATCGAATTGAAACTTTGCACACAGCCTTCGATCCTTTGCACGCAGTATATAAGTCGGAACGGCCAGGATCGGACAACTATATCCTATAGCTGCCATATAACTGATTGATCGGAAATGCCATAACTTTAGTGTTTGTTAAGTTAGGAAGTTGGGATTTCCTATGGGTATTTTATTTGGCCAGTTAATCCGACCTACCAAATTTCATAAGGATCGGCCGACTATATCCTATAGCTGCTATATAACTGATTGATCGGTAATGCCATAACTTTGGGATTTGTAAAGTTAGGAAGTTGGGATTTTCTATGCCTTTTATATTTGGCCAATCAATCTGACCTACCAAATTTCATAAGGATCGGCTGACTATATCCTATAGCTGCTATATAACTGATTGATCGGTAATGCCATAACTTTGTAAAGTTAGGAAGTTGGGATTTTCTATGGGTTTTATATTTGGCCAATCAATCTGACCTAACAAATTTCATAGGGATCGGCCGACTATATCCTATAGCCGCCACTTAACTGAACGATTGGAAATGCCATAACTTTGGTGTTTTTAAAGTTGAAAGTTGGGATTTTTTATGAGTGTTAAGAATGCATCATATGAATAATTTTGGAGAATATAATTCGGAATATTCTGCAAGGGTATTTCAACTTCGGCTCCGCCCGAAGTTAGCTTTCCTTTCTTGTTATACCCTTGCAGAGGGTATTATAATTTTGGTCAAAAGTGTGCAACGCAGTGAAGGAGACATCTCCGACCCTATAAAGTATATATATTCTTGATCAGGATCACCTCCTGAGTTGATATAGCCATGTCCGTCTGTCCGTCTGTCTGTTTCTACGCAAACTAGTCTCTCAGTTTTAAAGCTATCGAATTGACTAACTGATTGATCGGAAATGCCATAACTTTCGTGTTTGTAAAGTTAAGAAGTTGGGATTTTCTATGGGTTTTATTTTTGGCCAATCAATCCGACCTACCAAATTTCATAAGGATCGGCCGACTATATCCTATAGCTGCCATATAACTGAACGATTGGAAATGCCATAACTTTGGTGTTTTTAAAGTTAGGAAGTTGGGATTTTTTATTAGTGTTAAGAATGCACCACATGAATAATTTTGGAGAATATAATTTACAGAGTATTCTGCAAGGGTATATCGACTTCGGCTCCGCCCGAAGTTAGCTTTCCTTTCTTGTTTTATATATATTCTTGATCAGCATCACCAAGTGCTTCGTTTCGTCTGTTTGTATGCAAGCTAGTCTGTCAGTTCTAAAACTATTTAGTTGGTTTATAATTCGGAACATGCCGGATCGACAACAATACCATAGATTTTAATTTAGGCATTAAGATATATTTAACAGCAATTGAAGTTTTTTTATTATATTATATTTTATATTTATTGCAAGTTTAAGGTTTTAAAAAGTCTAAATAAACTTGTCTGAATATGTACAGACATTTCCGACCCTATAAAGTATATAAATTCTTGATCAGCAACACCAGGAGAGTCGATCTAACCATGTCCTTCTGTCCGTCCGTTTTTACGAAAACTAGTCCCTCAGTTTTAAAGCTTTCTGCTCGAAACTTTCCCAAAAGTTGTCTTTCTTAGCTGTTTTTTCTTTTTATTAAAATATTCTTTTGAGATATAATAGTTATTTACTATATCATAATTACGCTTTTAATTTTGACAAATTTGGGCAACAATATCATCTAGCTGAGATAGAAACGATGCCAAAATGGAGCGCAAAATCGACACATGTAGCTTTGTCGTTATTTTTAGTAATAAAGGCATATACATACATCGAAATGCAGTCGTTTTGTAATAACTGCAAGGGTATAATAAATTTCGTCTTGCTGAAGTTTGCTTCCTTTCTTGTTTTAAGCTATATTCTTTATACATACATATGTACATATGTAGTTTCTTTTAGGACTCACGGTTTTGGTTATATAAATATTATTATTAATTGCAATAATATCGAAATTGGTATTACAATTTATGGCACGTCGGAAAATTGATTCCCATTTTAAAATTTAGTTATAGTTTTTGTAAAAAGTGTTTACCGATATTGCTTTCTAAACAGTACCGTGTTTGAAAGCTGCAATAAAACTTGGTGGAGAAAGTTATACAAATATGACCATACATATATCTGGAACATTTTCTAAGGTAACAGACCGAGAATACTCCATTCCTTACTTATAAATGCACTTCCTCTCACACAGGCAAAATATAGTCGTAATTGTATACATAAAGTCTTATTTCGCAGAAGAAGA
Organism: Drosophila kurseongensis; assembly: GCA_018153305.1. NCBI lineage: Eukaryota > Metazoa > Arthropoda > Insecta > Diptera > Drosophilidae > Drosophila > Drosophila kurseongensis. The sequence goes on from JAECXX010000034.1 coordinate 3,393,496, forward strand.
TACAACAAGAACATACATACATATTTACGCAGGAGTCTTAAACGAAAAATTTGCGTCTGCGTTTACACTTTTAACTAGAAATGAATAAAACACGCATGTCAGCGGGAAGAAAATGAAAAAGGAACTCCTTTCCGAAACTCACTCTCTTTCAGTCTTTTTTCTACGCGACTACTCTCGCTTTTACACATTCGCTAATGCATGACAGGATATTACGATATGCATATAGACAGCCCCACATATGTATGTATACATATGTATAAAAATGTATGCAGACATTGTCTATACCAACTCTTGTCCTATTAGGTTTTTTGTGTGGGGGGAAAATTCAGCTTCAGAATCTGTCAAAAATAGGTTTGCCTCGTTGATTTTTTATTCATGTCTTGTGCTTTTTTTTTTGATTTTTTATAATTTACATTGTATATAATTTACAATATAATTTACAATATACAATGTATTACGAAGTATACGCATTCACATATTCAGCACCAGCACCACCAGGCGAATCTAAGATTCGATGTTTTATGTGGAGAATTACCCTGTTTCTTCATTTTCTTGTAAAAAGTAAAATAAGAGTTAAATAGTAATAATTAAAAACTAATTTTGTGTAAAGCGATTTACTTTTTAAAATAATTCGACCTTGCTTTTGCACATAAAACTTTTCTTATTTGCAATCGTCTATAGATATTTCTTAAATAATAACGTTCGAAAACCGATTAGATTAGTCCACTAAATCCTATATCCTTAGTAACATCTAAAGGCACAGTTTATACGAATTCGGAATCTAAATGTGAAGTCCTGTCCTATTTATTTCCAAGTAAGATTTCACGATTATAGATAGCTTTTTTTGCATCGCTCTTTTCCTTTTCTTATTTTCGACATAGACTTTTATTTTATTTTTCTAAAAGTAACTGTTATGGTAGATTTTAATTTATTTCACAATATAAAATTGTTGTTTACTTATTTAAAAGATTTTTTTAATAATGACTCTTACAGTGTAAGGAGGCGACTTTTTATATATAGCTGCAGAATCGAAAGACTGCTGTGCTCTATCGGAAGGAGTGGTATACCGATCGAAAGGTATCGCTTTAACTTAGGGGATCTCACAGCAAGACTTTACGAAACTGAATTCGAAAACGGGCCAAGCGATTTTTTTTTACATTTTTATGTTATAGATTAAGTTTAAATCATTTACTCGGAACTTCGGAAAATAAAATAAGTCTACAAAGTATGCAAAATAACCGCAAGGTTTAAGCAAAGCCCAAAATGGTTTAAAAACAGTTTACTAGGCAAACAAGCGAGCAATTGTTATATAAGCAAATACCTTAAAAACAACCAAGTTTGAAAAATTACAATCGTTCTCTTAGCAGCCAGAGAACCTACAAGCTAATTTTTTTTAATTAAGCTTTATGGTATTCCCAAACATAGTTTGCTTAAATATAATAGGTACCGAATTACTTACATAAATTGTAAAAAACCTAGTACGGCTTTGTGTAAATCGAATTAAAATTGGGAAAGGCTTTCTCTAATATACATGACTAAGGTTAAGGTAAAATAGGGACCCAGGGCGACCAATACTTCTATAGATACATTAATCTTATAATTCCGAAAAGTAAGTATTATCTTTCTAAACAAACTTAAATTTTGTATATATCCTCCGCTGAGAACAGAACATATCCGTCCGCAATTCTTAGCATGGCGGAATAAACTTACATATATAAAACAAGAAGAAAAGCAAACTTGGAGTTGTTAGAAATCTACTACATTTCGATTTCTATGTCTATATAACTAAAAACAATAAAGCTATGTCGATTTTGCGCTGCATTTTGCCATCGTTTCTATGGCAGCTTTGTGATATTGTTGTCCGATTTTAATTTAATTAAAACCATAATTCCATAATATTTAAATATTACCAAATCCAAAAGAACAAAAAAAATAAATAAAAAAAAACAAAGTTTTAATTTTTTTTAATTTTTTTTCCGATTGTTCCTATGGGAGCTATACGATATAGTCGCCCGTTCCGACTTATTACTACCTGTAATAGAAAGACAACTTTTGGGAATGTTTCAAGCAGATAGCTTTAAAACTGAGGGACTAGTTTGCGTAGAAACGGGCAGACGAACATACGGACAGACGGACGGACAGACAGACGGACGGACGGACAGACATAGATCGACATGCCCGTCTGTCCGTCCGTCCGTTTTTACGTAAACTAGTTTTAAGGCTTATCTGCTTGAAACATTCCCAAAAGTTGTCTTTCAATTGTAGGTAGTATATATGTCGGACGACTATATCATATAGCTCCCATAGGAACAATCGGAAAAAAATCGAAAAAATTATAACATTGTTGCTTTTAATTTTTTTTTGTTTTTTGGAATCGGAATAAAAAATATTATTTTGGTGATTTTCTATTTACACAATATTCCTTTGAGATTTAGTTATTATTTACTGTCTTAGTTTTGTCAAAATCGGACAACAATATCATATAGCTGCGATGGCAAAGTGCAGCGCAAAATCGACATGTAGCTTCATTGTTTTTAGTAATAAAAAAATCGAAATGTAAATAACTGCAAGGGTGTATAAACTTCGGTTTTCCGAAGAAAGGAATTTCTTGTTAAAAATGAATCTGAATTCAGAGGAGGGCCAAAGATCATCATTGTTTTGTTTAAACTTTAATCAAATTAAGATGGTGGAATATTAAGTAAACGCTTTCTGAAAATATAAAATACATAGCATTGTCGAAAAAATAAATCCGCTGACAGTCTCCAGAGTTTAGTCGGTACCTCCATAATTGACAAGCACACTAGCATTTGACAAACAGAAACTCAATATTGATTAATTACACAAGTCATTAACAAATGATTGCGTGGGGCAATGAAGCATAAAACGCGTATTGGAATGAGCGACCACTCCCCGAAATGATGGTCAAATTCAAATGAAGGAGCGAACGGAAGATGTGATGAGCTGGTCAACTATAAATAGATGAGTGCATTTGTGAATGTGTATTTATTGTTCGGATTTAAAAAGAAAACTAACATTTCGAGCTTATCACATATATATGTACAATTACCTTTTGTATACATATATACATACATATACTCAGATATGCATTATGCAAACGTTTTTGTGTTTGATGTTTTAGGTAAATACAGGTGATCAAACAAATTCTTAACGAGGTCTTCGTCTTTGACTCGGAAATAAACATATGTTTTCATTGGTTATTGAAATCAATGTTTCTTAGTCAGTTGTTCACCAGAATAATTTTCAACTTCTTTATGAGTTTTAATAATATTACATATAATTACAGATTGCTCATTTAATGACTAAAAACAATAAAAGCTTGAGAATCAAATGTGAGCATTTTTTTGGTTAATCCAACGAATTTTAAATGAAATAAATACAATTAAATTCAAATATCATATTTTCAAAAATCCTGCCGATCTAGAATGATCTAGGCAAGGGTTCCCTTGTTTTTTCCTATTGTTTTTATAGTCGGCCGATCCGGCTCGTTCCGACTATACTACTTAAAAGTTTCAAGCAGTTAGCTTTAAAACTGAGGGACTAGTTTGCGTAGAAACGGACGGACATGGATAGATCGACTCTCCTGGTGATGCCGATCAAGAATATAAGTACATATATACTTTATAGGGTCTGAAATGTCTCCTTCACATTTGACTGAAATTATAATACGCTCTGCAAGGGTGAAATAACCATATATAATGTATAAAACCCATAGAAAATCCAATCGTTCAGTTATACGGCAGCTATAGGATATAGTCCTTATGAACTTTGGTAGGTCGGATTGATTGGCCAAAAATAAAACTTCTTAGAAAATCCCAACTTCCTAACTTTAAAAACACCAAAGTTATGGCATTTCCGATCGTTCAGTTATATGGCAGCTATAGGATATAGTCGGCCGATCCCAGCCGTTCCGACTTATATACTGCGTGCAAAGGAAAGAAAGGTGTGTGCAAAGTTTCAATTCGATATCTTTACAACTAAGAGACTAGTTCGCGTAGAATCAGACAGACGGACATGCTTATATCAACTCAGGACGCGATCCTGATCAAGAATATATATACTTTATAGGGTCGGAGATGTCTCCTTCACTGCGTTGTACACTTTTGACCAAAATTATAATGCCCTCTGCAAGGGTATAAAATGAAACAAATAGCAGGTATCTTATAGTCGAAGATCACGTGTTCAGCGCTCTCACTTGTTTTTTGACCAAACCTTCAGCTTTCTTAGCCTTTGTTGTTGCTTGCCCTGCATGTGGGCCGACACTTTAACGTTTTCTAGTTGACAATTTATTGATGTGATACGACGCTTGTTTCCTATTTTCATTGACGAGAGGCCTACTCAAACTGGACTACCTGACTCTCTGGGCCACACAATTCAACTTGCTGGCACTGATTTCGGTTCAGTTTCGGATTTCGTTTCGGGTTTGGTTCCGTCACCCAAAACCCAGGTCGCTAAACTTTACTGTTCGTACCACAATTCGAAAATCAAAATAATCGTGTGATTCCGTCGCTTGCTTAAAAGATTCACTTTCATATCCGTATTCATCTTTTCTTGAAATACATGAATGGAAAAGAGAGATATGTATGCTGGTGGCATTAACATAATGTGAGCAGAGGGTTTCGATATAGTCAGTATTAATGCAACAATTAGTAAGCCGAAGTTTATATACCCTTGCAGTTGTTACAAAACAACTGCATTTCGATTTCAAAGACTTTATTGTTAACAGGAAAAGAAAGCTAACTTCCGGCGGAGCCGAAGTTGATATACCCTTGCAGAATATTCTGTAAATTATATTTTCCAAAATTATTCATATGATGCATTCCTAATTCTCATAAAAAATCCCAACTTCCTAACTTTAGCAAGAAAGGAAAGCTAACTTCGGGCGGAGCCGAAGTTATATATATAGTTAGGGCATTCCCAAACGTTCAGTTATATTGCAGATATAGGATATAGTCGGCCGATCCTTATAAAATTTGGTAGATCGGATTGATTCGACAAAAATAAAACCCATCATAACTTTACAAACACCAAAGTTATGGCTTTTCCGATCGTTCAGTTAAATGGCAGCTATAGGATATAGTCGGCCGATCCCGGCCGTTCCGGGTGTGTGGAAAGTTTTTCTATGGGTTTTATTTTTGGCCAATCAATCCGACCCACCATATTTCATAAGGATCGGGCGACTATATACTATAGCTGCCATATAACTGAACGATTGGAAATGCCATAACATACAGAATATTCTGCAAGGGTATATCAACTTCGGCTCCGTCCGAAGTTAGCTGTCCTTTCTCGTTTTGTTTCAGATTTAAATTGCAACCTGCATCTTTCCCGCCGCACGACACATGCACACTCGAGGCGACTCAGCGAAATGTTTGTACGAGGCATAACATTACATATATTTTAATGAAAAAATTTGAGGAGACTGTTGAAATATATAACAATAAAACCTAAAAGTTTCGTTTCAATCGAATATTTTATTCCTTCCCAATATTTCGTTTTTGATTAAGGTATTTGGGTGTTTGTTCTATAGTTAAGTACATACAGTATAGTATGTCTGTGAAGCCTTCGTAAGCATAGGGGCTTTGTGGTAAAAAAAAAATAGTACGGAATAAATTGAAATATATCCAATTAAATTCGTTAAGTGTCATACTTAACAAACGACGTTGAAGAAGATGCTAATGGCTTACGCTTCCTTATCCCAAATTAATGCCAAAACAAATCTGTGCGGGCGAGTCAGTAAACAGTTGCGTTGCTTTATTTATTATTATTTCCTTAATTCCGGATGTCAAGCGCCTTTGTTCAACCACAGTTGCCCTCCCCTATTTCTTAATTTAAAACTCCGCTAAAAACAATTATAAGTAAAACACTGACTCCCCTTACAACGTCGGGGTTGACCGCAGATTAAGCATCCCCATCTCCATGAACGTCCTGCTGCCCTTGACCGGAATTGCCAGCATAATTATCCGTTTAACGTTTTGCGCCACTATTACCAGCACGACAACGTAATTAATTCAATTTATGTTAAATCTCTTCAGCTCAGTTGGGCTTTGATTCAGGGTCCGTTTAATTGTTCGATTTTTCTCAACATTCCCATTGGCACATCAATCACGTGGCCTACAAAATTAAAAAATATCCCAAATTTGTTCAGCCTTCACATTTACGTCCGTTTTGGATGTTTATATAATCGTTTTAAGGGCCGATTGATATGTTTAATAGTGTGTTATTTATTTGCGTATTGTTTTCAAAACATAAAACCGGTAAACTTATAAAAAAAAAACAATTCTTTTAAAATTTGAGTATTTGTTATGATAAAACTTCTAAAACATTTGATTTTAGCAATTGTTAATCCACTGTTACTCCACTGTGATTTGGAGCAGAATGTACCAGAGATGGGCGCGTGTCGGAATGCTTTAACACGGCACATCCAAATCACGAAACTAAAAATGGCTGCACGCACAAAGGTGGTAGGACTGCGAAAAATTCGATGATTAGCGACATTATGAATTATCAAAACAATATAATTGGAATTTACAAATTTTATATTAAAAAAAAATATAACTAAATCTATTAATCTCTTTTGAATATGCCGTCAAAGCTGAAATCTTTGAGTTTAAAACGAGTCAAAAATATTATAAAAATTTTCCATTAAAACAAATTTTAATTTCTCGTCAAACCAACAGCTTCTTGATGTTTGAATTTTGATTCAAGCGTAAGGATATTTAATTCGAATTCTTACAGCATTAAAATCACAATGTTTAGGTCATTATCTACTATTATGTGTTATTCAATTTTAAACAAGAAAAAAAGCTAACTTCGCACTATGGGGCCAACGACCACTTTCGTTGGCCAAAACCCATTTTTGAAAAGTAGTAAAATCCAAAAAAGTTGTTTTAGGATGCATTAACAGAAGACCAATCTGCAATGTTACGTTTCAGGAATTCCGATAGAGGGCGCTTCTGTTAAGATAACAGCTGTTAAATCATATGTTTAAGACGCAAGCCTCGTGCGTCTGAAATTCAACTTATATATTGTAGTTTAAAAGTGTTTAAAAAAACAGTTTAAAAGCGTTCCAAAAAAATTTTGTGATATAATTTCGATGAATGGTGGTGTATACTAAGTGTTTATGTGTTTAAACGGTTGAAATCTATCATGTTGTTTTTGTACTTAAGTGTTAAAGTGAGTTGTCTAAAACTCGTTCTTTAATTAGAAAACTAACTTTTAAGTAGAGCAACAAAGTGAGTCCAGCGGAGTCCACTTCTGAAACTTATTGAGATTTGTAGAGTATTAAATTCTTGTTAAAATGTATATTGTCAGAATCGCCACTTATTGCCACTTTTTCCCGAAGCTTCGGGCGGAGCCGTAGTTGATATACCCTTGCAGAATATTCTGTAAATTATATTCTCAAAAAGGCATTCTTAATACTAATAAAAAAACACAAATTACTAACTCTAAAAACACCAAAGTTATGGCATTTCCAATCGTTCAGTTATATGGCAGCTATAGGATATAGTCGGCCGATCCTTATAATAGGTAGGTCGGATTGATTGGCCAAATTAAAAACCCATAGAAAATCCCAACTTCCTAACTTTACAAACACCAAAGTTATGGCATTTCCGATCAATCAGTTATATGGCGGCTATAGCATATAGTCGGCCGATCCCGGCCGTTCCGACTTATATACTGCGTGCAAAGGAACAAAGTGCAAAGTTTCAATTCGATATCTTTAAAACTGAGAGACAGACGGACAGACGGACATGCTTATATCAACTCAGGATGCGATCCTGATCAAGAATATATATACTTTATGGGGTCGGAGATTTCTCCTTCACTGCGTTGCACACTTTTGACCAAAATTATAATACCCTCTGCAAGGGTATAAAAACGCACAATACCCAAATCAATGAAATTTAGCATGATTTACCCAAAGCTGTATATGGCAACGTACTTCGCTTCTAATTTCTTGAGATTTTGTCTATGAGTGAATTACAGCGTCTGACGAAACTTGTATCAACGATTTTTTGAAAAATGTGAGCATGGGCTGCCATACAATTGCTTAAACTAATGCAAATATTCCTAGATGTAGACTTTTACGTGTGTGAATAATTGATGTTATCGATTGCGTTGGCCTCTGAAGGACGGGAACCGGGGATGAATGTATAAGAATTCATATTTACCAAAATAGAATTAGCAGGCAGAACATACAACACCACGGTGCATATATTCCGAAAAGGATGCATGGGAGTATACTCCTCATAATTACGATACTCTAGCAAGTTAATAGCTCCCTTTGTGGTTTTTATGACTACTTTGGGAAAGGAGAAGAAGGAATTATGTGTCTTGTGCTTAGTAAAACCGAAGGAGAATCTGCCACCATGTCGGAATTAATTATGTTTCAATGACACTGCGTAATGAAGAAGTCAGTACAGTCGCCAAGCACCCATTATTCCATTTCCTTTGAATATGATGAATAGAAATTGCAAATTTACGCAAATCGATTTTATTCGATTTTCAAATAAATTATAGTTATATGCTTCAGTGATTGATGTCGCAAATTTCTAACTTATATTATAATACTATCCGCAGTGGAATACAAATAGTTTAAATCGGGCACATATGCAATTCGACATACACATTTTTTATGATTTCGTTTGATTACATAGCTGATCAGTCAACTATATCTAATTGGTACCATAGAAACTCCAGGATCCTATTTGCCACGTTTTTTTTTCGAAAACAATTTATGTATATCTCCGAAAATTTATTGTTTAAGATTAGCACTTGAGTGTTGTGAAACTTGGATAGCTAGCATATATATTTAGCGCGAACAATCTGGATTATTTTCTCAGTGTAATGGGTTACCGTAAAAACCTAAAATTTGGTATTTTAAATCGCCCGATTAGAATGATAGTTACATTAGAAGAATTTGGTTAAATTCCCTAATAAATTTTTGCTGCAAATGTGTATAATCTTCGGGCTTCCCAATCTACCTTCACTTCCCGTTTTTTTTACGATTTGCTCTTAAGGTCATTATTTTAAACAAGAAAGGAAAGCTAACTTTGGGCGGAGCAGAAGTTGATATACCTTGCAGAATATTCTATAATTTATATTCTCCAAAATTATTCATATGATGCATTCTGAATACTCATAAAAAATCCCAATTTAATAAGTTTAAAAACACAAAAGTTATGGCTTTTCCAATCGTTCAGTTATATGGCAGCTATATGATATAGTCGCCCGATCCGGCTCGTTCCGACTTATATACTACCTGCAATAGAACGACAACTTTTGGGAAAGTTTCAAGGGACTAGTTTGCGTAGAAACGGACGGACGGACGGACGGACAGACGGACATGGCTAGATCGACTCTCCTGGCGATGCTGATCAAGAATATATATACTTTATAGGGTTGGAAATGTCTCCTTCACTGCGGTGCAAACTTTTGACTGAAATTATAATACCTTCTGCAAGGGTATACAAAATTAAATGTTTAATTGTGTAATTCAAATTGTTTAAACTTGTGATCGAATCAACAGTCTCTGTTAAGAACAATTCAACTTTTTGAACCTCCATGCAAGAGTTATGTTCTCTTGAGTCGGCTATCGGTTGCTTAACCCGATTATCCTGTCCTCATTGGCCTAACTTCATAACTAAGGAGAATAAGGAATGGTTGTCCATCAGTCATACATATATGTATGTCGAATTTTTAGAAAAGGTTTGGTATATTGGTCGGCCACAGTTTAATACTGTGGCGTGCAAAACTTTACAAACTCACAATAGAAGCATTCTGAATGACCGTACTTTGCAGTTCTAATCATTTGTATACCCTTGCAGAGGGTATTATAATTTTGGTCAAAAGTGTGCAACGCAGTGAAGAAGACATCTCCGACCCTATAAAGTATATATATTCTTGATCAGGATCGCGTCCTGAGTTGATATAATCATGTCCGTCTTTCTGTTTCTAGGCGAACTAGTCTCGCAGTTTTAAAGATATCGAATTGAAACTTTGCAAACACCCTTCGTTCCTTTGCACGCAGTATATAAGTCGGAACGGCCGGGATCGGCCTACTATATCCTATAGCTGCCATATAACTGATTGATCGGAAATGCCATAACTTTGGTGTTTGTTAAGTTAGGAAGTTGGGATTTCCTATGGGGTTTATATTTGGCCAATCAATCCGACCTATCATAAGGATCGGGCGACTATATCCTATAGCTGCCATATAACTGATTGATCGGAAATGCCATAACTTTGGTGTTTGTAAAGTTAGGAAGTTGGGATTTTTTATGAGTTTTAAGAATGCATCATATGAATAATTTTGGGGAATATAATTTACAGAATATTCTGCAAGGGTATTTCAACTTCGGCTCCGCCCGAAGCTAGCTTTCCTTTCTTGTTTATGAGTATTAATGTATTTCCCACTTTTAAATGCCAGGCATATTGCTAAGCGCATGAAGTTAGCAAAAACCATGTTAATTGGCCACTTCAAAAATGGAGGAATATCTTATGGTCAGATGAGAGTAAGGTCGTTCTTATGGTGGAAAAGGATCTAGATCGTACGTCAGGCGTCCCAAAAACTCTGATTTTATGCCGCGGTACACTACAAAGACCATAAAACATGGAGGGAGTAGCCTGATGGTATGGGCCTGTTTGTCCTATTATTGAGTAGGTCCTATACATTAGATTAAAACCATACTGGATCAGGACATGAACGTAAATATGTTGGATACGTTTATGCTACCCTTTGCAGAGTACGAAATGCCACTCGTATGGGTTTTCCAACAAGATAATGCCCCAAACATACCAGCAGAAAGGCAACGGATTGGTTCGGAAGAAACTCTGTCAATGTGTTGGAGTGGCCTGCGCAGTCGCCTGACCTTAATCCAATAGAGAATCTGTGGTCCGATGTCAAGAAGGCAGTTGCTGCATCCAAGTCAGCCACCGTAAGATCACTTTGAAAAGTAGTGGAGGAGTCTTGGACCCATATTCCCACTAAACGGTGCCAAAACTTGGTTGACTCCATGCCAAGACGTTGTGAGGCTGTTATTGCCAATAAAGAATGCACAACCAAATATTAAATGAAGAATCTACACTTTATTTGAATGTATAAATATAGAAAACTCATGAATTTTGTACTTACAAGTCGTTGTTATAGTTTTAAATCCATTTTTGAAAAGTGTTGCTATTATTTTTATACCCTTGCAGAGGGTATTATAATTTTGGTCAAAAGTGTGCAACGCAGTGAAGGAGACATCTCCGACCCTATAAAGTATATATATTCTTGATCAGGATCACCTCCTGAGTTGATATAAGCATGTCCGTCTGTCCGTCCGTCTGTCCGTCTGTCTGTTTCTACGCAAACTAGTCTCTCAGTTTTAAAGATATCGAGTTGAAACTTTGCACACACCCTTCTTTCCTTTGCATGCAGTATATAAGTCGGAACGGCCGAGATCGGCCGACTATATCTTAAAGCTGCCATATAACTGATTGATCGGAAATGCCATAACTTTGGTGGTTGTAAAGTAAGGAAGGGATTTTCTATGGGTTTTATATTTGGCCAATCAATCTGACCTACCAAATTTCATAAGGATCGGCCGACTATATCCTATAGTCGCCATATTACTGATTGATCGGAAATGCCATAACTTTAACATAGTTCTTGGGATATAGTTTGGTATTGACAAATGAAAACCATCGCAATTTCCTTTAATAGAAATCCTTATCGAGAATTAACGTTGACTCTGTTGAACACCTTATCCAGCTGTTCCAAAGTCATCCACCCTTTTACTCTACGAGTAACGGGTATAAAAACACCAAAGTTATGGCCTTTCCGATCGTTCAGTTATATGGCAGCTATCCGACTTATATGCTACCTGCAATAGAAAAACAACTTTCGGGAAAGTTTCAAGCAGATAACTTTAAAACTGAGGGACTAGTTTGCGTAGAAACGGACAGACGGACAGATGGACGGACAGACGAACGGACGGACGGACATGGCTAGATCGACTCTCCAGTTGATGCTGATCAATAATATATATTCTTTATAGGGTTGGAAATGTCTCCTTCACTGCGTTGCAAACTTTTGACTGAAGTTATAACACCCTCTGCAAGGGTATAAAAAATAATTCTTAGGAACAAGAAAGAAAAGATAACTTCGGGTGGAGCCGAAGTTGATATACCCTTGCAGAATATTCTGTAAATTATATTCTCCAAAACTATTCATATGATGCATTCTTAATACTTCAAAAAAATCCCAACTTCCTAACTTTAAAACCACCAAAGTTATGGCATTTCCAATCGTTCAGTTATATGGCAGCTGTAGGATATAGTCGGACGATCCTTATGAAATTATGGTAGTTATGGTTGAAACTTTGCACACACCCTTCTTTGCATGCAGTATATAAGTCGGAGCGGCCGGGATCGGCCGACTATATCCTATAGCTGCCATACAACTGATTGATCGGAAATGCCATAACTTTGGTGTTTGTAAAGTAAGGAAGTTGGAATTCTATGGGTTTTATTTTTGGCCAATCAATCCGACCTACCAAATTTCATAACGATCAGCCGACTATATCCTATAGCTGCCATATAACTGATTGATCGGAAATGCCATAACTTTGGTGTTTGTTAAGTTAAGAAGTTGGGATTTCCTATGGGTTTTATATTTGGCCAATCAATCCGACCTACCAAATTTCATAAGGATCGGCCGACTGCATACTATAGCTGCCATATAACTGAACGACTCGAAATGCCATAACTTTGGTGTTTTTATAGTTAGGAAGTTGGGATTTTTTATGAGTGTTAAGAATGCATCATATGAATAATTTTGGAGAATATAATTTACAGAATATTCTGCAAGGGTATATCAACTTCGGCTCCGCCCGAAGTTAGCTTTCCTTTCTTGTTTTAAACAAAGCGTTTAAAAACAACTAAAGAGAAAAGTGCTACAATTTGGGAGATTCTTTTGTATCCGATGAATACAAAATCTAAGTTTTTTTACTACGTATTAAAATTTCATGTGAATCTTTTATTACTGCTGAGTTCTGAGAAACTCTCCATCAAGTTGAAGGTATTTTCGTGGAGGGAGTATCTCCGCCATCGTGTCAGCATCAGGATCACGAATCACGTTAATTGCCTTTGTTTAATTTACCTTGATGCAAACCGGAAATTTGCAGGAACTTAATTTGTACGATGTCTGCTTAACATTTCGATGGGCTGCTGAGATGGCCAGCTGGCCTGGGTGTTTGGCGTTGGGGTGTGTGGCGTCGACAACTGTTTGACCTTCCTCTTTGTCGTTCGTGCGTGCCGAGATATACGATTAAGTACGTTAATATCGATGAAGCAAGCTAACTTATGCCAGGCGGCGCTTATGCACTATCTAACTTACAAACATTCACGAAAGCCCGAATCAACCCTTCAAACTGGGTATCGAAACTTGGTCAGGTGGCACCAACACTGGCTACATTGTAAAATATTTAAACGCATGACCGTTGCATCTAAAACCAAAGAGTATTATTGTATAATGCGTATATATTCGGATCATCTACTTTATATCCCGATTTTTATGTGTATACGCAATTAAAAGCAATTAACCAATGTGGATTTTCCGAAACATTTTTCGACCGATTGATGCCGTAGGATAATGGTGATCAAATCCATTTTATCACAAAAGACACTCCAACGGAAACAACATATTGATTAAACGTTATTTTTATACCCTTGTAGCGGGTATTATAATTTCAGTCAAAAGTTTGCAACGCAGTGAAGGAGACATTTCCGACCCTATATAGTATATATATTCTTGATCAGCATCACCAGGAGGGTCGATCTAGCCATGTCCGTCTGTCCGTCCGTCCGTCCGTCCGTCCGTCCGTCCGTCCGTCCGTCCGTCCGTCCGTCCGTCCGTCCGTCCGTTTCTACGCAAACTAGTCCCTCAGTATTAAAGCTATCATCTTGAAACTTTCCCAAAAGTTGTCTTTCTATTGCAGATAGTATATAAGTCGGAACGAGTATATATAGCTGCCATATAACTGAACGATCGGAAATGCTATAACTTTGGTGTTTTTAAAGTTAAGAAGTAAAGATTTTCTTTGGGTTTTATTTTTGGCCAGTCAATCCGACCTACCAAATTTCATAAGGATCGGCCGACTACATCCTATAGCCGCCATATAACTGATTGATCGGAAATGCCATAACTTTGGTGTTTGTAAAGTTAGGTAGTTGAGATTTTCTTTGGGTTTTATTTTTGTCCAATCAGTCCAACCTACTAAATTTCATAAGGATCGGCCGACTATATCCTATAGCTGCCATATAACTGAACGATTGGAAATGCCATAACTTTGGTGTTTTTAAAGTTAGGAAGTTGTGATTTTTTATTGATTTTATTTTTGGCCATTTTATTTTAATTTACAGAATATTCTGCAAGGGTATATCAACTTCGGCTCCGCCCGAAGTTAGCTTTCCTTTCTTGTTTAAACTAGAAGGTGTGCAGACTAAGGCTATAAGAAAACAAGAAAGGAAAGCTAACTTCGGGCGGAGCCGAAGTTAATATACCCTTGCAGAATATTCTGTAAATTATATTCTCCAAAATTATTCATATGATGCATTCTTAATATTCATTAAAATCCCAACTTCCTAATTTTAAAAACACCAAAGTTATGGCATTTCCGACCAATCAGTTATATGGCGGCTATAGGATATAGTCTGTCGATCCCGGCCGTTCCGTCTTATATACTGCGTGCAAAGGAAAGAAGGGTGTGTGAAAAGTTTCAATTCGATATCTTTAAAACTGAGAGACTAGTTCGCGTAGTATAATTTTGGTCAAAAGTGTGCATCGCAGTGAAGGAGACATCTCCGATCCTATAAAGTATATATATTCTTGATCAGGATCGCGTCCTGAGTTGATATAAGCATGTCTGTCTGTCCGTCTTTCTATCTGTCCGTCTGTCTGTTTCTACGCGAACGAGACTCTCAGTTTTAAAGATATCGAAATGAAACTCTGCACACACCCTTCTTTCCTTTGCACGCAGTGTATAAGTCGGAACGGCCGGGATCGGCCGACTATATCCTATAGCCGCCATATAACTGATCAAAATCTTGTGAGTTTATCCTATAGGTGTCATTTATCAGTCACATTTTCCGCACGTTAATACGCAGTATTTCAAACTTATCAACTTCAAAAATCTTGCTAATCTGAAAAAATCTAGCCAAACTCACTCATAATTTAAGCTAGGATTAGGTTATAACCCCTATCTATATAGCTTTTCTTTACTTATACATATGTAGGTACAAAAAAAACTCTTCCATACGGTTTTTGCTTTAATATAAAAATTAAGTAACTTTGAAACTAATGGAGAATCCACATTTTTCCAATTTTTGCACATACATATGTAAGTATTTATTAGGCAATAATTATCTTTTTCCTGTAATGGGGCAGATCGTGACCACCGCAAAACATTTGATTTAGTGTTCATTAAGGTCGCCGCGACCCACCTTCCTAAATATTAATGAAATTATATCCACTTTTATTAACGGCCGAGCGGACTTACTAACATTCCTCTCTGTCGGGCTTATTGCCACAAACGTTAGGGCAGAAAAGTTCTTTAATATCAGGAGCATTGCTAATAAGTAGAAACTGCGTTACATAAATAAGTCCGATGAATTGCAAAATCTAAACAAATCAAGAACTTTTGTATATCCTAACATTTATACATATGTATGTATGTACCTTGGAATACACAAATACTGAAGTGACGAGGGTAGATGTGCTTTCATTTTTGCAAAACCGAAAAAATCGATTTTCCATAATTCAATGTTAGAAATTTCAGATGCTAAAACTGCCAAGAATTTTTTATCCAATTTTTCACAGACCGACAAAAAAGTTTGGGGTGCGATTCTACCGGTTGGGCTTGGTCTCGAGTGAATTCCCTTCGCGTCCACACGAGCCGAGTCCTACTCACCATCCACCAAGTAGGGTATTCCTGAGCCCACGTCGAGGACCACCGCCACGAGCACACAAAAAAAACTACCCCGACAAAATTATAATGAAGTTGGTGGTGGTGCGGAGGAAGCAAAGTGTGCGTCGTAAAGCAGGGACGACGACCACGACCAGCAGCGGGAAACAGGACCTGGAAGGGGCACTCGTTGCCACCTTCCGCCTGCTTGTGCAGTCGGGAAAGAGCACCCCACCACTGTCACCGTCACCACCCTAAGAAAAATTAAAAAAAGCAAAAACAAAAAACTGAGTTATACATATACATACGTACATATGTATGTACATAAAAAACGAGATCATCCACGGTGATGAAACAGAAGCATCCCCAGAGCCCAGAACCCTCGAATGTGTGTGTGGGCACACCACACAAGAAGTATGTATGTATATGTATACGTACGCACAGCACATCTATGCATGTACTTATTTGGGTGCGTTGTGAGGAGCGGTTTTTTCCGGTGTTGCCGATTATCATTTTTAATACCCACTGTTCGCAGCTGTATGTATTGAGTTCAAGGCATTGTAATTAAACAACATCTTGAAAGGTAAAGGATTTACAAATACATATGAACATATATTAAAAAATCTTAGAATATTTGCATACACATCTAGTTGTACACGAATAGTGAATGAATAAATGAAGGAAATGCGTACAATTCCAAGCCCATAGCATACATACATATGTATGTATGTATGTAGGTCTTTCACGTGTTATAAAACACAATTATATACCCGTTATACCCGTTACTCAGCTAAACAACTTTAGATTTTGCATTAACATAATGTGAATTGGAGTGACCACAGGAAAAAAGGACAAAAAGTTCAAATTATCAATTTGAATTCGGCGATCTCTTAGAGCTGGCAGCTTTACAGCACGAGCATCATCACCAGCGCTGCTTTAGCGCAGGCAGCTTCTGTCCTGCATATACACATACGCCATTGTTTGACTCGGACCTCCAATTTGGCTAACTTGATTTGATTTGCATAGTTCTTAGGATATAGTTCGGTATTGACAAATAAACACCATCGCAATTTCCTTTAATAGAAATCCTTATCGAGAATTAACGTTGACTCTGTTGAGCACCTTGGCCAGCTGTTCCAAAGTCATCCGTTAGATGGCGTCATGAAAGGCGGAAATGTAGGCGCTAGCCAGGCTTAAGCGTTTAATGGGTTTTTGGGCGTTAGAGTGGGCGTGGCAAACTTTTATTAGGCCAATCGATAGGTATTGACGAAACAAATACATATCAATTAAAATTTTCATAATAGCATCAAAACTGTGGCCACAGCTTGTGGCTTGTGGGCGTCAGAGGGGGCGTGGCACCATTTTGAAACAAACTTGCGCTGCGTAGGAACTCCTAAAATCTACATGCAAAATGCCAATCTTCTAGCTTTTATAGTTTCCGAGATCTCAGACGGACAGACGGAGAGACGGACAGACGGACATGGCTAGATCGACTCGGCTAGTGATCCTGAACAAGAATATATATACTTTATAGGGTCGGAAACGCTTCCTTCTACCTGTTACATACTTTTGCACGAATACAATATACCCTTTTACTCTACGAGTAACTTGAGCATGGAAAAAAACAATTTTAAATTTTTTTACAAAAATGATCGTGCAATGATGCATGCTGATGATGATCAAGAATATATGTATGTTTGTATATTGTTTATAGGGCCGGAAATGTGCCATTCATTGCGTTGCAAAATCAAGGGTGCAATTATAATATCCTCTGCAATGGTATTTCTGTTGATATTATTTTGTCAGGAAATAGGTTTTCTAAGAAGCAAACAGCTTTCAAACTGCAATCAAACAAGAAAGGAAGCAAACTTCGACAAGCCGAAGTTTATATACCCTTGCAGTTATTCAAAACACATACATTTCTATTTATATATGACTATACTACTAAATTTCGATTTTCGATTTTGCGCTGCAATCAGCCATCCTTTCTTGGCAGCTATGTATGTATGTACATATATGATATTGTTGTCCGATTTTGACAAAACTAAAAGCATATTTCTGATATAGTAAATAATTACTAAAGGAATATGTTAATAATTCACTTTAAAATTTTTTTCCGATTGTTCCAATGGGAGTTATTTGATATAGTCGCTCGCTCCGACTTATATATATTACCTGCAAAAAAAAGACAACTTTTGGTAAAGTTTCAAGCAGATAGCCTTAAAACTGAGGGACTTGTTTGTATAGAAACGTTCGGACGGACATACGGACGGACGTTGCAAACTTTTGACTGAAACTATAATACCCTCTGCAAGGGTATAAAAACTTAACGCTTACCAAGCAATAAATTCAAATTATAAAATTTAAATATATATTTTTCACTTGAAAATTGTTGTTATTGTTTTACTCCTTTTCAACAGTAAAAAGTTTTTATTTGAAAATACAAAAATCCAAGTTTTCTCTGAATTATTAAAAATAAGTACTTCAAACTATTTTAGAGTGGAAGAATAAAAATGCGCAAATGCATCCATATCTTAATTTTTAATTGCTGAGTTACTCTGAGATTTTGGCAAGTGCATTTTTTTTAGATTTAAGTATCTAGTATTTAATATAATTTCTTAGGTAAGTATAATTTTTTAATTTGAGCTTAGAGGTAACTTATTTTGAAAACTGTATTATGTAAAACAATTAATTTTACATATGGTTGGTTAAAGTTAAGTATAAAAGTCCAAAAATATACATGAATTTTTAATAAGTCCAGTAGGTGTGAGTTAGTAAAATGTATAAAGATTAAGAAAACCAAAAAGGTAATTGACCAAGACTTTTTTTAACTTTCTTAATTCACGGATCCGTCATCTGAGGCTCTCAGCATGACCAGCGTGTGTCCCGTCGTCGGCTGGGTTACGTAAATTGTTTAAATAATAGGTAAATTGTTAAATTATTTTTCATATGACTAGGTATCCACCCCAGACAGGTGTATGACGTCTACCATCAAGTAGAAACACCTGCCGTGATCTCTTAACCGTTTTAAGCCGTCCAGGTGTCTTAAAATCCCGCTTGGTCGGCACGGATCATCAACCTGTGGGAGGTGCTTGTCCACCTGGGCGCGCACGTGCGGCATGGCAAAGTGTTTAAGCCTCTATACTATTAAAAACACAACAATTAAGAACTTTGAAAAACGGCGCCAAAACTGTAGGACCACTTTGGAGGAAACGCAAGAAGTCCCGTAACGCCTTGCGAAAGTGGCCAGAAAACACCTATATTTGCGTTAAACCCAAAAATGGTCACACTGCCTGGCCTTAAATCTGTGTGTCGGGAAATTCTCCGTTCCGCCACATTTTCCGCGAGAATAAAATGCTGTCGACGTGAGCCGGGGGTGGGGGTCAGAACGTAGCGATCAGTTTTCCGTGGAAAGTGATCGAATACACCAGTTTTCGCGTGGCGTGTGTTACCCTTGTGCAAAATACAGTGCTACCAGACCGTCAAACTGAACTTTTCCGGGTTTTCCCCAATTTCTCAGTTTTGCGAACTCGGACCGCTGCGTCAGACCCCCCAAAAGTTGAGCCCCGCTCCACCACATCCGCCACGTCCCTGGGACCCCCTCAGAAAAGCGTAGGAAACGCTCCCAAGCCTCACGACCGAAATCATACCCTCAAGACTGGCAGCGTTGCCCCCCACAAGACCCTTCCCAACCCCGGCGTTGCCAGCCTCCCCATCCCGGCGCTGCCATTTCACTGTTAACAGTCTTAACAGATGTTAATAGCTGCTCGCTCGTGTATTTGGATTAACTCAAGCTTGGAAGGATAGGTGGCGCTGCCAGCATTGAAAAATTGTCTATAAGCTCAAGCTTAAGTTCCATCTACCGGAAAATGTGTAAACTATGAATTTAATAACTTTATAATTGCTCAACAGAGCTCCGCTCTCATAGCGAAAGACCCACAGAAGTGATTTTTAACACTGAATATAGTTCCGAAATTCATCACTGCTTAAATTTAGGACCATTAGTATTCATTTATTACAGTAGTAGCTCTTCAATACTACATATTATAAGGCCCATGTTCTGTAGTTTAAATTCCAAACCGCAGTTTCGCTATTTGTCTCTGGTGTGAAACCAGAACAATTGCTACTATTCAAACGTCAAATCTTCAATTATTCATTCCATTAGTACGATTTGAGCATATTGGTGGTCTGCAAGTATTTCAAAAATGCATTTGAAAAATCTGCTCTCCACGGCTTAAAGGACGTTTATTCAAGGATATAAACTCAAAGTTTTATAAAAATAGTATTCACAGTTTTTGAGCAAATCGCTTAACAGTGGTCAAGCGTCTGAATCAGCCCATAAAAAAAGGACTTTAAAATTGAATTAAAAATAAAGTCCTTCACAGATCGTGTACTAAAATGACGTGAATATAAGCCTATGTTGGGATGTTTTAGTGATGTTTCTGGAAAATTTTATAAATCGACAGTTTTTGAGAAAATGGCATTACAGTTTGCGTAGTTTGAAGGGATATAAAAAGGCCGCCCACTCTATTACTTGAACCAATAGCCATGGCATGAACCAACTTATTTCTGTCGTTTAAAATACCAATCGACGCTAACTTTTGAATAATTTCTACGCCCCTCACAGAGTGTGTGCCAAGTCGGCACATATTTTAAAAATTTTATTTGCAATCGAACTTACTTTGAGGTAAGTTTGAATCAATTCGTATTTGTTATTTGTTTCGGTTTTTCCGTCCACTTTTGAACTAAGAAACACTCTGCTCTGACAACAGACACCCCAAAAGATTAATATTCTTAATCTTTTCGCTAGGGCCTGTCGAACGGTCACCCAAAGTTCATTTCAGCAGACTGTCAACGCTATAGCCTAGTACTCAGATCGACGAAAACTGTACGCCAGTCATGAGGGTGAGCTGGCGGCAAACAGCTGTCGTACACTTTTCGTCAACGTTTTTTTTCACTTCGGTCCTCAGACCGACGAAAAAATACCAGAAAATTGTTTGGCGTTGCCAGTCTGCGAAAATGAACTTTGGGTGAACCCTAGCGAAAAGATTAAAAACTTTAAAGCCTAGTATCGAGATCGACAAACGATTATGCTAGCGTAAAAACTTTAATCTTTCCAGTGTGACCAAAGTTTCGAGAGTTCATCAGATTTAAGCGTGCTACGGTCGTACTGTCAATCAGCTGGGTTTGTTGACAAGCAGGTAAAATTCAAATATCGTATTTGCGGGAAAGAGCCTTTAAATGATATTACCAAATACCTTGGCAAGACAAGTCTGCCGCTGTACAAAGATATTAAAAATCAATACAATTTAAATTTAACAGTTGTTTTTTTTAATTTACTGATAATTATTTGCCAATTTAAAGTTCATAGCTGCACTTTTATTGTGTTTTTTCGTACATTCTGGACCTAAAAAACATTTTGCTCTGACAAGAGGCACCCCAGATAGTATTAATGTTATTTTGTCCTCACATGTAAACACCTGCAATCGACTTTTGTGAGTTTTTTGAGTTTTTCCCTCCATTTCTTATAATGTTCAGTGAGAAGCGCACGCCAAAAGATTAAATTTTTTAATCTTTTCGCTAGGGTTCACCCAAAGACAGACTGGCAACGCTATGGATTTTTTGGTATTTTTTTCGTCGATCAGGAGACCGACGTGAAAAAAAGGACCGACGAAAAGTGAACGCCAGCTGTTTGCCTCTCGCTCTCTCTCATGACTGGCGTTCGGTTTTCGTCGATCTGGATACTAGGCTTAAGACTAGTACTCGGATCGACAAACGAGTTCGCTAGCGTAAAAACTTTAATCTTTCCAGTGTGACCAAAAATTTGAGAGTTAATCAGAATTAAGCGTGCTACGGGTTTACTGTCAATCAGCTGGGTTTGTTGACATGCAGTTAAAATTCAAATATCGTATTTGCGGGAAAGAGCCTTTAAAAGATATTAAAAGATATTATAAAACCACTTTTGCAAGACATGTCTGCCGCTGTACAAAGAAATTAAAAAACAATACAATTTAAATTTAACAGTTGTTTTTTTTTAATTTTCTGATAATTATTTGCTAATTTAAAGTTCATAGCTGCACTTTTATTGTGTTTTTTCGTAAATTTTTGACCTAAGAAATATTTTGCTCTGACAAGAGATAGCATTAATGTTATTTTGTCCTCACATGTGAACACCTGCAATCGACTTTTGCGTGTTTTTTTTTATTTTTTCCCTCCATTTTTAAAAATGTTCAATGAGAAGCGCACGCCAAAAGATTAAATTTTTTAATCTTTTCGCTAGGGTTCACCAAAAGTTTATTTCCGCAGACTGGCAACGCTATGCAATTTTCTGGTGTTTTTTTCGTCGATGGGAGGACCGAGGTGAAAAAAAGTTGACGAAAAGTGTACGCCAGCTGTTTGCCTCTCGCTCATGACTGGCGTACAGTTTTCGTCGATCTGAGTACTAGGCTTTAAAGCCTAGTATCCAGATCGACAAACGATTATGCTAGCGTAAAAACTTTAATCTTTCCAGTGTGACCAAAGTTTCGAGGGTTCATCAGATTTAAGCGTGCTACGGTCGTACTGTCAATCAGCTGGGTTTGTTGACAAGCAGTTAAAATTCAAATATCGTATTAGCGGGAAAGAGCCTTTAAATGATTTTACCAAATACCTTGGCAAGACAAGTCTGCCGCTGTACAAAGATTTAACAAAACAATACAATTTAAATTTAACAGTTGTGTTTTTTAGTTACTGATAATTATTTGCTAATTTAAAGTTCATAGCTGCACTTTTATTGTGTTTTTTCGCACATTCTGGACCTAAAAAACATGTTGCTCTGACAAGAGGCACCCCAGATGGTATTAATGTTATTTTGTCCTCACATGTAAACACCTGCAATCGACTTTTGTGAGTTTTTTGAGTTTTTCCCTCCATTTCTTATAACGTTCAGTGAGAAGCGCACGCCAAAAAATTAAATTTTTTAATCTTTTCGCTAGGGTTCACCCAAAGTTAATTTCCGCAGACTGGCAACGCTATGGAATTTTCTGGTATTTTTTTCGTCGATCAGGAGACCGACGTGAAAAAAATGCCCGACGAAAAGTGAACGCCAGCTGTTTGCCTCTCGCTCTCTCTCATGACTGGCGTACGGTTTTCGTCGATCTGGATACTAGGCTTTCGTAGCACGCTTAAATCTGATGAACTCTCAAAATCTTGGTCACACTGGAAAGATTAAAGTTTTTACGCTGTCGATCTGGATACTAGGCTTAATGATGAACAGATTTCGTCGATCTGAGTACTAGGCTTAATATAATCACGGTTGCCACTTCAAACATTTTTATGAAAAAAGATTAAAAATGAGCCAATTTGAATAAAAAAGAGCCAAATTTGTATTTATTATTTATTTTGATTTTATTTAACTTTAATCATAAGAGAGTAATAAAAACATAAGCAAAAACATAACTTTTGGGTTTCACACATTAATCACTTTGAAAATTGCAAAAAAAAATGCATTAATAAAAAAATGAATTCTTTTTTTCAAGTTTAAAATATTTTTTATCGCTATTAGCAAAAAAGAGCAAAATTCAATAAAACTGGGCCAAGGAGCCAACGCGAAAAAAAAGAGCCAGATTGGCTCAAAAGAGCCAAACCTGGCAACAGTGAATATAATATCGAATAACTATCGATGGTGCACTATGGTAAGTGTCTTGGAAATGCTGCTCTGTGGTCAATCACTTAACAAATTGTAATTCCAAGGAAACTGTGAATAGGAATTGATTCAAACTTTCCTTAAAGTTAGTTCGATTGCTTAAAAATTTTAAAATATCTTTTGACTGGCAAACCCTCTGTGAGGGGGGTAGGAATTTTCAAAAGTTAGCGTGTATTAGTATTTTAAACGACAGAAAATAAGTTGGTTCATGTCATGGCTAACGAATGGGTTCAATTCTAATTCAATTTTGTTGTCTTTTCATGTGTGGGCTGAATCAGACGCTTGCCCACTGTTAATCAATTTTCTCAAAAACTGTGTATACGATTTTTAGAAAATTTTGAGTTTATATCCTTAAAGAAACGTCCTTTAAGCTGATGTAGCGTGCAACTTGGCACACGCTGTGAGGGTTGAGATATTCTCCAAAGTGTGGGGAGCCGATTTTTCAAAATCATTTTAGAAATACTTGCAGAGCTCAAATATGCTTAAATCTTACATATACAATTAGAATTTTCTTTTTTCAATATTTTTGCATTCAAAATTTTTTGATTACGTGGCTAAATGGCGAGAAAAAATATAAAAGCAGCCCTCATGTTCCAAATTTCACTGCTAGTTTGACGGACATCCTTTTATGCCACCTATTCTAGCAAGCTTGAAAGATTTAGTTAAGCCAAAAGTTTGTTTACTTAAAGTACTCAATATTTTAATATCAGGGCTAGGCTTGCCAAAGTCTGATTTATTTCTTGTTTTGGATTTAAATCGGACTTTTCTTTTTGTGCGCGCTATATTATGTTTTGTATTTGTTTTGTAATATATACAAAAAGATTGGAGCAATTAAGCTTAATTTATATTAAAAAGGACCCCAACTTATTTCATTAGTATTTTCATCATTTGAGTCCAGTGTGACATGCAACCATAATTGCATTCTTACATAATTGCATTAGTAATAAAGAAAACAAGAAAGGAAAGCTAACTTCGGGCGGAGCCGAAGTTGATATACCCTTGCAGAATACTCTGTAAATTATATTCTCCAAAATTATTCATATGATGCATTCTTAATACCCCTAAAAAAATTCCAACTTCCTAACTTTAAAAACACCAAAGTTATGGCATTTCCAATCGTTCGGTTATTTGGCAGCTATAGAATATATCCGATCCTTATGAAATTTTGTAGGTCGGATTGATTGATTAAAACCTATAGAAAATCCCAACTTCCTAACTTAACAAACACCAAAGTTATTTCATTTCCAATCGCTCAGTTATATGGCAGCTATAGGATATAGTCGGCCGATCCTTATGAAATTTACCTTGGTCGGATTGATTGGCTAAAAATAAAACCCATAGAAAATCCCAACTTCCTAACTTTACAAACACCAAAGTTATGGCATTTCCGATCAATCAGTTATATGACAGCTGTAGGATATAGTCGTCCGATCCCGGCCGTTCCGACTTATATACTGCGTGCAAAGGAAAGAAGGGTGTGTGCAAAGTTTCAATTCGATAGCTTTAAAACTGAGAGACTAGTTTGCGTAGAAACAGACAGACGGACAGACGGACATGCTTATATCAACTCAGGGGGTGATCCTGATCAAGAATATATATACTTTATAGGGTCGGAGATGTCTCCTTCGCTGCGTTGCACACTTTTGACCAAAATTATAATACCCTCTGCAAGGGTATAATGATTTCTAAAACAACTATGGAGAAGAAACTCTAGGTAAATAGGGCAACTCATGTTTGCCAATAAATTTCGAATTAGGCATTGCTTTTTTTAAATCTCGACCTTAAATTTAAAATTAAGCTTCCATCTTACTCTGCCATTGAATAGAAAGACCCTTTTTGTATGGTTTTATCAATAGATTTAATCGTGAAGCGGGTCGGGAATTTAAACCTAACTTTCAAACGAAGTATAATTATAACGGGTGGGGGGGGGGCTAGGGCAAGTAAAAACTTGAAAATAAATGTTTTAGTTTAAGTAGTTCCCTTACTGCACAACTCAGCAATTTATCAGCAAAAGGAATACCATGAGTAAACATCCATATTCATTCATTCGAGTTCACCTGTTGCTATCTATAGTAATTGTAGTGATAGTTTCGAACTTTATTCGTCCGCCTTATCTACAAATAAGCACCTTTTAAATCGTTTTACAGTTTGGCTTTAAAAACCATAAAAAAGAAGTAATTCATATTAAATAATTAAGTCCGATCCAAATTATATAACTCATGGAATAGCCCTTGTTAGGCCGATCATCTCAATAGTAGCAAGTTTTGTCCGACTAAAGATAGCTTTTAATTTCTGTTTATGTTATGCACTTATACACACATAAACGAATACGAGAACAGTATATACATACATATGTATACATATGGTGCACAGAAATGCCGAAAGATTTAGTAAGAAGTCTTCGGTGAAAGAATAATTTCGTTTCAGGTGAAAGCATTTGTTGACTGTTTTAAAAATTTTGCATAAGAATATATTATTTTTAAATTCAAAAAAAAAATAGTGGCCCTAAAATGTTTTGTTTTGACTAATTTGATAAATTCCAACCTTTATAATCGCAATACTTTAATAGAACATTCTGTAAAAGAGTCTAAAAATATTTATAGTGTACATTTTACAATTATATATTAAACATTAGGCTAGTGGCTTATGTGTACATATGTATTAACATATATTAAAATGGACAAAATTTAAATCACGTGAATCCCGCGGCGATATTCGTTCGATGTTCGTATTGAACTCATCTATAATTGAATCAGAGATTTAAAAATAGATTAAACACAATTCCACATGCTTGCCTACTTAACGTAAATAAACGTAATCATAAATAAAATCATATATGTACATATGTATGTAAGCGAGATGCAGTGATCTATACAATTGTATAAGTACATATGTGAATTTAAGTGTGTATATATGTATATTTAATGATTTAAATACACACTGTGGTGCTGGCAAGGGTGTTACCTACATATGTGTATATGAATAGTACATAAATGTGCATAAAACTGCATTTCAAAATAATAAACTTATAAGACCCAAATACATCAAATAATTCTTTAACGGTTTCAAAACTTAGGCATGTTTTTATAATTTAAATTTGGAGCAACAAAGATTGTCGTCATGAATTAATTTTTTTTGGAATTCAGTGTTCCATCTTTCGAGTGAGTACTGTATATATATTGTTATTTATATATATATTCATACATATGTGCTCAAATTAATAAATTGTATATGTATTTTAAAGGTGTGAACATACAGACGCGAAGGGGTAAAATATTTTTTCGTCACCGAAATTTATTAGACCCAGGAATAGAAAGTGAAAACAAAGCACAAATATATGCAAAGCACCTTAACAACAATCCAACCAACTAGATACAACCCAGACTGCAGCCAACATGCATTTACAGGATTACCTCAGGTATGTTTTAAGCTTGAGTGATTCTAAAACCAAAAAGAAATTCAAACAAAATAATAATCGATCAATATTCGTTATTAATCGATATGCAAAGGCCAAATCGAATAGGTCCTGCCGCGTATATGTACATATATTAAGGAGCATGCGCATTGCGCAATCACCGCCTGGAAAATGGGAGCTTATTCATTGTCAGCTGGCTTTGCGTTAAATTAATAGGGAAACTTTACTTGGACGGGAAAGCTCACAGAAGCTAACAAATCGATACATGTATTTTATTTCCGTGAAAATGCTTAAATATATAATAGCAAACTTATCTTATGTGAATTAAGTAGTAATATTTTGTGCACAAAATCAAAGCATCAAAGTGAATAGAACGCAAGCCCAATGTATAATTCTGTTATACATTACCAATAAAGGAATTTCTTGGATTGAACCATTTTATAATTGTGAACACTATATTCTACGGATTAGAAAAAAAAGTATAAAATATTGCTGTGTTAATATATTAACAAAACCGTTCGAACATTTTGCAATGCAAAAATTCATACTCGCTTGGTATGTAAAAATTTATTTTTAATAAGCTTCGCTTTCAAAGCAACTAATTGCTCACTAAGGCTTACATACATATACAACATATTAAATGTGTATATAAATTATAACTTTTTATTTCCTGAAATAAGGTCCAAGGGGAAATGCAATTAA
Organism: Drosophila kurseongensis; assembly: GCA_018153305.1. Lineage (NCBI taxonomy): Eukaryota > Metazoa > Arthropoda > Insecta > Diptera > Drosophilidae > Drosophila > Drosophila kurseongensis. The sequence goes on from JAECXX010000034.1 coordinate 3,421,265, forward strand.
GAACTCATGGTGAAAGAAAATCATTAAATAAAATACACAAATCCAGTCCTGGAACATCCTCACGTTATCTTTTAAAACTTTTTTAGCTCGAGTTTTAAGCTATTATAAAAATGGGGATGTTTTGGAAGGGTAAAAACAACAAAAAACGTTCCTATGACACCGAAAACAATCATTTTTAAAAGAAAATAAATGGTTCAGTGCTTTCTATAAAACCTTCGACAACTTACATAATTTATTTTTATTGCAATTACCTTTAGAATATTTATATTTATAAAAATAGGAAAAGGCAATTTAACAAATCGATAAAAATCAAAAACTAGAAACGTTTTCAATTTAAATTTTCAAAGCCGGCTTAATAACATTTCTAGGACTGATTTTTTCAAGCGTCCCTTAAGTATTTATCGACATGATAAAATTAAAGCTGATTTTTGAAGCCAATCCAAAAACAATTGAAAACAGTCAATAGTGCCGTGAAGGGGGTCCCATAACTCTGTTTCAATAAGAAAGGAAGTTTATATACCCTTGCACTGCAAGGCTTGCAGTTATTACAAAACGACTATGTACATTTCGATTTCTATGCCTATGTTACTTAAAACAATGAAGCTATGTCGATTTTGCGCTGCATTTTGCCATCGTTTCTACGACAACTATATGATATTGTTATAAGATTTTGACAAAACTAAAAGCGTAATTCTAATGTAGTAAATTTTTATTTTATTATTTTGTTTTATAATACTAAAATTATTAGAAAAGAAAATGGCTCTGGAAAATAAAGTCCTTCGGTCTAATATAGTATATAATTACTATATCTCAAAGAAATATTTTGATAAATAGAAAAGCCGCAAAATACAAATTTTTTCAATTCAAAAATCAAAAGAACAAAATAAAAATTTAAAAACAACAAAGTTATACGTATACTAAGTATTTTTCGATTGTTCCTATGGGAGCTATATGATATAGTCGCCCGATCGGGCTATATACTACCTGCAATAGAAAGACAACTTTTGGGAAAGTTTCAAGCAGATAGCTTTAAAACTGAGGGACCAGTTTGCGTAGACACGAACGGACAGACAGACGGATGGGCTCAAGGACGGACAGACGGACATGGCTAGATCGACTCTCCTGTTTTCTTCAAATGTTTTTTTAGGATTAAAATTATCTTTTTAAATTTTTGGTGCAATATCTTGTAAATAAGGGGCTTTCGAAAATGTTTAAATATTTTTTAATGAGCCTTTTGAGCACAAATTAAGTTTTTTAGCATAGCATATGGTCAGTGCCTAAAATTAGAAAAATTTTGCGTTCAAGTTGAGTTTGTTTGAAATGTAGACCTTTTTTTTAGATTTGTAATCCATATTTGGCTTATATGGGCACATATTACCACTAGCAACAAAACACAACAAAGAGCTTAATCATTTGCAAGGGATATCTTTTTATGAATTTGGTTATTTGACTTGCTGGGACACTTGTAATGACTGAAATATGAGAAATAAATAAAATAAATAGTTTTTATTCATGAAAATTATTTGATAATTTAAGCCTAGTGCTCAGATCGACGAAAACTGTACGCCAGTCATGAGAGAGAGCGAGAGGCAAACAGCTGGCGTTCACTTTACGTCAGGCTTTTTTTCACCTCTGTACTCAGATCGACAAAAAAATACCAGTCTGCTGAAATGAACTTTGGGTGAACCCTAGCGAAAAGAATAAAAAATGTAATCTTTTGGCGTGCGCTGCACGCCTGTAATCGACCTGCAAAAGTCGATTACAGGAGTTTACATGTGAGGACAAAATAACATTAATACTATCTGGGGTGCCTTTTGTCAGAGCAAAGTGTTTCTTAGGTCAAAATTGTACGAAAAAACATAATAAGAGTGCAGCTATGAACTTTAAATTAGCAAATAATTATCAGTAACTAAAAAACACAACTGTTAAATTTAAATTGTATTGTTTATTAATTTCTTTGTACAGCGGCAGACTTGCCTTGCCAAGGTAGTTGATAATATCTTTTAAAGGCTCTTTTCCGCAAATACGATATTTGCATTTTAACTGCTTGTCAACAAACCCAGCTGATTGACGGTACGACCGTAGCACGCTTAATTATGATGAACTCTCAAAATTTTGTTCACACTGGAAAGATTAAAGTTTTTACGCTAGCGTACTCGTTTGTCGATCTGAGTACTAGGCTTTACGAAGCACCTCTCGGACTCACATGAAATTCCCCGCCGTTGCCCTCACTACCAATTAAACATCTGAATATGTTAATAGAGTTAATAATTCATTATTATATGAGTTTTTATGCCATTCTTCATGCGTTTCCTTTACTTTAGTGTTATAGAAAACACATCGATAGTCACAACAGAAAATCGATGTTCTCAGAAATTTTAAAAACATCGATGTATCGATGTTTCTCCACCTCTATGGCAGGCCTAGTCTGTCTTTTGGTACCGAATTCTTTTAAAGAGTTTTTGAGTAAATTATAATGAATAAAACGTTGACTTCGGCAACTCGGTCTCTTACCAGGCGGCCAATATTATATGCATATTCATCTTGTATAGATTTTCCGGTCAAACTGCCTTTAAGTGCTCCTTAGTTATGACCATAGTTATTTACTTAATATTCTAAGCAGTATGAGAATTCCATGGGTCCTGTAAGTTCCCTCTCAACCCATATTCAAATAACAAGCCTTAAACTTTACAATTCTCTCTTATTTTTCAGAAATGAAGAAAATGCGTCTGCGCCAGACGATAGTAATCATAATCATGCATGTCGGCCTTCCTCCAATCATGAGCAGTTTATAAGTCTTAACCGTGATTGTCAAAAGAATCTGTTGAGGCTTCATCCACCGCCGCCTTCAAAACCACCTCCTCTCGCGGGTGCTATCCTGCAATCTCGCCTTCTGCAACATATAAACTCGGGCGCGAATTCAGCAGAAACAGATGCATTAGAGGAGCACTGTAGAGGAGCCAATGTCCTTCAACGGTCGGCCACTTTGCCAGCGAAACATAACCGCTTAGGGGTTCGCAGCCGCGTGACTTTTAAAGTCCCATCGTCAACAACTCCTGCTCCTACTCCAGATCCAATCCAAATTCAGGTTGCCAGAACTGTGGTAGGTCCTAAGGAAAAGGAATCTAGCAAAATGACTTCTGAAGATTTGTTGCAGCCGGGCCATGTTGTAAAAGAGCGTTGGAAGGTGTGTGCTAAATTTAATATTTACCTACAGTTGCGGTCAGAATAATACCACTTACAGATTGATCATCACTTGATACTTGATTAAATTATTGATGTTTTTAGTAATAGTTTAAACTTTAGATGATTTTGAATACTTGGTATCAGATATATTTCTATTATTGGTAAATTTAGTAAATTCGAAACAAAGAATTTATTATTTGTTATTAATGCCTGGTCTTGTACATATTACTTGTAATGTTTAAAGAAAGCGATTAAATTTACATTTTTCACTTCAAAAATAATTTAACACAAATCCAAAATTAATAAACTTAAATAATTAGGTAATAAACTTTTAAATGCATATTCAAAATGTTTTTTAATCGGTGTAAAATTACATCTCTGAAGATTTGTTTTTGCCTAGGACCAATTGAGTGTTATCTTGAGAAAAGCCATGACCAATTGAGAGCTTGCTTAAAAGGATTAAGAAGCTGGAACTCAAACTAATAATAAATAGGATAAAATCAAGGATATATATTGATAATATTTTTATATTAATAAAAGGGAGATACAAGTTTTTTCTGCCCTATGAAGTAAAAATAATCTATATTATAATATCATTAATCCCGATGTTTTTTCTTTATGACTCGATTAAGAGACTTTCATTTTAAACGTATTAATATATCTATATAATGTTTCATGATTTTATTTGCTAAATAGTATTACTTTCAGTTAATGTGATCATTAGACATAATCTAAATGAAAAACAGGTGTTTATATAATTTTAGTGGAACCTTGCATCGCAGTGAAGGAGACATTACGGACCAATTGTCCGTAAAATATATATTTTTTAATACCCCGTCTAGAACATTATAGTTTTAGTGAGAAGCTTGAGAGGGAGACATTAATGACCATATAAAATATATATATTTTTAATACCCCGTCTAGAACGACTGTATCATATCAAAAAAATACACCTCTTAACGAGTTTAAAAAGTCGTTACGATCGCACTTCCAACATACAAATTTTGTGATATAACATTTTTTGACGAGAAATGATTAAGCATTCGACTAAATAAATAACTTTTTAAAATCCCGCAAAAACAGAATTTAAGCGTCTTAACATTTAAAAATCTAGTAACTAAAAATAACACAAAAGTCGTAGAATAAACGCTTATTTTAAAACGCTTATGTTAAAATGATTCCAGGATTCTAAGTCCTCGCTTTGATGCATACGTACTAAAATCAATACCGGATTTTTTCTTTCACTCGGAAAAAAGTTGGGAAGATGAGATGACTCTATCCTCCCGGCAGTGGACTCTCTCTATTATTAGGAGCACTGCCTGTAACACCTCCATAAAACTAATTGAATAATGTCAAGCTAAATTTTAAAACATATGAATAACGCTCCTTAATATTTAATTACTTTATTTATCTCAATTATTAGGAGCACTGCCTGTAACACCATAAAACTAATTGAATAATGTCAAGCTAAATTTTAAAACATGAATAACGCCCCTTATTATAACTTTACTTTATTTATCTCAAAATGAATTCTGTCAATCACTAATACTGCCACACGTTGCAGAACAATACTTCTCTTACATAAAAACAGCCTTGCCCTGACACTGTCAAGACCTTTGAACAGAGAAATATTTAAAAATATATGACTAACGCCCCTTACATTTCAGGAAACTTAACATTATTTCGAGATCCCAAAATTAATCCTAATATTGCCACACGTTACAGAACAAGACTTCTTTTACATTCAAACACCCTTGCCCTGACACTGTCAAGATCTTTGAACACTGAAAATATAGCACCCATCTAACAATTTGATACTTGGACGGCCCGCTAGTGGGAGACTCATTCCTGACACTAACACATAGTCTGAAACACTGCCCAATCTTGTAAGTGGCCTTTCCTTTTGTACTACCTGGACACTACAAAATGTAAAGGTGAATTAAGTTTTACAGAGCACAGTTTTAAAAAATCCCTAAAATTAAATTGCAAGTGTTAGGAAAATATACGGGTATTAATAATATTACTAATAACAAGAAGGGGAAGCTAATTTCGGCCGGAGCCGAAGTTGAAATACCCTTGCAGAATATTCTGTAAAATATATTCTCCAAAATTATTCATATGATGCATTCTTAACACTCATAAAAAATCCCAACTTCCTAACTTTACAAACACCAAAGTTATGGCATTTCCGATCAATTAGTAATATGGCAGCTATAGGATACAGTCGGCCGGTCCTTATGAAATTTGGTAGGTCAGATTGATTGGCCAAATATAAAACCCATAGAAAATCCCAACTTCCCAACTTGACAAACACCAAAGTTATGGCATTTCCGATCAATCAGTTATATGGCAGCTATAGGATATAGTCGGCCGATCCCGGCCGTTCCGACTTATATACTGCGTGCAAAGGAAAGAAGAGTGTGTGCAAAGTTTCAACTCGATATCTTTAAAACTGAGAGACTAGTTTGCGTAGAAACAGACAGACGGACAGACGGACATGCTTATATCAACTCAGGGGGTGATCCTGATCAAGAAAATATATACTTTATAGGGTCGGAGATGTCTCCTTCACTGCGTTGCACACTTTTGACCAAAATTATAATACCCTCTGCAAGGGTATAAAAAAAATATAAGTTAAAACATCCTATCCTGTTTTTTTCTAAATAAGTAGATGGAAAGAAAAGGTTTAAAAATGCGTTTTTAAATTATAACCTACTTAAGAAGTTTTAGTTTTAATTACTTATTTAAATAAATTTATATTAAGATGTACCTAGAATAATAAATATTCGAGGTTTATAGGGATAGTGATTTGTGCTATTATTTTGAGTGCAACTGTGGCAATTTGTGCAACATTAACTGATTTCTAAAACATATTTTTTATTTCCATACCTTGAAGGTGGTGCGTAAAATCGGCGGTGGCGGTTTTGGAGAAATTTACGAGGGACAAGACCTTATTACACGTGAACAGGTCGCCCTCAAAGTAGAATCTGCCCGCCAGCCCAAGCAGGTGCTTAAAATGGAAGTGGCCGTTCTAAAGAAATTGCAGGGGAAGGAGCACGTGTGTCGATTCATTGGATGCGGCCGAAATGATCGATTTAACTATGTCGTGATGCAGCTTCAAGGAAAGAATTTAGCTGAGCTCCGTCGTGCTCAGCCGCGTGGCGCATTTTCGCTCAGTACAACACTTAGGTTAGGGTTACAAATTCTCAAGGCCATTGAATCTATACATTCTGTGGGATTTCTTCATCGTGATATTAAACCGGTAATAGTTTTTTATGTGCCCTATTATTTGTATTAAAGTTGTAATGTTTTGGCGACGAATATATTTTCTTTTTTCATTTTAGAGCAACTTTTCTGTGGGTCGTTTGCCTTATAATTGTCGACGTGTCTATATGCTAGACTTTGGATTGGCGCGTCAGTATACCACTGGTACTGGTGAAGTGCGGTGTCCAAGAGCTGCAGCTGGTTTTCGCGGCACTGTTCGCTATGCTTCTATTAATGCACATCGTAATAGAGAAATGGGACGTCACGACGATCTGTGGTCACTTTTCTATATGCTTGTCGAATTTGTAAATGGGCAACTACCGTGGCGAAAAATAAAAGACAAGGAACAAGTTGGATTGACAAAGGAGAAATATGACCACAGAGTGCTGTTAAAGCATTTGCCGTCAGATTTAAAGCAATTTCTAGAACATATTCAATCTCTTACCTATGCAGACCGACCGGACTACGCGGTAATACAAAGATAAGCGGAATACAGGAACTCTATATAAAATATAAGCTTGTTTTCATTAACAGATGCTTATCGGTTTATTCGAGCGGTGTATGAAACGACGTGGCGTCAAGGAGTCTGATCCATATGACTGGGAAAAAGTGGATTCCTCGACGATTGGCAACTTAAGTACAACAACAGGAAACCCATCAGTTCCTGTTAAAAACGATTACATGCACGGGAACATAACACAAATGACTGTGGCAGCATCTAACGCAAGTGGCACGGAATACGTAAGTTCTAGTGCAAAAACTTTTATTTTAATACCTGGAATTAAAGTCGTTTAAGTAGAAAATTTGAAATAAAGTATGCCATATTTAATAATTGTTTTTTTGTTTGTTTTTTTTGTTTTTTATACCCTTGCAGAGGATATTATAATTTCAATTAAAAGTTTGGAACGCAGTGAAGGAGACATTTCCGACCCTATAAAGTTTATATATTCTTGATCAGCATCACCAGGAGAGTCGTTCTAGCCCTGTCCGTCTGTCTGTCCGTCCGGCTGTCCGTCCGTCCGTTTCTACGCAAACTAGTCCCTCAGTTTTAAAGCTATTTGTTGTTATTAATTTGTTTCTTTTGTTCTTTGGGATTTGGTAATATTTTAATATTATGAAATTACGATTTTAATTAAATTTAAATCGGAGAACAATATCATATAGCTGCCATAGAAGCGATGGCAATATGCAGCGCAAAATCGACATAGCTTCATTGTTTTTAGTACTATAGGCATAGAAATCGAAACGTAGTCGATTTGTAATAACTGCAAGGGTATATAAACTTCGGCAAGCCGAGGTTCCTTTCTTGTTTTTATACCCTTGCAGAGGGTATTATAATTTTGGTGAAAAGTGTGCAACGCAGTGAAGGAGACATCTATAAAGTATATATATTCTTGTTCAGGATCGCGTCCTGAGTTGATATAAGCATGTCCGTCTGTCCGTCTTTCTGTCTGTTTCTACGCGAACTAGTCTCTCAGTTTTAAAGATATCGAATTGAAACTTTGCACACACCCTTCTTTCCTTTGCACGCAGTATATAAGTCGGCCGACTATATCCTATAGCCGCCATATAACTGATTGGTCGTAAATTCCATAACCTTGGTGTTTTTAAAGTTAGGAAGTTGGGATTTTCTATGGGTTTTATTTTCGGCCAATCAATCTTACCTACCAAATTATAAGGATCGGACGAATATTTCCTGAAGCTGCTATATAACTGAACGATTGGAAATGCCATAACTTTGGTGTTTTAAAGTTAAGAAGTTGTGATTTTTAATGAGGAATATTAATAATTTTGGAGAATATTATTTACAGAATATTCTGCAAGGGTAATTAAACTTCGCCCGAAGTTAGCTTTTCTTGTTAATTGTTTGTTTGTTGTTCTTTCGGATTTGGTAATATTTAAATACTACGGAATTACGGGTTTAATTAAATTTAAATCGGACATCTATATCTTATAATAACCCATAGAAAAATCAAAAAATTAAAAAAAATAAAAATTTAAAAAAATTTGTTGTGCTGTTTTTCTATTTATCAAAATATTCCTTTGAGATATGTTATTATATACTATTTGAGAATTGCGCTTTTAGTTTTATCAAAATCGGACAACAATATCATATAGCTGCCATAGACACGATGGCAAAATGCAGCTCAAAATCGACATAGCTTCATTGTTTTTAGTAATATAGTTAGAGAAATTTAGTCGTTTTGTATTAACTGCAAGGGTATATAAACTTTGGCTTGCCGAAGTTTGCTTCCTTTCTTGTTTTAATTTGTTTTCCGATTGTTTTTATGGGAGCTATATGATATTGTAGCCCGATCCGCTTCGTTCCGACTTATGACAGGAAACCCATGTACATTTTTAATAAATTGGGGTTCAATAATTTTTTTCCCTATCAAAAGTGATAAAAATCGAATGCTTGATTTATTTATTAAGTTATAATAACTTATTTATATTCTTTATTGAAAATCTTTTGAACAGGTGCGAAAGCGAGCTGATATCGAAACCGCTCATATTACAGCGACCGAACCATTAAATATGAAGGAAAAAGTAAGTGCATAAAAATAAATTGTTATGTTAATTTGAATAAATATCTTCAACCTAATTTTTTCTATGAAAGGTTGATAAAAACTGCAATGCAACCTCACTAGCGCCGAAAACAAAAGGATCTGGCGAAGTCAACGTACAACACGGTAATACAACAAATAATCAAAACATTACACCAAAAGGGATGCTGCAACAGCATTCTACGCTACCCACAAACTCCCAAGTGCTATTACCTAATATTCAAAGTGCACCAATCAATTTACCAATGGTTGGTATAGGAAGCAACGATGTTCAGGTAATGGTACCGCAATCAGCAGTTCACACAAAGAACTCCCAGGCGCAAAACGGGGCTGGATCCTTTTCAACAACAAATCAAAACAACTCTGCCCCGGTGTACGGAAATTCTGTAAGTTTAAAAATATCATCTTTTCAGGTGTTTTTTTTTTAATAATTTGTTTACAGTTTCCACAGTTGGAAGATAAAGCACCTATAAAGTTTTTGCCAACGAAATCAAATGCAGAGTGCGAAAGTATAGTTGACGTCGTTGCCAAGAGTATATTTGAGCCGAAAACCGTAGATTTAATGAAAAAACTCAGTTCGCCAGAGTTAGCCAATAAGCAATTACAAAAGTCAGGGGAAGTGACAAACGAGGAGGGCTCTGAAGTCAAGAGGTCATTAGAAGAACAAAAATCTACGTTTGGACGTCTTCGTGTGCTCACAGCGCCCCCAATGAGTGTACATGATCTAACTGCGGGTGGCGGCCATAGCCAACAGGGGTCTGATTTATTAATAAAACAAGAACCAAATGCTCAGTTTTCGACTAGCACCAATGCTGGCCCCGTGGCCGGGAACAGCTCTTCCTCAAAATTTGCTATCAACCACCATGGTCAAATTTTTGGAATGGCTGGCATGCCGCCAGTAAATCGACGATCGGCAACATCAACCAACTTACGTCCATCTTCCTCTGGAGCAAACAGCAGTTCAATTCAAAGGATCAATAGCGGATCGACAGGTGGTGGAGGTGTTGGCACTGGAAGCAACACCGCCAGAAGCAGTGTTGCTGGTGATCATTCTGTCACCCAATTTGCTTTAATCGACGACGAAAACGTGTCAGCATTACAACAGGTAACCAAAGGCGGAGCCCTCACGCTGGCATCCCAATGGAAGAGTCAGTTTGATGACTCAGAGGACACTACGGATAACGAATGGAACAGAGAACCACAGGTAAAATAAAACCCCTACTAAAAATATCTGAAGCTCTTAAAATGTCTTCCTGTAGTCGTAAAGACCTTTTTTGGTCACTTTCGCCAAATATTTAATAATCATTTTTAAACTAATAATTGATATCACGGGCTTACAGTTGTTTTCAAAATGTATTAACCCAAATATATAAAAACATGATAAGAATACCAACTACATTTCGCCTCGCAGTCGCAACCCAATTTGGAGAAATTGATTAAAGTGCCCTTTAATGAAGCCAAACAATTTTCAAAACATGTCGACGCTGATACAGGCAAAACATCTAATATCCTAATTAAAGGAAAAGACACCCCGAAGAGGTAAGTTCACCATGGTTCATCTTATTATTAATAATACTACTTTAGTGGCCGAGTACACATAAGTCGGAATTGCCGTTATTTTTTGGCATGAACTCTAGTTTTCATTTTAAGGGCTTTAAATTTTGCAAATAAATTATTGAGACTATAGTGGAATTTGGTTTCTTTTTTCATACACAATATTTAGTATTTTTATATTCTCAGTAAAGGCATTCATTGTGAGTGTAACTGTGATGAAAGCTAAGTGCAAAACAAACTTCTGTTATGGAAGAAATTAAAATATAACAAGAAAGGAAAGCTAACTTCGGGCAGAGCCGAAGTTGATATACCCTTGCAGAATAGTCTGTAAATTATATTCTCCAAAATTATTATTGTGTTGCATTCCTCATGAAAAATCCCAACTTCCTAACTTTAAAACACCAAAGTTATGGCATTTCCAGTCGTTTAGTTATATAGCAGCTATATGATATAGTCGTCCGATCCTTATAATTTGGGTGGTAAGATTGATTGGCCAAAAATGAAACCAGGAGAAAATCCCAACTTCCTAACATTACAAACACCAAAGTTATGGCATTTCCGATCAATCAGTTATATGGCGGCTATAGGATATAGCCGATCCCGGCCGTTCCGACTTATATACTGCGTGCAAAGGAAAGAAGGTTGTCTGCAAAGTTTCAATTCGATATCTTTAAAACTGAGAGACTAGTTCGCGTAGAAACAGACAGACGGACAGACAGACAGCAACAGAATTACACGCTTATATAAACTCAGGACGCGATCCTGATCAAGAATATATATAATTTATAGGGTCGGAGATGTCTCCTTCATTGCGTTGCACACTTTTGACCAAAATTATAAAACCCTCTGCATGGGTATAACCAAGCAACTTTGTTTAAAATATTTATTTTGACAACAGCTATATTCCATTGTTGTTCGATTTTGAAAAAATTAAAATCGTAATTCTGCTATAGTAAATAATTACCATATCTCAAAGGAATATTTTGATAAAAAGAAAACAGCAATATTCAAATCTTTTTTCGCTTTTATTTTTGTACCCTTGCAGAGGGTATTATAATTTTGGTCAAAAGTGTGCAACGCAGTGAAGGAGACATCTCCGACCCTTAAAGTATATATATTCTTGATCAGGATCACCTCCTGAGTTGATATAGCCATGTCCGTCTGTCTGTTTCTACGCAAACTAGTCTCTCAGTTTTAAAGCTATCGAATTGAAACTTTGCACACACCCTTCTTTCCTTTGCACGCAGTATATAAGTCGAAACGGCCGGGATCGGCCGACTATATCCTATAGCTGCCATATAACTGATTGATCGGAAATGCCATAACTTTGGTGTTTGTAAAGTTAGGAAGTTGGGATTATCTATGGGTTTTATGTTTGGCCAATCAATCTGACCTACCAAATTTCATAAGGATCGGCCGACTATATCCTATAGCTGCCATATAACTGAACGATTGGAAATGCCATAACTTTGGTGTTTTTAAAGTTAGGAAGTTGGGATTTTTTATGAGTATTAAGAATGCATCATATGAAAAATTTTGGAGAATATAATTTACAGAGTATTCTGCAAGGGTATATCAACTTCGTCTCCGCCCGAAGTTAGCTTTCCTTTCTTGTTTTTTTAATTTTTGTATTTCTTTATGGAAGGTTTGAGATTTTGGAGACTTTTAGGTGAACTCATTCTGTCCTGCCAATCAGAACATTTAAAATCTTTTTTGAAGAATAAATGGAATACTAATAATCCTGAAATTATTCAGTACAGGAAGCGAGGCAACGACTGTCTGAGGTTTATTGGGGAAGTAGACAACTTAGAGATTCCTTTATTATTGCTTGCACTATATTTTTTTTTAAGGGAAATAACAAATTAATTCCTTTAAATAAGAGAAATGTGAGAAGTTTATAAGTTAAAGTTTAAAAGAAAAGGAAAATGATTAAAAGTCAAATACAATGATTTTCTACCGTCCATTTATATTGGACATAGGACTAGCAGTTTCTATCATTTGTGAAATTTATTATGTTTCTCTAAGCTGTTTCTTTTTATACCCTTGCAGAGGGTATTAAAATTTCGGTCAAAAGTTTGCAACGCTGTGAAGGAGAGATTTACAGACAAACTATAAAGTATATATTCTTGATCAACATCACCAGGAGAGTCGATCATGAGAGTCAAACTTTTAAAGCTAACTGCGCCAAATCGACATATCTTCATTGTTTTTTGTAATATAGGCATAGAAATCGAAATGTAGTCGTTTTGTAATAACTACAAGGGTATATAAACCTATTATTATTTAACTATTTTTTAAATAACGTGTGATTCCTGATTTAACTTACCTTAGGTACACACTGAACATAACTGGAATCGAAAACTATGAAGCTTTGAGAATCTCCATACCGCACTGCTGGTCTGAGCCTGCAATGGGTAATGTATTACGAAAAGACTTGGAACCACCGGCTGTGCAACAAGCCGCTTTTGATGACACAGTAAGCATACTAAATAAATTACCCACGTTCAGAAATAAAACAAAAACTTTTTGGATGTGATTTTGTTATAACTTTATCGGAAGACATTTTAAGTATCTTATCAATTATGCTCGCAAAAACAGAACTTGTAAATATATAAATTATTTAAACTTTCAGGTGTATCGCATGGATATAGCGAGAAATGTTTGCGTGAGAGAAGCTCATTCGGAAATCACTCCTTTGGCTAAAGTAGTGCCTACCACTTCCTTGGTTTCCAGGAATGTCTTACCTTCCCATTTTAAAGAGGACACTGCATTTCAGCTAAATACATCAAATGATGACCGAACCAAATCGAAACATCGAAGCAGCCTTCCTAATGTTTCAATTACTGATATTTTTGACGACCAGCCAATGCAATCAAATTCTGACGCTATGCTTTTAGAAGACTCCATTAAACCCTGGCAAGTACAGACAACATCTTGTCAAAGAAGTAATTTGCCTTTAAGCGCAGAAATCCAGGAAACCCATGGTTGTATTAGTGGCCGTTTGGAAATTCGGGTTATTCCAAAAGGTAATTATTATATTCTAACTCATTATTTTGCTTAGGCTTTATAGATTTTAGTAAACTAACTAGAAACGAATTTTACAAAAGAAAAAATAATTGGTACATAAATTTATTGGTAATTTGTTTAATATATTTTTAACATATTCTG